>OY728145.1:295714978-296339978 GCA_963277665.1 Viscum album | reverse complement strand
TGCATGGGAATGTGTGAGATCAAGAAGGCAGACATAGAAGCAGAATCCACCACAATATGGAATCAACCCCATCATGTAGGGTTGGGGAATTTTAAACTTGAAATGAACCTGTAAGACCATAAAATTTAAGACAAGGCATTCTAATAGAAGAAAAATATCAAACCAAACCCATAGGGATGGGGCATATTTACCTCAAATTCCATCCCAATGGATATTTTCATTCTCCCATTGTGGGATAAAAATGGATATATGGGTCACCCATTCCATCCCGTCTCGTGACACACATCCCCCAGAATGGAGGCATATTGCAAGGTCATATCAGGGCTCCCATCAAGTCACTCTTCACTGGGAAACCCGAATAGTGTCATAGAATGGCCGAAGAAGATCCAAAAAAGGATTTAAGAAGCTCTCCAACCATTCATCACCTGGTACGCCACCCCAAATGTGATATGCATCGGTGAAAATCGTAGACCTCATTCGCACATACCTTTCTGAAAATGATACAAATAACATGGAAAAATGAGAATAGGGTTCCCTCTTAGAGACGGTCCACATTGAGCCTAGAGAGGTGAACACTATAAATGAAAGAGTTCCCTTAAATCTGGGTACACCTTCTATCAATCTTCCATTACCTACCACATGAATCCTGAAGAAGGAGAAGAATAAGATAAAGTTCTATGACCCACCTCCTCCTCCCAGGGAAGATGATTCTCTTATCATCAAGGAGATATTCAGTCGACAGGAGAAAGAAATGATAGAGCTAAAGAAACTCAACACTGAGATACTAAGAGAAATCCACCCTAGTGGGTATGTTCCTTACCTGAACTATCAACACACACTTCCTTAAAATGCACCTCTTCCTCATTGGCTCATCCTAATGAATGAATCAAGGTTGGAAGTATCATTCAAGGTGGAGCTAGGACCAGTAGTATATCTGAATCTAATCCTAATAGGATATCAAGATTTCCCTCCATTAGGGAATAAACCAAAATCGATTCAGGAAAATTCACAAAAGATGCCACCGGGTGGGTATCCTCCTCAACTTCCAACAACACCGACACATCTAATCTCACCCCCTAATGCACCTGCTCATTCTCAGTTACAATATGATATGTATCAAGGTATCTTGAATACCATAAAGTTATTAACAACTTGAATGGAATAAATGGAGGTACAATGCATTCCAGTACAATCAAAATGGAAGCCTTGGGTGAGAAACGTCCCTCCACTACTATGTTTTGGTAACCCTATACTTTCAGTGTTCAATGGATCAAGGGATATGAAGAATCATCTAATGCACTACTCTTATTACTATGATCCCGTTATGGTAAACATGAACCAACAAGAAGTATATAAACTCAGGTTATTACTGCAAAATTTTCAAGGTTCATTCTTCTTGTGGAACACCAGTTTTTAAGCTAACTCAACAACAGGATGGGAGGATCTTCATTTCCAGTTCATATTCTAGTTTAGTTCGATGTTTCCAAAAACAATATTCAGTGTTCTCATGAACTAAAAAAATGAGAGAATGAGACAATCTCATAATTCATCGATATATGGTAGGTTCAAACTTACTCTTTTAACCGATCACTCCCCCAAGATGATATGCTTACCATGTGAATAAATAATCTCTGAGATGAGCTTCGAACACTACTTATTCCGGTGAAATATATAAGTGGGTTCTCGGACTTCTCTTTAATCTCCCAAAGAATATAATATTCCTTATAACAGACTAATCTCGTGTCTTGGGCAGCCCCATCTTCCCCAATAAAAATATCGCGAAATTTTGAAGCGGTTTTTGTCACACTTAAGCCACTCTTGCACTATCTTCAACTCTAAGGCCCTCACCAAACCATGTAGGGCCCTCTAGAAATTAGTAGCAACCACCTCCCCTTAAAGACGGTTGGAGGGGAGCCAAAAGAAATCAATTTGAGGAACATGGAAATAAATTATACTCATTCTTATATGACCATGTCCACAATTACTTCATGTCCACCATAAATTTCTACTTTCTTTGGCTTCCGGATCCAAATAGGGAAAATGAAGTAGTTCAATTTGACTAGAAATATTATTATCCCTTCCACTTGATATTGGGACACAATATCCAGAAGTGTTTTGTTTTCAAGGACCTCTTATAAAAGATGATAGATTCTAGACAATTCAACCTGGGACCACCATTAGTGCAAGTGGGGTATGTTTATACCACTGATATGGATGAAGAAGTTGATTGGAAAGTAGTTGTTAACAAAAAGTTGAATCATTTTGATCGTTGGATGACTCCCAAAATAATCAACAGATCTTGTTTCATACTTAAGGCATGGTTGAAGAAAACAATTGTGCCTCCAATGGCTCTTAATGAAACAAATCATCCATCATCATACCAAAAATCTTCCACCGCCCAAAAAGTAGTTTAATTAGAATGGTAAAAATAAAGTGCAGAAAGATAAACTTTCACTAAAGATAAGGTTGTATTTGAAACTATAAAATTTTATGCCATCAAATCTAAAGATAATAGAACCACCCCACCAAATGGAACCAGTAGAGGTAGATGATGAGAAAAATTCATCATCAGAATAGGAGGAAACATTTAGCTTCATCAATGTCATTCATTTGATGTATACCTTCTCCAAAGATGAGTATAGTTATCAACTAGAATTCCCTGCACCCAAATGGGTATTTGGATTAAGAATCCATAAAATTCAGGGATACCAAGGGGGATGCACCCTTGGAAGAAATCACAAGTATGGCCACCCCCCCCCCACTCAAACCATCGGTGTTTTAGAAACCTGGTGAAGGACCCTCCAACGGTTTTAAAAGAGAGAGTAAAATTTTCTTTCTCCCCATGGGAATCCACCATAGACCAATCCTTTTGAAATATCTAGTAGGGAAGAACAAATAACTAATTTCCATCAATGGGTGAGAGGACCTAACCATCCCAATACAAAAAGGATGGAATCTCCTTCATCTCCAATCCCCTGGGCCGACCCATCTTCATCAAATTATCAATCCATTAAAGTGACAGTGATAG
Source organism: Viscum album (assembly GCA_963277665.1). Classification (NCBI taxonomy): domain Eukaryota; kingdom Viridiplantae; phylum Streptophyta; class Magnoliopsida; order Santalales; family Viscaceae; genus Viscum; species Viscum album. The sequence continues at coordinate 296,336,950 of OY728145.1, read as the reverse complement.
AGCATCCCCAAGCTCGGAATAACCAGTCTTTAAATAAAAAATATGACATTTTGAAACAGTTAGCTTCAGTTTCAGCTAACCTCTAAATAATGGATGCATTGCTTCTATCATAAGATCTCATGGAATCTCTCACAGATGCTTTATTGAGTCCCTAAAAGTTTGAAGCTGAAGTAGCCACCGCTAAAGTCTACCAGACAAAGATCAATCCTCCAAAGTGCAACTCATTTATATCCTTCACAGATCAATGTGACTTATCCATCATGAAATAAAAATTCAATGCCTTAAATGTTCTTGGAATAAAAATAGTTTTGATATCTGAAAATTCTTCCTTTAAAATGGATCTGGTGTAAATCTCCTCCCACTGTGGACACTTCCCCAACTGGGCTACAATGAGGATGATCTGATGCCCTTAACCACAACTCTGTTGGGCCATGAAAAAAGTGAACAAGAGTAATTAGGCCAATTCAATCTTGAAACACGGTTTGATGACCTCATAGATCACCCAAAATTTATAGTGGTCCAAAATAATGTCGCCTTCAATGATCTTCTAGGGAGGTCCTAGCTGCATAAACACATAACAACCCCATCATCATACTAGAAGTTCCTGAAATAAATAATTAATGGACATATTGGGACATTTCATACTGATAAGGCCCCATTCAAGTCTTGCAAGTCACACTATATTTATGCAGGGTTCTATGAACCAAAGGGGAAATAATCCTCAACTGATGGAATTGATTTTGTAGCCACCCCCAAATGGTTTGGAAATTGTTCCCAGTGATTCCGTCCAATAGCTTAGGAAAGAATTTATAGCGCCCATCAATCATATTGAAATCGAAAGTCCAAATTCAAGCATGTATTCAGTGGTCCTTGTGATCTCAGTTATGACTGTCAAGCCTAATATTGTAAAAAGGCTCATTAACTCTTGAGATAATAGGGAAAATTTAAATAAAAATGCCACCAAACAATCATCAATGCCCCATAAAATCCCTTCCCCATCCACTTAGGTATGAGGAAGTGTCTTCTCACACAAATAAAATGAGAAAACTCTTTTTCATCTCATGGAATATTCTATGGAGAAGTCCCTATCAATGGCCGAGTTAGAGGGGATGATTTTTCCTCCTAGACACCAAAATTAAAATTCTTCCATCAACTATGGAGAAATAATTTCAAGGATTGTTTCCCCATAATAAGAAAAAGAGGAATATTATGATGATATAGAGGAGGTAGAAGAATAGGACCTAAGGGATGCCCCTCCAAGATTTGAGGAAGTCGTCTCTACCACTGTTGATGAACTCAAGGAAATCAACTTAGGTATGGAGGAAGACCCACTCTAGTTAGTGTGGCCATGAATCCCGAAGAGAAAGAGATATAAACATATTTCCTAAAGATTAATTTAGTTTTTTCACCTAGAATTATACAAAAATATTAGGTCTCGATCCAGAGTTGGCCACTCAACGTTTGGGCCTGCTAAAGGACCACCATGGATAAAAGAAAGCCTTCATAAGGACGCACTAAACAAATACATCCAAAATAGAATCTATATTAGACAAGATTATCAAAGATAACTTCAATCGGGAGGTCCAATAGATCATATGCATACCAAAAATTATCTCTATTAAGAAGAAAAATGGACAGATTAGGGTCTGTATCGATTTCATAGACCTCAACTAGCACTAACCAAAAGATGATTTCCCAATCTCGATCACAAAATTACTTATCAATTCAAATTTTAGATAGGAGGCTCTCTCTTTCATGTATGGATATGTAGTATATAACTATATCGAAATAGCCCAAAAATATAAAGAAGTCGCCGCCTTTAGGGATCCCCATGGAGTGTTTTTCTACAAGGTGATGCCTTTAGGTTTGAAAAATACTAGATCCACATATCAGCGTGCCATGCACCTCCTTTTCAAACCATTCCTAGGAAAGGTTTTTGAATGTTATGTTGATGATATTGTGGTTAAATCACAATAAATTTTAAACCATCTATCCAATATTGTATCCATATTCAATAATCTATGACAACACATTCTGAAAATGAACCCCCTGAAATGTTCTTTTGGTGTTACCTTAGGGAAATTTCTCGGTTTCTTCGTATGCTATCGGGGCATCGAAGTAAACCCCAAGAAGAAAAAGGACATCCTTGACATGTAACCACCTCACTACCTCACTAAGTTGAAAGGACTCCAAGGAATCCTATATTACATTCAGTGCTTCATATCCAACCTCACAAGAAAAGGTTCTCCCTTCACTAGGTTGAGGATAAAGGGGGTAGAATATCAATTTAATGAAGATTTTCAGGAATAATTTGACAATATCATGAAATATATCTTCAATACAGTAGTGATAATGATTCTCGTTGAGGGAATACCACTCATTATTTATGTAACCATCTTGGATAGATACTTATGTTCCTTCCTTTCACAAAATAATGATGTCAGTAGTGAGAATATTATCTATTATCTCAGTTGAACCATGATTGATGTTGAGACTTGATATTAAAATATCAAAAATATTTGCCTTGTATTAATATTTTGTGGTCCATAAGCTGAGGCATTACTTACAACACCATGAAGTCTATTTGGTCTCATGTAGCAACCCAATCAAGTATATTATCAATTGTAAAATGTTAACTAGACACCTATCATAGTGGGCGGTCATCCTATAGAATTTTGATATATGGTTCATACCACTGAAAGCCATCAAATTCCAAGAATTACTAAATTTCCTAGCCAAGAAAACTTTAATAGAGGTAGCCCCATCAGATGATGAGCTACATGATGATGAAGTGTTATCTATTCAAGAGAACTCCCAGATGTGGTTGCACTTTGACAGTTCCTCCAAAATCCCAAAAAGAAAAATGGTGGAAGACCTCAAATTCAACAAAGTGGGTAAGAGAATCAAACTCATATCCCAAGAAAAAATAGTTCTTACATATTCTTTTCTACTATCAAAATGATGAAAGAATAATGAATCAGAGTACAATCCCCTTATCGCAATCTTGGAACTAGCACTCCAACTGCAAGCCAAACACTTGAAGGCTAAAGGTGATTCAGAATAGGTCATCAAGCAAAACAATTGTGACCATGCTATCAATAAATAGGAGTTGATCCCTTTGATGCCCCATGTTCAAGAACTGATGGTAGAATTCTCCTTAGGGGTGAAACTAGATTATGTCCCTTGTTCACAAAATGTGCAAGTCAATACATTAACAAATGAAGTAACAGCTCAGGCCGATCTAGATCATAACGAAATAGTCTTCAGTATTTCCCACTAATGAATGGTATTACCATTAATTTAGGGAATCATGGAAGAAATTAATGAGATCAGTCCCATATCAGAGTTGTATAGTCCTACCACCTTCTAGATGACTCCCATTATGGACTATCTTCAAAATGTAGAACCCCATCTAGATAAGTTTTTAAGGGAATAGATCCAAAGAAGAGCAGTCAATTTCCTATTAGATGATGGAAAAACTAGAAAAAGGTTCTTTATAAGTGAGGCCTTGATGGATTAATTCTTATGAGCATTGATAGAGAATAGACGGTTGTCTTCATGGAAGAAGTTAATGCCAAAAATTATAGGGCCCACCAATCAACATCCAAACTCTCTCATCAAATATGAAGGTTGGGGTACTATTAACCAACCATGATGCAGGACTGTTACGATTTCACCAAGACGTGTCATACCGGCCAAGTCCATGCCAACTTCATCCCTTAGTCCCAAGAGTCACTTCACATATACAAGTACTTCTAGCCATTTTCCATATGGGGAATAGAAGTCATGGGAATTTATCTGCCCACCATGATCATACAATTCAAGTTTATTCTAAAAGAAACTGAATTCTTTTCCAAATGGGTAGAAGATGCACCCCTTAATGAAATAAAAGCAAAAAACAATTACCAGCTTTATGAAATATAATATCATCACCAGGTTTGGTGTCCCTCAAAAAATACTAACAGACAATGACACTAATTTATGATTTGTTTATTTGAAAAACTATACTAAGAGTATGGTATCAAATCCAACCATTCATCCTACTACCATTTAGTGGCCAACAGATAGATAGAGTTTTAAAACACGACCTTATCCAAAATACTCTAAAAAATGTGAAATAGGGATAAGAAATCATGGCGGGAAAAGATCCTCCATTTTAACACCCCAAGCTTCCATGGTACGTTTCCCTTTGAATAATACAATAGATTGTGTTGTATTCAACTTCAAGATAAAACACACCACAACGAATAAAACTAGCCATTATGAATAGTAATATCCACTTTTTAAATTTTATATATTTTATCTTTCAAAATGGACTTCATTTTTTTATTCATAATATCGAAATTATCTTAGGGTGAATTTTTGGTATTTTTCGAAAAAGTTTCAATTTTTAAGGAATAGGGAAAACACTGAGTTATTGTTTAAAACTGACTTTTTATTTAAATAATTATTTATTTTATTTAAATTTTATTTTAGGTCAAAATAGATACATAATACCTATATAATTTCAATGTAATTCATTGGAGTCATTTTATAATGAGTTTAGATATAGAAAAAATTTATTGAACTTTTTACCGTCTTTAACCCAACTCCTAGGAGCATTTGGAAATTTTCAAAAAACATAATTTTACCACTTCTGTGAGTTGAATTCCAAAACTCCGAGAGACACAGTTAATATCATTAAGTAAAACGTGGTTCAATAAGATGAGAATAATGTTTTGTTGAATAGTAACTTTTTACTTTTATTATCAACCGTTAAAACTAAATAGTGTAATTAAGGGTAAAAATGATATCATAATTACCCTAAAACATGTCCTAATTCTATTGGGTAAGTATAATTCGACCAAAAACAGACTTAGGAATAAAATATGACTCCTTTGGTCCACTTGATTTAGATTAGGACATTTATTATTATTTTATTTGAAGAAGAGTTAAAAGAGTTAAATTCAATGTTAAATAACTAAACCATTTTTAATATAGGGTTACACATAATATATATTTGACTATAAATATTCATTATAAAGATAAAAAGATTTCCTACATAATGGTATTTTATTTATAATTTTTAGAGATTATATAATTTAATTTATTTTTGACACAATGATGATGCAGTAATTACCTTATTAAAGAGAGATTGAAATAATTGATATTATAAATATCCAAATAAATTTAATTTGAGACTATTAATTAATTAAACTAATTTTCTAGGTTAATAAGACATTTTATGGTTGATTAAATAATTTTTTTCTAATTAATAATGTTGTTATAATTTTCACAAAAATCAAATACTAAATAGTTTCAAAATTGACATAATTGATTTTTTAAAACAAATACTATATTATTAACGGATATTATATTACTAAAAATTTAGGGATAGGCCAAAGGATATAGATAAGGTTATATATATTAATAATTAACCACTTGGTGTTCTCTTGAATTTTTATAGTAAGTTTATTAACCATATAATATAAAACTACAAAGAGACATGGTAAATGACAAACTATTTAACTAAGAGTTAAATCTAAAAGATAAGGTTAATATGATGACGTAAACCGGTATAAAACCTATTTGTTGAGATTTTTTCGACCAATACCTACCTTATCCTATAAAAAATTCATTTTGGAGCCATTATAAACCGAAAATGATTTTATTATAAAATAATATTTCAAGTTTTTTCTAAAGTGACCCTCACCTCTCTTATAAAATGGAACTTCCTCTTCTCTTACATTCACACCTACAAATCCTTTTGGCTCGGCAAAACCCTGCCCAAATATTCTCCCAAATTTACTCTATTCATCATAGAGGCCTTACTTTGGTCATAAAGGAAACCTAAATATCCTTTTTGATCAAATCAAAAGGAAGAACCTGAAGAAGAGGTAAATATTTCATCACCTCTTTCATGGTCTTTTCTTCTTCCACTTCATCTTTCTTTGGTGTTTCCATTATAAAATAATAACTATAGAATATTATATATACTATGATGTTATTATAAAAATGTTACAACCATATTCATTTTTATATCCATCATATGAATGACAAAGTCACCATAGGTGTGTATGTATGACTTACCGTCTCAACATTGTGGTGTAGTTTTTTATTCAAACACTTCATTATTTGGATGAGTATAATAATGAGTATAACTAATGTAAATAATAAATATAACATGTTAATGATTATGTATATAATATATAACGTCAAATTACATACAATTTCACCATCAATATAATGATATTTTTTCTCGTGCGTACGTACGGATTACCGTCTCCACGAACGCGATGAGATTCATTCCCAATCATAATCATTCAAGAATAATTTTTATTTTATGATTAAAAATAAAGTTTTTGAACATAATATCATTCTGTATATGAATAAAATACATCTTATTCATAAAAAACATGTCTTACATAACCCAGAATATAAATGAAAATGAATCAGTTGACACCCGAAACAATGATACTACAAAAATATTATAAACAAATAAATATTAGAAGATCATATATAAAATAATATTTATGTATATGGTTCTTGTATATTTTAAAAAAAAATATTTAACTATTATAAAATAGGTTAATGTACCCTCAACCAAGAAAATGTACAAGGTAACGGTTTATTCTACAATCTCTTTACTTATCTGAGGTTGTTAATACGTAAGTATCTACTAGGACCTCTTTATCATATACATCTGTGTCTTCTTAAAAATGTATTTCAAAACATTTTTTTATTGACTATACTATGGTTTAAATTCATTTATACCCTTATTTGACCATATATGTTTTGAATGGAATCCTTCCGTTGTTTTCCACAAGGTACACTATGAACTTTTAGACAAAATCAAGTTAAGAATGTATTTTTTAACTTATACCGTGGGTGCAGTTATTTTCCCCCGTTATAACATCATCGAGGATTACCTTACAAGATTATAAGAATATTTTCAAAATAAATGTTTTCTTTTATAATTACATGACTTCTAAATTATTTCAAAATAGAAAGAGATATTTCTCTCAAAAATTTTTGATTTCATCCATGTCAACATTTTTTTTATAGATTTTAGACCTATTTGAAGTTGATTTATTTTGAATCAAATCTTCCAAATTTTATTGAAGGTTTTGTGATATGTTTGACTTTTGATGTTTTATTTTTTACACCACTCATGGTTTATGGACGGTGTATTGACATTTCATATGCTAGTTTTAATACGAATGTTTATGTTATGTTTAAACCTTTTCATATGAGGAATGCATTGGACTTAGTAAGTGAAGGGTAGAGCCCACTATAGATCCTCAATGCATCGATAGGTCTCATGATACCAACTAGTGTCTTAGCACAAGGCCTTGACAAAATCTTATTTGTAGTCTTGGCATAAGGCCTTGACTATGTGGTTAAGTCTGGAATTATGCATTCCATCATTATGAAAGTGGCTATTGATATTGCATGTGATTATTCAACTAGTAAAATATCCATGTGAATAATTAAATGGAATTATTTGATTTTATCATTGTCATATTATTATGAATTTTAGGTTTAAAAGGCTTTTGTTTTAGTCTAATACATTGCCTTAAATGTTTATGGTTATTTATAAAAGTTTCTGCTATATTTTTATCCTTACTGGGAATCTGATCTCACCCCTTTATATGTTTTATTATTCCAAGGATGTGAAGAAGTATTTTATGTTTGACCTGTAGGGATAGTATAAGGATATAATTGTGTTAAAAAGGGTACAAAATTTTGTTTATGTTTTATTTCATGATGTAATGTATAACTTATGAATATATCTAGTACTTCCAAGGCTACTAAACTGATTGGTATTTTAATATTTGATCCCTTGTGATCATGAAAATGTTATATAATAATGCACTGAATCTGGGTAACTAGGTTCGGGGTGTTATGGTTGGTATTAGAGGAAGTTTAATACAATCCTTGGAAACTTGATTTAGAAAAAATCAGATTAGAGAACATTACCCTATGATAGACTTTTAGGATTAGTATGGAAGAACTTCCTAGAATTTTGGTATTGTAGGGATTTTGTAATATTTCTAAGAAAAACATCCATGTCTGGATACAATTAGGTAGAGGTGTATCTGGCACAGATGTACCAAGGGGTAAAACCCAAAAAACACTGCTTTGAGCTAGACTCAAATGAGAACTGGTGCACGACAACGGGCCTTGTTGTACTCTTTGTTATGACACTTCCGGGGGACATGCTTAGGATAATTCTCATTTTCTTTAAAAATCATTATGAAGGTTTTATGAGTATATAAATCCTCAAAGAAAACAATTTTATGATTATGTATTATATCCACAAACTGTTCAATTTATGTTAAGTGTTTTACAAATTTGGAATTATGTATTGCAATTCATAAACTAATCTATTGTATGCCATTGTTTAGAAATGGTGCCTAGTGGAGGGAATCAAAACTGTATCAACCCAAGTAATCCATGTAGGGATTTACCACCTACTCAATATAATTATAGTGGAGCTGGTGATGTGACAGGTGCTGATCAGCTTATCACCATTCTGGGACAACTCACTCAGGTTATGAATAATAGCTTTACCCATATAAAGAACCCTGATTCAAAATGCAGAGGATCAATGTTAGACCACTTCATGAGGCAACAACCATAAACATTCAATGTGAGTAAAAATCCATTAGTAGCTGAGCAGTGGATAAATTCCTTAGAGAAAATATTTCATGCTTTGGGGAATAGCGAAAGGGAAAAAGTTGTCATGGTAGTTTATTGCCTCATAGGAGATACAGATCAATGGTGGTGATTAATCCAAAACAGAAAGGAAGATGAAGAAGTAAAAAACATGGAATGTAAAGAGTTTAAAGAGATTTTTTTAGAAAAATACTTTCCTCGTGACCAACGAGCGGATATAGAAAGACAATTTCTGAGTCTGAGGAAAAAGGAGGATGAGAATGTCAAAAAGTATGAGGATAACTTTACAAGGTTAACAAGGCATGCTGAAGATTATATATGTAACCCAAGGAGTAATATTGATTAATTATTTGATGGGTTTAAACCATTTCTTCAGTGAGCATTAGACTCACAATCCTTCTCATCATACAAAGATATTGTCTCATGTACTATCAAGACCGAAAAATAATTCTCTAAGTCTAACAACTTTAAAGAAAATCAGGAGAATAAGAGACCTGCTGAACACTCTACAAATGGAAATAAGGTGAAGAAGGGAAAATTTGAATATCCATCATGCGGTAAATGTGGGAAGAAACAGCCTGGTACTTTCCTGAAGGGAATGAGAATCTGTTACAAGTGTGGTGAAAAAGGAAACCAAGCTTGTGATTACAACGGGAAGAAAGAGACTATCAATGTTGAATGATACAATTGTAGAGAAAAGTGTCATTATTCCAATGAATGTCTTAAGCTCCAAGGGAACTTACCTCGGAAAAGGCCATGGGATCAGGTCCAAGCTTATGTGATCACTACTGCAGAGGTTGAATCTCCGAAAGATGTGGTGGCAGGTAATTTAATGGTTTCCTCAAGTTTAACCAATGGTTTATTTGATTCTAGATCATCTCATTGTTTCATATCTTCACATTTTGATAAGAAAATTAGATATTTCAAATTTGATTTAACAAGGGAGTTTTTAGTCAAAACTCCTAAGGGAAGTATCATTGTAACAAAGTTTTGTGAATTAGTTCCCATTAGGTCATATAAATTTCCTTTATTCTCTGATCTCATTTTCATACCCATGATTGAATTTGATATAATCTATGGTATGGATTGTCTTTAAGACCATGATGTAAAAATTTATTTTAAGAATAAGGAGGTTACAATTCTTGATGATGATAAGGAGTACCTTATCTTTAGAGAAAAAACATCACCACTGAATTCTTATCTAGATCCACCCCTAGTAGCTCCACTAAATTCAATTATTGGGGAGGAATATAATGAAATAACTATGGGTAATTAAAGTAATGTTAAAATAGAGGATGTACCTATTGTGAAAGAATATGTTGATGTGTTTCTAGAGGATTTACCTGGACATCCTCCAGAACGAGAAATTGAGTTTTCCATTGATTTAATTCCTTTCTCAAGGCCCATATCGAAGACCCATTATAGAATGGACAGTTTCGAATTAGTGGAACTAAATAAATAAGTATAGTAATTTAGTAATAAGGTATTTATTCTCCCTATTGTTTCTCCATGGGGATCCCCTATTCTTTTTGTTAAGAAGAAAGATGGATCTATGAGGTTGTGCATTGACTACAAGGAGATCAATGTTGTAACAATAAATAACAAGTATCCCCTACCGCGCATTGCTGATTTATTCGACCAACATCATGAAGCTCAAAATTTTTCAAAGATTGACCTTCGATCTAGATATCATCAGTTGCGTGTGAAGAAGGAATACATTCTAAAAATAGCATTTCGAACTAGGTACGAGCTTTAAGAGTTTACAGTAATGCCTTTTGGATTGACTAATGCACCCTATTTCTTCAAGGATCTAATGAATAGAGTTTTCAAGGACTATCTTGATGAATTTGTAGTGGTATTTATTGATGATATCTTGGTATACTATAAAATCATGAAAATCATGAAAATCACTTGTGCATTATTCTAAATACTCTTTGATGAAATGAATTATATGGGACGTTTATCAAGTGTGAATTCTGGCTTCAGGAGATTTCTTTTCTTGGCTATATTGTCTCTAAGGATAGAATCTTTGTTGATCCTTCAAAAACCAAGGCAATCCAAGAATGTCCAGCACTGACAAGTATAACTGAGGTACGCAATTTTATTGGTTTAGCTGGTTATTATTGACATTTCGTCCAGAATTTTTCCCAATTGGCTAACTCATTAACCATGCTCAAATGTAAAGGGGTTAAATTTGTTTGGGAAAAAGAGTGTGAAGAATGCTTTAAAGAACTGAAGGTAATATTACTAAATTCTCTTATCTTGACTCTACCATCATGGAATGATGGGTTTGTTATTTATAGTGATGCTTCAAAAAAAGTATTTGGTTCTGTCCTTTGTAGAATGATTGAGTTATTGCCTATGCATCACAAAAGCTAAAAATTCATGAGCAAAACTATCTTACTCATGATCTTGAGTTTTCATTTGTAATATTTTCTCTAAAAATATGGAAAATCTGTCTCTATGGTGAAAAATGTGAGATTTATACTGATCACCAGAGTTTGATGTATATTTTCTAACAAAAAAACTCAACATGAGGCAAAGGCGATGGCTTGAACTACTCGAGGATTATGATTGCACTATACACTACCACCGGGGGAAGGAAAATAAGGTGGTATATGCTTTGAGAAGAATGGATCATGGAGTTTTGAACAAGATGAGAGTTGAAAAGGATATTATATACATGGATCTAGTAAAGATGGATATAGGAATAACCATGGTGGCAGGACCCGTCCACTGGGGCCCGTGTCGTGACTACCCCAAGCTAGCCTTCCATAGGCTAGGGGCTGGTGACGAGCACCAAAAGGCGTATTCCCTAAAACTGGGAAGGAATTGCCTTTATAACCTATAACTCACACAACTAAGAACAAATAAGGATACAAGTACAAAGTAAAACTACATAGTAAACATGGTGTGTATAGAAAGAAAAAGGGGCCAGAATACAAGCCCAACCGAAAAGTACAAGTAAACTGAAAACAACTATCGTGAACATCTGCCAAGGTTCCTACCTGAAGGGTAGGTATAGCTCTCGAACGATCGTCTCAGCGGTATTCCTCATCTATGAAAACCTATATTCTACCTCCAGTCCTAGTACCCTTTCCCTCATTCAGTGCAATCTGTTTTCTGCACCAAACAAAACAAGTTGAGGGTATTGCCCGTACAGGGGAGAGTATAATGATACTCAATAGGGACCCCAAGACCCTCAAAGGTCTCACAAAATCTATAAAGGATAAACCACAAAGCATGGAAACAATAGTCAACCCTACTTAGGTATATTCCCATACATATACCAAAGTTATCAAATATACCCATCTCATTCTTGAGGAGACACAAGGCCCAACTCAAAAATCCAAAAGATCAACTGTTCCACAAAGGAAGGAATACCACGAAGGTAACACCACAAAGGTAAGTACCACAAAGGTAACACCACACAATAGAATACCACAAATATATCACCATAAAGGTAATTACCACAAAGGTATTCCACATAGAATAATACCACAAAGGTATCACCAGGAGTTAATTACCACAAAGGTACGCCACATGGGAGAATACCACAAAGGTATCACCACGATGGTGGGTACCACAAAGGTATTCCACACAAAATATTACCACAAAGGTAAAGACTCAGCTCACACAAGTATAACTTAGGTATAGTAGTAAATATGATTAGATGTAACTACTGAATCATCTTACTCTATTAAGATGTAGACCCACATGGGATCCTAAATTATCAGACCCGTGTAGGATCCTAAATAATCAGACTCACATAGGATCCCAGTACATCATCAGACCCACATAGGATCCTAGTACAGTAGAACCACTGGATTCCGAGATCAGATCTATGTGGGACCCTCAATCACAGACCCATGAAGTATCCCAAAGCACATACCCACATAGGATCCCTTTCTCATTTTACAGCCAGCTACAAGGTTCACGCACTAAGCTCACTTGATTCTAGGAGGATCTGCTCCTTAAGACACATTTTGATACTCCAACTACCATGAAGTCCCATGAAGAAATATCCCAAAGGACCACCATGAAATAGGGGTCTCAACGCAGTAGGCGGTGCGTCAATCGGATGCTCGATCTGCATGTTATTGGCTTTTTAGTCCCAAGGGCCCGGTTGGATTCGTGTTTGATCCATTCCGGCCATACATCATCTTTATCCAAAACTCAAGTGGGGTATACCAAAAGGACCATCTCTATCCATGTCTTCTGGCATTGTAGATTGTTTTTCAAATGGATGCTCGTAGCTCAAGTTATGGCTGAAAGAACAAAAAGGTTCAATGTTGGTCCGGGTCTAGTCTGATCTGGTTCGGTTCGACCTGGCCTGACCCAGGTCCGGCCCTGAGTCCAACCCGGCATGCTGGGTCCAGCCCAGCACACCGGCATAGCCTATCCCATGGAGCGGTAGCCCGCTGGGCTCGCGGTGTGGTGACCTGCTGGGTTCACGATGTGGCAGCCCGCTGGGGTCGCGGTGCGGTAGCCCACGGTGCAGCGTGGACCGTGGTGGGACGGCCCATGGTGTAGCAGCACACCACAGCTGGCCGGACAGCCAGCCCCATCCTCTGCACAGCGAGGTCGGGCGCCGCTCCTTCGACAGTGGCTGGCAGTGAGCCGATATCCCTCCTCTTTCCATCACGGCAATACATTGCAACTCTTACACCCTGGGCGGCCCGGACATGCGCCTCCATCCCCTTCATGTGGCCAGCCGATGTGTTGGCTACCGCCCTTGCTCCGTCGCGGCCGACAGGCCACGACTCTTCTCCAGTGGCGCGGTTGCACCACCGCCGTCCTCACGGCCGGCTGTGGTGTCGGTCTCCACTCTCGAGTCCCTCCAGTGCCATTTTCCAGAACCAGTCACTGTCCTCCTCCATCGTGAAGAACACATCAATAAACTCAAAGGATTGCGGAGAGGTCGGGCCATTTCGTTTGGCCCACACCATCCGTGTTAGGGTGGTAGCATGCAGCTCAATAATTCTTGAATCCTCAAGAACATCAAGAATGGGATATGGGGTATTCAAAATAACAAACCCTACCTTGTAGTTCGTTGGAGGATGTCACGAGGAAGAAGACAACGTCGTTTGAGAACGTCACTGTTCATTGCCTCCACAAGGTGCTTCCGATCTAGGCTCTGGGTCAGTTCCTCATTCTTCATTGGAGAGGTGTTCTTCATTGAAGAGGAAGAGTTTTTCTCCACAATTATCCCATGCTCCTCCCATTTCCAACACTTTCCCCCAAAGTTAATGAGGTGCCAAAATAAAGTAAAATTAGTTTGATAGATTAATTTATGTTGGAACAATTAAATGTGGACACGTTTAATTAATTTTAGTTGGCTCCAATAATTAAATGGAGAGTTGATAGGATTTCTCCCATTAAAGAGGGATCGGGTGGTCCTTTCCATTAATTTCAAAATGGGGGGTTTTGGCTCGATTGGTCCCCACCACTACACATTCAAAATTGAGAGGTTATGAAAATAAAAAAAGTTGTTCATTATTTTATTTTTTATTTCCACAAAAAACACGAAAACAAACTTTCACCCTCAACCAAATACGGTTTAGGTGGAGTTATCATTAAGCGAATACTAGCACTGCGAGTTCAACGGTGTCCTCAGATTTCTATTCTGAGAACCGATTCAAAATTTAACAAAACTCCCTCACATGTTTACGGAACATACTTAAAAAAAAGTTCAGAAATTTATTATGGGCACACGGGACCTTGGAATCAGGCACTGTAAATTTTCATAGACTCATAAAAGTCCCATATAATAAAAAAATTACATAGAAAATCCAGGTATTTATTTTCTCCCCACCGCTGGGCTTTGCGTCCCTGAAAGCCACATAAAAACTAGGAAAACAAGTGGGAGGTACTGAGCACGAATATGAGCCTCCTATTAGGATGGTATAACTCTGAGTATTATATACTCTATGATACCAAACATAGGATCGAATAAGTACAATGAGATACAAAGATACAAGATGGGGTGAATTGTATATTTTGAAAATTTCTGAGGAAAATTTGAGTAACCAAAATTCACACAACCTCTAAGATTATACCTTAAAACTTATAGAATTTTATATAATTAGAGTACAAGTAAGGAATTATAAGAAAGTTATACATTCCTTAACAATATGAAATGCATCGGAAAAAAAGTAGTAAAACTACAAGTAATAAAAAATAACTCTTTTGACCCAAAGAGAAGGGTATCCAACAACCTTGGATAAATGTCTCTTGATTTATACTTTCAAGCAAGTCTGTCTTACCCACACCAGGGTAAGCCCTTGATATGAAGATCAGAGTCTGTCTTGCTCTCCCTACAATCCCTCAACTATCAGGTAGTCGGCACCTCTGTCTTCCTCAGCAAGTAAGCCCTCAACTTCAAGGTGTTTGAACCTCTTTCATCCAATCCCTGTAATCCCTCGATTTAATTAGAAATAATCGGAGTCACACGAAGCAAGTCTGCACGAGGAAAAGTTTGAACAAGATATTCAAACTTTCTGCACGAAGATTTGAGAGTTGATAAGAGCCTCTCTCTCTCTAGAAATCACTTCAACAGTATGTAAGCATAGATCTCAAGGATGTGTCAAAGTTGTTGTCTCTTCTTTCCAAATGTTCTCCTATTTATAAGTGAAGCTCCAAAGATCGGCTCCCTCCTCCAACGGTTATATTTTTCCTTGAATTTCGGAGGTACCTGTACACTTTTCACTTAACCAATGGTTAGTAAATAACTGAAAGCACGATATCATTTTGTAATGAAACAAGTATAAGCATAAGTAAAACTGAAGTTCAGAATATAATTAAATAAAAGTTTGGAGTTTAACCAAAATGGAATTCAGATTCTATAATAAAAAGATATTCGGATTCTGTTTTGTAAGAGTTCGGAACCTAAATTCTATAGAAATCCGGAGTCTGAATTTCTAAAGAAATTTGGAGTCTGGTTTCACAAGAATTCAGAATCTGAACATACAGAGTTCAGAGTCGAACTAGTATAATTTCGGAGTCAAACTCATCGATTTTCGAAGTCGAACTAGTAGAATTTCAGAGTTGAATTCATAGAAGTTCGGAGTCAAAATAGTAAAAGTTCAGAGTCGAACTCATTGATGTTCGGAGTCGAACTAGTAGAAGTTCAGAGTCTAACTCAAAGAAGTTTAGAGTCAAACTGGTATAAGTTCAGAGTCAAACTAATAGAAGTTTGGAGTTGAACTAGTACAACTTTGGAGTCGAACTCATAGAAGTTCAGAGTCAAACTATTAAAATTTCGGAGTCAAACTCATAGAAGTTCGGAGTCGAACTAGTAGAAGTTCAGATCCAGAATTCAGAGTGGAACTTTATTAGAGTTTGTATCAAGAATTCGGAGTGGAATTTTATTAGAGTTCGTATCCATAATTTGGATCCTAAAACAGAATGTTTCATATCTAAGAATTATATGATTCTGAGGTTTTAGGTATTAATCTGATTTTTATACTTTATAAAAATATTGATATGTATAAGGAAATCTAGGTTAGGGTAAATTTCCATAAGGAAGGGAATTTTCCTTTGAGAAGTAAAATATATATTTTCTTATGTATAAGGTGTTTGTGATTTTCAAAACAAGTAGGATTGAAAAATTAATAAGGAAAACCTTATTGACTCAAAAAACTCCCCCTTTTTGGAAAGCACAAACAACCCTTCGAAAAAAATATAAGGACTTTGAAAAAAAAATCTTTAGACTTTGAAATTAAAACTTATCTCCCTTTGTTCATAGATGATAGTGAATACAACTAACTCCCCCTTAGGATTTGGAACTCTAAGGATTGTATTCTAAATTTCTGGAGTGGAATTTTCATTATCATAGGAATGAAAGACTTCATAATGAGGAACTCCCTCTTACTTAAGGAAAGGATAGTTCATCACTTAGAAATTTTTCCTTCTCCCTTTTAAATTTTTCTTTCTACCTATTTTGAGTAGTTCTTTTTCCTTCTCCCCCTTTGTGATTTTCAAAAAGAATTGAGGGAATGGAAAAGAAATATAATACCTGAAATATTAGTAAATACATGCATGGAAAACAAGAAACCATAGTTCTATTATGAATGGAAGAATTTTTACAAGGAAGATCAAATGCAATAAAAGATCAGATTGAGTCTATTTGTCCTCCTTTTCCTTGGTAATTAACTTCTTCAACTGAGTTTTCAGCTTCTTCAAGTCACTCTGATCCTCCTCAACATGATTCTCCAAAGATTTTAACCTTTCATCTTGATCTTTTAGGGTCTCAGATTGTTCCTTAAGAACTTCATATTGATTTACATTCATTTCTTCGAGCTCAATCCAAAGATCTATATCCCTTTTAAAATTTTTAGCAAGAGAGTTATCATTTCCATTCAAGTCCTTCACTTGTTGATTCTGAGAACTTTTATAAAGGATCAGATCATCCAGAATATTCTTAATAGTGGAATCCTTGGTATCAAAAGCATCTTTAACATCATTCTGAAAATGATCAAACTCATCCAAGTCATCATCAACTTTCTTATACCACAAAGTGATTTTGCTGCAGGACTTCCAATGAACATCATAATTGATAAGGAAATTTCTATGATATGCTTCAATCTTCGCACACTTATCCATCACCATAGATAAGGATTCTAACTTCTGATTTAGATTGTGTTGCCTCATCTAGCATCTGGAGTTTATGGTGGGAATGATCGGAATTGTGTCCACTAACTTATTCAAAGACTCAACAATAATGTCATGATCCAGTGCTGATGACTCCTAATCCGATAACTTTCTTGGTGATTGTTCTTCTTGAATTTCAACCAGCTTTCTTCTAGAAGAACCTCCTACCTTTTTCTTTCTTATAACATCTTTTTTTGGGATGTCCATATGCACTTACTTCCCCTTATCAACTTTTGGAACTGCCTCATCCGGAGATTCTTCTTCGCTTTCAAATAGTTGAACAATTTTATCTCCATCTGGTTTCTCCTTCTCTACTCCTTCTTAAAGAAAAGGTTTCTCATAGCATACTTCCTCTTTAGATAATTAATTCTCTTTTTCTTCTTCCTCGTCATCATATTTCTTACCTTCTTCCTCAACTCCCTTTCTAGAAGTGATTAGCTTTGAAGATTTAGTCTTTTCTTGATAATTCTCAACTTGTTTAATCAAGTCATCCAGATCATCACTTCATTCTTCTACTACTTCTTCTTCTTCAATTTCTTCAACAACTTCTTCCTCTACTTCTTTATGAGCTTATTTCTCTAATTAGTCAACAACTTAATTCCCTTTGGAAGTTTACATAGGGAAGTACTTTTTACCAGGGGTCTCTGGTAATGGTTGGACTTCAAAAGTTTCCAGAATGGGAATATTCTCAGAAGTTACTTCTATGTATTTTAAGAGAGATTGAACAATCTCTTCTTCTGACATCTTCTTCTTATTCATCTACTCCTTTTCGTGTTTCTCTAACTCATCTGTGGCTTTTTCTCTTAAGTCTTTAGCCTCAGCAGGGTCCAATCCGAACTGTGGATCCCCTTCTTTCCTCTTCTCCTTATCATCTCTCCATTTAGCACCCACCTCATCTAGATATGCTTTTTGTTTCTTCGGTTTGGGAGGTGCGGACTGGGATTCCTTAGCTTTGGGAGTCTTGTCTTCAGTAACCACTTCTTTCAATTTCCACTACTTAACAACCTTCTTTACTTGCTCAACCTTCTCTTCATTTTCCAGAGCGACTTATGCCTCTTCCTCTAGAAAATCATAAAACTCACCTAACTCTTTTGAAAAACCAGCTTTCATCCTCTTTAAAGTATCATCACTTATCAGCATTAGCTTAAAAATTCTCTTCTTGGAGGTGCAAGAAACCTTGAACGAATCAAGACACCAAATAATAAGCTTAGATACAAGAGAAGGATAAATAATGATTTGAGCTCTCAAATTTCCATTTTTGATATTCTGAACTATAATAAGAATGTGCCTCATCAAATTGATCTTTCTTAGATTTACCAAGAAATCTAAGATATAGATATCACTTTTCTTTATATTATCCTTATCTCCTCTTCTCGGAACAAAAAACCCTTGAACCCACAACTGGAGAATCCGGTTGTTGGTGGAGAGATGAGAAATCTTTTTTGTTTTATCATCTTTGAGCCCAAGGAATTTCATTGCCTTCACCTAGCTGAAACTTCCTTGCACATCTGGTAGCTTTTGTGAAAAAAAATTTGCTTCAAGATCATTTAATAAGCCTACCAAGTTTGCAGCCTTTGTGTAAGATAACTTGTAAGTCTTCCCATAAGACTTGAAAGAAAATTTTTCTCTGCCATCTTCTTCATAGAAGGAAACAGACTCATAGAATTCTAAAAAAATATATGTATAAACAATATCCTGACCCCTTGGTTTCGATACACAGAAATCTTCCCAACCATTGAGTTTGACATTCTTGGATATTGAAGAATCATACTCACTGCAAAATCCAGATGGACTAACCTCCCCCTGTAGACTAACCATTTTGAGATTGGTTTCATTGAAGACATATCTTGGGAAGTAGCTTCTACAGACATTCGGAATGGAGGAGAACTAAAATATTCAGAATGGGCATTAAGAGTAGAGGAAGAGTTTCAGCACGAGAGAGCTTGAAAATGATGTGGGACACAAATGGGGGTTCCCTTTATATAGGCGATGGAGATGACCTTTGAACTTCCAAAATCAATCTAACGGTGGACAATTTATCTAATCTAATCTGACAGTTGAAATCATATCCACAAGGAAATATTGAATCCGATCGTCTGAGGTTTTAACGAAAACATTCAGATTCAAAAGTAAAACGAATCCGAGAAATTTTATAAGAAAAAGAAACTAACAGCAACTAAAAATGACTATGAAAACATAAGTAACAAAATCATACCTTTTAGATTGGCTAGGATGTTTATTCATAATAGGTGATATTATTCTTGAAGAAAATTTGACTATGAAAAACTCATTAAGAAATACTCACTACGAAAAACTCACTACGAAAAATATGAGTACGAAAATTCCCATTACCAAAATTCTCATTATGAAAATTCTCATTATGAAAATTTTCATTACGAAAATTCTCAGAACAAAAATTTCATTACGAAAATTCTCATTACGAAAATTTCCAGTACGAAAATTTCATTACGAAAACTATCATTATGAAAATTTTCATTATGAAAATTTCCAGTACCAAAATTTCATTACAAAAATTCTCATTACAAAAATTATGATTACGAAAATTTCTAGAACGAAAACTTTATTACGAAAATTTTGAAAGACTCATTACAAAAAAAAATTCAAAGACTTATAACGAAAATTTTGAAAGACTTATAGTCAAATGTACTCCCCCTATGAAAAATGTTTATTCCTATAAGTAGAATGGTTGAACAAGAAGTTAATGAAGGAATATTACCTTACGGTTATCATTCATAACTTCTGTTTAATGTATTCAAATCTATCAGAGGGTAAAGATTTTGTGAAAATGTCAGAAATTTGATCTTGCGTTTCGATAAATTGAAGAATTATATCACCTTTAAGTGTGTGATACCTAAGAAAGTGATGCCTAATATCTATGTGCTTTGCACGGGAGTGATGTTCATGGTTTTTACTAAGTGTAATGGCACTTGTGTTATCACACAAAATTTGATTCTTAGTAAAACTCAAGCCATAGTCTGTGATTGTGTGTTGCATCCACAACACTTGAGCACAACAACTTCTAGCTTCTACATATTCAAATTCATCAGTGGAGAGTGCTACTGAGTGTTTCTTCTTGCAAGACCAAGAAACTAATGAATCTTTTAAGAAATGACATGTTCTGAATGTACTCTTTCTATCCATTTTACATCCACCAAAGTCAGCATCTGAAAAACGTTTTAAAACAAAATAATTTCCAGAAGTATAAAATAATCCTAGATCGATGGTTCCCTTTAAGTAGCGAAAAATTATTTTCACTGCCTTTAAATGAGATTCCTTAGGATTGGATTGATATTTTGAACATAAGAATACTGAAAAAATCAAGTCTGGATGACTAGCTATCGAGTAAAGTAGACTTCCTATCATACCTCTAAAAGATGTTTGATCTACTGGTTTCCCGTCTTCATCAAGATCAAGTGTGTTTGAGGTACCAATAGGAGTACTTATACTCTTAGTGTTGTCATATCCATACTTTTTAAGAATATCTTTAATATACTTATGTTGGGATATGTAGATTCCTTATGGTTTTTTGAGAAATTTGAAAACCAAGGAAAAATGTTAACTCACCCATCATACTCATTTCAAACTCAGATTTCATTAGATCCGCAAAAGAATCAGTTAAGGATTTGTGATTTAAAAAAAATATAATTTAATCAACATAAATTTGAACAATCAAAAAAAAATTCTTAGCTTTCTTTATAAAAATGGTTAGATATGCATTTCCCTTAACATAGTTATTTTGAAGCAAAAATCATGTATGTTTATCATACCAAGATCGTGGAGCTTGTTTAAGGCCATACAAAGCTTTGGTAAGTCTAAAAACATGATTAGGATGTTTTGTATCTTCAAAGCCAAGAGTTTGTTCAACAAGAACTTCCTCTTTAATATAACCCTTAATTAAATCACATTTCACAACCATTTGAAAAACGTTGAAATTGAAGAATGCTGCAAAGGTGAGTAAAATACGAATAGATTCAAGTCTAGCGACTAGAGCATATATTTCTTCATATTCTATTCCTTCTTGTTGATTATAGCCTTTAGAAACTAATCTAGCTTTATTTCTTACGATGATTCCATTTTCATCACACTTATTTCTGAAGACCCATTTTACTCCAATAACAGAAGTTTCCTTAGGTCTTTCAAACAAGGTCCATAATTTATTCCTTTCGAATTCATTTAGTTCATCTTTCATGGATTTAATCCAATTATCATCACCTAAAGATTCATCAGTGCTTTTTGGTTCTAATTGGGAAAGTAATGCTAGATGTTATAATTCATTTCTTAAGGAACTTCTAGTCCTTACAGGTTGATTTACATCACCAATAATACTATCACTGGGATGATTGTTTAGAAATGACTGATTTGGGTTTTGTAATACATTTTCATCAACATAGGGTAGAAAATCATATAGGGTAAATGTTTCATAAGTATCTTCTTGAACATTTTCCTGATCATAATAATTTTCTATCAAAGGTTGATAATCAGTTTTTGAAAACACATCTGAGGATGTAGGTTGGGGTTGTTTGAAAACAAAAGGATCAATTTAATCAAATTTGACATGTACTATTTCTTCAACTGTACAAGTGTTTTTGTTGAAAACTCTATAAGCCTTAGAATTTGTGGAGTAGCCTAAGAAAATTCCTTCATCATATTTTGGTGCGAATTTGTGTAGATTATCTTTAGTATTCAGGATGAATACCTTGAAACCAAAAACCTTAATGTAGGAAAGTCTAGGTTTTCTACCATTCCATAACTCATGATGAGTTTTATTAAGAAAAGGCCTAATCAAAACTCGATTTATAGTATAACAAGCAGTACTTACAGCTTCAACCCAAAAATGTTTGGCAAGAGAATACTCACTCAACATGGTTCTAGTTATCTCTTGAAGAATTCTATTTCTTATTTCAACAACACCATGTTTTTGAGGTGTTCTAGGTGATGAGAGATTGTGAGTAATACCTTTTTTACAACAAAAAGTATCAAAATCAGAATTTTGAAATTCTCCTCCATGATCACTATGAATAGTTTTCAATGGAAGGTTTTTCTAATTTCTAACTTGGGCTCTAAAACTTTTGAAATAAGAAAAATCTTCAGACTTCTTTTCTAGAAAATAGACCCATGTAAATCTAGTGTAATCATCAACTAAAACAAATGCATAATACATGCCTCCAATGCTTCCAGTTTGTGTTGGACCAAAAAGATCTATATGCACCAATTGTAGTGCATCAGTTGTTGAGACTTAACTAATTGATTTAAAACTTGATTTCTGTTGCTTTCCATATTGACAAGGGTCACAAACTTTTGAAGAATCAAATATAAGCTCTGGTAGATCCTTAACTAAACCTTTCTCAGAGAGTTTGCATAAGTTCCTAAGATTACAGTGTCCTAACCTTCTATGCCATAACCAAGAGTGATCTTCCATTGCACAAAGGCAATATAAGTCTTGGTTCCCAAGGTCTTCTTAGTTTAGTGTGTAAACATTCTCTTTCCTTTGGGAAGAAAGAATAAACTCTTCCTTGGAATTTTCTACTAAACACTTATCATTCCTAAAATTCACAAGGTAGCCTTCATCACATAATTGACTTATGCTAATGAGGTTGTGCTTAAGACCCTTAATAAACAAAACATTTGAAATCAAAGTTTTTCCAAGAAGAACAATGTTACCTATACCAATAATTTCTCCCTGAGCATTATCTCCGAAATTTAATTTTCCTCCTTTCGTCTAGATAATCATTTCAAAATTGTTTTTGTTACCAGTAATATGCTGGGAACATCCACTATCCATGTACCAAGTATTGTTGTTGGTACTTTCCTTGTTTTCCCAAAAATAAGAAACAAGTTAGGTTTTCAGAATCCAGACTTTCTTGGATCCGGAATTGTTAGACAATGAAATTTTGGGTATCCACATATTTTTAGAAAAATATTATTTATGAAACCCAATAGATTGAACTCTATTCAAAGAACATTTTTTCTTCTGATGCCCACCACTTTGTCACTTAATGAAAAATGGGCTCTAAAAGGAATAAAATAGTTTTTTTTGAAAACCGGTTTTTGGTGAGTATAACATATTCCAGTAGTGTCTCTATTTGGTTTAATTTGAGAATACATGTTTTCAAAAGTTTCCTTCCCAGAGGTAAATTTTTCAAGAAGATTCTTAAGGGAATATATTTAAGATTTTAGTCTGATTACTAAATTCTTATCCGAATGAATCATTTCTTTAGAGTTATATTTTTCCTCAAAAACATTTTTCTTTGAAATAAAATTATTAAGATCTTTATAATGTTCTTCCTTATCATAATTTGCTTTCTCAGGGTCTTTAGAAAGTTCTTCTAAAAGATATTCTTTATTTATAAGATCTGTAGAAAGATTTGAAATCTCTTTTTTAATAATTTCTTCCCTAATATTTTCCTTGTCTAATTTCTTAGAAATTTTACATTTTTTTTCTTCAAGTAACTTGGAAAATATAGATACTTGTTCATATGAAGGTTCTTCATTTTCGGAAGATGAAATATCTTTATTAGAAGTACTATTTTTGGAATTGTAATTCTTATCAAGAGGTAAATTTTTTAAAGCCTCAGAAAAGCGTACCTTGTCCATAAGACATGTATGTGGAAAATAAGTTGTAGAAATGAGTCTCATATTCTTCAGAGCCTATGAATCATATTCAGAAGATTCTCTTTTAGAAGAGTCTCCACATCTAGCACTCCAAGTAGTATTAGATTTCTAGACTTTCTTATCTTTATCTTTATAGAACTTCTTTCTGTTCCTTTCATAATGTCTCTATTTTCTTTATTTCTTTTGGAGAAAGGGACAATCTAGTCTTATGTGTCCACTTATTTTTCATTCATAGCATGTGACCTCTGAATCTTTCTTATCTTTCCTTTACATATTCTTATACTTGGATTGGAAATTCTTCTGACCGGCTATCTTGTTCATCCTTCGAGTAAGATTAGCTAACTCATTTTATGAGACTTCATTCTCACTAGATTATGATTGGATAATAACCTTCTTTGACTTAGATCTAGTAACCCTCTCAGGAGTCTTAGATTTCATGTGATTTGAAGTTGTAGTGAAATCAACACTACCATTCTCATTCTTCTTCTTTATGTTGTCAGCATCTCTCTTCATTCTCGTTTCATGTTGAAGAAGAGTTCCAAATAGTTCCTCAAGAGAAATTTGAGTGAATTTAATGTTCTCATCAATTGCTGTCCTCTTAGATTCTCACTCATTGGGAATAATATCAATAATCTTATCCACAAGAGCTTCATCATCCAAACCATTTTCTCCCATTGATTGTAAGCTATTCACAATGGTCATAAATATCTATTGCAGCTTACATATTAGTTCTCCATAAGGAAAATTGAAACCATGATACTCATCTCTAATCATAGCGCTTCTTGTCTCAATCACTTTAGATGTACCAAAATGGGTAACCTCAAGTTTCTTCCATATATAATTAGTTGTTTCACAATAATAAATTTGTCTATATATGTTCCTAGTCATTGAACAAAGTAAAGTATTGAGTACCTTATATTTGAGTTGGTATTCATGCTTTTCTTGATTGGTAAAAGCACATACTTCTTTATCAGTGATTTTTTATCCCCCAGTAAGAATTACAAAATTATCAACCCTAGTATTGATAACGAAAGTCTTTAAACAATCTCTCCAATATTTATAATCATTACCATCAAAAATTGGTGATCTGGTAGGATTTAGGTTGTCCATAGAACCAACATTTAAAAATGCCATTCTTAAGAAAATATTTTTCACACAAAATTGTTAGATGTATTAGTTTGTTAACAAGAAAAAATATTCTAAGAAAAAAATGTATCTCTAAGAAAAATAGAATCCGAACTATGAGTCTGAAAAACAGATTCCAAAAAGTATGAATCCAAAAATTCAATTCTGAAAGTTATAAGAGAAAGAATGTCTTTTGATTATAATCATGAGATTAATTCATATTGGTAACCTGGCTCTGATACCAGTTGTTAAGATTTTATAACTCTGAGTATTATATACTCTGTGATACCAAACATAGGATCGAATAAGTACAATTAGATACAAAGATACAAGAGGGTGGGTGAATTGTATCTTTTCAAAATTTCTAAGGAAATTTTGAATAACTAAAATTCACACAACCTCTAAGATTCTACCTTAAAACGTATAGAATCTTATATAATCAGAGTAAAAGTAAGGAATTATAAGAAAGTTATACTTTACTTAACAATAGAAAATGTAGAGGAAAAACAAGTAGTAAAACTACCTGTAACAAACAATAACTCTTTTGACCCAAAGAGAAGGGTATCCAACAACCTAGGATAAAGGTATCTTGATTTATACTTTCAAGAAAGTCTATCTTACCCACACCAAGGTAAGCCCTCGATACGAAGACCGGAGTCTGTAGAGACTCGTATCTTGATGTACATGGACATTACATTACTTTTTCGGAATACTTAGTACATAATAAAAACACACACACAAGGATCATAATAGTTTAGTGTCTTTGGAAACTCGGAATATAATATTCTAATCCTGGTGAAAGATCTTCAACATCTCCCAGAAATATGTTCCTTTTTTTTATACCTAAAACCTTTCGTTATATCCTGGGGAAAAGAAAACATAAAAGGGTGAGCTCAAATGCTCAGTAAGGGTAAAAAAAAGAAATATCAATCACATCATATACATAAGCACATAACTTTTGGAAATCTTAACCTGCAAAAGAGATCATAATTTCATAACATGGGGTAAATCATGGCAGTGAAATGTATTCACAATAATCATAACTTAAAACATGAAACTTTGTGGCATTCACACATAATCATAGATAATCATTTCTTGTTAGTCAAGACTCATTTCCAAGACTATCTTAGTGGATAAAGTCCCTTTCTGAACCGAGTCACCCTCGTTTCAGTCCTGTTTCACTGAACCGGTATAACCTACCATTCCATCCATGTCTATCTCATGAGATATAAAATCTTTACCCAATGCATTGGAGGGAGATATAGGTCCCACCCATCTCATAATGATACCATTCTTATGTGTGCCACGAAATCATAAATCATACATCATTGCATAACCCATTTAATAAAAATGGGATTCTTAAACAACATGACATCATAAAACAATTCATATAAGATAAAGGAATTTATAAAAATAATTCCATCATAACATAATCAAATAAATGTAATAATAGGGATAAAAGTATAACCCTTTATTATCTTAGATGTAAAATAATTTTGATAAAACACTTGAACTCCATTCTTGAGGAAAATATCCTTTCTTCTTAAAAAACATGTTTCCTTTCTTAACATGTCATACAACTTTAAACTAAAAGAATTTGATTAAAAATAAACTTTAAAACTTGTAAAGAAAGCTTCTTGGAAATAATTTTTTAAAAATCCATTCATGTCGTATAAGTTAAAAAACATTCTTTGTACTTTTGTCGAAAAAGTCAAAAAGTACCTCGTTTGAAAAACGACAAAAGATTCCTTTCATATTCTTTACTAAAAACTCACCAAAGGGTAAAATTGGATTTAAAAAATTGTAGGTGGATGGAAATAATATTACATATTCAGGAAACATGGATGTGGATGATAAAATACACCCCAGTAAATACTAAAGTATAAACAATCTCGGATAAAAATGAGATTGTGATATTTCCCTTACCTTAGGTCCGATTTGCTTTGTACGTGTCCGAAGCTCCAGTATAATGGTTTAAATAATGTTATTGACTTATTCCAGAATCATACATATTGATATGATATCATATATGGTCATATTCTTAGATTCATATTAGTAATATTTCATTGTTACTTGTTACTCGGGTCTTTATTGCCTTTTGTTCTTATGCGTGTTTTGCCGAATAAATTATTATTCTTATTTTAATGTTATAGATACCTTATATCCAGAATGGTATTAGTGTAACATATATCATATTTATTCATTCAATTCATTTATATAATTACTATGTAATGATGATCATGTAGAACGAGTCGCATCACATCGTGGAGACGGTATTCCGTACGTACGCACGAGCGATGATATTGTTCCCATGATTGTGGAATTGTATATAAGTGTATTTATACTATTTCAGTATCAATATAACTTTATAATAATCATATATATTTACTCATTACACCATTATACCCATCCTTGTAAGGTGATGGTGGAAAATAGATTACACCACGGCGTGGAGACGGTATTCCGTACGTACGCACGCGCGGTGATTTCATTTTTCCGTAGGATGGATAGAAGGTGAATTAGAGTTGTTTAATATTTATAATAACATATCAGTATGTATTTAATACTGATGTTATTACTTTATCATGAAACAACTAAAGAAGAAGAAGTTGAAGAAAAAAGAAATTGAAAAGATCGGTAATGGACATTACCTCTTCTTTGAAACGCCTCTTTGAATCCTCCACTTAGGGAACTAAGATTGGTCTTTGAAGAAGACCAGGACCTCTAGGATTATTCTAGGGAAGTGGAGAAGTGATTTTTGCAGGGGTTTTCCGAGAATGAGTTCTCAAATTGGTGTGAGGAGGATGGGAAGGAGGTGACCTTTTATAAGGGAGGAGAGGGGCACCTTAGGAATATCTCAAAATATTATTTTATATTAAAGTCAAAATCGGTTTATAATGGTTCCAAAGGGTATTATTTAGAAGGTAAAGTGGGGATGGGTCTAAATCTTATCAACCAATAGGATTTAGACAAGTTTAGGTTATTATTATAACCTTATCAATTAGATTTAACTATAAGTTAAATAATTTAACTTTTACCGTGACTTTTTGTTTTCTTACACTATATGGTTATTACACTTACTATAACATGCAAAACGAACCCCAAGTTGTTTATTATTAATATATATATCCTTATCCAAGTCATTTGGCCGAACCATAGATTTTTAGGAATAAAATAACAATTAATAATATAATAGTTTCTTTAAAAACTATTTTCTGTCAATTTTGACACTATTTGATATATGATTTTTGTGAAAGTCATAACAGAATTATATGTTCGAACCAAGTTGATTAAATCAACACTAATATATCATAGTAACCTAGAAAATTAGTGTAATTCATAAAAAGTCTCAAATTACATTTAGTTTTGTGTTTATAACGTCAATTATGTCAATATTTCATTAATAAGAAAATTACTGCATCATCATTGTTTCATAAATAAATTAAATTATTTAATGTCTAAAAATTACAAATACAATAAAATTATGTAGGAAATATTTTTAGCTTTCTAATTAATATTTATAGTCGAATTTATCTTATGTATAACCCCATATTAAAAATTATTTACTTATTAAACTTTGATTTTAACTATTTTAACCCTTCTTTAAATAAATTAATAATAAATGTCCTAATCTAATCCATGTAGGACAAAATGGTCATATTTTATTCCTAAGTTTGTTTTTGGTCGAATTTCACTTATCCAATAGAATTAGGACATGTGTTAGGGTAATAATAATATCATCTTTACCCTTAATTACCCTATTTACTTTTAACCGTGGTAAAAAAAGTAAAAAGTTACTATTCACCAAAAATAAATTTCATCTTATTGAACCACTTAGTACTTTATATTAACCTTGTCTCTCGGATTTTCAAAATTCCATTCACAGAAGCGGTAAAATTAAGTTTTATGAAAAATTCTGTTTTTTTAACTACCACTTAGTGGTTTCACTATTCATCAAAAATTGAAAGTTTTCAGAAAAATACCAAAAATTAGGCCTAAGCTATATTTGATATTATGAACTCAAAAATTATTTCTATTTTACCAAATTCAAAAAATATCAGTTTCATTAATTAATTTAAAAATTAATTCCCGTCATCAAAACAAAAGGCGTGTTTTTAAGAGATAATAACTATCAAAAGATTGACACTTGTTTATAACTGGTTTAAATGTGAAATTACATCCAATGACCAACATTGTATTAAATTGTAAAAATATATTCTAAATATACTTTAAAACCACTCAAATTAATAATATATCACTATTAATTATTTCGATTGAAAATGTTGTTTTTAATTATAATTTAGTAATTTTCACTATTCATCAGAATATGAAAGTTATCCGCAAAGTACCAAAATTTCACCCTAAGCTAATTTCGATATTCCGAATCCAAAAATGAAGTCCATTTTAAAAAATAAAATTTACAAAATTTCAAAAAGTGGTTATTACTATTCATAACGGCTAGTTTTAATAATATTTTAATAGCATATCGTTGTTTAGTGAAACTTGGTATTGCGTACGATGCAAGCTATCGAGGAAGGTCGCGATTGCGTGTAATGAAAGGAAAGTCAAGGATGCGTGTTTTGAAAGCTCTTTTTGGTGTAGCGTACAACAAAAGACATTAATGAAAAGAATATTTTTCATAAAGTCTCGGGGTGTTACATTCTACCCCCCTTAAAATGAATTTCGCACTCGAAATTTGTCGGGGTTATAAATGGTTTACTACTTGAAAGTTTCTTTAATAGAAACCCACATCGTAAAAAAGAATACCAAAACCAATCTTTAAAAACAAAAGTATGAAATTTAATAGTTACCCAAATAAACTAATCACTGGGTTTCCACATAGGTGAAAATATGGATATGGAAGAAAAATCTAACCATCATGTTCTGATGGAGAGTGGTCGAGAACATGGCTATGGAAAACCCAACAATCACAAATCCATAAATTTGTGACGATCTAAGGTACCATCTGATTAATCAGATATAAGAGCACTAGGATAACATTTTTGGTTTTCAAGATCGTTTCCCTAAAGTTGAAGAATTTGAATTAGAATAAATACTTACTTTATTTTGGTACAATCTCACTGTTGTTCGTGCCTTGAACAATTTCCACTTCATCTCTTCAATAAATGAAGTTGAATTTGTTATTCGTGAAGTTTTAGAAGATCATGTGATAGAATGACGGGTCATTCCATCTGTCTCAAACAAAAGGTTATCAAAAGTTATTAAATATACATAAGTCATTCTATAGTGAGATAAATCATATATGGTTCTTATAATGGACTTATACTTCATATATCATACTGCTTATTATAATAAAACTAGTTTCTACTAAACAGGGACATCCTGTAGGCCAGTGGTAGGCGATAAAGGCCAGTCGCACTTCGGTTGTGGGTTCGATTCCCACAGCCTTTTCCGATGCGATGGGCTGTCGCCCGTCCTGCAGGTTTTCCTTTTTCTAAAGCTATATTATTATAACATCCCATCAATAATATCGAAAAATGTTTTATCCTAACTTAAGTCCAACATAATCCATTCTAATCTTTAGGCCTATCTAAAATACTTTGGTCAAGGATCATAGTATAAAGAAAATGATTACTTGAAACGTCATAGAATAATCACATGAATGCCATCATTTATCTCCCATATATCATAAGATATATCTTGTTGGTCAAATTACAAACATGTGAATACCTTAATCATGTATTCTCTTGAAGAATGAATACCCATTGAACCTTAGTGAAAACATGAATGTAGTTAAAAGTTAACACTTTCCACATACCAAAATCCTCAAAATTCTATATACTCAAACCATGATATCACTTAGTCCTTATATCAATCATGAGCTCATGAATACAATCAAACATCTCATTATCTTCTTATCCCTTCATTATGCTCATAGCATCTGTTTACCAAAAATGTCTCAATC
Source organism: Viscum album (assembly GCA_963277665.1). Taxonomy (NCBI): domain Eukaryota; kingdom Viridiplantae; phylum Streptophyta; class Magnoliopsida; order Santalales; family Viscaceae; genus Viscum; species Viscum album. The sequence continues at coordinate 296,305,956 of OY728145.1, read as the reverse complement.
ACTTTTCATGGTTACCAGTACCATAAAATTATTGAAATCCAAAACATAAATATTCCAATATTCCACGATACTATATACAACATTATTTTGGAATCCCATTACATAAACACTTAATCATTCCACCACATCGTTGTCATATTCAACATCACCAATAGTGATCGCATGTGACTTCCCTTTGTCCTTTGTCTTAAATGGTTGCTCATGTTGATCATCACTAACCCTTGGATTAGGGCATTTATTAGCATAATTCCCCATTTCCTTCAACTTGAAGCATTGAAGTGTTGGTGGTGCGTTCTCTATAGTGTTTGCTTTATTCACATCATTAGAAACCCTTTTTCCATTACCTCGACACTCAGCTACTCGATGGCCTTCTTTTCCACACTTAAAACATTTTCTAGTCCCTTTAAGACAATTTCCACCATGCTTTTTTCCACACTTTGAGTATAAGGAAACATTCATATTCTTTTCACCATTATTCTGAAATTTCTCCTTGAACTCCATCTTTCGTTTCTTGTCAAAACCATGAGATGGATACGTAACACCAACTTCCATTTCTACCTTGATAGCACAACGCACAATTTCTTCATAGCTACTGAAGTCTCTTATAGCTAATGTCGTTCGAAGACTTGGTTTTAAGCCACTGAAAAATCGATCAACTTTACTTTCAGGTTGCATGATAAATCCAGATGCATACCTTGAAAGCCTTGTAAAATTTGCTTCGTATATACCAACAGATTCATCATCCTTTTTCTTTAGTTCAAGAAACTCCTTCTCCATCTTTGTTCGAAGAATACGAGGGAAGTACTTATTGAAAAATAAGTTTTTGAACTCGTCCCATTTCGTGGACTCAATTTCATCTCTTTGCCTCGTATTCTTGATAAGATTCCACCATTGATCAGCTTCACCATCCAAACGATATCATGTTCAGAACATTGAAGAACTGAAAATATCTTTTCAGTAGTACTGATCCATTGTTCAGCAACCAGTGGATCAGAAGACCCACTGAAAGAAGGTGGACGTTGCCTCATGAAGGACTCAATATAATATTGTTCCCTTCTCTTCTCATTTGGATGTCCAGAATGATTCATAGCTTGTGTAAGTATAGCAATAAGATTTTGCACTCCATCTCCCATAACATTTGTTTGTTCAGGAGGACAATCATTGCATTGTCCATTGGATTTGTTAACACGGTTCCTTCGGGTTCCAGCCATCGTCTAAAACCCAAAAAGAATAGTGTGAGAGGCAAAAATCATGCTAGGGAAAACAACATAATAAAGGGGGTGTACCTTCAATATCTAACATCTTAGGTTTAATTCTATGATCATTAGCATAATTCTAGTACTATAACCAATACTTATACTTAACCTTAGGGACATCCCTAGACATACCTTAGAAATATCTCTAGGGATCTCACTAATGTTTTCGCATCCTAGTTTCCAAAGGTTGACTAAACCTTTCCTCTGATACCAACTGTAGAGACCCGTATCTTGACGTACATGGACATTACATTACTTTTGCGGAATACTTAGTACATAACAAAAACACACACACAAGGATCGTAATAGTTTATTGTTTTTGGAAACTCGGAATATAATCTTCTAATCCTTGTGAAAGATCTTCAACATCTCCCAGAAATATGTTCCTTTTTTTATACCTAAAACCTTTCGTTATATCCTGGGGAAAAGAAAACATAAAAGGGTGAGCTCAAATGCTCAGTAAGGGTAAAAAAAAGAAATATCAATCACATCATATACATAAGCACATAACTTTTGGAAATCTTAACCTGCAAAAGAGATCATAATTTCATAACATGGGGTAAATCATGGCAGTGAAATGTATTCACAATAATCATAACTTAAAACATGAAACTTTGTGGCATTCACACATAATCATAGAGAATCATTTCTTGTTAGTCAAGACTCATTTCCAAGACTATCTTAGTGGATAAAGTCCCTTTCTGAACCGAGTCACCCTCGTTTCAGTCCTGTTTCACTGAACCGGTATAACCTACCATTCCAGCCATGTCTATCTCATGTGATATAAAATCTTTACCCAATGCATTGGAGGGAGATATAGGTCCCACCCATCTCATAATGATACCATTCTTATGTGTGCCACGAAATCATAAATCATACATCATTGCATAACCCATTTAATAAAAATGGGATTCTTAAACAACATGACATCATAAAACAATTCATATAAGATAAAGGAATTTATAAAAATAATTCCATCATAACATAATCAAATAAATGTAACAATAGGGATAAAAGTATAACCCTTTATTATCTTAGATGTAAAATAATTTTGATAAAACACTTGAACTCCATTCTTGAGGAAAATATCCTTTCTTCTTAAAAAACATGTTTCCTTTCTTAACATGTCATACAACTTTAAACTAAAAGAATTTGATTAAAAATAAACTTTAAAACTTGTAAAGAAAGCTTCTTGGAAATAATTTTTTAAAAATCCATTCATGTCGTATAAGTTAAAAAACATTCTTTGTACTTTTGTCGAAAAAGTCAAAAAGTACCTCGTTTGAAAAACGACAAAAGATTCCTTTCATATTCTTTACTAAAAACTCACCAAAGGGTAAAATTGGATTTAAAAAATTGTAGGTGGATGGAAATAATATTACATATTCAGGAAACATGGATGTGGATGATAAAATACACCCCAGTAAATACTAAAGTATAAACAATCTCGGATAAAAATGAGATTGTGATATTTCCCTTACCTTAGGTCCGATTTGCTTTGTACGTGTCCGAAGCTCCAGTATAATGGTTTAAATAATGTTATTGACTTATTCCAGAATCATACATATTGATATGATATCATATATGGTCATATTCTTAGATTCATATTAGTAATATTTCATTGTTACTTGTTACTCGGGTCTTTATTGCCTTTTGTTCTTATGCGTGTTTTGCCGAATAAATTATTATTCTTATTTTAATGTTATAGATACCTTATATCCAGAATGGTATTAGTGTAACATATATCATATTTATTCATTCAATTCATTTATATAATTACTATGTAATGATGATCATGTAGAACGAGTCGCATCACATCGTGGAGACGGTATTCCGTACGTACGCACGAGCGATGATATTGTTCCCATGATTGTGGAATTGTATATAAGTGTATTTATACTATTTCAGTATCAATATAACTTTATAATAATCATATATATTTACTCATTACACCATTATACCCATCCTTGTAAGGTGATGGTGGAAAATAGATTACACCACGGCGTGGAGACGGTATTCCGTACGTACGCACGCGCGGTGATTTCATTTTTCCGTAGGATGGATAGAAGGTGAATTAGAGTTGTTTAATATTTATAATAACATATCAGTATGTATTTAATACTGATGTTATTACTTTATCATGAAACAACTAAAGAAGAAGAAGTTGAAGAAAAAAGAAATTGAAAAGATCGGTAATGGACATTACCTCTTCTTTGAAACGCCTCTTTGAATCCTCCACTTAGGGAACTAAGATTGGTCTTTGAAGAATACCAGGACCTCTAGGATTATTCTAGGGAAGTGGAGAAGTGATTTTTGCAGGGGTTTTCCGAGATTGAGTTCTCAAATTGGTGTGAGGAGGATGGGAAGGAGGTGACCTTTTATAAGGGAGGAGAGGGGCACCTTAGGAATATCTCAAAATATTATTTTATATTAAAGTCAAAATCGGTTTATAATGGTTCCAAAGGGTATTATTTAGAAGGTAAAGTGGGGATGGGTCTAAATATTATCAACCAATAGGATTTAGACAAGTTTAGGTTATTATTATAACCTTATCAATTAGATTTAACTATAAGTTAAATAATTTAACTTTTACCGTGACTTTTTGTTTTCTTACACTATATGGTTATTACACTTACTATAACATGCAAAACGAACCCCAAGTTGTTTATTATTAATATATATATCCTTATCCAAGTCATTTGGCCGAACCATAGATTTTTAGGAATAAAATAACAATTAATAATATAATATTTTCTTTAAAAACTATTTTCTGTCAATTTTGACACTATTTGATATATGATTTTTGTGAAAGTCATAACAGAATTATATGTTCGAACCAAGTTGATTAAATCAACACTAATATATCATAGTAACCTAGAAAATTAGTGTAATTCATAAAAAGTCTCAAATTACATTTAGTTTTGTGTTTATAACGTCAATTATGTCAATATTTCATTAATAAGAAAATTACTGCATCATCATTGTTTCATAAATAAATTAAATTATTTAATGTCTAAAAATTACAAATACAATAAAATTATGTAGGAAATATTTTTAGCTTTCTAATTAATATTTATAGTCGAATTTATCTTATGTATAACCCCATATTAAAAATTATTTACTTATTAAACTTTGATTTTAACTATTTTAACCCTTCTTTAAATAAATTAATAATAAATGTCCTAATCTAATCCATGTAGGCCAAAATGGTCATATTTTATTCCTAAGTTTGTTTTTGGTCTAATTTCACTTATCCAATAGAATTAGGACATGTGTTAGGGTAATAATAATATCATCTTTACCCTTAATTACCCTATTTACTTTTAACCGTGGTAAAAAAAGTAAAAAGTTACTATTCACCAAAAATAAATTTCATCTTATTGAACCACTTAGTACTTTATATTAACCTTGTCTCTCGGATTTTCAAAATTCCATTCACAGAAGCGGTAAAATTAAGTTTTATGAAAAATTCTGTTTTTTTAACTACCACTTAGTGGTTTCACTATTCATCAAAAATTGAAAGTTTTCAGAAAAATACCAAAAATTAGGCCTAAGCTATATTTGATATTATGAACTCAAAAATTATTTCTATTTTACCAAATTCAAAAAATATCAGTTTCATTAATTAATTTAAAAATTAATTCCCGTCATCAAAACAAAAGGCGTGTTTTTAAGAGATAATAACTATCAAAAGATTGACACTTGTTTATAACTGGTTTAAATGTGAAATTACATCCAATGACCAACATTGTATTAAATTGTAAAAATATATTCTAAATATACTTTAAAACCACTCAAATTAATAATATATCACTATTAATTATTTCGATTGAAAATGTTGTTTTTAATTATAATTTAGTAATTTTCACTATTCATCAGAATATGAAAGTTATCCGCAAAGTACCAAAATTTCACCCTAAGCTAATTTCGATATTCCGAATCCAAAAATGAAGTCCATTTTAAAAAATAAAATTTACAAAATTTCAAAAAGTGGTTATTACTATTCATAACGGCTAGTTTTAATAATATTTTAATAGCATATCGTTGTTTAGTGAAACTTGGTATTGCGTACGATGCAAGCTATCGAGGAAGGTCGCGATTGCGTGTAATGAAAGGAAAGTCAAGGATGCGTGTTTTGAAAGCTCTTTTTGGTGTAGCGTACAACAAAAGACATTAATGAAAAGAATATTTTTCATAAAGTCTCGGGGTGTTACATTCTACCCCCCTTAAAATGAATTTCGCACTCGAAATTTGTCGGGGTTATAAATGGTTTACTACTTGAAAGTTTCTTTAATAGAAACCCACATCGTAAAAAAGAATACCAAAACCAATCTTTAAAAACAAAAGTATGAAATTTAATAGTTACCCAAATAAACTAATCACTGGGTTTCCACATAGGTGAAAATATGGATATGGAAGAAAAATCTAACCATCATGTTCTGATGGAGAGTGGTCGAGAACATGGCTATGGAAAACCCAACAATCACAAATCCATAAATTTGTGACGATCTAAGGTACCATCTGATTAATCAGATATAAGAGCACTAGGATAACATTTTTGGTTTTCAAGATCGTTTCCCTAAAGTTGAAGAATTTGAATTAGAATAAATACTTACTTTATTTTGGTACAATCTCACTGTTGTTCGTGCCTTGAACAATTTCCACTTCATCTCTTCAATAAATGAAGTTGAATTTGTTATTCGTGAAGTTTTAGAAGATCATGTGATAGAATGACGGGTCATTCCATCTGTCTCAAACAAAAGGTTATCAAAAGTTATTAAATATACATAAGTCATTCTATAGTGAGATAAATCATATATGGTTCTTATAATGGACTTATACTTCATATATCATACTGCTTATTATAATAAAACTAGTTTCTACTAAACAGGGACATCCTGTAGGCCAGTGGTAGGCGATAAAGGCCAGTCGCACTTCGGTTGTGGGTTCGATTCCCACAGCCTTGTCCGATGCGATGGGCTGTCGCCCGTCCTGCAGGTTGTCCTTTTTCTAAAGCTATATTATTATAACATCCCATCAATAATATCGAAAAATGTTTTATCCTAACTTAAGTCCAACATAATCCATTCTAATCTTTAGGCTTATCTAAAATACTTTGGTCAAGGATCATAGTATAAAGAAAATGATTACTTGAAACGTCATAGAATAATCACATGAATGCCATCATTTATCTCCCATATATCATAAGATATATCTTGTTGGTCAAATTACAAACATGTGAATACCTTAATCATGTATTCTCTTGAATAATGAATACCCATTGAACCTTAGTGAAAACATGAATGTAGTTAAAAGTTAACACTTTCCACATACCAAAATCCTCAAAATTCTATATACTCAAACCATGATATCACTTAGTCCTTATATCAATCATGAGCTCATGAATACAATCAAACATCTCATTATCTTCTTATCCCTTCATTATGCTCATAGCATCTGTTTACCAAAAATGTCTCAATCACTTTTCATGGTTACCAGTACCATAAAATTATTGAAATCCAAAACATAAATATTCCAATATTCCACGATACTATATACAACATTATTTTGGAATCCCATTACATAAACACTTAATCATTCCACCACATCGTTGTCATATTCAACATCACCAATAGTGATCGCATGTGACTTCCCTTTGTCCTTTGTCTTAAATGGTTGCTCATGTTGATCATCACTAACCCTTGGATTAGGGCATTTATTAGCATAATTCCCCATTTCCTTCAACTTGAAGCATTGAAGTGTTGGTGGTGCGTTCTCTGTAGTGTTTGCTTTATTCACATCACTAGAAACCCTTTTTCCATTACCTCGACACTCAGCTACTCGATGGCCTTCTTTTCCACACTTAAAACATTTTCTAGTCCCTTTAAGACAATTTCCACCATGCTTTTTTCCACACTTTGAGTATAAGGAAACATTCATATTCTTTTCACCATTATTCTGAAATTTCTCCTTGAACTCCATCTTTCGTTTCTTGTCAAAACCATGAGATGGATACGTAACACCAACTTCCATTTCTACCTTGATAGCACAACGCATAATTTCTTCATAGCTACTGAAGTCTCTTATAGCTAATGTCGTTCGAAGACTTGGTTTTAAGCCACTGAAAAATCGATCAACTTTACTTTCAGGTTGCATGATAAATCCAGATGCATACCTTGAAAGCCTTGTAAAATTTGCTTCGTATATACCAACAGATTCATCATCCTTTTTCTTTAGTTCAAGAAACTCCTTCTCCATCTTTGTTCGAAGAATACGAGGGAAGTACTTATTGAAAAATAAGTTTTTGAACTCGTCCCATTTCGTGGACTCAATTTCATCTCTTTGCCTCGTATTCTTGATAAGATTCCACCATTGATCAGCTTCACCATCCAAACGATATCATGTTCAGAACATTGAAGAACTGAAAATATCTTTTCAGTAGTACTGATCCATTGTTCAGCAACCAGTGGATCAGAAGACCCACTGAAAGAAGGTGGACGTTGCCTCATGAAGGACTCAATATAATATTGTTCCCTTCTCTTCTCATTTGGATGTCCAGAATGATTCATAGCTTGTGTAAGTATAGCAATAAGATTTTGCACTCCATCTCCCATAACATTTGTTTGTTCAGGAGGACAATCATTGCATTGTCCATTGCATTTGTTAACACGGTTCCTTCGGGTTCCAGCCATCGTCTAAAACCCAAAAAGAATAGTGTGAGAGGCAAAAATCATGCTAGGGAAAACAACATAATAAAGGGGGTGTACCTTCAATATCTAACATCTTAGGTTTAATTCTATGATCATTAGCATAATTCTAGTACTATAACCAATACTTATACTTAACCTTAGGGACATCCCTAGACATACCTTAGAAATATCTCTAGGGATCTCACTAATGTTTTCGCATCCTAGTTTCCAAAGGTTGACTAAACCTTTCCTCTGATACCAACTGTAGAGACCCGTATCTTGACGTACATGGACATTACATTACTTTTGCGGAATACTTAGTACATAACAAAAACACACACACAAGGATCGTAATAGTTTATTGTTTTTGGAAACTCGGAATATAATCTTCTAATCCTTGTGAAAGATCTTCAACATCTCCCATAAAGATCTTCCATTTTTTTATCCCTAAAACCTTTCGTTATATCCTGGGGAAAAGAAAACATAAAAGGGTGAGCTCAAATGCTCAGTAAGGGTAAGCAAAATAAAAATCAATCACATCATATACATAAGAACATAACTTTTGGAAATCATAACCTGCAAAAGAGATCATAATTTCATAACATGGGGTAAATCATGGCAAGGAAATGTAATCACAATAATCATAACTTAAAACATGCAACTTTGTGGCATTCACACATAATCATAGAGAATCATTTCTTGTTAGTCAAGAATCATGGCCCAAACTATCTTAGTGGACAAAGTCCCTTTCTGAACCGAGTCACCCTCGTTTCAGTCCTGTTTCACTGAACTGGTATAACCTACCATTCTAGCCATGTCTATCTCATGGGATATAAAATCTTTACCCAATGCATTGGGGGGAGATATAGGTACCACCCATCTCATAATGATACCATTCTTATGTGTGCCACGAAATCATAAATCATACATCATTGCATAACCCATGTAATAAAAATGGGATTCTTAAACAACATGACATCATAAAACAATTCATATAAGATAAAAGAATTTATAAAAATAATTCCATCATAACATAATAAAATAAATGTAATAATAGGGATAAAAGAAGAACCCTTTATTATCTTAGATGGAAAATAATTTTGATAAAACACTTGAACTCCATTCTTGAGGAAAATATCCTTTCTTCTTAAAAAACATGTTTCCTTTCTTAACATGTCATACAACTTTAAACTAAAAGAAGTTGATTAAAAATAAACTTGAAAACTTGTAAAAGAATCTTCCGGGAAATAATTTTTTAAAAATCCATTCATGCCATATAAGTTAAAAAAACATTCTTTGTACTTTTGTCAGAAAAGTCAAAAAGTACCTCGTATGAAAAACGACAAAAGATTCCTTTCATATTCTTTACTAAAAACTCACCGAAGGGTAAAATTGGATTTAAACAATTGTAGGTGGATGGAAATAATATTACATATTCGGGAAACATGGATGTGGATGATAAAATACACCCCAGTAAATACTAAAGTATAAACAATCTCGGATAAAAATGAGATTGTGATATTTACCTTACCTTAGGTCCGATTTGCTTTGTACGTGTCCGAAGCTCCTGTATAATGGTTTAAATAATGTTATTGACTTATTCCATAATCATACATATTGATATGATATCATATATGGTCATATTCTTAGCTTCTTATTAGTAATATTTCATTGTTACTGGTTACTCGGGTCTTTATTGCCTTTTGTTCTTATGCGTGTTTTGCCGAATAAATTCTTATTCTTCTTTTAAGGTTATAGATAACTTATATCCAGAATGGTATTAGTGTAACATATATCATATTTATTCATTCAATTCATTTATATAATTACTATGTAATGATGATCATGTAGAACGAGTCGCATCACATCGTGGAGACGGTATTCCGTACGTACGTACGAGCGATGATATTGTTCCCATGATCGTGGAATTGTATATAAGTGTATTTATACTATTTCAGTATCAATATAACTTTATAATAATCATATATATTTACTCATTACACCATTATACCCATCCTTGTAAGGTGATGGTGGAAGATAGATTACACCACGGCGTGGAGACGGTATTCCGTACGTACGCACGCGCGGTGATTTCATTTTTCCGTAGGATGGATAGAAAGTGAATTAGTGTTGTTTCATATTTATAATTATATATCAGTATGTAAATAATACTGATGTTATTACTTTATCATGAAACAACTAAAGAAGAAGAAGAAGTTGAAGAAGAAAGAAATTGAAAAGATCGGTAATGGATATTACCTCTTCTTTGAAACGCCTCTTTGAATCCTCCACTTAGGGAACTAAGATTGGTCTTTGAAGAAGACCAGGACCTCTAGGATTATTCTAGGGAAGTGGAGAATGGATTTTTGCAGGGGTTGGCCGAGATTGAGTGCTCAAATTGGTGTGAGGAGGAGGGGAAGGAGCTTCCCTTTTATAAGGGAGGAGAGGGGCACCTTAGGAATATCTCAAAATATTATTTTATATTAAAGTCAAAATCGGTTTATAATGGTTCCAAAGGGTCTTATTTAGAAGTTAAAGTGGGTATGGGTCTAAATCATATCAACCAATAGTATTTAGTCAATTTTATGTTATTATTTTAACCTTATCAATTAGATTTAACTCTAAGTTAAATAATTTAACTTTTACCGTGACTTTTTGTTTTCTTACACTATATGGTTATTACACTTACTATAACATGCCAAAAGAACCCCAAGTTGTTTATTATTAATATATATATCCTTATCTAAGTCATTTGGCCGAACCATAGATTTTTAGGAATAAAATAACAATTAATAATATAATATTTGATTTAAAAACTATTTTGTGTCAATTTTGACACTATTTGATATATGATTTTTGTGCAAGTCATAACAGATTTATATTTTCTAACCAAGTTGATTAAATCAACCCTAATATATCATAGTAACCTAGAAAATTAGTGTAATTCATAAAAAGTCTCAAATTACATTTATTTTTGTTTCTATAACGTCAATTATGTCAATATTTCATTAATAAGAAAATTACTGCATCATCATTGTGTCATAAATAAAATAAATTATTTAATGTCTAAAAATTACAAATAAAATACCATTATGTAGGAAATCGTTTTAGATTTCTAATTAATATTTATAGTCGAATTTATCTTATGTATAACCCCATATTAAAAATTATTTACTTATTAAACTTTGATTTTAACTATTTTAACCCTTCTTTAAATAAATTAATAATAAATGTCCTAATCTAATCCAAGTGGGCCTAAATGGTCATATGTTATTCCTAAGTTTGTTTTTGGTCGGATTTCACTTATCCAATAGAATTATGACATGTGTTAGGGTAATAATAATATCATCTTTACCCTTAATTACCCTATTTACTTTTAACCGTGGTAAAAAAAGTAAAAAGTTACTATTCACCAAAAATTATTTTCATCTCATTGAACCACATTTTAGTCCTTGATATTAACCGTGTCTCTCGGATTTTCAAAATTCCATTCACATAAACGGTAAAATTCAGTTTTATGAAAAATTCAGTTTTTTTAACTACCACTTAGTGGTTTCACTATTCATCAAAAATTGAAAGTTTTCAGAAAAATGCCAAAAATTAGGCCTAAGCTATATTTGATATTATGAACTCAAAAATTATTTCTATTTTACCAAACTCAAAACATATCAGTTGCATTAATTAATTTAAAAATTAATTCCCGTCATCAAAACAAAAGGCGTGTTTTTAAGAGATAATAACTATCAAAAGATTGACACTAGTTTATAACTGGTTTAAATGTGAAATTACATCCAATGACCAACATTGTATTAAATTGTAAAAATATATTCTAAATATACTTTAAAACCACTCAAATTAATAATTTATCACTATTAATTATTTATATTGAAAAAGTTGTTTTTAATTATAATTTAGTAATTTTCACTATTCATTAGAATATGAAAGTTATCCGCAAAGTACCAAAATTTCACCCTAAGCTAATTTCGATATTCCGAATCCAAAAATGTAGTCCATTTTAAAAAATAAAATTTACAAAATTTCAAAATGTGGTTATTACTATTCATAACGGCTAGTTTTAATAATATTTTGATAGCATATCGTTGTTTTGTGAAACTTGGTATTGCGTACGACGCAAGCTATCGAGGAAGGTCGTGATTGCGTGTAATGAAAAGCAAGTCAAGGATGCGTGTTGTGAAATATCCTTTTGGTGTAGCGTACAACACAAGACATTAATGAAAAGAATATTTTTCATAAAGTCTCGGGGTGTTACAAAGTCTGTCTTGCTATCCCCGCAAGCCCTCAACTATCAGGTAGTCGGCACCTCTGTCTTCCTCAGAAAGGAAGCCCTCAACTTCAATGTGTTGGAACATCTGTCTTCCTACCCCCGGAAGCTCTTGATTGTAATCAGCACAATCGGAGTCGCGTGAAGCTAGTCTGCACAAGGCAAAGTTTGAACAAGCTGTTCATACTTTCTGCCCGACGCTTTGAAGGTTGATAAGATCCTCTCTCACTATAAATCACTACAACATCATGTAATCATAGATCTCAAGGATGTGTCAAAGTTATTGTCGTTTATTTTCAATTGAGCTCATATTTATAAGCGAAGCTCCAACGGTCGGCTCCCTCCTCCAATGGTCATATTTTTCCTTGAATTTGGGAGGGACCTCTACACGTGTCACTTAACCAACGGTTAGTAAATAACTGGAAGCACGACATCATTTTGTAATGAAACAAGTATAATAATAAGTAAATCTGATGTTCAGAATGCAAGCAAATAAAAGTTTGGAGTCTAACCAAAATGGAATTCGGAGTCTATAATAAAAAGATATTTGGATACTTTTTTTTAGGAGTTCGGAACCTAAATTCTGTAGAAATCCGGAGTTTGAATTTATAAGGAAATTCAGCATCTTGTTTTACTAGAATTCAGAATCTGAACATACAGAGTTTATAGTTGAACTAGTAAATGTTTGGAGTCGAACTCATAGAAGTTCGGAGTCAGACTAGTCGAATTTCAGAGTCGAACTCATAGAAGTTCAGATTCAACTAGTAAAAGTTTGGAGTAGAACTGATAGAAGTTTAGAGTCGAACTAGTAGAAGTTCAGAGTCGAACTCATAGAATTTTGAAGTCGAACTAGTAGAAGTTCGGAGTCGAACTCATACAAGTTCGGAGTCGAACTAGTAAAAGTTCTGAGTCGAACTCATAGAAGTTCAGAGTCGAACAAGTGAACGTTTGGAGTTGAACTCATAGAAGTTCGGAGTCAAAATAGTAGAATTTAGGATCCAGAATTTGGAGTGGAACTTTATTAGAGTTCGTATCTAGAATTCAGAGTTGAACTTTATTAGATTTTATATCCAGAATTCGGATCCTAAAACAGAATGCTTCATATATAAGTATTACATGATTCCGAGGTTTTAGGTATGAATCCAATTTTTATAAATATGAAAAACATTGATATGTATACAGAAAATTAGGTTAGGGTATATTTCCTTAAGGAAGGAAATTTTCCTTAGAGAAGAAAAATATAGATTTGCTTAACAATAAGCTGTTTGTGATTTTCAAAACAAGTAGGAATGGAAAATTCATAAGGAAAACCTTATTGACTCAACACCTCGCGCTCCCACATCCTCTCCTGAAGGTTCTCATGCTACCGAAATACACACACTAAAGTTATCGACCACCCACACAGGACATGCTCCTGTCGATCCTCAATCTCTATTAAAACTTCCATAAACATCGCCCCATCGTTGATGCCCATATCACCGTGGTTGATGACATTAGATGGATCGTGCACGTATCTCCTCATCTAGGATACATGGAAAACGTCCTGAACCCGATGCAAATGATGGGGAAGTGCTAGGTGGTAATCCACCTCCCCAACTTTGCTAAGGACCGGGAAGGGTCCGATAAAGCTCAAAGATAACTTTCCGCCCCGACCAAATCTCCGCAAACCTCGTCGAGGAGAGACCTGTAGAAAGACATGGTCACCATCCTTGAACTCTAGAGGTCTATGTCTCCTATCATCATAAGAATTATGCCTGCTCTGTATAGTCTTTATCTGCTCCTGGATAATCTGCACCTTCTCTATGGTAGCCCGTACCACATCTGGTCCCATGAGTGCTAACTCCCATAGGTCAGTCCAACACAAAGGCGATTTGCAAGGTCGACCATAAAGATCCTCTAAAGGTGTCATCCTAATGGGGGAGTGATAGATATTGTTGTAAGAAAACTCCACCAATGTCAAGTGATCCTCCCAGCTGTGATCAAAGTCAAGGATTCAAGCACGCAGCATGTCATCGAGGGTCTGAATGGTCTGCTCAGTCTGGTCATCCGTCTGAGGATGGAAGGTGGTGCTCAAACAAAGATACGTCCTGAAATCCTCCTACAACCCCTTCCATAGCCTAGAAGTGAAACATGCATCACGATCGTAGACGATCGTCAAGGTTACTCCATGTAGCCACACAATATCCTGCACATAGAGGTGTCCCAAGCTCTCTACTGAACCCTGCTCTCTAATTGGTAGGAAGTGGGATGACTTCATGAGTTTGTTGATGATCACCCAGATAGAATCATGAACTCTAGATATACATGGATGTCCTGTCACAAAGTCCATTTCTATCCCATCCAAATTCCACTCTGGGACCTCTAAAGGCTGCTCTAATCCCGCTGGTACCTGATGCTCCGCCTTCACTTGCAGAAAAGTGAGGCACCAAGAGACAAACTATGCTACTACTTTCTTCATACCTATCCACTAGTACTATCGTCGGAGATCCTGTTACATCTTTTCCACTCCTGGATGTACCGCTATAGTGGATGTGTGTAACTTCCTCAAAAAATCATCCTGAAGCGACACTAGTATCATGGTACGTCCTCTGAAGAGGATGACGTGCTCCCCACCTTCAGAAACTCCATCAGGTGTCTGTCCTGTGGATATCTGAGTATGTCGAGCCTCATACTCAATTTCCTCACATTGCGCCTCCCTAAATCGATAAATAAGTGGGGGAGTGACGGTAAGATACTGAAGAAAAGATTCTCCCTCTCGATCCACAAAGGATATCTGCAAAGCGTCTAGCTTCTCTATCGCCTCACCTAGCAGGTGTATACCAGATCTTTTACTGAGTGAATCTTCTACAACATTCTCCTTCCCAAGAGTATATACTATATCGAAGTTATAGTCCTGGAGGAACTCAAGACAATGTCGTTGTCTCAGGTTCAGGTCCTTCTGGGACAAGATATACTTGAGACTCTGGTGATCATAGTAGACCGTAAAAAGCTCACCCATCAGATAGTGTCGCCACATCTTCAAAGTGAAAACCACTGTTGCTAACTCAAGGTCATGGGTAGTGTAGTTATTTTCATTCTTTCTTAGCTATCGAGAACCATATGTGATAACTACTCACTACTGCATGAGGATACATGCGTTCCTGGTCCCTGATGGGTCGTAGTAGACTACATACCCAACACCCTCCTCCGAAAGCCTTAATATGGGGCACTAGTCAGCCTATGCCTCTGCTCTGGAAAACTCCACTGGCATTTCTCCAACCACATGAACGGTTTCCCCTTCTTCTTCAATGATGATAAAGGTGATGCAAATCTGTAGAAATCTAGCACAAACCACCGGTAGTATCCGGGAAAACCCAATAAACTTTGTATGTCTGTCACACTCCTGGGTGGCTCCCATGAAAGTACCACCTCAATCTTCGTTGGACCCACTGATACTCCCACATTTGAGATGAAATGTCCCAGAGAGTGACCCTATTAGAACCAAAAAAGGCACATCAAGAGCTTACCCTAATGCTGGAGCTCTTGGAGTGTTTCCAGGACTATCTACAGATGATAGGCATGATCCTTCTCGATAGTCGAGTAGATCAGTATGTCGTTAATGAAGACTACTACAAAGAGATCAATGTATGGCTGAAAGACCTTGTTCATGAGTCCCATGAACACTAATATAGTGTTAGTCACACTGAATGTCATAACCAAGAATGCATAGTGGTCGTACCGACATCTTAAATCTATCTTTCGCACATCCTCGTCTCGTACTCTGAGCTAGTGATAGCCTGATCTGAGGTCTATCTTCGAGAACCACTGTGCTCCCTTTAGCTGATCAAAGAGGTCGTCAATACTCAAGAGTGGGTACTTGTTCTTCACTGTCACCTGGTTCAAGCACTGATAGTCAACCTAAAGCCTCAAGTTCCCATCTGCCTTCTTGGTGACCAAAATCAGGGCTGCTTAAGGAGAAACATTAGGCTGGATAAACCCCTTCCCTTGTAAGTCCTCCAGATGTACCCACAGCTCACGAAGTTTCGCGGGATCCATCTGATACGCTGGTGTAGATATCAATGTTTTCCCAGGGTACAAGTCAATGTAAAATTCCACCTCTCTGTGTGGTGGTAGACATGGGACATCATCAGGGAAGACATTCGTGTACTGTTCCACCACTACAGGGTAGCTCGGACTCTCCACATCAACCGCTCTGAGGGTAAAGCTACCCAAATGATGAGTGATTGGATGCACTCTCCTCCAGGTAAGTCTATCCTGTGCTAAAAAGGCTCAATTCTCACCATTGAAGGTAAACCTAGTCCCATCTCTATGGACACACAGCACTTTGAGCCTTATATAGTCAATCTGAGCATGGACTATAGATAACTAGTCCATACCCAAGATGATGTCGTAAGGCCTCAATGCCACAACCAGGAGATCCTAGCCAAAGCTCTCACCTCCTAGAGTAATCTCACACTACCGGCACTAGTGTGTAATCATCTAATACTCTCCCATAGGAGTCTCTAGCCATAAGGATTGAGCCAATGACACCACCTGAATCTACGAGCTCTGAACGATGGCTGTGGAAATAAAATAATGTCTAGAACCTGTGTCTATATGTACTTCAGCTAAGGTGGAGTAGACACAGATCATACCTCATATCATCTCTTGAGCGTTGTGGTCATAAGCCTCAATTTCCTGGAGCTGAGCTTGCCCCCGTCATCCTACTCCTTATGGTTGGGGTGGACCACTTGGTGGTGGTGGCAGTAACATCTCGAATTGTCACCCACCACCAGTTGCACATCCAGCTCCTCTTCCATGTCTGCTTTCTCCCTACAGACCCCCTTAGTCAAACCTATGTCTCTACCTGGGTGGTCCTTAGACTGTCTTATGATCATCCGTACGATGGGTTGGACAGTCACAATCCATGTGACCCAGCCCACTGTAGGTGTAACACTATCTTCTCCTTGCATTACTGGCTCTATCTCTGGTGCCCCGCACAACCAAACCTGAATCCTGTAGTCGTCCACCTTTAGGTCTAGTCCTCTTAGACCTCTATGACATCTATCTATTTCCAGCATTAGAAGTGTAACACCCCGAGACTTTATGAAAAATATTCTTTTCATTAATGTCTTGTGTTGTACGCTACACCAAAATGAGCTTTCACAACATGCATCCTTGACATGCCTTGCATTACACGCAATCGCGACCTTCCTCGATAGCTTGCGTCGTACGCAATACCAAGTTTCACTAAACAACGATATGCTATTAAAATATTATTAAAACTAGCCGTTATGAATAGTAATAACCACTTTTTGAAATTTTGTAAATTTTATTTTTTAAAATGGACTTCATTTTTGGATTCGGAATATCGAAATTAGCATAGGGTGAAATTTTGGTACTTTGTGGATAACTTTCATATTCTGATGAATAGTGAAAATTACTAAATTATAATTAAAAACAACTTTTTCAATCGAAATAATTAATAGTGATAAATTATTAATTTGAGTAGTTTTAAATTATATTTAGAATATATTTTTACAATTTAATACAATGTTGGTAATTGGATGTAATTTCACATTTAAACCAGTTATAAACAAGTGTCAATCTTTTGATAGTTATTATCTCTTAAAAACACGCCTTTTGTTTTGATGACGGGAATTAATTTTTAAATTAATTAATGCAACTGATATGTTTTGAATTTGATAAAATAGAAATAATTTTTGAGTTCATAATATCAAATATAGCTTAGGCCTAATTTTTGGTATTTTTCTGAATACTTTCAATTTTTGATGAATAGTGAAACCACTAAGTGGTAGTTAAAAAAAATGAATTTTTCATAAAACCTAATTTTACCGCTTTTGTGAATGGAATTTCGAAAATCCGAGAGACACGGTTAATATCAAGTACTAAAATGTGGTTTAATGAGATGAAAATAATTTTTGGTGAATAGTAACTTTTTACTTTTTTAACCATGGTTAAAAGTAAATAGGGTAATTAAGGGTAAAGATGATATTATTATTACCCTAACACCTGTCCTAATTCTATTGGATAAGTTAAATGCGACCAAAAACAAACTTAGGAATAAAATATGACCATTTAGGCCCACTTGGATTATATTAGGACATTTATTATTAATTTATTTAAAGAAGGGTTAAAATAGTTAAAATTAAAGTTTAATAAGTAAATAATTTTTAATATGGGGTTATACAAAAGATAAATTCGACTATAAATATTCATTAGAAAGATAAAGAGATTTCATACATAATGGTATTTTATTTGTAATTTTTAGACATTAAATAATTTAATTTATTTATGACACAATGATGATGCATTAATTTTCTTATTAATGAAATATTGACATAATTGACGTTATAAACACAAAAATAAATGTAATTTGAAACTTTTTATGAATTCCACTAATTTTATAGGTTACTAGGATATATTAGAGTTGCTTTAATCAACATGGTTCGAACATATAATTCTGTTATGACTTTCACAAAAATCATATATCAAATAGTGTCAAAATTGACACAAAATAGTTTTTAAATCAAATATTATATTATTAATTGTTATTTTATTCCTAAAAATCTAAGGTTAGGCCAAATGACTTAGATAAAGATATATATATTAATAATAAATAAATTGGGGTTCGTTTGGCATGTTATAGTAATTTTATTAACCACATAGTGTAAGAAAACAAAAAGTCACGGTAAAAGTTAAATTATTTAACTTAGAGTTAAATCTAATTGATAAGGTTAAAATAATTACCTAAACTTGTCTAAATCCTATTGGTTGATAGGATTTCGACCCATACCCACTTTACCTTCGAAATAAGACCCCTTGGAACCATTATAAACCGATTTTGACTTTAATATAAAATAATATTTTGAGATATTCCTAAGGTGCCCCTCTCCTCCCTTATAAAAGGGCACCTCCTTCCCCTCCTCCTCACACCAATTTGAGCACTCAAGCTCGGCCAACCCCTGCCAAAATCCCTTCTCCACTTCCCTAGAATAATCCTAGAGGTCCTGGTATTTTTCAAAGACCAATATTAGTTCCCTAAGTGGAGGATTCAAAGAGGTGTTTCAAAGAAGAGGAGCTTCGGACACGTACAAAGCAAATCGGACCTAAGGTAAGGGAAATATCACAATATCATTTTTATCCGAGATTGTTTATACTTTAGTATTTACTAGGGTGTATTTTATCATCCACATCCATGTTTCCTGAATATGTAATATTATTTCCATCCACCTACAATTTTTTAAATCCAATTTTACCCTTCGGTGAGTTTTTAGTAAAGAATATGAAAGGAATCTTTTGTCATTTTTCATACGAGGTACTTTTTGACTTTTCGGACAAAAGTACAAAGAATGTTTTTTTTAACTTATACGGCATGAATGGATTATTAAAACATTTTTTCCAACAATCTTCCTTTACAAGTTTTCAAGTTTATTTTTAATCAACTTCTTTTAGTTTAAAGTTGTATGACATGTCAAGAATGGAAACATGTTTTTTAAGAAGAAAGGATATTTTCCTCAAGAATGGAGTTCAAGTGTCTTATCAAAATTATTTTCCATCTAAGATAATAAAGGGTTCTGCTTTTATCCCTATTATTACATTTATTTGATTATGTTATGATGGAATTATTTTTATAAATTCATTTATCTTCTATGAATTGTTTTATGATGTCATGTTGTTTAAGAATCCCATTTTTATTACATGGGTTATGCAATGATGTATGATTTATGATTTCGTGGAACACATAAGAATGGTATCATTATGATATGGGTGGGACCTATATCTCCCTCCAATGCATTGGGTAAAGATTTTATATCTCATGAGATAGACATGGCTGGAATGGTAGGTTATACCGGTTCAGTGAAACAGGACTGAAATGAGGGTGAATCGGTTCAGAAAGGGACTTTTTCCACTAAGATAGTCTTGGCAATGAGTCTTGACTAACAAGAAATGATTCTCTATGATTATGTGTGAATGCCACAAAGTTTCATGTTTTATGTTATGATTATTGTGATTACATTTCACTTCCATGATTTATTCCATGTTATGAAATTATGCTCTCTTTTGCAGGTTAAGATTTCCAAAATGTTATGTTCTTATGAATATGATGTGATCGATATTTCTTTTGTTTACCCTTACTGAGAATTTTAGCTCACCCTTTTATGTTTTCTTTTCCCCAGGATATAAAGAAAGGTTTTAGGTAAAAAAAAAGGAAGATCTTTATGGGAGATGTTGAAGATCATTCACCACGATTAGAAGATTATATTCCGAGTTTCCAAAGACACTAAACTATTACGATCCTTGTGTGTGTGTGTTTTTGTTATGTACTAAGTATTCCGAAAAAAGTAATGTAATGTCCATGTAAGTCAAGAAACGGGTCTCTACAGTTGGTATCAGAGGAAAGGTTTAGTCATCCTTTGGAAACTAGGATGCGACAACATTAGTGAGATCCCTAGAGATATTTATATGGCATGTCTAGGGATGTCCCTAAGGTTAAGTATACGTATTGGTTATAGTACTAGAATTACGCTAATGATCATAGAATTAAACCTAAGATGTTAGATATTGAAGGTACTCCCCCTTTATTGTGTTGTTTTCCCTAGCATGATTTTTGCCTCTCACACTATTCTTTTTGGGTTTTAGACGATGGCTGGAACCCGAAAGAACCGTGTTGATCAATGCAATGGACAATGCAATGATTGTCCTCCTGAACAAACAAATGTTATGGGAGATGGAGTTTGAAATCTTATTGCTATACTTACACAAGCTATGAATCATTCTGGTCATCCAAATGAGCAGAGAAGGGAACAATATTCTATTGAGTCCTTCATGAGGCAACGTCCACCTTCTTTCAGTGGGTCTTCTGATCCACTTGTTTCTGAACAATGGATCGGTACTACTGAAAAGATATTTTCAGTTCTTCAATGTTCTGAACATGATAAAGTCATCTTAGCAGTATATCGTTTGGAAGGTGAAGCTGATCAATGGTGGAATCTTATCAAGAATACGAGGCAAAGATATGAAATTGAGTCCATGGAATGGGACGAGTTCAAAAACTTATTTTTCAATAAGTACTTCCCTCGTATTCTTCGAACAAAGATGGAGAAGGAGTTTCTTGAACTAAAGCAAAAGGATGATGAATCTTTTGGTATATATGAAGTGAATTTTACAAGGCTTGCAAGGTATGCATCTGGATTTATCATGCAACCTGAAAGTAAAGTTGATCGATTTTTCAGTGGCTTAAAACCAAGTCTTCGAAGGGCATTAGCTATAAGAGACTTCAGTAGCTATGAATAAATTGTGCATTGTGCTATCAAGGTAGAAATGGAAGTTGGTATTACATATCCATCTCATGGTTTTGACAAGAAACGAAAGATGGAGTTCAAGGAGAAATCTCAGAATAATGGTGAAAAGAAGATGAATGTTTCCTTATGCTCAAAGTGTGGAAAAAAGCATGGTGAAGATTGTCTTAAATTGACTAGAAAATGTTTTAAGTGTGGAAAAGAAGGTCATCGAGCAGCTGAGTGTCGAGGTAATGGAAAAAGGGTTTCTAATGATGTGAATAAAGAAAACACTGCAGAGAACGCACCACCAACACTTCAATGCTTCAAGTGCAAGGAAATGGGGCATTATGCTAATAAATGCCCTAATCCAAGGGTTAGTGATGATCAACATGAGCAACCATTTAAGTAAAAGGACAAAGGGAAGTCACATGCGATCACTATTGGCGATGTTGAATATGACAACGATGTGGTGGAATGATCAAGTGTTTATGTAATGGGATTCCAAAATAATGTTGTATATAGTATCGTGGAATATTGGAATATTTATGTTTTGGATTTCAATAATTTTATGGTACTGGTAACCATGAAAAGTGATTGAGACATTTTTGGTAAATAGATGATATGAGCATAATGAAGGGATAAGAAGATAATGAGATGTTTGATTGTATTCATGAGCTCATGATTGATATAAGGACTAAGTGATATCATGGTTTGAGTATATAGAATTTTGAGGATTTTGGTATGTGGAAAGTGTTAACTTTTAACTACATTCATGTTTTCACTAAGGTTCAATGGGTATTCATTATTCAAGAGAATACATGATTAAGGTATTCACATGTTTTTAATTTGACCAACAAGATATATCTTATGATATATGGGAGATAAATGATGGCATTCACGTGATTATTCTGTGACGTTTCAAGTAATCATTTTCTTTATACTATGATCCATGACTGAAGTATTTTAGATAAGCCTAAAGATTAGAATGGATTATGTTGGACATAAGTTAGGATAAAACGTTTTTTGATATTATTGATGAGATGTTATAGTAATATAGCTTTAGAAAAAGGACAACCTGCAGGACGGGCGACAGCCCATCGCATCGGACAAGGCTGTGGGAATCGAGCCCACAACCGAAGTGCGACTGGCCTTTATCGCCTACCACTGGCCTACAGGAAGTCCCTGTTTAGTAGAAACTAGTTTTATTATAATAAGCAGTATGATATATGAAGTATAAGTCCATTATAGGAACCATATATGATTTATCTCACTATAGAATGACTTATGTATATTTAATAACTTTTGCTAACCTTTTGTTTGAGACAGATGGAATGACCAGTCATTCTATCACATGATATGCTAACACATCACAAATAACAAATTCAACATCATTTATTTAAGAGATGAAGTGAAAATTGTTCAAGTCACGAACAACAGTGAGATTGTTCCAAAATAAAGTAAGTATTTATTCTAATTCAAATTCTTCAACTTTAGGGAAACGATCTTGAAAACCAAAAATGTTGTCCTAGTGCTCTTATATCTGATTAATCAGATGGTACCTTAGATCATCACAAATTTATGGATTTGTGATTGTTGGATTTTCCATAGCCATGTTCTCCACCACTCTCCATCAGAACATGATGGTTAGATTTTTCTTCCATATCCATATTTTCACCTATGTGGAAACCCAGTGATTAGTTTATTTGGGTAACCATTACGTTTCATACTTTTGTTTTTAAATATTGGTTTTGGTATTCCTTTTTACGATGTGGGTTTCTATTAAAGAAACTTTCATGTAGTAAACCATTTATAACCCCGATGAATTTCGAGGGCGAAATTCATTTTAAGGGGGGTAGAATGTAACACCCCGAGACTTTATGAAAAATATTCTTTTCATTAATGTATTGTGTTGTAAGCTACACCAAAAGGAGCTTTCACAACACGCATCCTTGACTTGCCTTGCATTACACGCAATCGCGACCTTCCTCGGTAGCTTGCATCGTACGCAATACCAAGTTTCACTAAACAACGATATGCTATTAAAATATTATTAAAACTAGCCGTTATGAATAGTAATAACCACTTTTTGAAATTTTGTAAATTTTATTTTATAAAATGGACTTCATTTTTGGATTCGGAATATCGAAATTAGCTTAGGGTGAAATTTTGGTACTTTGCAGATAACTTTCATAATCTGATGAATAGTGAAAATTAATAAATTATAATTAAAAACAACTTTTTCAATCAAAATAATTAATAGTGATAAATTATTAATTTGAGTGGTTTTAAAGTATATTTAGAATATATATTTACAATTTAATATAATGTTGGTCATTGGATGTAATTTCACATTTAAACCAGTTATAAACAAGTGTCAATCTTTTGATAGTTATTATCTCTTAAAAACACACCTTTTGTTTTGATGACGGGAATTAATTTTTAAATTAATTAATGCAACTTATATGTTTTTAATTTGGTAAAATAGAAATAATTTTTGAGTTCATAATATCAAATATATCTTAGGCCTAATTTTGGTATTTTTCTCAAAACTTTCAATTTTTGATGAATAGTGAAACCACTAAGTGGTAGTTAAAAAAACTGAATTTTTCATAAAACATAATTTTACCGCTTCTGTGAATGGAATTTCGAAAATCCGAGAGACACGGTTAATATCAAGGACTAAAATTTGGTTCAATGAGATGAAAATAATTTTTGGTGAATAGTAACTTTTTACTTTTTTTTACCACGGTTAAAAGTAAATTGGGTAATTAAGGGTAAAGATGATATTATTATTACCCTAACACATGTCCTAATTCTATTGGATAAGTGAAATTCGACCAAAAATAATCTTATGAATAAAATATGACCATTTAGGCCCACTTGGATTAGATTAGGACATTTATTATTAATTTATTTAAAGAAGGGTTAAAATAGTTAAAATCAAAGTTTAATAAGTAAATAATTTTTAATATGGGGTTATACAGAAGATAAATTAGACTATAAATATTAATTAGAAATCTAAAATGATTTCCTACATAATGGTATTTTATTTGTAATTTTTAGACATTAAATAATTTAATTTATTTTTGACACAATGATGATGCAGTAATTTTCTTATTAATGAAATATTGACATAATTGACGTTATAAACACAAAAATAAATGTAATTTGAGACTTTTTATGAATTACACTAATTTTCTAGGTTACTATGATATATTAGTGTTGATTTAATCAACATGGTTCGAACATATAATTCTGTTATGACTTTCACAAAAATCATATATCAAATAGTGTCAAAATTGACACAAAATAGTTTTTAAATAAAATATTATATTATTAATTGTTATTTTATTCCTAAAAATCTAAGGTTCGGCCAAATGACTTAGATAAGGATATATATATTAATAATAAACAACTTGGGGTTCGTTTGGCATATTATAGTAAGTGTATTAACCATATAGTGTAAGAAAACAAAAAGTCACGGTAAAAGTTAAATTATTTAACTTAGAGTTAAATCTAATTGATAAGGTTAAAATAATAACCTAAACTTGTCTAAATCCTATTGGTTGATAGGATTGAGACCCATACTCACTTTACCTTCGAAATAAGACCCTTTGGAACCATTATAAACCGATTTTGACTTTAATATAAAATAATATTTTGAGATATGTCTAAGGTGCCCCTCTCCTCCCTTATAAAAGGGCACCTCCTTCCCCTCCCCCTCACACCAATTTGAGCACTCAAGCTCGGCCAACCCCTGCCAAAATCCCTTCTCCACTTCCCTGGAATAATCCTAGAGGTCCTGGTCTTCTTCAAAGACCAATCTTAGTTCCCTAAGTGGAGGATTCAAAGAGGCGTTTCAAAGAAGAGGAGCTTCGGACACGTACAAAGCAAATCGGACCTAAGGTAAGGGAAATATCACAATCTCATTTTTATCTGAGATTGTTTATACTTTAGTATTTACTGGGGTGTATTTTATCATCCACATCCATGTTTCCTGAATATGTAATATTATTTCCATCCACCTACAATTTTTTAAATCCAATTTTACCCTTCGGTGAGTTTTTAGTAAAGAATATGAAAGGAATCTTTTGTCGTTTTTCATACGAGGTACTTTTTGAATTTTCTGACAAAAGTAAAAAGAATGTTTTTTCTAACTTATACGGAATGAATTTATTTTTAAAACATTATTTCCAAGAAGCTTCCTTTACAAGTTTTCAAGTTAATTTTTAATCAACTTCTTTTAGTTTAAAGTTTTATGACATGTTAAGAAAGGAAACATGTTTTTTAAGAAGAAAGGATATTTTCTTCAAGAATGGAGTTCAAGTGTTTTATCAAAATTATTTTCCATCTAAGATAATAAAGGGTTCTGCTTTTATCCCTATTATTACATTTATTTGATTATGTTATGATGGAATTATTTTTATAAATTCCTTTATCATATATGAATTGTTTTATGATGTCATGTTGTTTAAGAATCCCATTTTTATTACATGGGTTATGCAATGATGTATGATTTATGATTTTGTGTCACACATAAGAATGGTATCATTATGAGATGGGTGGGACCTATATCTCCCTCCAATGCATTGGGTAAAGATTTTATATCTCATGAGATAGACATGGCTGGAATGGTAGGTTATACCGGTTCAGTGAAACAGGACTGAAACGAGGGTGACTCGGTTCAGAAAGGGACTTTGTCCACTAAGATAGTCTTGGCAATGAGTCTTGACTAACAAGAAATGATTCTCTATGATTATGTGTGAATTCCACAAAGTTTCATGTTTTATGTTATGATTATTGTGATTACATTTCACTGCCATGATTTATTCCATGTTATGAAATTATGCTCTCTTTTGCCGGTTAAGATTTCCAAAATGTTATGTTCTTATGAATATGATGTGATTGATATTTCTTTTGTTTACCCTTACTAAGCATTTGAGATCACCCTTTTATGTTTTCTTTTCCCCAGGATATAAAGAAATGTTTTTGGTAAAAAAAAGGAAGATCTTTATGGGAGATGTTGAAGATCTTTCACCACGATTAGAAGATTATATTCCGAGTTTCCAAAGAAAATAAACTATTACGATCCTTGTGTGTGTGTTTTTGTTATATACTATGTATTCCGCAAAAGTAATGTAATGTCCATATATGTCGAGATACGGGTCTCTAAAAGAAGACTCCTCTATGTAATGCCCAGTGGTGGGTCTCACTGCTGGTGACTACTCAGTAAAAAACTCTTCACTAAGAGGGCTCACTCTAACACCCCCGCTTGCGTCGGGATACTGAGAAAAATCATCGAAGCCCTGATCTCCCACCTGAGTCCCTACATGATGGTATGGGCTCTGAAGAATGGGTGTTGCACAATATCAGTGGAGTAGCGTGAGAAGTAGGTGAACCTCGCTGAGTACTGAGCCACATTCATGTTGCCCTGCTACAGATGAAGAAGCTCCTGAATGTGCACTACGAGAAGGGTCACTGGGAAAAACTCTACCTAAAACGGGCTCTCAAAGTCTAGCCAGAGGAGTGTCACCTCGTTGTGAACTTGGAGCATCGAGCTCCACCATTTGCATGCTTATTCCTGTAAAATACAGGCAGCAAGGATCACCATGAGATCGTCTCGTGTCCCTGCAAGTAGGACAATGAACTCAAGCCAATCCTCAACTGCCTATGGGTCTGTCTCTCCCAAGAACCTCGGTGGCCTATGGCGTTGGAACTCATCCAACGCACTCAAGTGGCATGCACCCTCTGATGCTGGGGCTGGTGGAATTGGTGGCCCTATGGGTAATGGTACCACTGGTGCCTCCGCTGGTGCCTCTGCTAGAAGAGGGCCCTACATTGAGGCCTCATCGCTCGGTGGGCTATCATCACGTACTATACCCAGAACCTTAGTTATCTATCGATGTGGAGGCATCCTCAAAATAAACAGGTGCACCATGGTCAATAAGTTATAACTAGTGAGATGACTCAAAGATTTCACAGAGAAAACTTTTGAAAACACACACACAATCAGCGTTTTCAACCACTGAGTCAGAAATCATACGTCAGGGTCCCAGTGTATGGATATGTCGGTCGCCGCAACAACATTGGATTCCTTAAACAAATAACCACAGTCACTAAACTTAACATTATTGATGTTAAAAATATTAAAGTCCAATGTTCTACGGTAGAACCAACTCCTATGGTACCAATTTTTCTAGACCCGTCCCTCGTGGCCCATGCCATGACTACCCCAAGCCCACCTTCCATAGGCTAGGGGCAGGTGACTAGCATGGAAAGGCATATTTCTTAAAACTGGTAAGGAATTGCCTTTATAATCTGTAACTCACACAACTAAGCATAAAGAAGGATACAAGCACAAAGTAAAACTACATAGTTAACAGGGTGTGTACATAAAAGAAAAAGGGGCCAGAATAAAAGCCCAAATGAAAAGTACAAGTAAACTGAAAACAGCTCCTCTGAACACCCGCCAAGGTTCCTACCTGAAGAGTTGGTACATATATTGAACAATATCCTATGTGGTATGCCTCATCTTTGTCCACCTTCGTGCTACCTCCAGTGCTGGTACCATCTCCCTCGGTCAGTGTTGTCCATCATCTGAACCAAATACAACAAGGTGCGGGCATAGCCCATGTAGGGGTAAGTATAATGATACTCAGTAGGGACCCCAAGACCCTCAAAGGTCTCACAAAATCCATAAAAGATAAACCACAAATCATGAAAACAACGGGTCAACCCTACTTAGGTATATGTCCATACATATACCTAAGTTATCAAGTATTCCCATCTCATTCTTGAGGAAACACATGGCCCAACTCAAAATCCCAATGCTCAACTGTTCCACAAAGTAAGGAATACCACGAAGGTAACACCACAAAGGTATAAACCCCAAAGGTAACGCCACATAGAAGAATACCAAAAAGGTATCACCATGAAGGTAAGTACCACAAAGGTACGCCAGATAGAAGAATACCACAAAGGTATCACCACGAAGGTAAGTACCACAAAGGTACGCCACATAGGAGAATACCACAAAGGTATCACCATGATGGTAAGTACCACAAAGGTATTCCAAAACAGAAGATTACCACAAAGGTACAGACTCAACTAACATGGGTATAACTTAGGTACGATAGTAGAGATGATTAGATGTAACTACTAAATAATCTTACACTACTAAGAGGCAGACCCACATAGGATCCTAAATTATTAGACCCACAAAGGATCCTAAATCATCAGACCCACATAGGATACTAGTACATCATCAGAACCACATAGGATCCTAGTACAGTAGACCCATGAAGGGTCCTATATTAGTACCGCATGGATTCCTAGAGAGGATTCATGTGGGACCCTCAATCACAAACCCACGAAGGATCCCAAATCACAGACCCACATAAGATCCCTTTCTCATATTACAGCCAGCTACATGGTTCTCACACTAAGCTCTCTTGATTCTAGGAGGATATAATCCTCAAGCCACAGGTCAATACTCCAACAGCCACGAAGCCCCACTAAAAAGTACCCCAAAGGACTGCCACATAAAAGGGGCCTCAATGAAATAGATGGTGCGTCGATCAGACCCTCATTCTGCAAGTTATTGGCCTTGTAGTCCTGAGGGCCTGGTTGGATTCATGTACGATCCAACCTGGACATACCCATACATTATTCAAAACTCAAGTGGGGTATATCAAAAGGATTCTCTCGATCCAATGTTTCTGGCACCGTAGATGGTTCATCAAACTGACACATGTAGCTCATGTTATTTCCAAAAGAACAAAAATGGTCAAAGTTGGTCTGGGTCTGGTCTGACCCGGTTAGACTGACCCGACCCGAACCGGGTCCTGTCCTGGGTCCGACTCGGCTCACTGGGTCCGACCTGGCCCACTGGTCTTGCGGTGAGGGGTGGACCGTAGTGAGGCGTCCCACCACGGCTAGCAGGAAGGCCAGCCCCCTCCTTCGCGGGGTACGGTCGCACGCCGCACCTTCACCAGCGGCTGACATCGAGCTGACCGCCCTCCTCTTGCGACCATGCCGCAACTCCCTAGCTCTTACACACCGGGCGATGCAAACGCGCACTGCCATCCCCTTAATTCCACCAGCCAGAGTGTCGGCCGCCACCCTTGCTCCGCCGCGGCCAACAGGTCGTGGCTCCTCTCCGACATCACGGTTGCACCGCCACCATCTTTGGGCCAACCGTGGTGCCGACAGCGGCTCCTGAGCCCCACCAGTTCCAATTTCCAGCACCGGTCACCATCTTCCTCCATTTCCAAGAACAAATAAAAACCCTCAAAGGATTGTGGAGAGTTCGGGCCTTGTTCGTATAGCCCGCACCCTCCCCATTAGGGAAGTAGCAAGTGGCTCAACAATTCTTGAATCATGAAGAATTTCAAGAACGGTTAAGCGGGTATTCAAAACAAAAAACCCTACCTTTTCGTTTGTTGGAGGATGTCATGAGGAAGAATATGAAGTCGTTGGAGAATTTCGGTGTTCATTGCCTCCACAAGGTGCTTCTGATCCAGGCTCGGGGTCAGTTCCTCGTTCTTCAATGGAGAGGCATTCTTCATTGAAGAGGAAGAGTTTTTCTCCAAAATTATCCCAAGATCCTCCCTTTTCCAACACTTTCCCCTAAAGGTAATGAGTTTCCAAAATAAATTAAATTAAGTTTAACATATTAATTTATGTTGGCAAAATTAAATTTTGACACATTTAATTAATTTTAGTTGGCTCTAATAATTAAATGGGGAGTTGAAATGTTTTCTCCCATTAAAGAGGGTTCAGTTTGTTCCCACCATTAACTTCAAAATGGGGTTTTTTTGGGTCAGGTGGTCCCCACCGCTGCACATTCAAAATTGGGAGGTTATGAAAATAAAATAGAAGTTTTTTATTATTTTATTTTTTATTTCCACAAAAAACACAAAAAATAACTTTCACCCTCGACCAACTACGGTCGAGGTGAAGGTCTCATTAAGCAAATACTGGTGCTACAAGTTCAATGGTGTCCTTTGATTTAAATTCCATGAACCAGTTCAAAATTTAGAAAAAACCACTCGCACATTTACTGAACATACTAAAAAAAGTGCAGAAATTTATTCCGGGCATTTCGGGCCTCAGAATCATGCATCATAAATTTTCACAGACTCGTAAAATTCTCATATAATTAAAAAATACATGGAAAATCTGGGTGTTTATAAATGGAAGGTGAAACATCAATTTTTTTCAAATGGTTTCCAAACCTTATTTACTATAAAGGATAAAAAGTTCTTAGACTGATGATGAGTAGTTTCAAAAGAATATTAAAGCTTTGAATGATGGGAGATTGAGGGACTTCATATATGAAGATGGAATTTTTAAATTTGGGAAAAGATTTTGTGTTCCTAACATACCTGATCTAAAAAGGGAATTGTTAGATGATTCTCATAGATCAAATTTCTCTATACACCCTGGCAGCACCAATATGTATAGAGATTTTGAAGAACATTTTTGGTGGGACAACATGAAGAGGGAGATTTCTGATTTTTTTGTCAAGAAGTATGGTTTGTCAACAAGTGAAAGATGAAAGGAGACAACCTGGAGGAGTCATGAAACATCTTCCCATACCTGAGTGGAAATGGGAAAATATTATGATGGACTTTGTCATGGGGCTACCAAAGACTCCTAGAAGGAATGATGAAATATGGGTCATTGTTGATCATCTTACCAAGTCAGCACATTTTCTTGCTATAAGAGAAGATTTACCACTTGAATGGTTATCAAGACTATATATTAATGAATTTGTAAGACTCAATAGTGTACCCCTATCAATTATTTATGATCGTGATCCCCATTTTACATCAAGATTCTGGAAAAGTCTTTAGAAGGCCCTGGGTACTGGATTTCATTTGAGCATTGTCTACCACTCTCAAATTGATGGACAATTATAACAGACTATTCAAACCTTAGAATACATTTTGAGATATTTCTCACTTGACTTTCAAGGTATGTGGGATCAATATTTACCTCTGGTAAAATTTTCCTATAACAATAGATTCAATTCAAGTATTCAGATGGAACCATATGAAGCGTTATATGGAAAGAGATTTTTCACACCAACTTGTTGGGATGATGTTGGTGAAAGAAAACTCATAGGCCCAGAACTTGTTGAGGAAACAATGGAAATGGTGAAGGTTATCCAAACCCACATCAAAGCATCCCAAAGTAGGAAAAAGAACTATGCTGTTAACCGAAGGAAGGATATGGAATTTCAAGTAGGAGACCATGTTTTGTGGAAGGTATCTCCATGGAAGGGTGTTATACTTTTTGGTAAGAAGGGTAAATTGAGTCCCAGGTACCTCAGACCTTTCAAAATTCTAGAACGAATTAGAGTTATAGCTTATTATTTGAAAATGCCTCCAAGTCTCTCCAAAGTTCACGATGTATTCCACGTATCACTGTTGAGAAGATACATGTCTGACCCAACACATGTACTCACCTATGAGAAAATTGAATTGGAACCTGATCATTCTTATTGTGAAGAGCCTCTAAAAATTCTTGATACTAGAGAACAAGTTCTTAGAAACCAGAAAACTCATCTAGTAAAAGTTCTATGGAGTAACCATAAGATGGAAGAGGCGACATGGGAACCCAATGAACTTTTGAAGAAGAACCACCTAAATATTTTTATGCAGTAATATTCTAGAAACTTTGAGGACAAAATAATTTTAAGGAGGTGATAATGTAACACCACAATCTTCCATGGTACGTTTCCCTTTTGAATAATACAATATCTTGTGTTGTACGCAACATCGAGTTCAAACACACCCCAACCAATCAAATTAGCCATTATTAAAAGTAATACCCACTTTTTGAAATTTTTTGAATTTAATATTTCAAAATGGACTTCATTTTTGGATTCAAAATATTGAAATTATCTTAGGGTGTGTTTTTGGTATTTTTCTGAAGACTTTCAAATTTTGATGAATAGTGAAAAACACTGAGTTATTATTAAAAATGACTTTTTATTTAAATAATTATTTATTTTATTTAAACCTATTTTTGTTAAAAATATATACATAATACCTATATGAGTTCAATGTAATTCATTGGAGTCATTTAATAATGAGTTTAGATATATAAATATTTTATTGAACTTTTTACCGTATTTACCCCCCCCCCCCCTCTTAAGAGCATTTCCAAATTTGCATAAAATTTAATTTTACAACTTCTGTGAGTTGAATTTAAAAAATCCGAGAAACACGGTTAATATCAGTAAGTAAAATTTTCTCTAATAAGATGAAAATAATTTTTTGTGAATAATAACTTTTGACTTTTATTTACCACAGTTAAAAGTAAATAGCGTAATTAAGGGTAAAAATGATATCATAATTACCCTAACACATGTCCTAATTCTATTGGATATGTATAATTTAACCCAAAAAAACCTTAGTAATAAAATATTATCTCTTTTGGTCCACTTGGTATAGATTATGACATTTATGATTATTTTATTTAAAGTGGAGTTAAAAGTGTTAAATTCAATGTTTAATAATTTAACCATTTTTAATATAGGGTTGCGCATAATATAAATTCAACTATAAATATTCATTATAAATATAAAACTATTTCCTACATAATGGTATTTTATTTATAATTTCCAGACATTAAATAAATTAATTTATTTATGATACAGTAATTACCTTATTAAAGAAAAATTAAACAAATTGATGTTATACATATCCAAATAAATGTAATTTGAGAGTTTTGATGAATTAAAATTAATTTATAGGTTAATATGAAATTTTATGGTTGATTAAATAATTTTTTTTCAAGTAATCATGTTGTTATGATATTCACAATAATCAAATACTAAATAGTGTCAAAATTGACATAATTGAGTTTTTTAAACAAATAATACATTATTAATGGATATAATTTTCCTAAAAATATATGGTTTGTCCAAAAAATGTCGATAAGGTTATATATATATTAATAATTAACCAATTGGGGTTCTCTTGGAATTTTATAGTAAGTTTATTAACCATATAATATAAAAATACAAAAAGACATGGTAAATGACAAACTATTTAACTAAGAGTTAAATCTAAAAGATAAGGTTAATATGGTGACCTAAAACTGTCCAAAACCTATTGGTTGAATGGTTTACGACCCATACCCACCTTATCCTCTAAATAAATCGTTTTGGAGCTATTAAAAACCGAAAATTATTTTATTATAAAATAATATTTCAAGTTTTTTCTAAAGTTACCCTCACCTCTCTTATAAAAGGGCACTTCCCATTATCTTAATTTCACACCTCCAAAGCCTTTTGGCTTGGCCAAACTGGACCAAAATATCCTCCCAACATTCCTCTATTCTTTTTAGAGGAATTACTTTGTTCAGAAAGCCAACCTAAGGAGCCCTCTTGATCAAATCAAAAGGAATCACTTGAAGAAGGGGTAATTATTTCATCAACTCTTTCAAGTTCTTTTCTTCTTCCACTTCCTCTTTCTTTGTTGTTTCCATTCTAAAATAATAAATCCAGTATATTCATTATACTAATATGTTATTATACAATTTTTATAACCATATTAATTATTATATCCATCATATGAATGACAAAGTCATTATATGTGTGTACGTATGGCTTACCGTCTCCACGTCGTGGTGTAGTTTGTTCTTCAAACACTTCATTATTTGGATGAGTATAATAATGGGTATAAATAATTTAAATAATAAATACAACATTTTAATGATTCTGTATATATGATATACCATCCAATTACATATGAGTTCACCATCAATATAATGATATTGTTGCTCGTGCGTATGTACGGATTACCGTCTCCACGAACGTGGTGAGATTTATTCCCCATCGTAATCATTCAAGAATAATATTCATTTTATGATTAAATATAACATTTATGAACATAATATCATTATGTATATGAATAAAGTACATACTATTCATAACAAACATGGCTTACCTAACCAAGCATATAAAGGAAAATGAATAAGTTAACACCCGAAACGATGATACTTCTAAAATATTATTAACAAAGAAATATTAAAAGATCGTATATGATATCATATTTACGTATATGGTTCTTTTATAATTTAATAAAAATTATTTAACTATTATACAAGAGGTTTAATTACCCTCAACCAAGGAAAAGTTCAAGGTAAGGGTTAATTCTACAATCTCTTTACTTATCTGAGGTTGTTAATACGTAAGTATCTACTAGGACTTCTTTATCATCAACATCCGTGTTTTCTAAAAAATGTATTTAAAAACATTTTTACAATTTTTTAGAATATGGGTTAAATTAATTTATACCCTTATTTTACCATATATGTTTTTAAAGGAATCTTTCTGTCGTTTTCCAAAACAAGGTACTTTATGACCATTTCAAAAAAATTAAGGTAAGAATGTCTTTTTTTAACTTATATGAAGGGTGAGGCTATTTTCCACCATTATAACATCATCGAGGCTTCCCTTACAATATTATAATAATATTATCAAAATAAATGTTTTTTTATAATTACATGAATTCTAAATAATTTCAAAATAGAAAGAGAAATTTCTCAAAAAAAGTTTTGATTTCATCTATGTCAACATTTTTTTATGGATTTTAGACCTGTTTGAAGATGATTTATTATGATACATATAAGGCCCCAGCCTTAAACCTTACTTAAAATTGAATTAAATGAATAATTCACATTGAGGATCTTTTCAGGTTTAGAGTTTTAGAGAATTAGGACATAACTATTACATCTCAAAATATTACAAAGTAGTCTCTTCTAATAAATTTCCATAAAATAAAAACTCTTAAAAAGAAATATGTCTAGTTTCATGTTTTAGGTAGCATGACTTTCCCTTGATCCCATCCTTGACCCTATTCCATGCTAAGTCCTGTGAAAAACATTTGAAAAACTTGGGATGAGCATAAAAACTCAGTAAGGGATACACAAAGAATAAAAACTGTTAGTTTATCAAAACAAAAAGTAAACCATGTATACATTATCAAGGTAATACTTTTCACCATTATGAAGTAGAAAAAAATCTTCACTGAATAAAATATCATTACTTACCTTTTTGTAACCAAAGGATTACCATAAAACCCATATAAAGAACACATAACATATATAAAGGTAACTTGGGACATAAACATACTTAAGTGGAATAACCATACGGTCGACTCCCACACATATCACTTAATGGAATAGCCATACGGACAATTTCCATACATACTTAATGGAATAGCCATACGGCCGACTTCCATACCCAATGCATTGGAGGTTATAACGTAACCACCCATCCTGGTATTCACGGCACCACCCGTCATATGGTTTATAACGTAACCACCCGTTAAAAAGCCCAAGTACCAATATAAAATCATAAAACATAAAACCAATATAAAGGAATGATAACATTTCAAAATTTCAATCACAATATATCATAAATATATTGACATAATAGAATCCTTTATCAAAACCATTTTCAATACCAAAATACATAAAAGAGTATATGGTATTTATTTTATTCTAAAAACATTACGGCTTGTTGAGGAAGCCAAAGACCAAATAATACTCGCGGTGGCGGAAAAGGTCGTTGTCGCCGCGTACGTTAAAAGAAAAATTCCTTTTTGTCGTTTTGTAAAACGCTTCGTAGAAAAATATTCCTTTTGTATAAAAGTAAAATTCAAAGGGGTTTATACACCTTATAAAATAAAGTTGTGTCTAAAATGAAATATTCCTCAATGAAAGGAGATTGAGACGAAGTCCCTTACAAAGACGGTATCCTTGGTTTAAGGATAAATCAATTACATAATTATGTGTGACAAATGAATACACCAAATATAAGTGGATATTAAGTGTAAAATAATCAAAGGTCATTCACACATATTCAAAGGATGACATATTCAATAACTACATGTTGAACCCAAAGAAATCGAAATTGGGTTAAGAAGTTCCCTTGACAGCCTAACGACGTCACATCAAAATGAGTTGATGAGAGATAAAAACTTTATCTCATCACTTGGACATAAAAGTTACATCAATAAGGATATATGAGAACATATCCCAACAAAACAATACGTAAATTAAAAGACCCAACAAAAGAAGTCTTTTAAAAAGAGGAGGGTGAAAGGTTCCCTTACCGACTTGGGTATCTTTCAAAACATACAACCCATGAAAGAAGGAAAATACATCATTGATGTAAATACTCATAAAAAGAAAGTATATTACAAAAATAGTAGAATAATGGGCATTATGTACACCACTCAAAGGAAATTGTGGCAAATGTTGCATAAATATCACTGTAATAAAAGTGAGATGAAAAATCCCTTACGAAAACTCGGCAGCCTAACGGCGCCCCATAAAACTTACAAAAATGGATTTATGAGATCAAATAGGGTATCTCATCATATTAACATAATGTTTATAGAAAGAGGAATATAAAAGAACATCCCCCAAAAATAAAAAAGTGGAGCTTAAAAGAAGTGACATAAAGGAGAGTACTTAAAAAGAAAGAGAGAGGTTGGATCTCTTACGAAAACATTCGGCAGCCTAACGGCGCCACTCAAAACTTCCAAAATTGATTGATGGGAGAGAATAGGGTCTCTCATCATATGAACATAAAAATTAAAGTAAGATTAATATAAAATAATATCCCAATAACAAGAAATATTATCTTTAAAAGGAATGACATAAAATAATGTACTTAAAAGGAAAGAGAGGTGTAGGATCCCTTACCTCGGGTCCGACTTGACTCGATCATTCTTTAACGTCCTGAATAATAAACTTGAGTTAATTTATATTTGCTTAAGAACATTTTTAAGTTCATTATTCCTTTTATATCACTTATTTCCATGTAATCATTTAAGTTAATAATGTTTGTTTTTTCGATATTTGGTTCTTAAGTCGAAAGTGGACTTCTTACAATTACATGTTGTTCGTGTGGTCAAAGATTCTTTATATCCAGAATTAAATTCCTTATTTGTATATCATATATATCATATATATCCAGAATATACATGTATTTATAATATTACATAATCATTTAGAGGTAATAAATGAAATGCACCGTTCATGGAGACGGTAAGCTGTACGTACGCATGAACGCTACTTTCCATTCTTTGTCATATTAATGGAATTAAAACTAAATGAGAGGTATTTATATTTTAATTCCAGAATTATATTCATCATTTAGATTTATCATTAATTATATATATTCATTATATACATGTACTTTTAATAGTACATTACATTTGGGGATAAGAAATGAAATGCACCGTTCATGGAGACGGTAAGCCGTACGTACGCATGAACGCTACTTTCATTTCTATCTCATACTTTAATGGAAAGAAACAATAATGGTATAGAGGTATATAATAATTCCAGTATAACATCATATATAATAACATTAAATCCATCTTTATACGTCCCACGTATGGCATTAACGAATCACATCACTTTGAGGGGGCGGTAGTCCGCACTTCCTTAAATGAAGATATCGCGTATACCCATAATGGAAGCCATAAAGGTAAGCCACAAATGAAAAATAAAGAATCTTAAGTAAAACATAAACATATTATATATCCTATATAAATATAGTGACATCTTAATGGCCACCTTTGAAGGTGTTATATGAGTGTTGAACAATCATCGTTTCGTGAGGCAGAAATTCCCCATCCACGGAAACCGTATGTTCTTTAACCATTAGATGTAGGTGTGTGTAAGTGTAGATCTAATACTTATTATAACAAAATCCTAGTATATTGAGGATACGTTATTTGTTACAAAAGAAAATAATAAAAAGAGTTTAGGGGGTTGGAGAAGCAAAATAAAACAAAAGGACTCAAAAGAAGACATTACCTTAAAATCGGGTAACTCCCTTTGGTTTGAGCTCAAAGGCTTCCTTGGGAAGACTTCTGCCCAAAGTGAGGCTTCAAGGAGTAAGATAGGGAAGTTTAGTGACAAAATGGGCAGGGGTCGGCTGAGCCAAAGGCTTTGGGAGAGTGGGTAAAGAGGTAGAGGTGGGGGCCTTTTATAAGAGGAGAGGAGGGGCACTCTTGGAAAGTAAGGAAATTTTACTTTATTTGTAAATGGTATTCGGATTTAAGAGGTCCCACATTGATGTGTTTAGAGGATAAGGTGATAAGGGTTTGAAATCCACTCATCCAATAGGTTTTGGACATGTGTAGGTCTTAGATATTACATTATCTTTCCATTTTATTTAAATCGTTAAATAATGAGGTCATCGCTGCTTCATCATGATGTCATAAATAATTTTATTTATTTAATTTCTAAAAATTATAAAACAAATACTATGATTTAGGAAATCTTTTTAGCTTTCCAATTACTATTTATAATAAAAAATCGGACTTGTATAACCCCATGTAAAAATTGTTTTAGTAAAACATCTCATGTGTGTGTCATTTTTACATTAACATTAAATAAAAAGTTATTTATGTCATTTCCCAACCAAAGTGGCTCCATGGGGTCCCCAAGTTGACACATGGATTTTCTTGGTCTTCCATGACACATCCAATGAGGTTAGGACATGTGTCAAGTTCATTTCATATTATTAAAACATTATTTTTACCTTAAACTACACTAATTACCTCTAATCGCGATTAAAAACTTAATAAGTCACTATTCACCAAAAAAATTATTTTTATCCCATTGAACCACATTTTACTTCTTAATGACAACCATGTATGTCAGATTTTTGAAATTCAAAACACAGAAGTGGTAAAATTTCAGTTAAACAAAAAATCAGCTTTTATAAGTACCACATAGTGGTTTCACTATTCATCAAAAATTGAAGTTTTTCAGAAAAATCTCAAAAATTCACCCTAAGATATATTTGATATTCCGAATTAAAAAATGAAGTCTATTTTACAAAATTAAAAACATATAAGTCAAATTAATTAATTTAATAATTAATTCCCGTTGTCAGAGCAAATAGCGTGTTTTTATGAAACAATAAGTATCAAAAGATTGAAACTAGTTTAAGTCCGATTTCAAAGTGAAATTAATTCCAACGACCACTATTGGATTTAATGGTAAAAATATTTTCTAATTTATCTTTAAAACCAATTAAAATGATAATTTAATCATATAAATAAATTAGATTAAAAAGAGGTTTTGAATTAAAATACAACATTTTACACTATTCATTAAAAAAAGAACCTTATCGGAAAGATACCAAAAATTTACACAAAGTAAATTTTGATGTCCCGATTCTAAAGAAGAGTTTTATTTGGTTAAATAGAATGTATAATAGTGAACAAAACTATATTTAATGACGGTTCGCCATCAAAAGGCGATAAGTGAACCTTTAGTGAAAACCAGGGCATATACGCCTAAAATTGAATTCTTTCCGTATTTTAAGCCTTTATCTTTAATTGGATAAATGTAAAAACATTTAAAAACATATATAATCATATTTTAGTTATTTATATCCATTCCTACCAATACAATGGCTACATGTTAACTGCCATTTAAAATAATATTATTTTATTATTAGAGTGCAACGTAAGATTCCCAAGAAACTCGTTGTTGCGTATTGGGCACGCCATCGAGCATAGCATCCCCTTTAAAGTAATATTAATATTTGATTCACAAATATGGATAAATATAAATATGTCATATTCTTTATTTACCTGGGGTTTTACATCCTTCCCCCCTTTTGGGAATTGCGTCCTCGCAATTTTTTTTAAAATTGGGCTTGGAAACATCCTTGAAAATCCCACATCGGAACAAGATTTGGTAAAACAATCACTTTAAAATAAAGAAAGAGAAGTATAGAGGTCACCCGAGTTAACCCATACTAGGATTCCAAGTATGAAAACATGGACATGGAGGAGAAAACATAGGGTCATGTTCTGATGAAAAGTGATAGAAAACAAGTTTAGGAGAAAGTTAACAATAATAAAATCACAAACTTGTGATGGGTTAAACGGTGTTGGGTTCCCCAGTAGGAAACGTTAATAGACAACATTTTTTTTAAGTTACTTTTTATTGAGGAATTTATTCATAAGGAAACATAATCACTTATCATGTTGACTTTCAAATTTTATTAGATTCCTTACACAAACTCATATTTTCTCCAAAAGGGGGGTATTTAGGAAGACTTGTTCACATTAAGAGTACTATAATCAACTT
Organism: Viscum album; assembly: GCA_963277665.1. Classification (NCBI taxonomy): domain Eukaryota; kingdom Viridiplantae; phylum Streptophyta; class Magnoliopsida; order Santalales; family Viscaceae; genus Viscum; species Viscum album. Next base: position 296,265,299 of record OY728145.1, on the reverse strand, counting down.
CTTAGAGAATTACCTAACCTAAAAAATAGAACTATATAATTCTAATGTCTTTAGACATTAACCAAAACCAGAACCCAAAAGGTTAGTACAAGATCAGATAATCCAGAAAAGGATAACCCACTAGAAAGAAAATCTATTCTTAATCTCCAAAATTTGTCCAACAAAACCCAAAGTTCAACGAGGACCATCCGATAAACAATTTGTCCATAAAATTCCTCAAAGTAAACCAATCTAAGATTGAAACCCAAACATTTGAAGGATTTAGTCACATAGTCTTCCAAGTTAAATCGTAACATTTATCTCCAAACAACATCTGTTGCTCCTAAAGTCTCGTATTGAAAAGTAATTAACCTAATCACATATCCTCGATGATAGGTTAATCCTTTCTATAGAAAACCCAAAATAAACATACTCTTAATTCCTAAAATCATCCAACTAAGGAATCATTCAAACTAACCAGGGACTTCACGTAGTCCAGTGGTAGGCGATAAATACCAGTTGCACTTTGGTTGTGGGTTCGATTCCCGCAGATTTGTCCGACGTGACGGGTTGTCACATGGTCTGCGTGTTGTCCTTTTTCCAAAACTATATAATTCCTAAAACATTCCCCAAAATGAGATAAAATCTTCAAAAATAATCATAACATTTTTTAACCTCAAGTTTATCTCATGCCTTTAATTTCCCATCATATCATATAATAACCCATAATTACCTCAAAAGTAAGGATCATATAAACTCTAATGGTTACCTTTATAATTATTACCTGAACATCCACATCAATTGGTCATCTCATACATGATGCATTACAGAACATACCAAGGTTCAAGTGGTTGATCATGACTCCTTGATAGTTGGTTTAGAACAACCATGAGTTTCCTCATTGAATCCCCCATTTTATCTAGTATCTTAATCAGAGAACCACCACAGTTTCCTTCAAACCTGTTGTCTCTTTGGTGCCTGCTAGGTCCATCCATTCACTAAAAACAGAAATGTCAGTGTGAGTATATCAACAAAACCATCATGTACTAATGAGGAAGGTAAACACTAAGATATAATTACTCATTCACTTTATCTAAAACTAGGACTCTTTCTGAAATCCTAACCATTATGGTAATGTCACTTATGCTTAGAGAATACCCTAACCTCAAAAGTTATCTAAACCGACCTTTGATACCAACTATAAGGCCACAGCCTTAAACCTTACTTAAAATTGAATTAAATGAATAATTCACATTGAGGATCTTTTCAGGTTTAGAGTTTTAGAGAATTAGGACATAACTATTACATCTCAAAATATTACAAAGTAGTCTCTTCTAATAAATTTCCATAAAATAAAAACTCTTAAAAAGAAACATGTCTAGTTTCATGTTTTAGGAAGCATGACTTTCCCTTGATCTCATCCTTGACCCTATTCCACGCTAAGTCCTGTGAAAAACATTTCAAAAACTTGGGATGAGCATAAAAACTCAGTAAGGGATACACAAAGAATAAAAACTATTAGTTCATCAAAACAAAAAGTAAACCATGTATACTTTACCATGGTAATACTTTTCACCTTTATGAATTAGTAAAAACTCTTCACTGAATAAAATATCATTACTTACCTTCTTGTAACCAAAGGATTACCATAAAACCCATATAAAGAACACATAACATATATAAAGGTAACTTGGGACATAAACATACTTAAGTGGAATAACCATACGGTTGACTCCCACACATATCACTTAATGGAATAGCCATACGGCCAATTTCCATACATACTTAATGGAATAGCCATACGGCCGACTTCCATACCCAATGCATTGGAGGTTATAATGTAACCACCCGTCCTGGTATTCACAGCACCACCCGTCATATGGTTTATAACGTAACCACCCGTTAAAAAGTCCAAGTACCAATATAAAATCATAAAACATAAAACCAATATAAAGGAATGATAACATTTCCACATTTAAATCACAATATATCATTAATATATTGACATAATAGAATCCTTTATCAAAACTATTTTCAATAACAAAATACATAAAAGAGTATATGGTATTTATTTTATTCTAAAAACATTACGGCATGTTGAGGAAGCCAAAGACCAAATAATACTTGCGGTGGCGGAAAAGGTCATTGTCGCCGAGTACGTTAAAAGAAACATTCCTTTTTGTCGTTTTGTAAAACGCTTCATAGAAAAAGATTCCTTTTGTATAAAAGTAAAATTCAAAGGGGTGTATACACCGTATAAAAGAAAGTTTCGTATAAAACGAAATATGCCTCAATGAAAGGAGATTGAGACGAAGTCCCTTACAAAGACGGTATCCTTGGTTTAAGGATAAATCAATTACATAATTATGTGTGACAAATGAATACACCAAATATAAGTGAATATTAAGTGTAAAATAATCAAAGGTCATTCACACATATTCAAAGGATGACATATTCAATAACTACATGTTGAACCCAAAGAAATCGAAATTGGGTTAAGAAGTTCCCTTGACAGCCTAACGGCGTCACATCAAAATGAGTTGATGAGAGATAAAAAGTTTATCTCATCACTTGGACATAAAAGTTACATAAATAAGGATATATGAGAACATATCCCAACAAAACAATATGTAAATTAAAATACCCAACAAAAGAAGTCTTTTAAAAAGAGGAGGGTGAAAGGTTCCCTTACCGACATGGGTATCTTTCAAAACATACACCCCATGAAAGAAGGACAATACATCATTGATGTAAATACTCATAAAAAGAAATTATATTAAAAAAAGAGTAGAATAATGGGCATTACGTACACCACTCAAAGGAAATTGTGGCAAATGTTGCATAAATCTCACGGGAATAAAAGTGAGATGAAAAATCCCTTACGAAAACTCGGCAGCCTAACGGCGCCACATAAAACTTACAAAAATGGATTGATGAGATCAAATAGGGTATCTCATCATATTAACATAAAGTTTATATAAAGAGGAATATAAAAGAACATCCCCCAAACATAACAAAGTGGATCTTAAAAGAAGTGACATAAAAGAGAGTACTTAAAAAGAAAGAGAGAGGTTGGATCTCTTATGAAAAAATTCGGCAGCCTAACGGCGCCACTCAAAACTTCCAAAATGGAATGATGAGAGAGAATAGGGTCTCTCATCATATGAACATAAAAATTATAGTAAGAGTAATATAAAAGAATATCCCAATATCAAGAAATATGATCTTTAAAAGGAATGACATAAAATAATGTACTTAAAAAGAAAGAGAGGTGTAGGATCCCTTACCTTGGGTCCGACTTGACTCGATCATTCTTTAACGTCCTGAATAATAAAATTGAGTTAATTTCTATTTTCTTAAGAACCTTTTTTAAGTTCATTATTCCTTCTATATCACTTATTTCCATGTAATCATTTAAGTTAATAATGTTTGTTTTGTCGATATTTGGTTCTTAAGTCGAAAGTGGACTTCTTACAATTACATGTTGTTCCTGTGGTCAAAGGTTCTTTATATCCAGAATTAAATTCCTGATTTGGATATCATATATATCATATATATCCAGCATATACATGTATTTATAATATTACATAATCATTTAGAGGTAATAAATGAAATGCACCGTTCATGGAGACGGTAAGTCGTACGTACGCATGAACGCTACTTTCATTTCTTTGTCATATTAATGGAATTGAAACTAAATGAGAGGTATTTATATTTTAGTTACAGAATTATATTAATTATTTATATGTATCATTCATTATATATATTCATTATATACATGTACTTTTAATAGTACATTACATTTGGGGATAAGAAATGAAATGCACCGTTCATGGAGACGGTAAGCCGTACGTACGCATGAACGCTACTTTCATTTCTATCTCATACTTTAATGGAAAGAAACAATAATGATATATAGGTATATAATAATTACATTATAACATCATATATAATAACATTAAATCGATCCTTTATACGTCCCACGTATGGCATTAACGAATCACATCACTTTGAGGGGGCGGTAGTCCGCACTTCCTTAAATGAAGATATCACGTATACCCATAATGGAAGCCATAAAGGTAAGCCAAAAATGAAAAATAAATAAGCTTAAGTAAAACATAAACATATTATATATCATATATAAATATAGTTACATCTTAATGGCCACCTTTGAAGGTGTTATATGAGTGTTGAACAATCATCGTTTCGTGAGGCAGAAATTCACCATCCACGGAAACCGTATGTTCTTTAACCATTAGATGTAGGTGTGTGTAAGTGTAGCTCGATTCCTTCTTATAACATCATCCTAGTATATTTAGGATACTGGAGTTGTTACAAAAGAAAATAATGAAAAGAGTTTAGGGGGTTGGAGAAGCAAAATAAAACAAAAGGACTCAAAAGAAGACATTACCTTAAAATCGGGTAAATCCCTTTGGTTTGAGATCAAAGGCTTCCTTGGGAAGACTTCTGCCCAAAGTGAGGCTTCAAGGAGTAAGAGAGGGAAGTTTAGTGACAAAATGGGCAGTGGTTGGCCGAGACAAAGGCTTTGGGAGTGTGGGTAAGGAGGTAGAGGTGGGGGCCTTTTATAAGAGGAGAGGAGGTGCACTCTTGGAAAGTAAGCAAATTTTACTTTATTTGAAAATGGTATTCGGATTTAAGAGGTCCCACATTGATGTGTTTCGAGGATAAGGTGATAAGGGTTCTAAATCCACTCATCCAATAGTTTTTGGACATGTGTAGGTCTTAGATATTACATTATCTTTCCATTTTATTTAAATCGTTAAATAATGAGGTCATCGCTGCATCATCATGATGTCATAAATAATTTAATTTATTTAATGTCTAAAAATTATAAAACAAATACTATGATGTAGGAAATCTTTTTAGATTTCCAATTACTATTTATAATCAAAAATCTGACTTGTATAACCCCATGTAAAAATTGTTTTAGTAAAACATCTAATGTGTGTGTCATTTTTACTTTAACATTAAATAAAAAGTTATTTATGTCATTTCCCAACCAAAGTGGCTCCATGGGGTCCCCAAGTTGACCCATGGCTTGTCTCGGTCGGCCATGACACATCCAATGAGGTTAGGACATGTTTCAAGTTCATTTAATATTATTAAAACATTATTTTTACCTTAAACTACACTAATTACCTCTAATCGCGATTAAAAACTTAATAAGTTACTATTCACCAAAAAATTATTTTTATCCCATTGAACCACATTTTACTTATTAATTACAACCATGTGTGTCGGATTTTTGAAATTCAAAACACAGAAGTGGTAAAAATTCATTTAAACGAAAAATTAGCTTTTATTAGTACCACTTAGTGGTTTCACTATTCATCAAAAATTGAAGTTTTTCAGAAAAATCCCAAAAATTCACCCTAAGCTATATTTGATATTCCGAATTCAAAAATGAAGTCTATTTTACAAAATTCAAAAGATATAAGTCACATTAATTAATTTAATAATTAATTCCCACTGTCAGAGCAAATAGCGTATTTTTATGAAACAATAAGTATCAAAAGATTGACACTAGTTTAAGTCTGATTTCAAAGTGAAATTAATTCCAAAGACCACTATTGGATTTAATGGTAAAAATATTTTCTAATTTCTCTTTAAAACCAATTAAAATGATAATCTAATCATATAAATAAATTAGATTAAAAAGAGGTTTTGAATTAAAATACAACATTTTACAATATTCATTAAAAAAAAGAACCTTATCGGAAAGATACCAAAAATTTACACAAAGTAAATTTTGATGTCCCGATTATAAAGAAGAGTTTTATTTGGTCCAATAGAATGTATAAGAGTGAACAAAACTATATTTAATGACGGTTCTCCATCAAAAGGTGATAAGTGAACTTTTAGTGAAAACTAGGGCATATACGCCAAAAATTGAATTCTTTCCATATTTTAAGCCTTTATCTTTAATTGGATAAATGTAAAAACATTTTAAAAAATATATAATCATATTTTAGTTATTTCTATCCATTCCCACCAATACAACGGCTACATGTTAACTGCCATTTAAAATAATATTATTCTATTATTAAAGTGCAACGTAAGATTCCCAAGAAACTCGTTGTTGTGTATTGGGTAAGCCATAGAGAATAGCATTCCCTTTAAAGTAATATTAATATTTGATTCAAAAATATGGATAAATATAAAGATGTCATATTCTTTATTTACCTGGGGTGTTACAATACAAATATTCCAAATTTTATAGAAGTTTTTGTGATATTTTTTACTATGGATGTGTTATTTTTACACCATTTAGGGTTTATGGAAAATTTATTGGCATTTCATATGCTAGTTTTCATATCAATGTTTATGTTATGTTTAAACCTTTTCATATGAGAAATTCATTGGACTTAATAAGTGACGGGTGGATCCCAATATAGCTCCTCGATGCATCGGTAGGTCTGATGAGGCAAACTAGTGTCTTGGAACAAGGCCTTGACAAAATCTTATTTTTATTCTTGGCATAAGGCCTTAACTATGTGGTTATGAAGTCTAGAATTATGCATTCCATCATTATGAAAGTGGCTATTGATATTGCATGTGATTATTAGACTAGTAGAATATCCATGTGAATAAGTAAATGGAATTATTTGATTTTACCTTTTCCATATTATGTTGAAGTTTATGTTTAAAAGGATTTTTTTTTACACTTATACATTGCCTTAAATTTTTATGCTTATTTATAAAAGATTCTGCAATATTGTTATCCTTATTGAGCATGTGAGCTCACCCCTTTATATGTTTTATTTTTCCTGGTATATGAAGAAGTATTTTATGGTTGACCTACATGGATAGGCTAAGGATATAAGTGTATTCCAAAGGGGAAATTTTTTTTTTGATGTTTTTATTTCATGATGAAATGTAAAACTTATGAATGTATCTAGTACTTACAAGGCTACTAAACTGATCTGAATTTCGGGATTTGATCCGTTGTGATCATGCCAATGTTATGTAATAATACACCAACTCTGGGTAACTGGGGTCGGGGTGTTGCATCCATTCTCTTTGGGATTACTAGACCACAACCTGCACTGCCACTTAAGCAACACTATACTCATTAGTATTTGGTACAGAGGCAGTTTTTCCCATTGAAATTCAATTTTCATCGCTTCACGTCGATGTCTGTGATCAACTATCAGCAGATGGGAAATCCCAACATAGATTGATGATCTTGAGAGGTTGTATGAGAAAAGATTACACACTCTTCACAATCTGAAAGTCTATCAAAATTATATTGCACAAGACTTAAATAATAATGTTTGAATTCAATCTTTACTTGAATGAGAAATGGTTTTGGTCCTCATATCCCCAATTATACTTAGGAAGAAACCTCCCAAGTTGGAGCCAAAATGGGAAGGACAGTATGTTGTACCCAAATATTACTCCAATGGACTGTATGCCATAATTTCAATGGATGGACAGCTCACCAAAACCACCACCAATGAAAGGTTCATGAAAAATTACTTTGTGTAATATTGATCAAATCCATCTTAGATTCATGATGTTAAACTGTATAGAATCATATACATACTTTCCAAACAACATTAAACTATACAGAAGACATCCTTTGAATGTGATGTTAAACTATATGGATGACAACCCGGTCGCATGACAATAAACTGCATGATGAAGTCTCACATGTTTCATGACGTTAAACTTCTCAACTTTCCCTTCCTAGTTAAAAGATGTTAAACATCATAGTGACATATCCATCCTTATTGCATGATGTTAAACTGAATATCCCCAAAAATGGTCTCATCTGAGGGCCATCATCTTCGACATCATTCACCTACCATGTCGTGCTACAAAACTACGTACAACTTGATTACATTTTGCTGATGGGATACATAGCGACACGAGGATCTTTCATTCTGGTCCAGACACCATGAAACAAAAAAAATGACCACCTTTCCTATTCATATGCCAGAACTATTCAAGGAACATATTTTGGTAGAACTATATACAACCTGATTCCCATATGCTGATGGGATACAAAGAGATGTCTCAATCCTAGATCTTGGTCCAGCCACCACATGGTAACAAAATACCTCTATTATAATCTAAACTACCACTACATCATGAGAGGAGACCCGAAGTATTTTTTGTTTCTCATACCGAGCATAGCACACATGAGATTAGAAATGATGGTAAAGGTTTCCCCTTGGATGAATAGAGGATACATGTACATTGTCTGCCCATTAAAGAAATTGTAAAAAATGCCCCCTCCCTAGGTATTAGCCAAAACTATTCAGGGAGGTAGCTCTAGAACTATGTATGGATTGATTCCTTCCCCTATGAGATACATAGTGATGCCAGGATTCTTCATCTTGGTACAGCCGCCACCAAAAAAAATACCTCATTTCCCTATGCAAAGGTAAGACCTATAGAGGGAGTTTCTTCATAAAGATACACAAATGGGTTCATTCATTCCCCTATGGGATACATAAGTATCCCCAGATCTTCAAACATAGGGTTGGATATAGCAAAGTTATGAAGTCAAATGACTTGTCCTTCTTTATGATCCCATTGTGTGGAAAAGTAATCCATTTCTGACCCTTATTTCTCAAACTGATTGCTACTCATGTGGGCTTGAGAGTTTCTTCAGAGGATTCCTCATAGGTATACCAACTCACTAGATGGACCAAACTCCTTACCACAACATGTAAAACTACAGGGTACCCCAAGAACTACGTGTAGGTTTGATTCCATCACTCGCAGGATATATAGTGATGCCCGGATTCTTCATCCTAGTCCAGCCACCAACATCTGACAAAATATTTGTTCCCCTTCCTTGCATATTGCCAAAACCTATTTAGGGAGGGACTTTTACATAAATACATACATCTTGATTCTTATTCATCAATGGGTTACATAGAGACACGTTGAACCTAAGTCTTGGTCCAATCATCACGTGACATGGAATTTCTCTATTATATCCTCAATTTTTCCAATACTACGAGGAACTCCTCATTTATCCTTATTTATCACATCGAGTATTACTCACGTGAGATTAAGAATGATGATAAGGACTTCCCCTGAGAGTTATTGGCATTTTCGTCCCAGGGGCCCGGTTGGTTTTTAGGGCAAAACCAACCCGACCGTACTCCGCCTGTATCCGATCCTCGGGCGGAGTATGCCAAAAGTTCCGTCTCACTTAGAGGAAACTACCACAGCTGACGGTACGTCGTTCGGACGTCCGTAGCTCAAGTTATGAGCGTTTCCGCTCCGAGGGCCCGGTTGGCTTCGTGTACGAACCAACCCGGCCGAACCCAAAGTCTTCCGAAACCTTGAGTATAATATACCGAAACGACCGTCTCGATCCGTCGATCCCGCAGTGAAGGTCGGCATCCGGGAGGGGCAACGGCGCAGACGGGAAAGAAATCGGGCCACCGGAGCGTCCCCGGCGGCCCGCGGAAGGCGGCGGCGGCGCGGGTCGCCGGCGCGGCGGCGCCGGCGACCGGAGGCGGCGGCGCCCGGCGCGCCGCCGTGGAGGAAGCCCGCCGCGGCTGAAGCCGCGGCGGCATCGGCGGCCGGTTCCGCGGCCGCGCGGAACCGGGACGGACGCGGCGGCCCGGCCGCGTCCGCGAGACAAGCGGCCCCCCGCGGGGCCGCGGTTTCCCTCAAGCCGCGGGTTCAACCCGCGGCGGCAGCGCTTCGGCCGCTCGGCCGAAGCCGAGCCGGTCCGGTCGGCCGGGCCGCGCCCAGGCCGGACCGGACCCGGCCGAGCCGGTTCGGGCCGGGTCGGGCCGACCCGGTTCGGGCCGACCCGGTTCGGCCGACCCCAGGGGGGGTTCGGGCCGGGTCGCCCCGGGCCCAGTACCCCCGTTTCGGGCCCTCTACGGTCTTTCGCCCATATCTTGGGCCTGGGACCTCCGATTGACGAACCGTCAGCGGCTACGCGATCCTTGGATCGAGACGGTCGTTTCGGTATATTATACTCAAGGTTTCGGAAGACTTTGGGTTCGGCCGGGTTGGTTCGTACACGAAGCCAACCGGGCCCTCGGAGCGGAAACGCTCATAACTTGAGCTACGGACGTCCGAACGACGTACCGTCAGCTGTGGTAGTTTCCTCTAAGTGAGACGGAACTTTTGGCATACTCCGCCCGAGGATCGGATACAGGCGGAGTACGGTCGGGTTGGTTTTGCCCTAAAAACCAACCGGGCCCCTGGGACGAAAATGCCAATAACTCTCAGACCGGGCGTCCGATTGACGCGCCGTCTGTCGCGTTGAGATCCTGTTGTCGATACGGAACTTTTGGATACATCAACTTCGGACTACGTGTCAGTTGATGTATCGGCCCCTCGGCTCGTGGAGCGGACCCTCCTAAACGAGCTCGCTACGTGCGGGAACCCTAGCGCTGGCTGTGACCACGACGGCAGAGCAGAGATCCTCCGTGGACTGCGACGACGGCAGAGCAGAGATCCTCCGTGGACTGCGACGACGGCAGAGCAGAGATCCTCCGTGGACTGCGACGACGGCAGAGCAGAGATCCTTCGTGGACTGCGGCGACGACTGTGCAGAGATCCTCAGTGGACTGCGTCGACTACTGCACTCAGCGATCCCACGTGGATCAGTGCTTCAGGTTCTGTGTGAGCCCGATCCTCCGTGGGTCCTTACTACCGGTTCTGTGTGAGCCACTGCCTACAGGTTCTGTGTGAGCCCGATCCTACGTGGGTCTTTTTGCGGGGGTTAGTACCTATCGATCCTTCGTGGGTCCGACGACTGAGACGGATCAGTGATCGTCTTTGACGTCATCTGAAAAAGTATACCTGGTTGAGCTGAATCTTATGTTACTTTCCTTTGTGGATTGTGTTGAACCATCCTTTGTGGATTTACTGTTTACTCTCCTTTGTGGATTTGGGTCTTGCTTTCCTTTGTGGATTGAGTTGTTCTTGAGCTCGTGAGCAGAGCTAGAATTGGGGACTTAGGTATATGTATGGGCATATACCTAAGTCGAGTCAGATGTTACTTCGTGATTGCATCTTTCTTTTGTGCTATATCCTTTGTGGATTTCGAGAGACCTTCGGGGGTCTCGGGGTCCTTACTGAGTAGTTGTACTCACCCCTGCACGGGCTATGCCCGCACTTCGTGGTGTTGGTTGCAGACGACGGACAGCGCTGATCGCGGTTGGGGCGTGGAGCAGGACGGTACCTGGAGGTGGACCACTGGACGGGACGTGCTCGGAGCGGACGTGGGACCCGAGGAGCCTGGAGGCTATCTGTACCCACCCTTCAGGTGGGATTGCCAGTGGACGACACGAGGCCGCCGTCTTTTCTTCAGTTGCTGTACTTTACTTTTCAGTTGTACTTTACAGTTGGGCTTGTATTTCCGGCCCCTTTACCTTTCTGCACTTTACTTTCCGCTTGCTGACTCTGTGTGGTTGTTACTTATAAAGGCAATGCCTTCCCTGTTTACTGGGATTTTACGCCTTGGTGCTAGTCGCCAGCCCCTGGCCTATGGAAGGCGGGCTTGGGGTAGTCACGGCACGGGCCCCGAGGACGGGTCGTGACAAAAGCATGGTATAAAATCTCCCCTCTCCATGCACATATCATACTAGCATTTGGAGTCCTCAAAACTACATGGACTTTGATTTCCAACTAATTGGGATACGTAAGAAAACTCCATGAGGTTCAATCCCGACACTTCACTCACCTCATCCTTTTCACATTGGTTCACTCTTTTACTAACCACACGACGTTAAACCATTTGAGCAAAGAAGTCCTAACCATATGACATTAAATATTATAGTAGCTCAAGAACTATGTATGACTTGATTCTGGACATAACGAGGTACGTAGTGACACATGGGTTTTCTCGGTTCCATCCATGAGAAAAAAGAGTGCCCCTAATCACCCACAAGTGAAATGAAAATAGATGTAGGGGACTTAAAATATATGATCTTACATCCAAAAATGGTTAAAAGGAAATTCTTCCCTTTACATATGAATCATAATTATTTAAACGATCTCATACCTCTGAACTAATCATGTACTGGATATTCCTCGCATACTCAGACATACTCTTTTCATCCATCAAACTTCATGACCCAGAAAATATTGATTCATCATAATCATCCATGGATATTGGAAATGGATAGTTAGTGACTTTTGGACACATTTGTTTGTATATGAATTCAAATTTCCAAGTGGCTCTACATTTTTTTCACACAAAATTGGCATTTCAACCGAAGGAAAATTCTTCTCTCGAAGAGGGTGTTCCTACTTCTATATTCCCATTGTCTCCCAATCCTCGTATCATCCCTCCAGACTCAACGGCTCCAAGAATCATGGTTTACCCCCCATTCCTCCGATCATATCTGGGGTGTATTTGGAATATACCAGCCTTATTATCTCATATTAACACATGAATCCATCGATAATTTTTCCCTAAAACACGATGATTAAACTATGTTATCAACATCCTTTAAACACTATGTTAAACTATACAAAATAATTCCTCACCACATGATGTTAAACTAAATGGCCTAAAGTTCTAACCACAAGACATAAAAAACTACTAGGTACCCTAAATATAGCTAAAATTCCCCCACTCCTTGTGCACAGACCAAAAACTGTTCAGGGAACCTAGTCTCGGGACACCAGGATCTTCCAAATTGGGCCTCGATTTGACAAGTGAGTCAAAATATCCCACCTCCCATACAGTTCAAATCAATATAGAGTGACTCCAAATTCTAAAAATAATCACAGGATTCTATGAATAATCACAGCCTGAGTGTTTCTGATCTGTCCAATCCAACTCTTTTCATTCATCAAACTCTATGTTTTGAGTGATATTATATCCACATAATCCTTCATGGCCATTGGGAATGGAAGGTCAGTGTCATGCGAACACCTTTTTTTGACTATGAACATTATATCCCAGCGGCTCTGAATTTGTTTCCCAAAAAAATGGCCTTCCAACCAAAGAAAAATTCATCCCTATGAGAGGGTTTTCCTATTTTGTATTCATAATGGATTCTAAGCCCCATTTCATTCCTCCGGATCTAAGATATCTCGAATCCATGGTTTATAATCTCCCACCTACCCACTTCCAAGACATGTCAGAACATCCTAGTTTGATTACCCTCTAGTTACTCGAGGATTATATATCAATTTCCTAATAACATGCTGTTCAAACTACATGATACTCGATACCCAGTATTCACCCTTAGGCCAGATCATGACAAAGGGTATTTCCCCTCATGACCCTATGCAAGAAATGAATATGCACAAGAATGTTCATCGTACACCTTTCCCCTTTGGTAAATCCCTATCCAAAATAAAAATGCCCCATATGTATGAGAGAATTAGATACACATGAAGATAAACCTTAAAATAGCTATATATAGCTTGATTCCTACCCTCGCGTGTTACATAGTGACATTTTATATCATATTTTGGGTCCATCCATGAAACAGGAAGTGTCCCCTCCTAGCCTACTCAAGGGTCAGACCCGTGTAAAGAAACAACTCATATGGATAGGACAAAAATGACTCTGATTATTCCTATTATTCCTATTAAATTATAACCTGAAATGTACCCTTTCATGATCACTCTAAAAGGCTATGTCATGGGCACTTTCAAATGATATGTGATTTTTTAGTACTTAGATGCAGTAGAGTGGCTGACCAAGGTTGTCTCTCAAAAGAGGAAGTAAATTTGAAAACATATTAAAGGTATTTTGAAAATAACATAAAAGGGAATAATAACACTAATTGAAAGGATATGGGGTTGTTTACCATTCATCAAACTAGAAGTAGTTTGCTGGAAGAATATTTTATAATTTTTTTGTTTTTATTTTTGAAATGAAGTTAGATTAAAATTACACAACAAGAAGGTGTTTTTTATAAAATATTTTAAAAAGCATAGTCGATCTAACTATACCTATTAAATAAATTATTTATCATTATAATTTAAATTAAATTCCACTTAATTATGATCCCCTAACTTTTTAACCCCCAAACCCTATAAAAATTTACATTACCACAAAGATGAAGTGAATTAAACCCTAGGTTATCTTCATAACATGTAATCAGAACACTCTACTTTGATTGGTGTTCTAAGGATAAGTTTTGGTAATTGGTAAATTAAGGTAGATATCCATTCATGAAATTAGGACTAATTGAGATTAGATATTATATATGAACTCTAAAAATTTATCCCATGTGGTCTTGTTTTACCAATTATGGTCACGCTCTCACAATTAACACAATTATTGACCTCATGTGTTTTGTGTTTATTGTTCAACTTCTTGATTAGTATCATTATAATTAAAAACTCAATTAGTAGATCATGTTATGTGAATTAAATTATATCATTAATTCAAAATATATAAATGAACGAGGTTAGAGTTTGATCAATTACTAAAAAGAACAACTCTTCTATGGGCGGTATAGTCATCATAGAAACGTTTTGCATGTGCAAAGGTTTACAAAGGGTAAAACTCAATATCATTTCTATTATTAATTCCAGACCATTAGGAAGATTAAAGAAGAATAAAACAGAGTAAAACAGGTGAATACAGAAGAAAATACAAGAAATAGAAGAGGAACAAATAAGTTTATTATGAAAACATAAATATAACAAAGCAAGAAAGAGAGAAAGGCTTCGATGAAGGGATCCTTTCTTCAAGAGCTCCCCCTATGAGTATAGGGAGTTCCAGAACCACTAAGGTGGTGAGAGGACTCCTCTATAACCCCAAAATGGTAGCACTTCACTCCTTGGCCGAACTTCTAAATGGGGTACCCAAGGTGTCAATTTATAGACAAAATGGGGAGTGGTTTTGGGCACCCCGTTTTCAAGATACCACTTGTGTATCGGTTTTGAGTTTGTAAATAGAATTATCTCGAGTTGTACAAACTATAAAAGTTGTTTAACAGAATATTTCCTATCTTCATGTCACATTGTGAATCCAATGGAAGACTAAAACGTGAGATATGACCGAAATATAGAACCAAATCATTAACTTCGTGCAGATTATGTCCCCTGGATAGAATGGTTTGGATGGACCCTTTAATTAATGAACTAGTCTTCATTTACTTGAGATGATTTGTAGAACACTATGTTTTGGAGCTTCCCAAAAAATTTAATTCCATTTGAAGGCATGGAATTTGATAAATTTTATAAATAGTTGACCGATGTCTTTGGGATTCCATGTAGTTTGGCCCATTTCCCTTCTGGATCATCTCTGACCCTCCAAATCACCCAAAAAAGAATAATTTCTATTTTTAACAGTGATAAATAGTTAATAATTGAATAAAATGGGATGTTCAATTTGATATAATATTTTTAATTTTAAATACAAAACTAGTTTAAAACAGTGATGTAGGGGTAAAATAAAGAAGTGAATTGAGATTTGATCACACCCCCACACTTACCCTTTTGCACTCCAAGGCAAAACATCATATCATGTATTCCAAAAAATTGTCACAATTTAATATCAATATCAAATAAAAAAAATTTAAAACACATATCCTTGTGATCCAGAAATCACACTCCAAGAAACAAAAGATATCATGCCTCATAAAAAACATAATTTCAAGTTCTCCATTTATATCATTCAATATATTTCCACTTCATTTATCTTCCCATGAAAAAAAACTTACCTCACTTGAATTTTATCTTATCACACAAATGTCAATTTTTTAGAAATGTATTTCTCATCCGAACTCATACAAGGGTAACCATAGGCTTGATAAATTCACACATCGCCACCCTATGTGAGTCAAGGACTTATGTCTATCATGAGGACTTTTTAGGGTTGTTATGTGGCCTTCAGTGGGTAGGATTTAGATGTAAAACAATTTAAAGATGAATGAGGAGGAATTGAATCTTTTTGAAGAAAAATTTTATTATTCTAATTTTCACTCAAGTATGGTCTCCTCCTCACTCCTCTTAGTATCAATTCTGCTCCATCATCATGAAAACTCATGGAAATATTACACCATTCATCATTTCAGCAACCAAAATTGTAATCCTCTCAAGCATTGTTTTCCCTAAAATCTCTAGATAGACATAGTTTTCTTTCTTTATCTAAAGCTCAAGAAAGGCACAACTTCTTTTCTCATGAAAGCTTCAGAAAGGCACAACTTTCAACAGAATTATTTTTTTCAGAAGGAAACATGTTTCTTTGGAATTTAATTTTCCACACAAATTATCACAAAATGTTGTATCACAACACAATATGGATTCCCATACAATTAAGTTCAACTAAATTATGCAATGTCACTTCAAGAGTTGGTTGGATAGGGAAAACTATCTTGTAATGTGGCTTACCTAATAGGTTGTTCATGGCTTCTATGGACTACAAGGATTAAATGTTCAAGTTAGTACATTATAAAAAAGGATTATTTAAAATAGGGGGCTTTAATAACAAACAAATTCCTCAATAATTTAAACATTAGTACCTCAGACCCTCAATTTTTGACAAGAATAATCCAAATTCTGGTTAAATCAACCACGGTTTAGTTCTATCAAGAAGTGAGGTAAATGTAAAGAATATGAAAATAATGGTTCAAAATCCTCACAAGAAAGTTATTTCAAATATAAAGACAGTGAGATGTGTCGAGGGATTCAAAATTCAGAGTACTTTCCTGAAATTACTAAAGCTTTGAACTTAAAACAATGTTATTTTCAACATTCATTTAAGCTCGGTTTCATGGGATAAATTGTTTAAATTATTTATATGAATTTGGAAATGGTTATGAGAATCATTTAATCTCAAAATATTCCAAAAAATACAAAAAATTGAAAAATAACACACAAAATTTAAAAATAACACACAATTTGTTTTTTGGAAATCATTGAAAAACAAGAAAACAATTGAAATTACTAAACTAAAATGTTCCCTCCCCAACAGTTAAATATTTTATTGTCCCCATTGTAAACCCATGAGATTATATGTTCACATGAAATGTATAATTTTAAATAAGAAACAAGAATAAAAAATTGAAAGGGTTGGGAATAGCCTAATATGCTTAAGTGATGATGGGGTCATGCAATGTACTGAAATCCACTACATCAGTAAGAAGTATCTCAATATATCTCTTCAAAAGCTTCCAATTGGATATAAATATCCTTCATATGTCCTCTTGTGTGATATCAAATTCAACATATGGAAAAACATTAGTCACAACATAACGACCTAACCACCTGGAATGAAACTTACCAAGCATTAGCTTTAGTCATGAACTATCGAGCAAGACTTTCTCTCCAAATTGAAATTGTATTTTATGGATCATTTTGTCATGAGATACTTTTGATATTTTCTTTTTAGAGCCTTGAGTTCACATAATAAGACAATTGAATCTCCTCAAGCTCTTGAATTTGCAGCTTCCTCTGGATTCTAGCTTGGGCCAAATCCATGTTTCATTTCTTTATAGCCTAATAAGCCTGATGCTGAACTTCCTTGGGAATATGAAACACTTTCCCAAAAACAATCCGAAATGGGGACTTAATGATAGGGGTATTATATGATATCATATAATCCCATAACGGATCATCTAAGTGCTTTCTCAAATCCTTACTATTTGACTGATTGTTTTTTCCAAAATTTGTTTCAACTAAGGATTTGCAACCTCAGCCTTGCCATTTGTTTTGGGGTGGTATGGTGTTGATGTTTTGTGTGTCACCCCATAATTACAAATAAGGGAAGCCAAATTCATATTGCAGAAGTGTGTCCCTTGTTCACTAATGATGGCCTTCAGTACTCCAAACCTGCAAAAAAATATGTGCTTTGAAAAAGTCCACAACAACATGAGAATAATTAATCCTGGTGGCCTTAGTCTCCACCCATTTTCTCACATAATAAACAGTAAAAAAAATATTCATGAAACCTTATGAACTAGAAAAATGACCCATAAAATCAATGCCCCATACATCAAAAATCTCACAGAATATTATGGGTTGTTGGGTCATCCCGTGTCTCCTATAAATGTTACCAGAATGTTGGAAATGAGAGAACTACTTACAAAATAGATGAGCATCGTAGAATAATATAGGCCAATATGATCCAGAGTCTATAACTTTACTAGTTTTTTGTTGGGGTCCAATGTCCTCCACATGAAAGTGTATGACAAAAATGCAGAATAGACTCAAGCTCATGGTCAGGAACACACCTTCTAATGACTTGATCACTACACATGTGCCAAAGGTAGGGATCATCCCACACATAATTTCGAGACTCACTTTTTAATTTTTGGACTTGATGTTTCTTTAGATTTTTAGGTATTTCAGATGTAACAAGGTAGTTCACTAAATTAGCAAACCAATGATGCATACCTGAGATGGAATAAAGATGCTCATCAGGGAAAGTATCCTGAAGTGGTACCTGGTCCAAGGTGTCATCTTCTAGTGTGTGAATTAGCCTACTCATGTGGTCTGGCACAAGGTTTTCTTACCCCTTATTTTCCTTTATCTCAATATCTAATTCTTGAAGAAGGACCATCCATTAGATTATCCTGGTCTTTGCAATAGTCTTCTTTATGAGGTACCTCAGAGTTGTATGGTCAGAAAAAACAACTACTTTAAAGCCCAATAAATATGAACAGAATTTATCTGAAGCAAATATGACAGAAATAAACTCCTTTTACAAGGTTGTTTAGTTTTATTGGGCTGAATTTTGTGTCCTCTATGCATAGGTAATCACATGTGAACATCCCTCCACCCTCTGATGTAAGAAAACTCCAACTTCAAAGTTGGAGGCATCACACAGAAGCTCAAAAGTATTGTACCATTACGGGGAATGTATGATCAGGGGAGTGGTCAAACACATCTTCATCCCATCAAATGCTACCCTACTTGAATCATCAAACACAAAATTAGAATCATTTTAAAGTAATTATGACAAAATAAGAGAAATATTACTAAAATCTTTGATGAATCACCGATAAAATCCTTCATTCACTAGGAAATTTCTAATATCATGAACACGTGAAGGATTGGGTAAAGGTGAAATAATTTCTATCATAGATCTATCAACCTCTATCTGATGTTTTGACAGCACATTCTTTAAGACAGTGCCATGATCTACCATGAAATGACACTTTCCAAATTTCAAGACCAGATTATTCTCAATACAATGATTCATAACCATTCCAAAACTACTTATACATTCATCAAATGAAGAACCATACACTATAAAATCATCCATTTATATCTCCTTGTAGGTCTAAATAAAATTAGAAAAAAATACTCAGCATGCATCTCTGGAAGTTACCTAGGGCATTGAAAAGTCTAAATGGCATCCTTTGGTAGGAAAATGTGTCAAATAAACAAGTGATTTTTGTCTTCTACTGATGCTATAGAGAAATAGGAACCTAAAAATATCCAGAAAATCCATCCAAGAAACAACAATGTGTTTTCCCAGATAGCCTCTCAAGCATATGATCAATAAATGGGAGGGAGGAATGGTCCTTGCGAGTAGACTAATTTAGTTTCTTATAATCAATACACACACACCAACTGTTTTGTATCCTCTTTAGAACTAACTCATCTTTCTCATTTTTAATAATAGTAACACCACTTTTCTTAGGCACAACCTAAATATGTCTCACCCACCGGGAATTTCAAATGGGATAGATTGTACCTTCTTCGAGTAGTTTTTCAACCTCTTTTTTAAAAACTTCCAAAAAGGTTTGATTGAATCTCCTTTGTGGCTGCCTAAACCATTTATCCCCATCTTCTAAAAGAATCATATGCATGAAAATGGAGGGCCTCATACCTGATATTCCAGTCAAGTTCCACCCGATTGCCCTGATGTTCTCCCTCATACAATTCAAAAGTTTTTCTTCGTGATCAAAAGGGAGATTGATAAAAATTATAAAAGGTAATTTCTCATCTCTTAATAATTATGTGTATTTTAGATTTGGTGGTAATGGATTGAGTTACAATGTGGGGGTGATTTATGGATGTAGAAATTGAAGGAACTGAAATATGTAAAAAATTAACATTAGTACCAAAATAATCATCATCAAAATAATAGAATAATGCATAAAAACCATCAGCATATTCAATATCCATGTCATAATAAAAGTTTACAGGATCATAATCAAAGTATGAATCTATTTTAAAATCAAATATAAGAGTGTTTTGCGCATTAGAAATTGGTGTGTAAGTGCTTTTAGACAGCAAACTTGAACCAATACTCATAATCTACCTAAGCATAAGACAATCAAATTCCATGGGGTTTTTATTTAGTGGTTTCAAATTGGAGATAAAAAATGAAAAATGGTCCTCTAAGGGGTACTTCATATAGTCCATAACATTAAATATCACAACTTCATCTCCAAAATCCTTGGAAAGTGTACTTTCATTGGAATTTATGATAATTTTTTCAGTGTTGAAAAAGGGTCTACCTAAGATAATGGGAGCATGAGAAATTACCTGATCATCCTCCATGTTAAGCATGTAGAAATCTACTGGAAAGATCATGTCTCTTACACGAACAAGTACATCCTCAAGGACTCTCGCATGATACATTGTAGCACTATTTTCCAACTACACCACTACTCTTATCGTCTTCAACTCACCAACCTGCAAATAAGAGAATACAGAGTGAGACATCACATTTATAGAAGCTCCTAAATCACAAAGTGCATCAGAAAAGTGAAACTTGCCTATGGTGCATTGGATGGTGAATGTATCTGGATCCTTGAACATTGATGGCATTGCTACAGTTGGTGTAATGAGTACTAACACATTCCTTCCAAGATTAATCCTCTCATTTCCCTTGATCCATCTTCTATTGGTACAAAGTTCTTTAAGGAATTTGGCATACCTTGGGATTTTCTTGATGGCTTCAAGTAGAGGGATGTTGATCTCCACACACTTGAAGGTGTCCAAAACCTCTTTTTTCATTGGTTCTTCATCCATCTTTTTTTTAAAAAACTTTTTTTGGAAAGTGAAGGGGTTTAGAAGTAACATAATCAAAAATTTTCTTACCTTTATCTTTATTCATGGATTTCTCATCAGTTGGTATGGAATGGGGATTCTATGGAGTTGAGGTGAATACTAGTGGAATGATAGGTGCAGATGTATCAGTTTGTTTTTTCCCACTTCTCAATGTGATGGTACTGACAATCACCTTGGGATTTGGAGTAGTTTTGGAAGGTTGTTTTTCAGAATTTTTACATGCCAATTCATGGAGGGTGGTGGCAACCTGGCTCATTTGTGTCTTCAACTCTCTCAACTCTAAACCTTGACCCTTCAGCTCATTATGTTGATTAAGAATAATTTGTTTCAAAAGATCATCAGTGTTATAATCTACCTTGGTTTGTGGATTCCCTTGTTATTGAATTGTTGATTATAGAGCTTCAAATAACCTTTTGGGTTGTTGGAAACCCTATTGGTACGATGGAGGTTGTTGGAAGTTTTGTTGAAAGTGGGGGCCATTGTTTTTTTCTAGAGGAATAACTCATGTCTGATTGATCCTTACACCCTTGGTTGTATGTTGTAGCAAGGTAATCAAACTTTTTTAGGGATGTAGCTATTGTTGTTGTTTATATGGTCTCCCAGGAAACACTGGTAAAAAGTTTTCTATTTCTTGTAGTTGGTGGAAATAGTTAGTTGGGTGGCTTTTCTCAGTGAAAATTCCACAAGGCCTTGAAGGAGGGGTTGTGATGTCTTTTGAGCCTGTTTAATCTGTCTCGCCATAGTGGTCAATTATTCTAAATTAGTATCAATAAAATGAATTTCAAGAGAAGAAGGACTTACCTGATGTACTCCTCAAACATGTGGTGTACCTCAATCGCCAAATTGTTGGGAGTTTTGGGCCATCTTGTCACTCAATTCACATGTAGCTACTGGTGTCTTTTATACAATGCTCCTCCAGTCATGGAATCCACCATAATTCTCTTCATAGGTGTGATTCCTTCGTAGAAGTACTGGATGAGTAGTTGATCACTGATTTGGTGATGTGGGAAGCTTGAAAAAAACATCTTGAATCACTCCCAGCACTCATACATTAACTCCCCTTATTCTTTCTTGATTCCAGAGATCTCTTTTCGAATCAATGTGGTCCTTGATGCTGGAAAAATTCTCTTCAAGAAAATATGTTTCAAATCACCCTAACAAGTTACATCTTCAGGTTGTAAATAATACATCTAGTCTTTTGCAGCTCCATAATGTGAAAATGGGAATCATCTTAGTTTGATTTGATCTTCATAGACATGTCTTGGTTTAAGGGTTGAGAAAACCACATTAAATTCTTTAAGGTGTTTTTTGGATCCTTCCCAGATAATATGTGAAATTTTTGAAGAAGTTGAATTTATCCAAATTTCAGTTCAAAGTCTGATTTGAGATTTTTGTATGCAATACAATTTGGTTGATAGTTAATATTAGGTGCATCCAATTATCATATGGTTCTATTAAGTACATTTAAATTATTTTCAGACATTGGTTCTTTTTTTAAGTTGGATTTAAATTTTTTTCCAATTTAAATTCTTTTGGAGTGGATGAATTCTCTAAATGGTTGAATGTTGAAACTTCTCATGGACTGAGAATATCTGATTTGAGCTCAAAGGCTACATTCAATATCAGGGTCAAGATCTAAGAGATATTTGGTATTATTTCATGTCATAAATAAAATAAAAATTAAAAGAATTAAATTGTACCATTGTAAAATATAAATGAGAAGTTTCAGTTTATGGTCCAAAAATAATAAGAATAAAATATAAGAAGAAGAAAAAAAGAAAAAAAATTAAATTCGGTAATGAAGTAAGAAATAAGAGAAGAAGAGAATAAAATATAAAATAAAATAAATACCTATAATTTGATGAAATAATTACTTAAATTCTCGAAAATGGTGCTAATATTAAAGGCGTTGTCATTGGCTCTGTCGAATGATATGTGATGTTTTAGTACTTAGGTGCAGTATAGTGGCTAACCAGAGTCGTCTCTCAGAGGAGGAAGTAAATTTGAAAACTTATTAAAGGTATTTTGAAAATAAAATAAAAGATAATAATAACACTACTTGAAAGGATATGGGGTTTTTTACCATTCATAAAACTATAAGAAGTTTTCTGGAAGAAGATTGTATAATTTTTTTGTTTTTATTTTTGAAATGAAGTTTGATTAAAATGATACAACAAGAAAGAGTTTTTAAAAAAAATTATTTTAAAAGGATTAATTGATCTAACTATACCTATTAAATAAATTATTTCTCATTATCATTTAAATTAACATCCACTTAATGATGATACTCTAACTTCTTAACCCCCAAACCCAAAAAAAATTAACTTTACCACAAAGATGAAGTGAATTAAACCCTAGGCTATCTTCAGAAAATGTAATCACAACAATCTTCTTTGATTGATGTTCTAAGGAAAGATTATGGTAAGTGTTAAATTAAGGCACATATACATACAAGAAATGAGGAATAATTGAGTTTAGGGATTATATTTGAACTCTACAAATTTATCTCGCGTGGTCTTGTTTTTTCAATTAAGTTCACGCCCTCGCAATTAACACAATTCTTGACCTTATGTGTTTTGTGTTTATTGTTCAATTGCTTACTTAGATTCATTAAAATTATAAACTCAATTAATATAACATATTAAGTGAATTACATTAGATGTTTGATTAAAAATAAATAAATTAAAAATGTTAGAGTTAGATCAATTACTAAAAAAATTATTCTTCCATGGGCGGTGTAGTCATTATAGAAACATTTTGCATGTGAAAAGGTTTAGAAAGGGTAAAAGCCAATCTCATTCTTATTACTGATTCCAGCCCAATTAAAAAGATTAATGAAGATTAAAATATTGTAAAACAAAGGAATACAGAAGAAAATACAATAAATAGAAGAGGAACAAAGAATTTTATTATGCAAACATAAATATTACAAAGCAAGAAAGAGAGGAAGGCTTCGATGAAGGGATCCTTGCTTCAAGAGCTCCCCCTATGATTATAGTGAGTTTAAGATCCTATAAGGTGGTGAGAGGACTCCATTAAAACTCCAAAATAGCATCACTTCACTCCTTGGCCGAACATCTAAATGGGGTACCCAAGGTGTCAATTTATTGCTAAAATGGGGAGTGGTTTTGGGCACCCAGTTTTTGAGATACCAAGTGTGTATCAGTTTTGAGTTGGTAAATAGAATTATTTAGAGTTGAAAAAGATATGAACATTGTAGGAATGAATCTTTAATATCTCCATGTCCAATTTTGGGGCCAATGGATTATGACATTGCGAGATATGGTCCAAATACAAAACCAATTCATTGACTTCATGCAGATTCTATCCCCTAAACAGATTGGTTTTGATATACCCCTTAATAAACGAATTGGGCTGCAGTTCTTTGATATTATTTGTATCCCATGATGTTTCATATCATCCCACAAAATTGCATCCTATTTAGAGTCGTTTAATTTGAGAAATGTGGAAAATAGTGGACAAATATCTTTGGGTTTCCATGCAGTTTGGCCCATTTCCCTTCTGGATCATCTCTACCCTTCCAAATCACCTCCTCATACAACGAAATCACTAAAACACGAATAACTGACCCTTTAAAAAGTGATAAATATTTAATAATTGAATCAAATGGGATGTTCAATTTGATATAATAATTGTAATTTTAAATACAAAACTTGTTTAAAACAGTGATGTATGCGTGAAACAAAGCAGTGAATTGTGATGTGATCACATGAACCCCTCCCTATGCACCATAATCTGTGTCCAAAAAGGTCTAAATACCTATGACCATTCCTGGTCATCAAAAATGGATGTCTATTTTCTTATAGACACCTTTATTTTACTATTCTTATGATTGTCCTGGTGGCTCTATATATGTTTCTCACAAAAATGGCCTTTCAACTAAAAAACATTCTCCCTCAAGAGAGGCTTTTTCTATCTTTATAATCCTTTATGACATCTACATCTCACCTCATTCCCTAGTTTTGGAACCCCCCCATATTATGGTTTACATATTTTCCCTCTTCAATTCTTTAAGATAATGTAAATTTGTGTATTTTGGGAAAATATGAATCATTTACCCTCCCATAGTCAAAGTAAATTGATTTCACACCATAAGTCACAAAGGTCAGGATCATACGACGTTAAAATGCACAATGCACTATCCCTATTTTGAACAAGTCAAATATGTGTGATAGAAGCTTCTAAAAAAGAACAAATATAAAGGTTCCCTACTTTCAGACATTTTTTCCAAAACAGGACATCCACTATGGTCCTCAATGGAAAATTAAATCTAAAGTTCTATAAAAACTTTATAGCCCTTAGAAATGGAATGATAATGTCCTATGAATACCTTTGTTTGACTATGCACATTATTCCCTAGTGGCTCTCCATACATTTCCAACAAAAATGGCCTCTCAAGCAAAGGTAAATTTTTCCTCAAGATTAGATTTTTATATCTCCATATTCCCCATGGATTCCATTCCCCATATTCATCCATCAGAAGTTAGGTTCACGAAAAATACCTCATCCATGTCTGAAAATTGTTATGACATCCTCTGTTAATGAGTCATGAATTTGGGAACAATCCCCACAAGATATGGTCAAATATGTTCAACCTAACATACTAGTCATTATAGTCTGCTTGGAATGACTTTAAATTGCCCACCAAAAGAGACACTACACTCACTAAGGCGAAAACCCACAACGGGAACCTGGGATAAAATTCATGTGTTAGCTCGCTTAACCTATGCTACATATGGTTTAAGAAAAATATTGAGTAACCAAGTATCAAGAGACATAAATATTATTAGGTCAAAAAAACCTGAAAATGGTGGCATAAGAAAAATTCGAGTTTTACCCGTTAAGCCTACACTGCAAGCTTATGAAAACAATTGGGTGATAATTAATAAATGAATAAAGATTTTAGGGTTCTCCATGTGTACCTAGAAAGAGTCAAACTGTGCTAGTTGAGACCCTTTGTTAAGGAAAAATAGTTCATAACTTGACTTTTTCTTTATCCCGGATTATGACTCAAATTGAAATCTAGTTGACAATATAATTTAAAATGAAGTTGATCTTAAATGTCTGATATCATATGAAAGGGTTAAAGAGGAACAATAGAAAGAAAAATGTTTCTATTTTATCAAAATAAATTAGAATGGGGGAGAATTCACAATTCAGTGCCTCTCCCCCATATCAAAGCTAAGGTACCTCAGGAAAGCCCAATGGATTACAATGAGGCCTTACTCTCTCTTTACAAAAAGTCGATAACTGCCCGACGAGGGCCATCAAGGTCTTATTTCAAATCATCCCTCTGTTCAGATTCAGATTCAACCATAAATTTTACTCACTTCATAACAGTTTTTAGGTATCACCCTTTCTGTTGGATGACTTCATAATTAGAATTTGAGAATACTAGTTTCCTTTTTTGTCTGGCCATGTGGGCCTCACACTTGTGAATTTCCTCTGTTTGGGTGATCACCTAGTCATGAGCACTAGCTTTCTCATCTTCCAGATTATGTAACTCATTAGTAATATCCTAAAAAGACTGAGCTTGGTAGTGAGAAATATTTAATCGAGAAAGGTCGCCTTCGCAAGTAGCGAGATCCTCTCAAGCTATAACAATTTGGTGCACAATGTTATTCAATCATCGGTAATCAAAGTCATTTGAACCCAAGTTTAAAAATAGTCATAAACATTTACCCTCTTTATTGGAAAAAATTGTCAGGGGAGTTTCCACAGTAATAGTATGGATTTTATTCCATGACCTCTTTCACACAGCTCGATGCCTTCTAATAGCATCAAGAATATTGGTCCTCCTCCACTATGATAGCTACGTAATGAAGAAGAATCATTGTATTAGACAAAATCAACCTGAGATGAGTCACCCTAGTAGGGTGAATTTCCCTCCAAATAGATGTTTTAGCCTCTAGGACTAAATGAATGGGGTTGGAAGCGATTTTAGGAACATTAGGTAATGTCCCACTTGAACCAACTTCGATAGGACCACAATCCCCATCAGCCAAAGATATAGGATCTGAATTAATCGCTACCTAAAGGGGTTGTGCAGGTGAAGCCCCTTGACATATGCTGGGGAGGATCAGTTCCATGTTGTCTTGTCTGGGTGATTCCCTCTAAGACCTATGGGTCATGTAATCGTCTCTAAGCCTTTGGGCCTTGTAAGGTTCCACCTCACCCCTTGAAAGGTGTATTATAAAAATAATAATAATAAATGAAGTCCTTAGGGGAATTATAATTAGGTGATGCACCTTCCATAAGAATGTGACAATGGGTAGAACAAATTATCACCATAGTAACAGGAACAGATGGTGCAACTGGCATGGTTGGGATAGGATCAAAAATAGCTAGTGGTTTCTGAACCCGCAGAACTGGCCTTAAAAATATCCCATCAGGATAGAAATACACTAACATTTGGGCATACTCTAATGATAAGTATGTTGAGGCTACTTTAGGGGGAATGAGCACTTCCACGTTAGCATCCTCCCACATCATGGACAACCATAATTGGAACGAAATTACGGGCTGTGATTGCCACTTCACTGGGGTATCGAGGAGAGGTGTGATTTTTTGAAGGCATCCAAACTGCCTAGAGAACCTATAAGGAATGTAAGGTTCTCAAATGGTCACCCTGACTATGCGTGTAGTCAAGACTCCATCTCGAAATGAAATAATATAAGATCATTCTTTAGGGGAGCCTCTCCTAATATATATCACTGACCCATGGGGAATCACGTAAGGCACAAAAGAGAAGTGGGAGACATCACTTCGCAATTCAATCATGCCTTCCGTGCTCAATGATTTTTCACGAATGGAAGAAATGCTAATAAAGGTTGGGTGGATGTCAAAATGAGGAACTATGGCAGTATGTCTGTACTCGTAGTAGGGGAAGTGCTCTACTATCCAGCCATTTAAAAATTGATATGGCACGGTGAGAGGATGTGGGGGTTTCCCTTCATGTATCTACCCTAATAGTTCATATATTTTGGAAAGGGTAGGAATATCCAACTTAATGGGTTGTCCCTCTGACAATGTGGCTACCATAATCAAAGTGCAAGGCCTAAGACAGATTTAAACATCTTGAGAGGGTAAGAGACATCAACTTATGAACATGGAAAATAAACCCTCCTACCTGAGCTTAGGGGACATGTCTTGGAGTATTTCATAACCCCAAGTGGTGTATTGTCCCACCTGAAGGGTATCATATTAAGAACTAGGAATGAGATGTGACTACTGGTTCAAGTGGGTTCGACTATAGTGAACTCTCAGCCTCGACATGTTCACCTATAATAATAGCCTTATCCAATCATAAAATGAGATAAGTGAGTGAGTGTGAAGGGTCTGACCAAGTAGCCTCTCTTATATAAACAATAATTCTCTTCATAATGGGTGTATTTACTCAAAATTCCTCTAGTAATTGCCCACTAGTAAAAAATCGTACATGTATCCAAGGAAATGAAGTCCCCCTATTTGGTAGATGTCCTGTAGACTGATCCCCACTTCACTATGGGATAATTGAAAGGTGTTGGTGCCCAAACACCAGTGGATGAGCAGCTCAGGTATTATCTCCCCAGCAAAAAGATTGCGAATTGGGAGACCCACACTACTTGATATAGATTGACAACTTCTATCAACACATAAGCTTCCCATTAGTTCTAATGAACCCAGAACTCCCAAGCCCACTTGTTAGAAAAGTACCCTCTTCATTAGAAGTCCCATTACAAGATCTATCCTCTGTTAGGGTTACCTCGTGACTGCTTAATGATAGATAGATAATATTGTATTATGGAATCCAAGGATGTACATTGAGGGATTTTTTCACTCGGATTCCACATAGATCCACTCAGGATGAACTCAACCTCTTGACTCAAACTAGTAACAATTTCTCTAATGGTAGAGATGTTTTTCTTATTATGGCCATGGGATGTTCTGGAATGTGGGACAAGATCACCATGATCCATCCCTAAAAAACCATAATATTCTTAGAGCCCAAAATTATAAAGTGGTAGTAACTTGAATAGTGTATAGGATATTACCACTTTAGAAATTAGATTTTGGGGAATACCTCGTTGAGGAACAATGACAGCACAGAGTTTCTCTTCAATGTTCATGACCATGGATAGCCTCATCTTGATCGCTTCTACTAAGATAAAAGGTTGGGCCATGTTGACCTGTAAAACAAAAATACCATACAAAAGGGTTAGTCCAATTAAAATTATTGAGAAAAAAGGCCAAAAAATTCCAAAGGACCAAAGAAGTTCACCAAACGCAAGGCTCCTCTTACTGAATCTCTGAAATGATTTGTGGAATTCATTATTTTAGAACTGATAGTACACATAATTCCTATCAAGGTGTTGGCCCATAAAGAATTGGAAAACGAGTCAATCAATCCATAGAATGGAAAATCTGTGCACCGAGCAGCGCTGCAAGGACATTCAAAAGTCAAGGTTTGAAGATTTGAAGTATAATTTGGAAATTTAATGTTCAGTTTTCTGGCTTTGAAGTTAATTTTATGAGACCGGCAAGCCGCAAAGCATCTTACTACATATAAATTTGAACTTACGTTTTAAAATTACATAGTTTGGTTCATGAATTCAATGTTCAGTTCACGAATGAGGCAACTGTGAAGGGTTCTTAGTTCGCAGAACTCAAGGAACGGTTCACAGATAAATACTTTCGCGAACGACCTAGTACGTGGAAGTAAGGAAAGTTGAGATCACTTTGTGGAAACCTTTTCTTTTGTAAACATGGAAAAAGAAAAGTGACCTGGACCTCCTATATATAGGTGTGGTCCCTACAATGGTTCCACCTTTCTACCACAAACCTGTTCAAATCAGGATTGTTTTCTACATCAGAATGGCCTCCTCTTCTTTTTGATCAATCCCCATTCCAATGTAAGGTGTTTGTAGGGTCCCAAAAAAATAGAAAAGGTAAAGAAAATACTCCAATAAATTTGATAAAGTAAAGAGATGTATGTGGGGATGAAAATTTTAGGATTAGACTAAGGAAATCCAATTTGGAAAAGGACCCAAACTGGTCTATATACTGGTTACTAGGAAAGGTCCAAAGAAGGCACAGACTGTGAACCAATAGGTATGTCGACAACCTACGAAATTCTCACTCGTGAAGCATTGTCTAGAAAACCAAACCATTCATGGATAAAAATAGAAAACCAAGGCATCAAGAACTGTGTTGTTATAAAAAACATGACAGATAAGTAATCCCCCTCATACCATCCCTACAGAGTGAATAGATCGCAGATAAGGTGGGTTTGGCAGCGTCTTGTGAACCACACTGTTTAAGGAATCGAGGTGGTGATTTTGTGAACCATAACACCGCAAAACTCAATTGACTAAGTCATCTTCCATCCAAGAAATTTCCCCATAGGCTTCCACAATAGGTGTCATGTGGCCCATGAATAGATCCTCCTCAATACTCTATAAAAGGACACCAAGGGGAGATGAGGAGGAGGGGGAGGATTTTGGGGAGAGCATGGATTTTACTAATGTAATACTTCGAAGGAAAACGATAGATGTAGTATGGAACTATGAATGGTTTATAGCAGGTATAAACCCACTAAAATCTATAAAATGAAGGAAACATAATAATAACAAACTGGTTGTGAACCTAATGGGTGAACCGCAAACTATATGACCTTCACGAATGAATTTCTCACGAACCATAGGCATAGTGCCCCTACTTCAGCCTGACGAACTATGTGAAAGATTTTTAGGTGGACAAGAAACTACTCCACATGTCACCATGCTATATAGGTGGTTCATGTGACCACATACCACCACGGTACACAGTGGCTCACATCTAGTTCCATGTACCAATTCGGTACATGGATGACCCATTAACCGACATAGTAGTACATCATGCGGGGAAGCCCACATCCCACATGATAAAACAGAATACAGAATAGGGTGTCTTTTGGTTTTCCACCTTCTGGTTCAAATATTGTTCTTCCATTTCTGTCACACCCTCTGTGTCCCCTCTACCAACCAGTACATCGACATCAGTCTAAAGCCTCTTCCAAATACACTAGACCCAAATGACCAGACTGTTGGGAGCATCAACATTCCCTTCTAAGTTTACATACCTTAGGTAAGCGGAAGTGCAAAGGAAGTTTCCACAATGGTTTGGACCCCTAGGACGTTCTTAAGTCTACATTCCCAATGTAACCTATAGTCCAACCACGAGATAGTAATGTGAACCTCCCCTTTCTAAGGATTAGGGTTAATCACTAGCTTTCCCATTCAATGAGGGACAATGATAATTCAAATGAATTATGCTTACTTTTCCTTTTGATGAGGAAAAAATTTCCTCCTATTTCCCATAACCCATCTAAGGCCATCCCACCTAGTGTAAGCCCCTATCCTTTTGGGCTAGAACCAATTACATTCACATTCATTTAACATTTAATGGTTCATCGCTTCGCATCCTCGTCCACTGAATCCCTCCTCTTTTTCCCTCAGTGGAGAAAAGAAACTGTGCCTTTGTTAAATTTTCCACATCTTATTTTTTCTCACACCGAGCATGACTCACGTGGGTGTAGAGTTTTTTGATGATAAGACATTCTCACATATCCATTTAAACTAAGAGAACTCTGATTCCCCAAAAAAATGGGATATGTAGGAAGCCTTTATCTAGTCCCGAGCTCCATATCATCTCATCCATAATGGGAGATCATTCCCCCTTTAAATATAAAGATTCTATTGGTAAGCCACAATCATGTCCCAACCTAGTCATTAAACTATGATAAATCTGATTCCTACTCTAATCAGGATACGTAGGATGCCTACATAAGGCTCGGGATTAAGGGAAATTCTCCATAGAAGTCAGCCACAATAAAAATTCATCTAGACTCACTAGGGCCTCCTCTTAAGAAATAAGCCCTAACATGAATCTTTCAAGAAATTCCTACTTTACAGTGTTAGCCCCAACCATGTCCTCTCAAATGGGTAGGTCCAATATGTAATCCCCAATCATGTCCCCTCTTAAAAGGGAATCCTCTTTAAGAGTAAGCCCTTGTTTGATTCTCACAAATGGTCTTTCTCTAAGACATAAGCCCCAACTTATACCAAACTATGAGGTATTTGATTCCTAACTAACTAGGATATGTAGGAAGCCTCCCTAAGGTCCAAACTCATCACCAAAATCACCCTAGTGTTCACCAAGACATATCCCTAGTGGGGCCATATCTACCAAGGAGACCATACCTCTTCTCATCACCCTAGGATTCTTAGGTGTAAGTTCGACAAGAAATATTGACTAGAAATCTTTCACCAATATGTCCTTACCTCATGATGTTAAACTACAAGGATAGGTTCTTATTGCATGACCTTAAAAGGTGATGTGCCCAGTTAAGCAACACTAAACTATGTGGGTTTTGGTTGCTCTCACAGGGATACATAAGAATCCCATATTATGGGTTAGGTCTTGATAGAGAAACAATGTCTATCCCCCCTAGATGATAGTAAACCCTAGAGCACCTAATCATACGGCTTAAACCAGTGTCATCTCAGTAATTACCGACCCATGCACATATGTGGTTAATCATACACTCCAAGGGTAACCCACGAACGAAAGCTTGGGAAAAACCAAGGATTCATGAATATATAGATATTTCTTAAATCTATAAGGGAGTCTTAGAATAAGTAGTATTTCCCCCCAAAAGGGTTTGATGAGCCCGACCTTCCATCCTCTTAACCAATGGAGTCCTTAAGTTTTGGTGGCCAAATCATCATCTAACGAGTGCCTTACTTTTAAAAGGTCCATGAATCATGGATACTAGGGTATTTGGGTGTTTCTAGCTCTACAAATAAACCTATTGTATACTATCTGAGGACATATTACCCTACAAAAAACCCTTCAAAGTAATGGGAAACTAGTTACTATTCCTCATTCATTTTTGGCTGCCCCCATGGTGCGACACGAATCGGGTCGAAACAAATATATATAATGATATAAATATATTTAAAATTTAATATATAATAATTATATATATGTATATATATTTAAAAATATATTTATCTGTAAATATATTATAAATGTATATTTACTATATTAATAAAATTATATATTTTTAATCTAAATAAAAATATATAATTTTTTCAAAAAAAATATTTATATAAATATAAATAAATAATTACATATTTAAATAATTATAAAATTATAATAAATATATTTAAATGATGAATATATTTAATACATATATGCATATAATTATATAAATATATAATCATTAAATAAATTTATAATCACATACAAATTTTTAAAAATATATTATCAATTTTTTATTTATAATTTTAACTAGAAAACATTTATTAGTACTAAATTTTTATTGTTGATAAAGATTAATTTTATCCACACGTTTGAATTTAGTGATGATTAAAGGCATCTTTATTAGTAATTTTTCAAAAGAATTGATAAAACTCTCATAATAGATTTAAAAGAACCATAACTATGACAGATTCGGTCCTGATTCTTAACCTTCCACCGAAGTCCCCTATTTTTAGTGTTCCTCCTCCACTTTCTATAGGATAAATCAAGGCTTAAATAGAAGGTATGTTATTTTATACTCCTTATCACTCATTGATGTCTTGTTTTGAATATGCATAATTGATTTTTTCTGTATATTTTCCAGCAACCAAGTGATTTTGAATTTTTTTCGTTCTTCATTTCATTGTTTGTTCTTCAACTCGATTTAAGTCAAATTAGATATCCTCTACACCCTATATCACATGACCAATGTAGAAAAGATCTCTTATAATTTCCACCATTTTTTCTTTATTTTTATATATATTCCTCCCATGGATTTAAATGGATTCTCAAAGGTATATAATTATTTTCATCACCATTATCCTTATCATATCCTCCAAACCTTCTTTTTCTCTCTGTTTTATCTTTTCCAAAAAAACCATTTTTCTAAGAGGGCCGAGTTTATGGTTTGGGATGATTAACTTTTCTATATTTTTGTCATTTCCTTATAGAGGTCATTTCCAGGGGTGGTGTTCTTTCTCCCCCCAAAACAAATTTGTTTCCAATTGATTAAGGTTGTTGTTTTATTGCAACTCATTTATTGAATAGGTCATGAAAGGATTCATCTATATAAATTCTCTTCTAATCAAAATATTCAAAATAAATTATACCCATTATGGGTTCATAAATATTTTTCAATGCTTTCTATGTTGGCCATAAAGGGTTTTCATGGGGACTATAACCTTATTTATAACACTATTGATCTATAATCATTTTGTTTTTTTTAAATGCATAAGAAGATATTTTAAATGAATAAGATGAATGAAAATTGGTTTTGACCCTATATTGAGTACTAGAGGATGTAACCAATGGTTTAATGGTTATAAAATAGAATTTTTATTATTATTAGTTGACTCAAATGAGTGTAATTATTTTTTTCAATGCGTTGATAACTATTATGTTTTAAAATGATATTTATAACATGGTTTTACCAAATGATATTTAGGCCTTTTTGTAATTGATAAATAATTACCTTTTTTTATAACAACAATGGTCTTGTAATAATACTTTCACCCATCTTGTTATTAAAGGCATATTATCACTTTATTAAAAAAAATCATTATGGTTTTAGTACCTTTATTAGGAAACCATTGGGTTAGTGTTTTATATAGGCTATTCGCCTTTTATGTGGTGTGTGTTGATTATTATTATGTGATGATTATTTTATGTGATTGGTGGATATTTCTTGAGAGGGTGTTTGAGGTGAGATGAGATTTATTGCTTATGTTTTATTATCTATTTATAAATTGATAATGTTCAAACAAAATTCTCACCTCTAAATTTACTATGCCATGGGAACCCAAGGTAAATATGTTAATCCTCTTTTGTGTGTTATAGTGTCTAGAAACTATTCACATATTGCTTTCCCCATACCGTTAGTGATGTAATATCCAAGTTGATTCGGCTATATTGTTAGGGATGTTATAGCCTTATTTCTTTCCTAACGGTGTTGTTATAGATGGGAACCCTTGTGTTGTTTATTATACTGGTACATGTTTAATATGTTCACCATATAGGATCCAAGGATATTCCCATGATGACTTTTTATTTGATGTTATTAACATAGATATCCCCATTAAATACATTTTTTTCATCCCTTTTTACATTTCATGGACATATTTTAGGAATTATTTTTTACTATTATAATACATAATTGTTATAATGGATCTCATTTGATATATATTCCATATTTAAATTATGGTTAGGTTTACTTTTTTTATTAATAAATGTTCTTTGAGAAATGTTTTGAATAAATAAAATTTATTTTTATTTATTTTAATATGATCTGAAGTATAAATATTTAATATTTTAAATTATTTTCACTTTTAAATGTATGATTCCATCCATTGGTTGGTAAAAATTGGATTTTTAAATAATAATTTTAAATCAAATATTTTTTATCTACATTAGTATAAGTGTATTTATCTTAACCATGATTGTATTTTATTTTCTAAAAAGGATTTACCTTGGGATATCAAAACAAGATAAATGTATGATATTTCATTCATGTATACTTTCCTTTTTTGAATCATTTTTTAAAATAGTCTTCAGATTATTTTTTGTGAAATGTTTTATAAATGAAATCTAATTGACTATTTGGTGAAATATTACTAGGCCTTTTTTTCTCACACCCTACATACACACCCATATAGGTATATATATCTTTTTATTTTTTCATATATATTATGATATTATCATCTAAAATTGGATTTCATTTATGTAGTAAATTTATAGAAATTTTTGTTATGGTACGTGACCATGTGTCAGATGGAGATGTTCGAGCATTGTCTTAGATGTTTGTTTAATTTTGGATGTTATTTTACTAGAAAATTCATGAATCAGGTCTTTTAGATTTTTATTTTATTTTAAAAAGAGGCCTGATTTTGTATGAATCTATTGTTTAATATAAGAAGTGGGTTTTTAGTTATTTTTCTTATGAATCATTGGTTCTGGTTATTTATTTTTAGCCATTTAGTTTATATACATGAATGTCTCATATATATACACACCATGCTGGATACTCAGAAACTATTACAATGCTTGGTTAATGTTATTAAAGGGTGAAATCAATCCCAACCATATAAGTGTTTATACCATGGTTATTTCCTTAAGATATAAGTAATTTGGAACACTCTTCGGGTCTTATAGAGGAATATTTCATGTGATACGGCCAATTGAGCCTAGCATATTCATTAAAAAATGCTACCAAATAACACTTTTTATTTTATGATTCTTTTTGTATGGATATAGGACTTTAGAACTCATGAGGTGTGATATGTGTAGGTTATTTATCACTATCTCTCCTTATAATAAATGAGTTTCCATGATTAATAATGATTAAGGCTTTAATTTTTTTCTATTTTGATAAATTTTTTTGATTTTGACATGAGTTTATGATAATTTTAACCCCATTGAGTTGAATAATATATTTTGGGGGATTCTGGAGTTTTTGTGTAATAATGTAAGAAAAACTTGAGGAAAACTATTTCCTTAATATTTTGAATACAATTCATAACCCATGTGTATGGTATTAAGAACTCTCCAGATGATGTTACATGGTTGACACATGATTCTAAAAACCATGTGGTGGAATCGTTTTTTTCTTTATGGATGTGGCCTACTTAGTATTTTTATGGTAATTATTTTTTTTTAATTTGTATTTTGGAAAAATAATTTGGTTTTAAATGTTAAAGTGTGTTTTGAAATGAAAAAATAAGGTTTTCCTTAAAATTAACTAAAATGGATTCAGTGTTTTGAAAATCATGATGTGATTTCAAAGTGAACCTATAATGTTTTAAATACATTAGAGAGTACATATTTCCATGTAAATATTTTTTATCTTATAATTTATTGTTAATAGATTTTTAATATGATTTGGTTAAAAAATAACTTGATTCTAATAGTTTTTATAAAAAATGGGGTTTGTATCTCATTAAGTACTTTAAAAAAAATCTATTTTTCATGTGGAAAAACAAAATTCAGGTGGGGTTTTAAAAATTCAAAAAGTATCCTTATAAATTTTGAATGTGGCATGGAGATAATTTTTTAAATTTTAAATTAATATGTGGTTTCTTAAAAAATGGTCTCTTGATAGGTTTTTTGTTAAGTGGTTGGTTTCAACAAGGAATTTGGAATACACTCCCAAAATCAAGATCATTAATTTCTTATTCATTAATATCTTTCCCCAATATTTATTTTTTTCGAATTAATCCACTTATTCTTTCATTAATTATAGGGATTGTTATTTCTATGTTTTATAGGTTTTATACTAACTAGGTGCCTTTCTATAGTGTCTGAAATAAAAGGAATTGAGAAATCATGCATTTATTTCCACAAAGAGAGAATATTATTTTCTTGGTTCAATAATATTTATATTCATTTGATAGTGTTTCTTGTATAATTAATCTGAGGTTTTCATGAATCCCAACACATTGGGAATGGGTAAACGGGTATAAAAGAGTAAGTGCACTATGAAAATGTCTTTTATGATCTTCTCATATGTTAACCCATTGTGTGTCTGTGAAAAATTTCATCTTTAGGAAACAAAAAAAGAAATTTTGAATTATCTATATGATAAAAATACATTGTGTAATCAACCATACCTCAAATAATTACATGGTGTACCCAATATGACTCAACTTATGTGGTTTTAGTTTAAAATTGGAATTTTATTAAAGTATTGTTTCATAATTATATTTAATTTATTTCATTATAGTACTAATATCATAATAATTATTTTATTATATAGGTGTTTTGTTCAATGTTTCTCAGGATCGAGATATATTGGACTTCGAGGCTGTAATTAAGATAATGAAAATGAGGAAATGGGTCAATAATGTATACAAGCATCATGAAAAGGTGAATTCCTAATATTTATTTAATTAATTTTTTCACCATTTTATATAATATTTGTAACTTAATTTACTTAACATTTTCATTTAATACTTATGTAGTTTTTTCATAGTTCTTTTCGGAAGTCATATTTTTCTTTCAACTGTCTATATAAAACCCAAAAAAAAGAACATGTTTCTTTCTAATGGAATTGGAAACCCCATGATACCTGAAACATGAAGTGTTTGATGTAGCATTAGGTTTCCTCTTCCATAACAATATAACATTTCCCCCCTTTTTGGATTTTTAAGATAGTATAATGAAAAAATCATATCATATACTCAATCAGCTGCACCTCAATCTAATACAGAGTTTTCTTTGTCTGAATTGGATTGTTTGTTTTTATTTTATAATTTATGTTTTAGTTCAAAAAACACATCACATATTCAAAACCAAGGAAAAACATTAATATTTTTTGATAATTTTTTTCTAAAACAATCTATAAGATATTTTTAATGTGTTTGAATCATCTTCACCTCAATCAGAAGCATGGTGTGATTGGTATGACTCCAAATGTGTGTTTTTATTTAAAATTAAAATTGTTGTTAAAAAATTAACATAATATAAAATAAAAAAATTGGATTGTTTTTTATAATTTAGTACAATGATTGATAAGTCGTTTTGATGTATAGGAATCAAACACACATCAATATGATATATAGCATGCTTGGTATGACTCAAAGTTTCTTTTATCAGATTAAAATTTAAAATTTAGTTAATAAAAAGTGTCACTCACTGAAAACTGAATAAAAAACACCTGGATTATCTTGAAAATTTAGTTTTTTGATTCATTAGTCATTTCTGGTGTGTAGGAATCAGTATCATGTTTTACTAACACACAATGTTACTGGTATGACTCAAAGTTCTTGTTTCCATTTTAAAATAAAGTTATAGAAAAATACACAAGTAAAATACCCAAAACTAATAAAACTCATTATAACTATTTTTATAATTTAGTAAAATGATCCCTAAATAATTTTCAACATGTATGAATCATACCCACAGGAATCTAAAGCATGGTGTGATCAGTATGACACCAATTGTGTCATTTTATATAAAATTGATATTAATTTTAATAAAAAATAACACTGACATACTCAGAACTGAGAAAGCACATTTGTATTGATTTGATACTGTATTAAAATGATCCATAAGTTATTTTTTATGTTTACAAATGAGCCTTACCACAATATGATACGTGATGTTTCCATTATGACTCAAAGTGTCTGTTATCATTTTAAATTTGACATTTTAGTACAAAACATGATGATCACTAAAACTATGAAAATAGTGATTATATTTTCTTGATAATTTATAAAAATTGATTTATAATCATTTATTATGTGTAGGAATAAGTCTCACACCCAACTGGAACATGATATGACTAATATATCTCAATGTGTGTGTTTCTACTTTAAAATTACATTTTAGTAAAAAAGTAAAGTGACATACTCAAAACAGAGAAAAATCATTTTTATTTTTTATACTTTATTAAAATGATCCATAATTCATTTTTTATCTTTAGTAATTAGTCTCACCTTAATATGACACATTGTGTGACCGGTATGACTACAAGTATATCTTTCTATTTAAAGTAGAAATTAATTTTAGAAAAAAAAGTAACATACTCAAAATAGGTAAAACACATTAAAATTGTTTTGATAAATTATTCCAATAATACATAATTCATTTTTGATTTGTAGGAATCATTTTCACTATAATCGGATACATGATATTCCTAGTACGACTCAAAGTTTCGGTTATCACTTTAAAATTGACATGTTAGTTCTAAAAGTGTCACTCTCTAAAAATTGATAAATATTTACTTGTATTGTCTTTATTATTTATGAAAATGATTCATAAGTCATTTTTGACTTGTATGAATTAGTCTCACATCAAACCAACAAACGATTTAGAAGATATGACTAAAAGTGCGTGTTTCTATTATAAAATGACATTTTAGTAAAACTCACAAGTGTTATAATCAAAAACAAGAAAGTGAATTCAGATTATTTTGATACATTATTAAAATTATCCCTAAATCATTTTTTATGTTTATGAATTGGTTTCAACTAATTCCTATTAACGTTTTGACCAATATGACTCCATGTGTATCTTTTTATTTAAAATTGACATTAATTTCAATAAAAAGATAAGTGACATACACAAAACCCAATAAAACACATTGGAATGGTTTTTATAATTTTTTAAAATTATCCCTATGTCATTTTTTGATGTGTAGAAATCAGACACACCTCATTCTGAAATATGATTCACCCAGTATAACTCAAAGTATCCATTATGAGTTTAAAATTGATATTTTAGTTCAAAAAGTATCACTCACTGAAAACTGAACAAACATGATTAGATTGTGTTGATAATTTATTCAAATGATTAATAATTCATTTTATACTTGAAATAATTATTATCATGTTAGAAAAACAAATGATGCAATTGGGTTGACTCAAAGTGTTTGTTTTTAGTTTAAAATGAAATTTTAGTAAAAAAAGAAATGTTCCATGATCAAAACTGAGAAAAATAATTCTTATTGTTTTTATACATTAGGAAAATTATCTATAAGTCATTTTTTATGTGTAGTAATTATCATAATCTCATTCTGAAGCACAGTGTGATCGGTATGACTCCAATTGTGTCTTTTTATTTAAAATTGACATTAATTTTAGTAAAAAATATAACTTACATACTCAAAATTAAGAAAAAAATTGATATTGTTTTGATACTTTAGTAAAATGATCCATTTTTCATTTTTTACTTGTATAAATCATCCTCACCTAAATCTAATTCATGGTGCGACCAGTATGACTCCAACTGTGTCTTTTTATTTATAACTAAAATTAATTTTACAAAAAAATACAACTAACATTCTCAAAATTGATCAAATAAATTAGTATTGTTTTGATACATTCTAAAAACAATACATATGTAATTTTTAGTTTGTATAAATCATAGTCTCCTCAATCTGATACATGATGTGCTTGTTATGACTCAATTTTTTTTGTTACCACTTTAAAATTTATATTTTAGTTCAAAAAGTTTCACTCACTGAAACCCAAGAAAATTAACTTGAGTTATCTTACTAATTTAGAAAAATTATTCCAAATTCAGTTTTTATGTTTAAGAGTTTTTTTCACATCAAACAGGCATTTGGTGTGGCTGGTATGACGCAAAGTGTGTGTTTCCCGTTAAATATGACATTTCAGTACAAAACACGAGTGATATACTTAAAATTGATTAAAAAAATTGTATTGTTTTAATTATATATGAAAATTATCCCTAAATCGTTTTTGAAATTTAAGAATCATCCTTACATTGATATGATTCATAATGTGATAGGTATGGATCCAAGTGTGTCTTTTTATTTATAATTGACCTGGATTTTAGCAAAAAAGACAACTGACATTCTCAAAAACGAGAAAACACATTCATATTATTTTGATAATGTATAAAAATGATCCATATGTCATTTTTTTGTGTATTAATCATCCTTTCCTCAATATGATACGCAATGTGACCGGTATGTCTCAAAGTGCCTATTATCAATTTAAAATTGACATTTATGTTCATAAAGTGGAACTCACTAAAAACTGAGCAAACAATCTGGAATTTTTTTGATAATTTAGCAAAATTATTCATAAGTCATTTTTTATATCTTGGAATCAATATCATGAAAAATTATACATGATGTGACTAGTATGACTCAAAGTGCATGTTTCCAGTTTAAAATGACATTTTAGTGAGAAACACAAGTGACATACTCAAAACCAAGAAAACACATTTGTATTCTTTTGATACTTTTGGAAAATTATCAATAAGTCATTTGAGACAAGTTTAAATCATGCATCCCTCAATCCAATGCATTATTTGATACTTATGACTCCAAGTGCGTGTTTTCAATATATAAGTCTAATTTTAGTTTAAAACATACATCACATCACCAAAACTAATAAAACAAGCCTAGATTGTTTCTCAAAATTTTATCTTCTATTTCTAAATTAATTTATTTATTATTTTTATCTTGTAATAATTTAGTTAATTTTTACTTATATAATGGTTTACAATTAAAAATAAATGGTGTGTCGTGCAGGAATCAACTACAGATCAATCTGATACACAGTGTTCCTGGTATGACTCAAATTTTAATATAAAATTAACACTTCCTGTTTTATTTATTTCTTTATAGTATTACTAATATAAGTATTATTTTCTTAAAAAAGTTCATTATTTTGATAAATCATGGGATGTTTGTTTGTAAATAGCTTGAGTTGGGTTCAGGGGGAAATGACAAAGGTACATTGATTTTTATGAATGTATATGATGATTTTTATTCACTAATGTAATTGTATAAAACAATGTTTAAAATGTATATAATATATTATTTTCTTCTTTTATTTGGGTTTTAAATTTTATTTGATTTAAAATATATATTTGTACCTATTTCTGGGGATGTTATTGGTTTTGTAGTGTGTTTTAAATTTAACAGCACACTGCAGTATTCCACTTAATCAACACTTTTAGAAGCATTGATAAATTGTCCCTTTATAAGCACTAATAATTGATCTAATAAAGGTATACTTTATTATCACTTATAAAAGTACTAATGAAGGGTCCCTTTATCAGTTCTAAATAAAATCACTAATAAAGGACCCCTTTTCCAGTGTTTTTCTAGTACTGATAAAAGCCTATAGATTTTAATCATGCTTTGGTAATCAACACTTTTTTCCCTGATAAATTCCAATTTTACTACTACTAAAGACCTATTTTTAGTATTGAAGATTTATGTAGTTTTTACTTAACATTTTATGGAGAGTGGTGGATATTTGTCTCATTTTCATCTTTAACTCCCTCAACTTTGAACCTTTACTCATCAGCTAATTATATTGATTAAGGAAAATTTGTTTAAAAATTTAATCAGTGTTATAATATAAATTTGGTTGAGAATTGCATTATAGTTTTTACTTGATGATTATTAGGATTCAAATATCCTTTTGGGTATTGAAA
Source organism: Viscum album (assembly GCA_963277665.1). Classification (NCBI taxonomy): domain Eukaryota; kingdom Viridiplantae; phylum Streptophyta; class Magnoliopsida; order Santalales; family Viscaceae; genus Viscum; species Viscum album. Next base: position 296,222,402 of record OY728145.1, on the reverse strand, counting down.
ACATTATTGTTAAAATGGAAACTGTTAAACGTTTAATTGAAAAGAGGTCCATTTTTATTTTCTAGATCCATAACTCATGTATGATTGATGTTTCCATGATTAATTATATGTTGGTGAAAATTAATCATACTTATTTTAGGGATTTGGTTGTTGTTTTTGTTTATATGGTCTCTCAATTAATATAGCTATGGAATCCTCTATCTCTTGTAATTTGGGGCAACAGTCTGTTGGGTAATCTATTTTAGTGAATTGAACAAAGCCTTATAGGTTTTAGTTGGGTTGTATTTTTATCAACAATTATATTTCTCACCATAGTGGTTAATTCACCCATGTTGGTATCAACTAAATGATTTCCAAGGGAATGTGGTCTTACAGATTGTAATCCTTTACCATGCGGTGTAACTCGGTCAAAAAATTGTTAGGGAATTTGTTCTCATCTTGTTAATAAATGAACCTGTAGCTAATAGGGTTTTTTCAACCAATTCCCCACAATTTTACCATCCACCACACTCCAATCCTTTGGCATGAGGACTTTTTATAATATTTGGATAAGGATTTTCTCACGAATTTGGTGATGTAGGTAGCGTGCACACAACTTCTTTAATCCCTCTCAGTACTCATGCACTGAATCCCCATGGAATTTCTTGATTATTCAAATTTCTTTTTGAATATTATTGGTCCTTGATTCTAGAAAAAATATTTATAATCAAAGACAATTCAAGTCATTCCAACATGTTATGTCTTCAATTTATAAATATCACATCCAATATTTTGTAGTTCCATCATGTGAGAATGGGAATTATCTTATTTTTATTTTATCTTCAGATAAATTTCTTGATTTTTAGGTTGAGAAAACCACATTAAATTCTTTTAGATATTTTTAGGGTTCCTCACTAGATGTTCTATGAAATATTCTAAGAATTTGTATCAATATATATTTTAATTAAAAGTTTGATTCAATGTTTGCGTATGAAATACAATTTGGTTGATAGTTAATTTCTGATGTATCCAATTAAAAAATTTAATTATATTCATTTTTATTACTTTATTTTTTATTCTTGAATACTGATAAGGGATGAAATTTCATTTTGTAGTTTTGGTGGGGAAACCATCATGTCAGACTCATATTCCCACATCTTTCTGGGTGGTTTCCAATGGGGTTTGTTAATTAAACCAAAAACACCCAATAGATGTCATATCCATGATAACTCATGGAAATTATTTCCATGGGTATGTTATCATTGAGGAACTTTTCCAATAATACTTAATAACTCACATTGGTCGAGAGGATGGGAGGTTGGGCTCATCACACTTTTTTGGGGGGAATGTTTTCTTACTTTGGAACTCTTTTATAGGTTTATGAAATGTTTTTGAATACCTTATTAATTAACATGTATGTAATAGGTATATCTTGACTTAACAATCAATTATTAGCATTTATAGAACTTAGAATCGTCTGTATGTATCCTAGGTTCTTCATCAATGGAGATATTTGTATGTATCTGAGGTTCTCCATCAATATTACCACTTATGTAAAATTTAGATATTCTTTCTTCATTTATTATTTTGGTAATGGTTTTAAGTCAAAAAGTATGGATCTCTATAGTTTATCAACATGTAGGGAGATGGGAGTTGTTTTAATGTCAAGATTGGACCCATGATATAGGCTTCCTATGTATCCTTATGAAAGTAATATGAATCCATGTAGTTAGGTACCACTTAACAGGAACATCATACCTTTTATGTTCATGTGACAAGGACCAAACCATATAGTTTTAACATCGTGTGACATTGAAGTCTGATAGAATGGTTCTTAGTCAATGGTTGGTTTAGGACTTATGCTTAAGCAGCCCAAGGAATCAAGAAAGGACGTGTTCTCCTAGTTTGTATGTGAATATAATATTAATGTGGCCAAAAAAGAATTAGGATTGATTTTTGGGTGTTGGGTTCAGAACTCATGGAGGCTTCCTACATATCCCATTTGGATGGGAATTAAATCCCACATTGTTTAGTTTTTATAACCCATTATTATGAATAACATATAAAGGTTTTCCTTATAAGGAAAGTGGTTCTTTGAGAGGATTAAGGGATGATTTCAAGACATAACTATTTAATAGGATTCCCTGATCTTTCTTCATCAATAATATGGAACTTTTAATTTTGAGGCATTTTTTGGGGCTTACACTATATAGGAGGATTCCATTTTGGTTGGAAACATGACCTTAAGGACCCATGCCTATGGGGCCCTCTAAAAAAGGTGAGAGGAAGATTCGGAAAAATATTTTATGCTAAGAAATGCATCTGATCATGTGGATGACATGATCATTGCTAACTAATAAGCCCATGTGAGTCATGATCAGATGTGAGAAAAAAGGGGAAGTGGAAGATCCAGAAAACCGAAGAATCCCCTTCATCCGTTGGTGGATGAGATGGGGCGACAAGAGAAGAAGAAATGGCTCTGACATGCCCATATCCTCTTCCATTCTGGTAACTAGGATAGTCACACATGACCATATTCCTAGATATAAAATTATAAGAAAGGATAGAGGATTATTTGTAGAGGTATTCCCTACTTCTTGTTCCATATAATAGAGGAAGATACGATATTAAACATCAAAGGAAAAATGATGTGTGAGCCTCTCCCTCCTCAACTGGAACTGGAGATTCTCAGTCTTAAAGTTGACTAGGGAAGGACATGGTCCTAGACCTAGTGTATAAGATCAGGATATCCCTGACACTTCATCTAGGATATAGTATCATAATCAATGTAATTCATAGCTTCATGAACCTTGAGGACCCTACCTATTAGGTTATAAAAGTGTGGGATGCCTCTAATTGATGGAATTCATAATTGAATGGAAGACAATATGTTATGCCTCTTACAATGGTCGTGTTAATATGTAGGCTTTAGTCGTGGCTTAAATTTTATTCCCCATATATGAGGAATCCAAATTAAGGGGATCCCTTTCATTGGTGACTTGAAAAATGGCTTGGAAGTTGTCTCACATAGGTCACATCTTGGAGAGCAGGATGTGCATCGCGCTAGGTGACCTTGGATGAGCTTGAAGTGCACTAAACATGGTGACTTTTGAGGAGAATAAAGTGATTTACATATGGGTAGGCCTATGTGAGATTTAGTTTCCTTAGAGATGGAACACCTGGGAAACAACACTTGGGTGAGGCCTTTCCCTAGACACCAAGGGTTTTCTCAAATGTCCCTATAAGGGACTCACACAGGTCCCATATTTGGGAAGGTAACTTCATGCTAATGGATATAAACTAGGGGAAGGGGTCCTCAGGAAAGTGTCTTGGGTTTTATACCCTGGATGAACTTTGATCCTATTATACCCCTTAATTACATCTTATCTCAGGTTTTGGTGAGCTACCCAAAGTATTTTTGAGGACCTGGGAAAAGGGGTTTCACGACTAGAGCATGGAGGCTTCTTCAATTTATTCAGTCTCTCAAATGAGGATCCCCAGGGTATTTTTTATAGGAAAACATGTGACCTTGGTTGAAGGAGGAATCCCACATAGGTACCTAACACAAGTACCATGTTCACATAAAACACATAGGTGTGGAAATTCATTCTGTTTATCATAGGGTTGGTGTGCATAGGTGCCTCATGTAGGGGTGGCTACGCCTTATAGACTATGCAGGCAGGGCCTACACCATCATCTTAGCGTATAGGGTTGGTGCGTGTAAGACCACGTGAGGGAACCTGATGCTCTATACTGTGGGGTTTCACCCCCACTCCCCTTCCTAGGATCAGTATCGGTTTGGGTCGAGGAAATTTTGGGTCCCAACAGATACAACATGACATCTCATTCCCAATCCATAGCCTACTCTCAGAGGGAGGGGCTCACTACCATACTATTGGATTTTGAAATGTTTATGAGGAATATCCATCACCTAGTTTGTGGTAATTATTATGCCACATGGAAAAACAATATTTACCTTCTTTCTATAAAAAGATTCATTTCTAATCAAACTTGACATTTGGTGTCTAAGTAAAAATCACATCAATAATTATTTATAAAATTGCATGTAAAACATTTTTCAATGTCAAAACATTAAACCATTGCTTCTTATTTTATGTTGTATTTGGAAACCCTTTTAATATCAATGTTCCCAAAATAGAGTAATTCCCTAACTTGGTTATTGTTAAAATATCTTATAGACCGAGGATGCCGAATTTGAGGCCAAAATCTACATTCAATCTCAAGGTCAAAATATAATAGATACTCAATATTTGTTCATGTCATAAATCAATTAAAAATAAATGAATAAAAATGGACCATAATATAAAGAATTAAGTTTTCATTGATGGTCCAAAAAAAGAAAAACAAAAGCAAAATTGATTATAGTTGAAAAAGTAAGAATAAAAAGAGGATAATTGAATTAAATAAAATTAAATAAATACCTATAATTAGTTGATGAGAACACATGAATCCCTAGAAATGAAACCAATTTTAATGGCACATTAATGGGTGTTCCCAAATTATGTATGATTTTTTAGTACATAGGTGAATCAAAATTGATGACCAAGGTCATATATCAAAGTATAAATTAATTAAAATAACATATTATGGGTATTTTTATAATCACAACATTACATAAAATTTTAGGGGGTTGTTTAAAATTTATAAAACTATAATATTTATTTTGAAATAATATTTTTTTTTTGAAATTTTATTGATAAAACAAAATGAGTTTATTGTTTTATAAAATATTGTTTTAGGATTTAATTGGTCTAAATCTAACTCTTGACTTAATTTTTAGTCATTATAATTTAAATTAAAGTCCAATTAATCATGATTCCATATTTTTTTACCCCAAACCCTATTAGAATTAACATAACAATATATATGAAATTAATTAAACCTCATGTTAGCTTCATTACGTGAAATTGTAACAGTCTACATTGATTTATATTCTAAAAATTTCTTATAGTCACAGTTAAATTATAGAATATATCCATTCTGAAAATGGGTACGAACTAAATTTTGGGATTTTATTTGAACTCTAAAAATTTATCCCATGTTTTTTTCTGATTAAGATAACACCATCACAATTCACACATTATTTTTCCACATGTGTTTTTTGTTAATTGTTAAATTTATTAGTTGGTTTATTTTATGTTAAACAATAAATTCACTGAACATATTATGTGAATTATAGTACCTCATTGATTCAATTACTAAAAAAAATACTCTTCCATGTTCAGTGTAGTGTATAAGGTGAGAATTATATCAAATACTAATAAAGAATACTCTTCCATGAGCAGTGTCATCATCAATCACTAATTTTTCATGTGCAATGGTTTAGAATGGGTATAACAAAATCACACATATACTCATGAATTTCATCCCAAATAGATAAATTATATAATAAATAAATTGAAATTCATAAAAGAAAAGGGAGATAAATGGAGAGTTTATTATAAAAATAAAAACATTGAAATGAAAAGAAGAATGAGGAGGCATCGATGAAGAGATCCTTACTTCAAGATCATACCATCTTTAAATTTTTGGATAATTGGAGTGAGAAAACTTCTAAAATGTCCCAAAATTATTAATTTCGGGAAACCCTCTATTAAGGGATAAAAATAAACATTTATTGAAGAGAGAGGATGCCAGGGTTTTAAGTGGTTAAAGTGTGAATTCGAAAATTCGGCTAAATATTTTAATCAAAAATTCACTAACTGTTTGACCTCCATAATGCATAAAATAGGTTTCCTTAAATAATTATTTTTTGTTAGGAATTAAATCCTTCATCATTCTTCCAAGTTTATTCACAATACAAGATTGGATGAAGAATTTATGTCCCAAATAGTGATGTGGTGTGCAATATGTTTAGTTAAGTCTAGCTTTGACTTTATGGCCCATTTACTCTAATAATATGTAAGATCTAAGTCAGATTTCCTAAATGAAAGTTGTATCCCATTGAGTAAGGAAAACTTTTATAAAATAATATGTTTAAATAATTCACAAAAATACCTATGGCTGATATACTACAGTTCACTTTAAATGGTCTACACATAAATTTTTATCAAATATGTAAATGAACGATCTAGTTCAAAATATTTCATAATTAAACATGTTTAACATAATGTGGGGAAATTATGTAATTTATTATCAATAAAATATTTAATAAAAATGTGTTTTATCTGTTTGGTTTATTATTATTATATAATTATGTTAGAGTTATAATATCTCATATTAATCATATAAATATTTCAAGATAAATATAAAAAATTATGGTAATACTATTATAAATTGTTTAATCAATTGTAAATTTAATAAATATAGGTTTAATGAAAAATCAATTGAATTTTCTTATTGTATCCATGGATGGTTGTAAAAGGAGATCATAATTTAAAAAATAATATAGTGCAATGTGATCATTCTAAAATTCCTCCAAAATTAATTACTCAATTTTACTCTTATATTTAATCCTAATGTAAAATAAGTCCTTAGGTAAGAAATAATTTAATTCTAAGTATTATATAATTTGAATGAATTTTGGACTATCATTTGAGGAAGGATTCTATTAGATACAACTTAGGTATGTCTCTCAACCACCTACGTTTTAAATATTTGATATTAAAAAACAAGGAATGATATTTATATTTCATTCATTTACTTTAAACATATCATGGTCAGCTATTAATTTTTTCTAAAAAAAAGTTATATCCCCTTCAAAACCCCATAAATTTATTTCAACTACTTTAATGACGTTTTTTCTGATTTAGAACTAATAATTCAATAAAAATATGAATAATGTAACTATATAGAAAATGTTAAAAGGTTATAAATAACTAAATTAATTTGTCCACTATAATAGAAAAATAATTTTCTTTCACCTCAGCATTACCAGTAAAATTATGAGACAAATCAACACATGATGCACCTAAGATACATATAAGAAAATAATGGATCAAAATAATTCAACATTATAAAGATAATTATTTATGTGTTATATATAATATACATGTTTATAGGTTTTATTAGTTGACATTAAATATATAATTTTCCCTTTTCTGGAAAATAAATAATGATATGGGAAATTATTTCCTACGTTTCACTAGAAAAGGTTATAGGATAATATTTTCTTGGTATCCTTATAGTGTGGTAAGTGGAATAGGGTATGTTTCTGTAATAAATGTGGTATGTTTTAATTCTTAACTTCATATTTATTAAATGTATTTAATTTAAAAAAAATAAAAAAACTAATATAATTATATTTATATTTAATGTTATAGATTATTAAAATTTTAATTATAAAATATATATATAAATATATTTTATTAAGTATTAATTTTTAATTTTTATTACTTATTAATAATGTGGTTTTATATTAAATTATAAAATATGGTAAAATATAAAATTTATACATTAAAAATATGAAATATTTCTATATAAGGGATTGTGAAATGTTCATAAATCATAGATAATTATATATTTTACTAGTTATAATAGAGTTAATAAATACCATGTTAATATTAAATATTAAATGTTTATATTATCTATAATGATGATAAATTATTAAAAAATTTATAAATAATTATTTAAAATTATAAGGTTTTTGAAAATTTTCTTTTTTATTATGTGTTTATAAATATATGCCTCATGTTAAAATATTTTAATTAATTAATTATTTATTTATTTATTTATTATGAAATTGTAAAAAATTCACTATTGTAAATTTTTTTATGTTATTAATAGTAGTATTCTTTAATTTGATGTTTTTGAATTACGTATTTTAATTTTCATACCATGAACATATGTGTTATATTATAGGTACAATGAAATATTTAGTTTCCCTCGACAAATAATTTAATTTTTTTGTCATAAATTAAATAATAAAGGTTTATTATTATGTATACATAACAGGTGTTAGGATGTTTTTTAGTAATTAACACCCCACCTAATTATTGATCAATATATATTAGAACATTGAGTTCTGATTGTCCCATGAGTGTTGAATATTTTAAAAATGGGATTAGTTGGCTATATGTCATGTTCTAACTTATATTGAGATTGAATCTTGACCTAGTAATAAATATGATATAAAAAAAGGTGTTATGATTTTATTGGGATTATATTAAATCAAATTTATTATCAAATTCCTATAAACAAGTGATAATCATATAAAAACATGTTTATGTTGTTTATAAGTAAACAATATTAGTAATATAGATGTATCCTTAACAAGGATACATTTTTTGGAAATTATTTTCTATATTGGAATTTTGAAATGAGATGTGTTATTAAATAGAATCATTATATATATAATATAAAAAATCAGTTAATTATTTTATCAGTATGAGATGTTTGAGTTTAACTAAGGTTAGAAATTTTTTATATGAACTGTGAATAAGATATGAACACAATGTAAACTATATATAATATAAAATATTTGAATTGGGTTTGGTTTGATGGTGTGTTTCAAGAAAACAGGACAAATAATATGATTAGTTAAATATTTAAACAATTTTTGCATGTATTATTAAACAAAAAAATTTATTCTTATGTTAATTAATTTATGTATATGAATATTTAATTTTATTAATAATTATTTTTATTATATGAATATTTTAATTAACATAATTCAATAAAATATAATAAATATGTATGTATATATTGAATAATTAATTAAATATATAAATAATATATGGCATAATTACATGACATGATAAACATTTTTGTAAATGGGTCGAGCATGTGTTTGATAATCTCGACATGAATATTAAATAGGTTAATGCTACACAACACAAATCACCAACCTCATGTTTATGATATGTTTTAAAAGGATTTGGAAATTAATTGACTAAAGGTAGTGTGTAATTATTATTTTTTCAATGAATTTATGTGTTACTTTATTTAAGATAGGAAATATGATCTAAATTTCAAAATTTTATTTTTATATACAAAATAAATACATGATTTTCCATTATTTTATTACTATAAGATTTTTTATTCTTTATTAATACTATATTTTTTAAATATTCTAGAGTGAAATGTGTATTGTATATGGATGATGATTTAAAATTTAGGAAAAAACATTTTAATATATAACATAAAATTTTTAATTTTAAAATCACTTTTTGATTTATAAAAATATTAAATTTATATTGTGTGTCGCTAAGATGGATTGTTAGATCATTTGATTTTAAATTATTCAAATTTTTCAAATATTTTAATGACTAAATATTCTTTTAGATTAAATTAAGGATTAACCTACCTATAAGATATATTTATTGTTTTATCTATAAGTGATGATCATATTTTTTTGAATCATTGATGTTTTTAAATTTAAAAAAACATATCTTAAGTAAAAGTGTTGAGAAGAATTTATAAAATCAAGGTGAAAATAATTAAACTAAGAGTGAAAAAATTGCGTATTATTTCAAACATATATCAGAAAATATATCCTTATTTAAAGAGCTATAATTTACTAAACTATTTTTTTTAGATAAATATGAATGAAAATATATTATATACAGATCATGATCATTATACTTGGTCTTTATAATGATTTGGTGCAATGTTTTATATTTATAAGAACTATTTCCAGATAGTGGGTGCATAATTATATAAAGACTCTACTTAAAATATGTTATGTTTTTCTTAAATATGATATAGATGGGAAATGAAAATATCATAGGCATGAAGAGTATTAATGTATGTGGGGGAATCTACCATGTGATGATGGAAGATGCAGACACTGATAGGCAAGCTCCTCAATTTGGTAGAATTTTCATCAATGTTGGGTTCTCTCATAGAAAACGTTATTTTAAAATGGTGGCTTCTCTAATTTTTCTTCTTGAATAGTAAAAAATTCTGTATAAATCTTATATATGCATGATTTTAAATAAATACATCCTAATATGATTCTGTATATTTATTATTTAATGGTTTCTTTTGAATTAGTTTATTGATATTTGAATAATATATGATATATTTTTTGTTTTACCAAATATGTGTATTATTTGAGAATGAATTATTAATTTAATTATTTATTTGTAGTAAGACACAAGCTAAGAAAATTTCTAGAATAATAATTATAAAGTAATTATAATATTATAAATGAGTAAATTACATGACTATTTTAAAATTTAAAATTGATATATGTTACATATGGGTTTTTATAATAAATGTTTTATAATGAGTATAAGTTATTTCTATTGTAAAGTATATTTTTTAAAAATTAATATATAATTTCTTATTGATAAAATACATGAGCCTTATGAGGTCGATCTATGGAACTATTTATGAAATAGATATTCTAAATATTCATATATATCTGTGTGTGTGTGTGTGTGTGTTATTCAAAAAAAACTTATTAGGAATTCTCACTTGTTGTAGAGGAACACCTTGATATAAAAGTGATAAGACTGGAAGTGAAAGTAACATAAAAAATACAACACACAAAGGATTATTTCAATTTTCTTTCTAAAATATTGGTTAAACAATCAATATTAACATGTTCAACCATTTTTTGATGATAATATCCATAACCTAAATTTATTCATCCATGATGTTTTTTGGTTTCGATCTATACATAAAATAGCATAATATTGATCCAAGATCCATTTTTTTATTCTTTTATGAAATTCTCCAAAGTTTCATGCTAAAGTAGCACCAATTTTTGGTTATTATCATGATAGATAGTAATAATATTTTTATAACCTTCCTTGTAAACTTTATGAGTAAAATAAACAATGAATTCATATTCATTAAGAATTATCATAGTCTGGTTCACCAAAAGAGATTGAGTGCTTATTTCATTACAGATTAATCTAGAAATCATGGAGTGTTTCATCCCTAAGTATGTTTTTGGTGGTATTGATTTCTTCAACTAATATAGCATAAATACCTTTGAATCAATGATAATATTATTCCTAATCTAATTGATAAAATGATTGGATTTATCCACATTAACTTTAGTGGGTGATAAGGGTAGATCACCATCTTCATCTAGGATATCCAATTATCCCATAAATTTTTAAGCATCAATTACCCTTACCAATTCTTTCCCATCGGTTATAGTAATAACATTAAATTCATTATCTATAATATCTTAAACATCATTGGGAGATAATATAAATAAAATATCCTTACCTAAAACCCCTAAAAGATTATAATACTTAATCAAAACCACATTTTTTCCATACTACTAACTAAATTCTAAAAATTAACTCTTTTTCTTTTATTTTTAGAGACCCACCAATCATTATCCTAAAAAAAACCACCAATGATATATTTTTACTCCATGGTAACATCACTATAATGATAAATAAAATAATTGGAACCATAAAAATTATTTATCTCAATATTAAAATTTTGATTAGCCTCACCCTTAGGAACATACCTAACCAGCAGTAGATATTTTTTATATCAAATAATTCAATTTAATTATCCCATCCTTGATTAATTCATAAAATTGGAGAAACATTACCCTTGGTGTAATATAAAGAATCTAGCTAATAACCCATACCCACACCTAAGAATGGATCATCCTACATATAAGATCCACTAGTCTAGTCTCATCCAAAGTTTTCTACAAATTCATTACCATAATTTTTTTTTGACTTTTTCTTCATCAATAAGATAGATAACAAAACAATCTTAGCCTTCCCTTGACCAAAATAAACTCTTTTATAAGAAAAAATATATTTATTAGTATTTCCCCAAGTGGATGATGACCATCATCTGTAATTATCCCATTAATCTCACAAAATCCATATGTCCAACCAAAAACAATAGTACTATAATAACATTTTTCACATTTATAGTATAATTTTGTAAACATTTTATAATGAAATTCTTTGAAATATCAATCTTTTAAATATTTAATCAAAAATAGCTTTAAGGAATCTCATACACTATCAATAATGATGAAAAATCTATTCACCAAATTAAATGATAGATTGATATTTTAGGAATCAATTTTGATTTATGAGTCAATAGTACTGGAAATTTCCAGAATAGATTTTGAATAAAAATAGGTGTGATAAAAATTCTACCATTCTAACCTTGGTTGGAATTGAAGTTAAATCATATACACAATAAACAGAAGGTGGAATCTTATACACTTATATTTAAAAATCTATGATTTAAAGATTAATATTTTCCTATATCTATAAATTTATTCATGGTTTTCAAATATAAGGATAACTCTATTCTCAGTTAGAAGACTAATAATCAATTATGTGTAACCGATTACCAACATCATGTGTTTGATCGAAATGAGATTAGGTCTACCACCATAAAATACCCCAAACATTTATAAAAGGAAATAATTTTCTAGTGATCTAATTTCATACTTCAACAAATAAATTTGTAGAAACAATTTCTAGTAAAAGTTGGTTGAATACAGAAGTGAAATATTTGAATAAGAATGGAATCTTTCATCCCTAAATTGGTTCCTTAAGGGATTTTTAGAATAAGTATTGAGAGGATGAATCTTCAAATACTAATTATAAATTTATAGACTATATTTATCGTAATGATTAATATATCCATCGATTTTTTTAGGGTCACTAGATTGTTTTCAAGTAATTTTTTTGTATAATTGGAATGAGCTTAATGAATATTACTGATTATTTTGGTAAAGTAAAGTTTTTTATAATTTTAACATTGATACTAGTTACCAAGCTTATTATAAAATTTAGGACTTATGATTTATTTTTTATTTCAGAATAGAAGTGTTCTATAAGGTAGAATAAAATGATCATGAAAATTTCTAAGTGATTTCCTAGAAAAATAGTAACATATAATTTTTGGATGCATTGAAGTAAATTTTTTGAATATGATTCTTGGGTATTTTACATAAGTATTAAAAATACTACTATCAAAATTATTTAGTCATACTTTCTTCATACTTGTTATATCACTAAGTATTTTAGTGGTAGAATTTTCTAAATGGATTATTGGAGATAGAAAAAACGTAATATGAGATGTTTAGAAAACAATTTAGAGAACAAGTGGTTACTAGGGTCATTATGTTTCCAAATATGGAAGGACTTATTCTTATTTGTATCCTTTTTAATGTATTCGTAAATCATTTTATGATATTCAAATTTATCATATTTTACCAAGGTATATCTTCTTTTTCAATTATTCATGTGGGTTGTGTATATATCATGATATTGGAATTGCAATTATCTTGTTAGATATTTTTGACTATCTTATCCTTAATAGATTTTCATTATAGATAAATATGGGTTTTAATGATCTGTTATAGTTAGTATGAGTTAGTGACCTTATGGATGCGTAGTTGAATTATTATACATATTTATTATTATTTTTCTTGATTTACCCACTTGAGTATACAATGTGGATTATAATACATAAAGTAATTTTTATACTCGGGGTGAATTTTTCATAGTAATTCACTTTACTTAAGATTAATAGGGTTCTTTTATTATGAACCATCACACTTTGATAAATTTAATATTATAAACTATATGTTAAGCTAATTATGGGGTAATTGGGTGTGTTATTGATCATTTAATAGGTTTTTCAAAACCAATATGAGATTTTACTTCATGATTAACAGTTATATCATATCGGAACATGATTGGGTAAGACTGAAGACATGTAAAACCACACCTATATAAGAAACATGTTATTTACTAATATCTATATAATTGAGTGACATGTTATGTACTCATAACTTTTGATGATTGTCATGTGATTCATTCATTCCTACTATTAATTATTTATTATGATAACTAATAATTAATGATTTGACCTATATGGGATTGGAATTTTCTATATCTCATGGCGGAATTTTATGTCTTGGGAAAAATGATTATATAATAGTACATTATTTCTAGGATAAATATAGTGGAAATAGGTATAGAGATACATTTGTTTTATAATGATAATGAAACATTCCTTTTTAGTTTTCTTTGTATTATTCTTTTCTTGATTTCACTCTTACATAAAGTTATATAATATGAATTTATAATTGTTTTCAATGATGTAAAGGATAATGGTATTCAACATAAATATTTTTTGAAAGAGCATAATTTTTTTATGAAGTGTTTGTACAAAACATTTGGAACATAATGATATAATCTATAAAAGGACTTTATAGGATATCCAATGATGTTTTTAATATTATTTCACTATATATATCATGAGAGGTTACATAAGTGAATATATTAAAATTTAATATTATTTAGTGAAACTGGGATATTGAAAGATAATATATACTTTTTAATCCTCTATAAATGTGTATGGATCCCTTGATTTACTGCCTAATAAAATTATAATCTTGATGATGAAAGATAATATTCACTAAATAATACAATTAAGTGAATGATTTTGGATATATTTCTACTCACGTTATGAATAGTGTGAAGTAGTTTTATTACAAAATACGGTGTCAAATGCCTATTTTTATGTGTTCCAACCTAATTTATCATGGTATAGTTAATAATTTTTAGATATTGATCCTAAGTTGTTATAATGCTTTAAATTAATCATTTAAATGTTAAATGATAAATACATAAGTTTAATCTAAAAAATTATAAGATTTATTTCATATGGAACGTTTGAAAAATATATTAGTAATTATTGATACTTTTATTTTACCTAAAGAGTATTGGAATGGTTATAATAGTATATTGAAGCTTAATATAATATGAAGCCACCATTTTAAAATTCCTAATGATTTCATGGGTTCTTTTAATCACTCTATTAATCAAAAGTTTCTAATAAGATATAATATAACCCATGTTTTCCATTATACAAAAAAAATATTTTGAAAAGAATCTAATATTAACTCTTATAAATATTGTAACTATATATTTCTTTCAAAAACATCATCTTCTAGTTAATAATTAACTGATTTAATAATGAAATGAAATTTATGTTGAATGTATAATCCTGGATGACTTAATTTTCCAATGGCCAGCTTAAAAGTTAACATATTCAATAGTGTTTATATATTATTATATAAGCTCATACAACATCACTCAATTTATCAAAAAATAATAATTTATATTTTGTTTTAAAATTTTAAAAAATATTCTTATAAACTCCCTATTTGATAATTTAACAAAATTAAATATATAGGAAATAGATTTTATATGGGTGTATTTTTATTTATTAAACAAATTTACAAGACTTTTATTATAATAATGACTTATAATTAAAAAAATAGTAAATAATTGGAAAAGAAGAAACACGATCAAGGGGACTAAAACGATGAATCCCAAGAGCGTTACCCCTTACAATGTAATGATTTCTAGTAGGAAGGGAGGAAAAGCTGGTAAAAACACATATAGAATCTATCTAAGCCTACTTGAGAAGCCAAGAAGTTCGCATCCTGGTTCCCTTCATTCCATGTCTTTTGATGGGTGGTTTGATCAACAATGAGAGTCTTACATATTTGGATGAGATAAATACTCAACCCAGGTATAGTGATCTGACCTTGTAGAGATTGAATAATTATTGTCGAGTTAGTCTATACAATTGATAACAAGTTGTACCTATTTCTACACATTTCCATACCATCCTGCATTGCATAAGACTCTTCCATAAGATAATCCCACAGACCATAAGCATCACTGAAAGTGAAAAGAACGAAGCCACCTGAATCATGAACAAGACCACCTCGACACACTAAACTAGAGTAGAAAGACCCATCCACATTGAGATTCAGTTCATTATAGGTAGGGATCTGGGGAATCCACTTAGCCTGAGATAGAATTCATATCCTGGGAGAGGAAGAGGTGTTACCCTACATGAGGCTCCAGATATAATGAGAAAAATCTCACTACTTAGGAAGAGGGCCCAACTCCCTCCCTAGGCATCTCAATTGGGCCACCAAGGATAAGTTAGAAGCAGAAAACCCCATCTTAACAGGCTGTATTCCATGAATTCCATATGTTCCAACATCCTACCACCAGTAGAAGATCCCCCACTTATTGTTTCAGAAATTCAACTGAAATTAAATTAAACAAATGATGACGAAAGTCTATTCTATTCTGAACAAGATGATCAAGACTCATGAAAGCACCCAATTCACTCTAGATAGAAAATTCCATGTCACCTTAAAAAATGGTAATGAATTGAATCCTCACTTGGGTTCCCATAATTGTTTAACTTTGATGATATATGGATACCCTTGCATTTAATATGGTCATCTGAGGGAAGAGAATATTTTCTAATTCGCAACACCCAAAAATTATACCTTAGAGGTAGATCTTTACTCTAAACGAAGTAACCCGATGAACCATGGATTGTAAAGACATGTATTGCATTACGGTAGGCTTCAGTCGAGAAAATCCCCATAGAGGAGCCCAAAAAAACACAGACATATGGATCCTCAATCATTTGAATACCCCTAAAAATAAAATATTCTATTTTGTTCAGACCCGCATTGAAAAAGGAATGGGAATTACTATCTTTCTTGAAGGTAACATCTGGAATCAGACACCCCATAAAACCAAGTGACATACCTTCCCAATTGTGACTCCAAAATATGATCTGCCCTTGTCCAACAACCTAACAATAATTTTTTTGGATAAAGGGAATACTGCCTTAAAGAGAATTCCAAAATCCATAGGCCATACCCCTCAGATGCCTTAAATCGGTCCCATAATAAGTATTTGTAAAACATCTATAAAGATTAAATCCATCAACTACTTCCAAATCCATCTTATCTTGAAAATTTTATATCGTACCTAAAACATATCTAAGATTAACACCCCTCCCCCTGATCCCAGGACCTAGAAAACCTTCCCAAATAGTCCCAATGACCACGACCATCAAAGTGAGCATCCTAAATGAAGGAAAAAATAATATTTTTAGTATCCTTAATCACCAATTTGGGAACCATACTACCAAGAGAACATGGATAGTAATAGAGGAAAACATATGGTTAAATAATCTAATCCTCCCACCAAAGTACCAAAAAACGATTCTACCAGTTTACAATGTGACTAGAGATTTAATCTACTAACCCCTCAAAATAATGAATTCAAATCCACCCAAGAGAGATAGGAGAACCCAAGTAAGCCATTGGAAAGGATTTCCTATGAATACCCAGTTTTCATTGATCAAGGTTTTACATCTTTGTGAGAAGGAAGAAGAGAGGTGGACATTAATTTTATCACGATTGATCTGCTAACCACTCAATTTGTAGTAATCCAGAGTAAGTTTGTAATATCCCTAAAGATATCTATTATTTTCATTTAAAAATAACACTATATCATCTGCATGAAAAAAAGTAAATGTAAAATGTCGGTATACATGCACCTAGTCCAAAAATGATGAATGACTCCATTGAGAATGATCTACTTTAAGTACCTAATGAAAATGTCTTGGGACAAGATAAAAAAAGAATGGGGGAGAGAGGGTCCCCCTATCTCAACCCCCTAACAGTCTTCATGAAACTGTATCTTCTACCCATGAAAGAGATGGCCATCAACGTAGAGTTGTAGCACCAAAAGAGGATATCAGAAACATAATGGTATAATCCCATCAAGCCCATGACTATAATAATAAAGTTCCATTAATGTCTATTGTAGGATTTATCCTTATCTGTTTTGATGATAATTTTTGAACCCGACTTCTTTATGTAGATGTCCCTAACCATTTCTTGAGAAATATAAATGGAACCCTAGATGGAACATCCCTTAATAAAACCATTTTTCTCACCAAAGATCCAACTAGGAAGAATAGAAGATAATCTCTTACTAACAGTGATGGATAAAACCTTATATATGAAATGGAACATACAGATAGGCCGAAACTAATTAAAATTCAAGGGATCGTTATCCTTTTTTATGATAACCAAGGTGTGGAACATTATACACAAGGAATATTTCCTCCATGAAGTAAATCCTTAATTTCCATGATAAGAACCCTTTTAACCAAATTTCAAGTAACCACATAAAAAGCCCCTGGAAACTATCCAGTTGAGGATAACTCTCTTTATTCTGAGACTTTACCATCTACCATACCTCACTTTCCATAAGAACACCACAAATCATATCATTATCATGATCAGACACCACACATGGGATGACCTTAAAAATATCTGCACTAAACCCTAGATAACTATTATATAAGCATGGGTGAGTATCAACAAGAAGAGAATGAAAGTAATCCACTACCATACCTCTGTCAATGGAAGGGTCGTTAGTATTGGAGAAATCATACAGATGGATATTTAATCTAATACTGTGACCATTATCCTTTATAAACTATTGGAAATGTGGGGTATTATGATCTTCCTCTTTAAGAAAAGTATCCTTGGACTAAGTTCGAGCATCCCTCTCCTACTCCAATAGTAACTCAGACAAATGGAACTTCTTGTTTGATAGAGATTAAGAAAGGATATCCTATCTTTACTTATGTCGAGAATCAAGGACATAAATATCATCAGATATCAACTCCATATCATGGTATATTTAGGGATTTTTATTGTTCCATGATTTAAAATCTATTTTCAAGTGGTGAAGATTGTAGTGAAACCTCACCCATATATTTCCCTGCGTCGGATGATCCCATAAAGACCTCACCTCCAGAAGAAATCCAAAATCTATCTTCCAATGGTTGGAGAAAAAAATTTCCAATGCCCATTATTCTGAGATTCTAGTTTAATGATAAGTGGAGAATGATCTTAGAGGGCTTGAACTAAATGAAGAATAGAAGAATTCGTAAAAGCATAAATAAAATTGAGGTTAGCGAGGCAGCAATCCAATAGACTCCACACTCACTAATTCCACCTTTGATTATTACACTAAGTGTAAGGGTCTCTCGTGTAACCCAATTCAACAAGACTTTTGTGGGAGATGAAGCTGAAAAAAACTAATCGAGATTTCCTTGAAAAAATATCACTCCTTTTCTTTTCTGAGTTATCAGTGGTAGAATTAAAGTCTCCTACTGTGAACCAAGGGGAGGAACCCACATCAAAAGAGCACAGATCTTTCAAAAATTAAAGGCTTCTCACCCAGAATACATGAAATAGAATAGGCAGGATAAAGAACCAGACTTTATCTCAAAAGTGAGAAACTGATTTGAAGCTCCAACCATATTCATAGAGATGGATTTCTTCCAAAAAAACCTAAACATAATGATTTTATACATCCCCATACAAGTACTTTGGGACTCCCATCCTACTGGAAAACTCAAATATTTTGATAAGATCATGTTTTTGTGGATTTTTTTTAATATTTGTTTTTAGAAGAAAAACAATTAATGGGCGAAGGTCAAAAAATTTGAAAATTATGTGAGAAAGGCAGTAGTGCCACTACAACCTTTCACTAAAAAATTGACTATTTTAAATCTTATTCTTATATATTTAAATTTTTTATTTTTATTTTTATTTTGTTTTATTATATATTTATATATATATATATATTAAGTTCAGCGAAATTTATCTACTATTTAGTATCCAGCAGTACTGCTATTACAGTAGTCTGGATTCTAATAAAAATCCTCACTCAGGGCTTCCTTTTATAATAGGTCATTCCCTATAAATCTTCTACATTTCCTATGTGGGATTCGGGTTCTCCCTTTCCCACTCAAAACATTCTGCATTTCCAATGTTGGATTCAGAAATATTTCATGTACGTCTCTTAGAAGGACTATAAAATATAAACTATAAGACCAATATAAATGAAACTTAAAAAATGGATTAAACATATAAGAAATAGTTAAACGTACAAATAACTTTTTAACAAATATTGATGAAAAAAATTATAAGCTTTCAAATCCACCTACATGAAGCTTAAAAAATTTTCAACTATGTGACTTTGAAGGCCTATAAAATATAAACTACAAGACCAATATAAATGAATATTAAAACACGAATTAAAAATATAAGAAATAGTAGAAAATAAAAGTAATTTCATAAAAAATGTTGATGAAAAATAATTTATTAGCTTTCAAAGCCACCAACTTGAAACTTAAAAATGTTTTAAGTATGTGGCTTTTAAAGCCTATAAAATATAAACTATAAGACCGATATAAATGAAAATTAAAACATTGATTAAATATATAAAAAATAGTTAATAATTAATTAGTTAATAAGTAATATAATTATTAATTATATAATTATTAATTATATAAAAATTAATTATATAAAAATCAATTAGTTAATTAGTAATATAATTATTAATTAGAAAATATAAATTATAAAATTAAGTAGTTCATTAGTATTATCATTATCAATTACATACTAAATAATTAATAATATAATAATAAATTAGATAATTACTAATTATATAATTAGTAATTAGTTAATTAGTAACATAATTATTAATTATATAGTCATTAACTAGTTAATTAGTAATATAATTATTAATTATATAATAATTAAATATTTAAATAGTATTATAATGATTAATTATATAATAGTTAGTTAATTAATTTGTTATATAATTATTATTTATAATTATTGATTATAATTACTAATTATTAATTATTAATTATTAATTATATAATAATTAATTATTCAATTAGTAATATAATTTTTTAATTATATAACAATTAATTAGCTAATTAGTAATATTTTTTGAAATTATAATTATTAATTATATAATAGTTAATTATACTATTACTTAACTAATTAATTATTATATAATTAATAATTAATAACTAATAACTAATAATTAACAATTATAATGAATAAATATTATTAATAGTTATATTACTTATTAAATAATTAATCATTGATAATTATAATGAATAATTATAATTAAAATTATATTAATAATTAACTAATTAAGTAATATATAATTATTAATTAATAATTGTAATTAATAATTATATTAATAAGTAACTAATTAATTATTATATAATTAATAATTATATTACCAACTAAATAATTAATTATTATATAATTAATTTTTAATAATTACAAATTAATAATTATAATGAATAATTATAATAATAATTATATGACTAATTAACTAATTAATTATATAATTAATAATTACTAATTACTAATTACTAATTAATAATTACTAATTATTATATAATTAATAATTATATAATTAATAATTATAAAATTAATAATATTAAATTTATAATTACTGTATTACTAATTAACTAATTAATTAATATATAATTAATAATTATATAATTCATAATTATATTACTAATTCATAATTCATAATTAATAATTCATAATTAACTAATTATTTTATAATTAATAATAAATTGATTATTATAATTAAAAATTCTATTACAAATTAATAATTAGTATTTACTAATTAACTTATTAATAACTATTATATTCATAATTATATAATTAATAATAATATTGAAAATTAATTATTATATGATTAATAATGATATTACTAATTTGATAATTAACTTTATAATTAATAATTAATAATTAATAATTATATTAATAATTAACTACTTGATTGTTATATAATTATTAATTGTATTAATAATTAAATAATTAATTATTAACTGTTTCGTATATATTTAATCCATGTGTTAAGTTTCATTTGTATTCTTCTTATAGTTTTTATTTTATAGTCTTTTAAAGCAACATACTTGAAATATTTTTAAGTTTCTAGTAGGTTCTTTTGAATGCCTATAAATTATATTTCATCAATATTTTTTTTGAAATTATTTTTATTTTCAACTATTTATTATATGTTTAATCCATATTTTAGTTTTTATTTATATTGGTGTTACAGTTTATATTTTATAGGCTTTGAAAGTCACATACTTGAAACATTTTTAAGTTTCAAGTTAGTGTCTTTGAAAGCTAATAAATTATTTTTCATCAACATTTTTTATGATTTTTTTATTTTTGACTATTTATTATATGTTTAATTCATTTTTTAATTTTCATTTTTATTTGTCTTATAGTTTATATTTTATAGGATTTCAAGGTCACATATTTGAAAGAGTTTTAAGTTTCAAGTAGGGGGTTTTAAAAACTTATAAATTATTTTTCATCAACAATTGTTAAGAAATTCTTGTTATTTTCAACTATTTATTATATGTTTATTCCATGTTTTATGTTTCAATTATATTTGTCTTATAGTTTATATTTTATAGTCTTTCAAATCGACGTAATTGAATTATTTTTTAATCCAACATTAGAAATGAAGAATGTTCTGCATGGGAAAGGGATAACCTGAATCCCAAATTAGAAATGTAAAATGGTTTTCATGGAAAGCTCTCTTATAAAAGGGAGCCATGGGTGAGGGTTTCTCTTAGAATACATAATACTATAATGGAAGTACTATTGGATATTAAATAGAAAATAAATTGTGATAAAAAATTTGTTTTATTTTTATATATAAACAAAAAAACAAAATAAAATTAAAATTTTAAATATATAATAAAAATAATATTTTAAATAGTAAACAATTGGGGGAAAGGAAACAGCATGCCTGCCGCCTTTCACACATATTTTTCAAAAACAAATCATGCACCCATTTTAAAAAATTTCTGAAAACAGATATAAAAATCTATTTTGGTTCCAAGACAACATATGACGGGCCAAAAGATGAAAGCTTCAAGCCCAGATGAAACCTCCTACAAACTGAGAGGGTGTTCCCTTATAGGTGACACTCTGAGTGAAAGTGAGACAGATAGGAGTATAGAATATACTTCCACTAAGAAAAATAGTCACCAAGATTGAGGAGGATATGTGCTAGCATAGGCTTGGACAAATCCAACTCAATACTAATCTGCACAACTAGGGAATCCATAAGACTGATAGATAATCCCCAAGAACCAACTAAGGCTATAAATTTTAAGAGTGAAGGTGGATCCAACCCAAATTTAGCAACTAACATCCAATGATGGAAATCAACTCCACTTTGAAGGCTTCGAGGGAAAATGAGTTTTTCAGAGACCCTTCAATGGAGAAACTCGATGGTATCGAAAAAAGTGGTTGTTGATAAATTTCATTTATTTATCCAAATATTCCCAAGATATTGAAATTTAATATATATTATAAAATTTTAATATTTGTATTAAAATAAATATACCCTAAATAATAAATAATATAAAATTTTTATGAATATTCGTTGAGGAAAAAAGTGACCTTCACTGGGTAGATAATGAAAAAAAGATAAAGTTGTATTTTGTTTTTTATATATATGATTTATCATAATTAAATGTGATAATTATTTCTATAAAATAGGGTTATTCCAAAAATAATATTTATATTCACATTTGAATTTTAATTTTTTTATAGTAATAATTATAAATAAAAAGTGTTAAAATATTAACAATCAAGAATACCAAGGTAACATTGAATTTATATAAAAATATATTTGAAATACAATCATTGTAAATAATTAATAAGCAAGTTTTTTTCTATAAAAACTATATTATACAGCATTTTCATTTCAAAAAAATTACTATAATTAAAACATTGAACTTATAAAGAACCAATTTATATAATACAATTTAGGGGTTTCAGTTTGGTTTCATAATTAAATCTATAATAGTAGTATAATCACTATGGATAATAACATAAGATTCTAATAAATAATATTTAAATTTTTCTTAAATATAAATAACAAAAATTAACTCATTTTTATTATAGTATAATTAATTCAAGGTCCAATTTAGGTTCTATTGATCTAATTTAAAATATTAGAAACCAAACCTATATTATAGATAAAAATACATCAATCTTATTTTATCAAAAGTATCACACATTGGTTCAAAATTTAAATCCTAATTAGGTGACTCAATAATAGGGGTATTAATGATATCATTATTTACTTTAATAAAATTATATTCAAATTACTTATCAAAAACAAAAAAGACAACATTTTTTAATTATTTAGTTAAACTAAATGAAATGGGAAAAAAGTTTTTAAAAAGTATTTTATAAAAGCGCATGTCCAAAAAATATTTTAATAACCTTAATGATCTTTTCCAAGTAAAAAATTCAATAAAAATGAATTATATAGGATATGAAATAATGGTGAAATATCATTACTTTATTTAAGGTATTTATTGGCCTTTATTTTGATCAAACATTGTTTGGGGCTTGTCTCATATTGTTTTAGGTGAGATTTGTAATGTTTTGGAACATATTTTTAATGTTCATGGTCAGTGAATAGTTCAAGAAAACTGTGTGATTTGACCAAGAAAATTTTGTGGCCAAGGTTGAGCCACTGGAAGAGGGAACATGACTTGTCCAAACCATGCATACACCCCTCTAAATCATATACCCATGTATACTGAATTTTTTCATAGTTCTTGCATGGTTAGTTTACCCATGTGGAAAAACTATGCACACCATCCAAAAGTTTAGTAGGGGAGCATTGTTCTGGCACATGCTTACTACTAACCATGCAGCCCATATAGTAAACTATGTTTATAGGTTTTTAACCCACTATAAATTTAATTTAAACTCTTAGGACACTTGTTTAAGATTCTTAAATACCCCCACTCAACCCAAATCAGTTTCTTTTTATTTTGGAGGCTCTCTAGAAGATTTATTGGCACTCCAAACTATCAGAACCCTTGTTTTAATGATCAAAAAACCATGTTAATTATGTTATTAATTATTTTTATTATTTATGATATCATTTTATCCTATAAGGAAAATTGGTGAAATTTTGTCTAAGTGTTATAAAGTCATGTCTTCATACTTTAATCACCGGCAGGCATGACTCAACATTATGGATGAGTCACCACTAACAATGAAACATTATCAAGATGTAAATTTGTATGAGTGTTGGAAACACCTACCGTTATATAGGATTCAACATCTGGATGAAAATTTATATAAGTATTGAATGACCCACCATCAGCAATGAGCCATCGTTAGGATGAGAATTTGTAAAAGTATTACAAAGACTTACCACCAGAGGATAACTCACCGTTAAAACTTAGTCACCTCCAAATTTGGAAAATTCTTGGGATGACCTAATCCTATTGAATAAACACTATTTAAATTACTCTCCATTGATATGATTCATCATTGAACATGACTTACTATCAGCCTGACTCACCATCATCCTAACTCACCACCAACTCTACTAACCACCATAATTGTCTCACCATTCAAAAATTTCATCATCATTGCTTCTATTTATTTTTAATTAAATACTTATAATGGATACATTATGGAATTTAATATTTTTTAATATTTTAATTATTATTCTTAAACTATAGCATGGATGCATTAAATTTTGTGTGAGTTGATCTATACAAGAAAAATATTTAGATAATTGTTCTTCAAATGGATACTCCTGCATGATGATGATATAATAAGAATCAAACTACATAATGCATGTAATGTGAGATGAAAGGCATATGAGAAAATAAAACAATGATGAATTTTGTGACTTTATAAAGAGATTTACATTAATAATCCTTAACTTCAATGGGCTGTGAAAGAGTGGAACCTACAACATATCTATTTTCTTTCCTATAAGTCACAGGAAAGAGAGTATATGACACTTTATTTTACTAAAAAATTCTGAGAAGTGAATAATTATCATCTTCAATCTATATCCAAGGAGACTCAATTATTCATAACTCATCAGATCAAGTAACACCTCCATCTCAACTTCTTTGCTTTCTCTTTCTGCTTGTTGTCTTTACATTTTGAGCAGTTTGTGATTTAAACTATATATTAAACACACATTGTATCATGTCCTTTAAATGGAATACACTTGATATATTATTAAATCTCTTTTACACTAGTTTACCCATGAGTTGTCAAGTAGGTCCTTATGTGTCCTGTGTTTATTCATTTCTCATGACTATTGTAGAAGTGGTATCTCCATGGCCTGGATAGATGATTAGCTTGTCTGAATACCAAATCCAAGTTGTGGATCAAGAATATTTTATATAATCATCTTGTTAGTAGGTGATTTCTAAGTGGAGAGGATAAGGTATAATCATTAGAATGAACCTCTTGTATTTATTCTGCTATATGTTTTATTTTGTTTCCTTTCTAAGATTTACACTGAATTCGTATTAATATATAAAAACCCCTACTTTGATAGTTATTATTAATTAATATTTCAATAAGGTTTTGTTAAAATAAAATGATTTCAAAGGTTAAAGTAATATTCATATTTTTTTTAATTGACATCGAATCATTGTTTCAGAAATCTCTTAAAATATCAAAAAATAATATTAATCTGCATTTTTTATTAACCGGGTTGTTTTAATTATTTGGGGGATTTTATTAAAACCTATTTTCAACATAAATTTTTTTGGGTACTCAATTCTCTCCCCCTTTGGAGATACTCACTCCAACCAATATTTGGAACCAAATGATTTTCAAAATATTTTCAACTGTGATATTATTTATGTTTTAAGGCTCTTAAATTTCTATCAATTATAAATTTTGTTTTTCAATGGATAATAGACAATAAGGTTTTGTAACGAACAAAACTTCTTTATTTAATGGAAATTACTATGCTCAATGGAAAATAAAAATAAAAAGTCATATTGTAACCAAGGGTTTTGAAATATGGTCTACTATGTAGGATAAATATGAGATACCTAATACTAAAAGGAATACATGGGATTATTATACTAAACATTCTTATGAAAATAATTTCCAATCCATTAATGTTATTTATTATGCATGTTGAGATGAACAATTTAATAGGATATCTTCTAGTAAAAATGCTTATGAAATTTGGGATATATTATATATTTTTCATGAAGTAATTGATAATTTTAAAGAAATGATATAGAAAACTTATACAATTTAATATGATACATTAAAGATCAAACCTTATGAGTTGATTTTAGATATTTATCTCATCTTAAATGATATAGTGAATACAATGACCACCTTGTGAAATCCAGTGTTAGGTAAAGACTAAATTATGCAACTGTTGGGATGTCTTCTAGAGAGATGGATAGGGACATCTATTACAATAGAAGAATCTTATGACAACATTAAACTTACTTTAAATTATTTTTTTGGAATTTTATTATGTATGAGGAAGAGTTTAAAGTTAATTGAGATGAAAATTATGAACCTAAGAGAAAATCTGAATTCTTTAATTCTACTACATCAAAATAGAAAGAAACAAAAAAAATCAAGATTAAAGTTTGAGTGATGAGGAAACTTTTCATCTAGATAAGAAGGTTTATGAAATTATATAATAAGAATAAATTCTTCAGGAAATTGAGCTATTATAGAAAATATGATAGTATAGGAAATTGGAAGAAATACCAAAAAAGAGATGGCAATTCAAGTGATATTAACTATTATGAGTACAATGGAAAGAAAACATGTTAATCATGACTATCACAAGTTGATGTAAAAAAACAAGTATGAGGATAAGGGCATAAGGGATATTAAATCCATGAAATCTATATGTATTGCATTTGAGTACAACACCATTGAATTGGAATCAACACATGAAGAAAATACTAACATATAAAATATGTGGTTCATTAAAAATATATATGATGTACCTATTGTGTCTCTTATACTTAATTCAAATAATTATGGAGAAGAAAATTATAATGATATGTTAAAATAGGAAATGTTTGGATACTAAAATATGCTTAAATATACCTTTAATTATATCAAATAAAAATACAAAATTCTAAAGAAAAAATGTGTTTTATCTGCTAGTGTTAGAACTGACCGCAATGTAAAAAAAGATAAGAATGAAAATAAATTTAAAAGAGAATACATAATTGAAATTTTCAAATGATCATCTAAAAAATACTTAGACAGATTTACAAATAGAAGAGAAAATATCAGTAAAATATTAGGAAATCAAATTTCTTTAAAATATATTACTGGTCTAGGTTATCAACCTAGTCAAAGAATAGTTATTAAGATAAATATTGTTCTTAAGTCTAATTCTACAAAATCTACTACAATTTTTTATTCAAGTGGACCAAATAATGTTTTTATTTGACAGAGTTTACAATCTGATTATAGTAAACATATTAAGAAAATATGGGTTCCTATATCCCTAATCACTAACATATCTGGACCCAAGAAAATATGGGTACTAAATTCATTCTTAGTATAAACTTTTTTTAGGGAAAATTCTTGAAGATATCCTATAGAAATATATAGTACTAAAACAACAGATATCTTAGGCATATGATAGGAGACTACTCTAGATTCATGAACCTAATAAATATTAATGGTGGTTATATCACTTTTAGTGATATTGATAAATGAAAGATCATTAGGACTGTCCAAATCAATAACACCAACTCAGTTTTAATTTTTAAAGTATTTTCTATTTATGTTTTAAAATATAACTTTCTTAGCATCTCACAATTATATGATAATGATTTTCATGTAAAGTTTGAAAATGTTCATGTAATATTTTTAATTATAAAAATTATTTAGTATTTATTGATTTGAGAAATTTAAATGGGTATGATGTTGATCATGATTCTTTAATTTCTCAAAATGATTCTTTCGTAAGTTACTTCCATAGAGAATATTGGATTTGGAATTGGATACTAGGCTACTATAATATTCACCATCTTAGAAAGATTACTAGGAAAGTTTTAGTTAGGGGTATACCCAAACTTTATTTCCTAAATGAAAATATATGTAACACTTTTACAAATGGGAAACAATAGAAAAATATATTTTAAATTATAGAAAGAAGTCTCATCTTCTTAACCTATTGTGTTGGTTCACATGGAATTGTTTGGAAAACATATAGTTTCTAGTTTAAATGGGAAGCACTATGTCTATGTACTTTTATATGACTTTTCTAGGTATACTAGGGTATTATTTTTTTCTCATAAAAGTGAATATTTCTCTTATTTTACAAAGTATGATAAATTTTCAGAAAACCTAAGTGGATTTAGAATTAATACCTTAAGAAATGACCATGGTCATGTGTTCCAAAATCAATACATTGAATCCTTTTACTCAAAGAATAGATATAACAAAAAAATATTTGATCATAGGTCCCCTCATTAGAATGTAGTTATAGAAATATTAAATAGAACACATAAAGAGATAACCTAGATAAATCTTTATGAATATAACTTACCAATCTTCTGTTGGTCATAGGTTGTGAACACAACCTGCTATAAAATTAATATAGTTTTAAGTAGACCCATTATAAATAAAACCTCTAATGAACTTTGGAATATTAGAAATACTAAGGTTAATTAATTTATATTTTTTTGTTGTAAATTCTTTATTATTATCATTAAGGGTAATCCCTAAAAGTTTACCTCCAAAAGTGATTAGGTAATTGTTCTTATTTATTCAACTTCAAGTAAATCCTATTGAGTTTTTAATAAAATAACCATGACTATTATAGAGTCTATCTATGTTATGTTTGATAAGATATATCCACATAATCCAAAAAATCATTTGGAAAACTTTGAGGATGATTTATCTACTTTGAACATAAATTCCAAACATTCTGATTCTACTGTAAAACATGCATAAAAAACATCTATTTCTATGGAACTTTGAAAACTTAAAACTATAGAAGACCATAATGTTATCATCCCTTATTTTTTTTAGAGTTTTTAGGACTCTTAAATACCATATTTTAGATTATTATATTGAAGACTTAGACAGAGATACACAAACTAGAGATTCTCTAAGAAACTAAGTTGAACATCATGATTTCTTATGACAGACTGAACCTCAGAACATCACTGATGTAATTAATGATTAATTTTGGGTAATGTCTATTCAAGAAGAAGATAATAAATTTTAAATAAATAGAGTGTGATAACTTGTTGATAGACCCAACGAAACATTGAATATAGTAACTAATTGGGTGTTTAGAAACAAGGATGAAGAATCTGTACAATATTGAGAAATAAGGCTAGACTAGTTATACAGGGGTATAGCCAAGAAGAGGGAATATACTATGAAGAAAACTTTTTTAGTATAGCTAAACTTGAATCCATTTGAATACCACTTGCCTACGAAGAACATATAGATTTCAAACTATATGAAATTTATTTCAAAAGTTCATTCTTGAATGGGTATATAATGGAGGATTATTTTTTTGAAAACCCCTCTAGATTTAAAAATCCTCATCTTCTAAATCATGTTTTTAAATTAACAAAACATTTATATTGTTTAAACATATCTCATGGAGCTTCCTATGTTTATGATATTAGTTTTGGCTCTATGTTTAGATATCA
This sequence comes from Viscum album, assembly GCA_963277665.1. Lineage (NCBI taxonomy): Eukaryota > Viridiplantae > Streptophyta > Magnoliopsida > Santalales > Viscaceae > Viscum > Viscum album. The sequence goes on along the minus strand of OY728145.1, from coordinate 296,192,309 downwards.
CTAAGTTTGATGACAATCCCATGAGTTCCACCTGTAAATTAGATCTCGATGAAACTAGGATATCAGTGGATCAAACCAGTTATAGAGGTACGATTGGAAGCATTCTTTACATAACTGTTATTCATCCTGATATTATGCGTAGTGTGTATATGTGTGCTCATTTTCAATAAAACCCAAAATATCCACACTTTATTTCTCTAAAAATTAATTTTAAATACCTCAATAATAAAACCAATTGTGTATTGTTCTACTCTAGAGAACATGAATTTGACTTAGTTATTTAGATTATGATTTTGGTGGTTTTAAGTTAGATTGGGAAAACACCTATGGAACATGTCATCTTTTTAAAAAGTATCTAGTTTCTTAGTGTAGTAATAAAAAATATTAAATTGAACTATCTATTGTTTAAGTTGAATACTATGCTTTAGGTAGTTCCTATGCTCAAATTTTATGAATGAAACACACATTTCTAGACTATGGATATAAATTCTAACATATACCTATAAATTGTGATAACACAAGTGCTATAAACATTTATAAAAACCTTGTATATCACTCAAGAACAAAACGCATTGACCAAAGATATAGATTCTTGAGAGATAATTTTAAAAAGGGTGATATAACTCTTAAATTCATTATTACTTAACATTAGATTTCTAAAATTTTCACTATTCCTTTGAATTCTAAGAGAATGAACTACAAAAAACATGGAATTAGGTATTATTATTTATGGTTATGTTTAATTTCATATGACCCACCATTGTAGTTTACCCACTGTTAAAGTTTACCCACCATTTTTTTTATCCACCACTAGATTTTACCCACCGTTAGAGTAAACCCACTGTTGTAGCTAACCCACTGTTGGAGTTTACCCACAGTTGGAAAAAACACACCATCATCATATGTCCCATCATTGGTATTTAATAAATCATTTTATTTTCAATTTATTGGTTATTTTTTAATTTTTATATGATTGAAATATTATATTGTTTTCTTATTTATAAATCCCTAAATCCCTAAATGATATAAATTAGACACTTACTAAATGTCAATGCTCGTTCCCTCACACCCTACTCTCAAGACATGTCGCAATCCTTTCACTCTTAACCACCAACCTTCCCTCACCTTCACATGAACCTTCTGAGCTGATAAACATGGTTAGAGTAAAGATATCTACTAAATCTTCTCATGACAAGTCACATCATTCAAAGAAGAATAAAGTAGAGTGGATCCAACCAGTTTCTATTTATCTAGTGAACCTAAATCTTTCTAATCATACAATGGTACTTGAAAAAGATGTACATTATGAATGGTTGATGTTGAGAAATTCATTGGTTCTTAAAGTGTTGAAAGACTATGTATGGGTAGAGTGGTTCTCCAATAACGAGAGGTCATTCTATGATAGTTTAGTGAACCAATTCTATCAGTATGTTGAGTTCATATTTGAGGATGATGAAGATAGTCTTACAAGATGAATAAACAGATACAAAGTTTTTTTATTAAAAAAAATGGGAAAGATGTATGAAAGTACCTCATGAAGGTGTTTCAAATTTCTATCAAATAACTGTTCCAAGTGAAAGTGATACCTTTGTATATGAGGATGCTTTGGAATAGTTGACTATATATGGGATAATAAGAAGACCTACTACTACTAATCTTGATGGTGAATATTGATTAATTTTTACGTTAATCAACCATATATTATGCCCAATGAAAGGTTATTTTACCATAATGTGGTATCAAGATGTAATCCTTTTATGAATTATGAAGATAGGAGAAAAGATTTATCTGTGTTGATACCTAATGGTTCACATGATGTAGATGTGTAATCCATATTCCAAAAAAATCCCCTAATTTATTCCATTCTTTTCATCCATGATGGAGGCCAAAGGATTGGTTGATGTAAAATAAGAAATAGTGGTAAATTTTGAAGGTTTTTTCATTAAAATTATCCTTTTTAAAATAATGAAGATAATTTGGAACCCCTAAAATAGATAATGGATTGATGAAATTGAAAGGTTGTATGATTATTTCAATCTGGTTGATCACCCTTATAGACTAAAGAATCTTGTGGATCCTAGTGTAAAGCCTGATAAAGTGGTTGAGTATTCACATGAGGAAGAAAATGAAGTTATGTCTTCTAGAGATAAGGAAGAATAGTTTTCAGTGGATAAGGGTAGTAACCTAGATATTTCCAAAAGTCGTCCTAAAATTTATTATGGTGCCTCTAGCCCTCCTATATCTATTTTTATCTAAGAATCGCTTTTAAAAGAAGTAAGTCAAGAAGAATAAATATAAGTTTATATAGAATAATAGTTTAAGAGAAATTCTAAGTATTCTAAAAAAAATGTAAGTGATGATAATGGGAGAATGGTGATGAAGAAAAATAAGAAGAAATAGAATATGATGAAGAAAATGGAGATGGACAAGAAGATGAAGGCATTGATGGAGGTTCAAAACATGATTGACCCAATGGTTGCATTGGTTCTAAGTATTTTGATATTCCCTAGGCACTTATCTATTCTCTAAGTTTTTTAGTTGTCTCTAGATCTGAATACAAACTCATCCTTGTTCAGGATATGGATAGAACTTCTAGAGATAATAAGGAAGCATCTGTTGAGGGGGAAGAGTCCATATGTCTTTTTAGTCTTCATTTTGTCCCTATATATAGTGATTCGGTGATCCTATGTTTTTTGAGTAGACATATAATGTGTAGATATTGATTGAGAAGTTGGGCACCGTATCTTCTATTGTTGATTCTATATTTGTTGAACCTACAGTTGGTAAGACTTATGTTGTATTACAACCATTTTTAATGTATTAGTGTTTAATGAATAGGTTAATTTTTTAGGGTATATTAGAATTTGTCTATACTACTCTAATTATGATTATGGTAATATCCCACCAAAGAATGGTGGACATACTATTCAAGAAGAGATAGATGTTAAGGGATCATTAGTAGAACAAATAGATGATATAGGAGAACTACATAGATTTTCTTCAGATGTACCAGCTAATTCTAAACTAGCAGAGGTTGTTGTTCCACACACTGTTTCCTCTACACCATTGTTGAAATCTTCTATTATATTAGTTCTAGACAATCTTGTTATAATAACTGACTTAAAATCCTTCATCAAGAGGCTTTGCTCTAATTTTGGTTTGATATTGAAACATCAGGCACCTCTTGTAACAAATATGAGGGAGAAATATGAAAGGTATCTGTTTGAGCTTATGATACATCACATCCAGTACAAGATAATAAATCACATTAAATAAGTGGATATAGATAATAAGAGGCTAGAAAATTAGTTGGAATGATTGATATTTATAGTGAATGCGATGATAACTTCCTTTGAAGATTCTATAGATTCTTTTTTAGAGAGTGTGTATAACCTTTCTTCCATGTATTCTAATTAATGTTATCCACCTCCTCTTTATGTTTAATTGATTGAGTTAGTGGTTAGAGAAGAGATTCATGGTATTTTGGATGATATACCTAACATCGCTCTGGAAAGAGTGATGTAAATATGATATAAAAGTGACCATGCAAATATTATAGTTAGAAAAAATATGAAGAATATGAAAGCTAAAAGATAGACAATTACAAAGGCTATAAGTTATTATCTGTCTTGGAATTATACTAAGAATGATCTCAACTCTTATTTCAAGTTTCTTATTAAGAACCTCAAAATGCCTCTGGACACTCAATATTTCAGTGAACAATTGAATCAGCTAAAAATAATGAAGCTAATTCTCAAGTTGTTTATGGAAGATAAAAAGAATTTTTTTTCTTCTATGGTAAGGGGAGGAAATATTATTATAGACTTCATATATCTCATAAACCCATTTCTTTATGTTTATGGAATTATAGTAGTAGCTTAGGATGCCATTCTAGTTACTTCTCATCTTACTCCTCCATCTTCTTCTCTATAGTTTTTCAAACCCAGAGATACAAAAGATCCAAATTCTCCCTTATCTACTAGTTTCCAAACTTTCTGTTTGAATCCTAGAGAAGTTATCTAGCATCTCTATCCTATCATCATTAGAGATAATCCTTCTCTTCCAAGAATCCCTACAGCCATCCCAACAGTTACCCCATATTCTTTTATTGATGCTTCTTCATCTGATATAAGGAAGGGAAAATCACCAATTGTTCCTATTACACAACCCAAAAACCATTGAGATTTGACTCCCACTATTTTATAGGGATTTTTTGTATGAATTTATTTATCTATTTTTGGCAATAAATAATTTTATTTTCATAATAGAAATTATATTATTATTCATATTCTCTTTCTTTTCATTTCCTATTTTTTTTTACTTTTTTATAATAAAAAAAGGGGGATAATGAATCAAAGAATTTTGTTTTTCTTTTTACAGTGATGTTCCTTTGGCACCAACTTTTCTTTGATACTGTCTTTTTAATTATCTCTAATACAGCTTACTATTTAACTACCTTTTATATCATATGCCTTTACTTTATTAATTATATTTAATAATGTATTCTACTAAATATCATTGATTCCATTATGATAAAACTATCACTATAGATTTCTAAAATGATATTTTGATCTATTTTAACACCACAATTTATTCTTTACATGGTTTATAAAATTGAATGATTTTTATTCATAAAAAATGGGGAGATTGTTAGTACCATTATTTTAATGATCACAATATCATGTTAATTATGTTATTAATGAGTTTTAAGCTTTATGGTATCATTGTATCCTATAATAAAAATTGGTGAAATGTTTTCTATGTATTGGAAAGACTCGCCATCAGACTCTACATACTGGCAGACATGACTCACCATTGTATATGATTCATCACCAATAATGACTCACTACCAGGATATAAATTTGGATTATTGTTGAAAACACATACGGTCAGAGATGAGTCACCATTAGGATGAAAATTTGGATAAGTAAGGAACGACCCACCATTAACAACAAGTCACTTTCAGGAAATGAATTTGTAAAAGTATGGAAAAGACATACTGTTGTAGGATGACTAATCATCAGCACTAAGTCACCTCCAAATTTGTAAAAGAGTTTAGATGAAATACCTCCAGAGAAGACATGAAATTGAAATTAATCTCCATTGAGACAAGTCACCATTGAACATGACTTACCATTATCCTGACTCACGATTATCATGTCCCACCTCTAGCTCTTCTCACCACTAGAGTTGTCTCACCATTCAGAAGAGTCACCATTGTTGTTTCTGTGTATTATGAATTAAATACATCTAATGGATAAATTTTTTAATTTAATTATTTTTATAATTTTAATGATTATTTTTAGACTACTTCATAGATGCATTAATGTTTGGGTGAGTCAATCATTATGAGGAGAAGAAGCTTCATATGATTTTTATTCAAATGGATACTCCTATATGATTCTAATACAACAATAAGTAGACTCCATTGTGTGTGTAATGTAAGATACATGATGACTAAGAAAAGAAAAATATGATCAAGTGTGTGAATTTAAGAATAGTTTTACATTAAGCATCCTAAACATTAACTAACTATGGAAGAGTGGCACCTAAAGAAGATCTATCTTTTTTCCTATAAGCCCTATAAAAGAGAGCTTACGACGGTCTATTTTACTACAAGTTTTTGAGAAATGACTTGTTCTCCTCTTCAAGATATATCAAATGAGACTCAATCATTCATAACTCATCAGATCGATCAACACCTATTTATTAGCGTATTTACATTCACTTTCTACTTGTATTTACATTTTGAGAATTGTGTAATTTAAACTATTTATTAAACATAAAATATCTCCTAAACTTTAACTAGAAGATACTCGATATATTATTAAGTATATTTTAAAAACATTCATCCATGTGTTGTGAAATTGATCCTTATGTGACTTGTGTTTATTATTTTCTAATTATTTTTGTGGACGATGTCCCTGCATGGTTAGGGTAGCTGATTATCTAGTGTGTATATCTGATCCAGGTTATGAATCAATATTATTTTATATAATCTTCTTAGTAATAGGTGTTTTAAAAGTATATAGGATTAGTTTTTGAATTGTGACCGAACCTCTTGTATTTATTCCACTATATGTTTTTTTGTTTAATATCAGAGATTTGAACTGAATTTGTATCAATCTATAAATAAAACCACTACTTTGATATTTATTCTTAATTAGATTTTATATAATTTTTTGATAAAATAAATTGATTTCAATTGTTAAATTAATATTAATATATTTTTTTAACTGAAACTTAACTACTCTCGGAGAAATATTTTAAAAGATAAAAACTTATACTGATCTTTTATTTTGATTAACTTGGATTTTTTAATTATTTGGGTGATTTTATTTAAACTTTTCTTGAAAAAAAAATTGGATATTCAATTCACCTCCCTCTTAAGATACTCAAATCGACCAACAAAAACCTTTTCCCTTATGAATCTATGTTCCGATGGAAAATTTGATCTCGTTCCAATATGTGTTTTCTCCCTTGATTTGAGTTTTCCTTCTCTGATAATTCTCCCCCCTTTTTATAGAAATGAATCATAATGTTGTTTATGGATTAGATCTTTGATTTTATGGATCTTGATTCTATATTTTATTTTTTATCTCCTCCACCACTATTCTCATTGTTGTTCTCATTTTGGGTTTTGATTTGATCACGTGGTTAAAGGGAGTTTCTTCTATAATGATTTAGCCAAAAATTGAAACCATATTTGTTTTATTTATTTCAAAGTAGTTTCAAATTGAGTAAATCCATGAATTTGTGATGAATATATTTTTATTACAAAAGGAATTGGAATTTTAAAATACTCTCCAATTTCATTAGAATTGAAATTATTGAGAAAATTTGAGAAAAATGATGGCTTGATCTGAAATTAGATTTGATGAAATGATTTGATGCTGACTATTAAGAAAATTTAATTAAAATTAAAGATGATTTTAAAAGGCATGAATTTTTTGAAAAACAATGATTTTATTTTGAAATTAAAAGAGATATTGAAAATAAAATTGGGAATTTTAACTTTCAATGATTAAATTATTTGAAATGATTGATTTCACCACTATTGATTGATTGATTATTTTAATCACATGTTAGTCAGGGTAGTTAGTGAGTGATTATAATAAGAATTCTTGGACTCAAACTCCCTAGTAATAGATTAATGATGACAATACTAACTAAAACAAGTTCAAATTTTTTTTCCATGATGGGTCCCCTAATGGGTTGTAGATTGGTTTCTCATGATGGTTCGCCTATTTATTTTTTGATTTGATTGTAGACACATATCTTCAAATGTGATGATTATTGAGTAGTGTGAGGACCCTATTTCCTAAAAACAACATATTATAGGGCTTATGAGTATGGTTCTTTGTTTTTTTCTTGACTTGGTTATATATCACATAGATTGTAGAACTATTTTATTCATGCCAACTATTTTATATAAATGATTTATATAAAATTTCATTTAATCCTATTTTTATATATCTACCATATTCCTGATTAAAATCATTTTTTTAATATTCAAATGAATTCCACGCAATTTTTTTTAAAATTTTAAGAATAAATGATTAATTGTTATGGAATTGATTATGGATCACTTAGTGAGGCCCAAAAAGGATATTTATCTCACAACCTGCCTTTTAATTCATTAATTTCTATATTATCATTTACTTAGTCGCATACAAGGGAAATGGATACCTAGTGGTTGTAGGTGTACTTGATTTTGGGGACCTGGAGGGATGAAGTTGACTGATGCAGATGTGAACTTCCTATTACATGGGTTTTATAAGACCTACATTGAATGGTGTTTTATATTTTGATGATGTGCTATTTTAGGTTTGTTTTATCTATCTGGTTCTAGTACTTTCTTCTATTGGAGTGTAGACATACCTACTTGGTTTTTTTGTCTTCAAGTGTTTTTTGGAAAACCCATTCCCTCTTGATATTGATATGATGTAAAGTTCTAATATCCAACCAATGGGGATCGGGAATTCCTTTTGGGCCATGTTAGGATCATCTCTCAAATTAGTGTTCCTGGGTATCTTATTTTATTCATGAAAAATTGGTATCAAAGTCATGATTTTTGCATATTTCCTTACTGTTGTTATGTTGTTTTGGATGTCCTAGTAGATAATAGATAGGATGTTTTGGACTTAGTAGGTAGTTTCGAACAAGTTCTTATCCATATCTCATCATAACAAGCCAAAAGTCGCCATGGGTTTTTGGGAAAAGTGTCTTTGAGGAGTGTTTTGCTTTTATTCTAGTATTTTTGCAATTGATTTGAGTTCTTTGAAATCCCAATTACTTCTGGTTTAGTTGATGATCTATGTATCTATGCTTGTGTTTCAGTGTTGTCTTTTGATTTTTTATAGTGTCATACCTTTGAGAATAATTTTGAATTAGCTATAAGAGGAATCTATTTGTGAAATATAAATGGTGAATCCTCTAGTGACCATAATCTTGTTGATATGGTAGTGTATGTTGTCCAGGATTTGGGAAAATTAACTTCACATGCTCCCATTCAGGCTCCGGTAGTGGAACCTTGAAAGGATGAATCTCAAAATTGCGCTCAACATTTTCTTCATCATAGGGAACTAACTTTCCAAGGATATAATTATCATGAAGATGTTGAGGATTGGTTGAAAATTTTAGAGCTTATTTTGTAGTTCTTAGAATCTCATGACTTGATTAAAGATAAATATGTTACCTTCATGCATGAAGGGTCTAGTAGGAGATGGTGGGATTCGATGGTGATATAAATGAAACATGGGGACCTTGACTGAAAATAATTTAGAGTTATTTTTACAAATAATATCTATCCAGAATATATGATATTGGAAAAATCCATAGAGTTTTGCTACCTATAGTAGGTTGATAGAACCATGACTCAGTATACGACCCATTTTACTGATCTTGTTCAGTTTTCTTCTGAGGTGTTGATGAATTATAAAATGAAAGACCGAAGATTTAATATGAGTATTTTGTCCAATGTTTCATATTAGGTTTTCAAGTTGAATATCACTTATTATGATAAAATATAAGATGGATTCTTGATGGTTGAGCTTGACCTGAGTGGTAATCTAGGGTTGACAGGAGTTCTATTTTCTTCCAGTGGCATTTCTATTAGTTTCTATAAAGGGAAGAGAAAGAATGATGTTCCTTGTAGTGGATATTGATATAAATTATCATTTATACCTCATACACTACCAAGAAAATACCTTATGGATTTATTTTATTTTAGAAAGGTTAGGAATTCGAAAAATATATACACTGATCCACCCAATATTTGTAGTGAATTCGACCAGTCAGGTCATCTAAAGAGGTTATATCATGTATTTTATTCTCCACATAATGTAATGTTCTCATCAACACCTAAAATTCGTATAGTGTAATCTAAAAAAACTTCTTTATGCATTAGAAGAGTTTCCATAGGAAACTGATATGGGTATAGTGACTATGAGAGGTAACATCACTATAGATTCATCTTGAGTGACTTCTTTACTTGATACTAGTGAATCTCATGCATTCAATTAAACTCATGTATTTTATTTTCTGCATTTTTCTAAGGATATTTTTTATTATTTTACGGATATTACCACTCCCCTCAAAATAAATAAAGATCAGGGTCTCTGATATCCCTATTTTGTTTTATCTCTGTCAAAAATCGAGCTTCCCTATAATTTTCTTATTCTCGACATGAAACTACTTGACACCATTTGTAGGATGGATAAAAATATTTCTCATATGGCTTGGATTAACTATTATCTTCTTTGGGACTTTTATACTGCACTCCATGGGGTGTTTCTTGTTTTTCAGGGGGAGTGGGATCCAAATTCGAGTAGAGCCATGCCTTTTTTTTCTAGAGTTTGGTAGGGTAATATCAGTATTTACTTTTGAATTTTCACAAGAATATTTTAGTGATGATCTCCTTATAGTTTTCATCAAGTTTCCTTATGTTTTTTCTACAAATTTCTATGGTTTTCCACTAGTAATAGAGGTTGATTTATCTATTGATTTAGTACCTACTGATTAGATGGTATTGATTCCATCTTACCATATGGAACCAAAAATTGAAAGAGTTAAAGATATAATTATATGATCTTATAGACAAATGATTTATATACCCAAGTGTGTCACCTTGGGTGGAACCTATGATTTTTCTAAGAAATATGATGGAACACTTCACCTAAGTGTTGATTACCAAAAACTCAATAAAATTTTGGTAAAGAAAAAGAATATTTTTCCTTAGATATATTATTTATTTTTTCAATTGAAAGAAGTGAATATTTCTAAAAGACTGATCCTCAATCTAGTTATAACCTATTAATAATTAAAAAATTTGTCATTAAAAATACTGCTTTCAAGAGTAGGTGTTTCCGACGCTTTTGTCGGGGCGCGCACGTCTGTCTGATTGAGTGTGAAAGGCACGGATTTTGTTACCCTACATTCCCACTTTACAAAGGCAAGAGACATTCATTCCTTGTTCAGGGATGTCTACTCCTTGATCGAAACGGGTTGATGGGATGTCGGTTCTTCCTTCCATGGATTCCTCCTCGGAGCTCGTCACCTAGTCTGGGTCTCCCTCATAGATTTAATATGTTGTTCGTGAAACTCTTCCTGGTACTATATTTTCATGGACATCAGTTAATTACAATGCTTTTTTCATGACATTCCAATGGGTCCAGTCAGGGCAGCAACCTTCGGTTAGGGGAGTAGTCACGCTGGGCATCACTGGCGTGTCTGGATGCTTGGGATTGGTGTGTCTTTCTTTTGTCCCTTGTTATAGGGCTTCTCGAGGGTGTGGAAGCCCGAGGAATCCCACATCGAACACGGGGAATTATATGTCATAGGTTTGTATCTGAGATTTTCCTTAGATTACCATGTTTAACACAGGGTATGCCGCGAGTTTAACATCTAGTGGGGATGGATCAGACTGATCAGAAAACTGATTAGAGTGGATCAGATTGAGGAACCCCCTTTTGGGGGGGCATCGATATTGGGGCCAACACACGGGCGGCTCCCCGAATGATGTGGAGGAGAATGAGGTGGCATCATCTCACTGGGATGTGGTGGCCCGGGTAAAAATCTGGATGGACTGTGGTTTTGGGCTTGAGCCTCAAAGAGACTTCCTACGTACCATGCCTTGACATGGATCAAAGTCCCTGTAGTTTGGGTGTATAGTTTAACGTCATGTGGGATGGGGGTGAACCAATGTGAAGGAGGTCGGAACAACCAGGTTGTGGGCTTGAACCTCAGGGAGGCTTCTTACGTACCATCCCTTGACATGGATCAAAGTCCACGTAGTTCAGGATTGGGTGTGTCGGAGAACCGATGTGAAGATGGACTGGGGGTCCGATGGGTGATGGGCATGAACCTCAGGGAGGCTTCTTATGTACCATGCCTTGACATGGATCAAATACCACATAGTTCAGGATGGTGTGGGTGTCAGAGAACTAACGTGAATTAGTACCTTGGTCCAGGTGGATGGAGGGATTGAACCTTAGGGAGGCTTCCAACGTACCATGACTTAACATGGATCAAAGACCATGTAGTTCAGGATAGCATGGGGATTACACTCTAGGCTTCCCAAGGTTTCGGTGAACCGATGTGAAGGAGGTCGGAACAACCAGGGTGGGGGGCTTGAACCTCGTGGAGGCTTCCTACGTAACATGCTGTGACATGGATCAAATTCCACGTAGTTCAGTGAAAAGGGGTTGTTGAACCGATGCGAAGGAGTTTCAAGACAACTGGATGGTGGTATTGAACCTCGTGAGACTTCCTACATACCATGCCTTGACATGGATCAAATTCATCATAGTTCGGGTGTACAGTTTAACGTCATCTGGGACAGGGGATGGTGTCATGGTCAATGCTTCCTCTAATCCCAAATGAGTTCTACTCGGTGTGAGAAGAAAGAGGTAGCAGGGACCTGACGATCACGTTGTGAAAGATGCGTCTGTGGGATGTGGAGTGGGGCTTACACGTGGAGCCACCCAGGGAGAGAGATATTGGGGCTTACTATAGGATAGAGGCCCAGAGGCGACAAAGCATAGCGAGATAGGGGTTTGGGACCGAAGAAATGAAGAGACTCGTTCCCTATCACACCCTCCGCTGGCCTTGGGGACCTAAGATGAATGGAGGAGCAGGGATGCTATGTTGCCTCCTGGAAGGAAAAATGGGGGCTTATGCCAAGGTGGATTCCCTTCCCCCATGGAAAAACGCCACTCTCATAAGGAGGATATCATCCCCTGTGGAGAACCGGGGGCGTGGAGAATGTCTGAGGTGGGTGAACCCTATCTGCGAGGCACGGGGCTAGGTCACAGTTTAACATCATCTGTTGAGGATGAGGTTCTTGGAAGCTTGACATCCTGCAGCTCAGACGAGGTGGGTTTTCTCCACACCCCTAGGACTTACATAACAGGTACCCTCTCCTCCTTCTGGGAGGGAAGCCACCAGCAATGTCGTATTTAGGGGGTGTCGCAGAGCGAGCCATCGAGGGGTCCACGTTAGCGTGGCTATGCGAATAAGCAAAAGCCATTACCGTGCCTATGAGAAGAAGCATTAGGCACATCAATGCTACGGGAAGTATTGTCCAGGGGACTTTGATATCACATCGTGCAAACCTGGAGGGTCGCATGGGAAAAGGATTTTCCAAGAAGAGGGGTCCATAGGTAGGGGCCTTGTGGAGCTCTGTTTCTCCGCGTAGCGGAGGGCACTTGTGAAGGGGTGTGATTCACGAAGTGGGGTTCCTTAGCCTTAGTGTGGGGAGGAGGTGAAAATGGGAGGTGCTTCGAAAAGTGGAAGGGCATTTGCAAAGCACATCCTCATGGGGCAAAGGTGCCTCGTGGAGCAAGATGTCGGGAAGCAATGTGCTTCGCGAAGTATAGTTATCCTGCCTTAGTAAATGGATCAAGTGTACATGAAGGGTGCTTCGCGAAGCATAAACACTCCGCGATGACCAGGGTCCCCTTGGGGATCCCCTTCCTTTGAGAAATCTCTTAGGATTCATGAAAGGCATCCCTCTCAGAAGAGGGGATCAAAGCGAGACAATGAGGAGGCACTTCGTAAAGCATAAGTACCTCGTGTTGTTCATGGTTCTCTGAGCGGAATAGTTCTTCGTGATTCTAGATATGAGAAGCTGAAAGGTCGGATTGTCCATCCCGAGAGCAGAAGGGGGGTGCTGTATTTATAGGCAAGAGTCACCACAGAGCGGAGATCACGCGGCATGAAGAGGGTTGATGGAGCTTCGCGGAGGGTTCGAGAATGTCAAATGCATTCGTGGAGCGTCCCCCCTCCTGGGCTTTGCGTTGGGCTCACAGACATCAAATGCGTTTGTAGAGGCTCCCACCTCTTTCGCTTCATGGTGGGCTCGTGAACGTCAAATGCGTTCATAGAGAATCCCGCCTCCTTTGCTTCGCGGTGGGATCGCGAATGTCAGATGCATTCTCTAATCCATCTACCTTCTTAGCTTCATGGCATCCGCGGTGCTTGGGAACACTGTGAAGGGGCTTTGCGAGGCAATCTGTGGGGTCGTCTTGGGGCCTTTTCTTCATTACAAATCTTGGCACCAACAAATTCCCCCCCTCAGACTTGGAGTCATGGAGGGATCAAGGGTCGAAGTCTAAGGGAAATCGCCAAAATATTCGGTTGTTCGCAGTGCTGACTCGCGAAGAGGGATCACAAGGCAGACAGGGATCTTGCGGGCCGAGTGCGCCGCGAAGCTCCGTGCGGGCTGGATGTACTGCGATGCTTCGAAGGTCGTCGCCTATAAATAGGGGACTTTCCATATCTTTTTTCCTTTCCCTTCTTCACAAAATTCTCTTCTTGCGCTCTCGATTCGCGAAGCTCTACGTACTCCGTGAGTGATCTCTACGAATCGAGGCTTTGCGTCGCACATCGAGTCTTAGACTCCACGTTTGCGCTCCATGATCCAACTTTAAAAGCTGATGCATTGCTTCCACGAACAGTCTTTGGGAGCGGACTTCATGAACTCACTTCGCGAATGATCTCTGTGAACCATCCAACCAATCTTCCAAGTTCAAGAACAGAATGGCCCACCATGAAGCTGCCCAGGGGGTCCTTGCGGATGTCGCCTGAATGAATGAAATGGCGAATAGTCTAGGGCTAGGGGAGCTAATCCAGAGCCACTCAGACCATAGTTCTCTGGTGGAGCTACTGTCATAAATCCATAAGAATTACCCTCCATGCAGAAGGTTGCCTTTGTATGGCTTTAGAATGACGGATGACGTCTTCATCCCTGCAGCGAGTTGGGATGAGCCATCTTACTAGTTCCAGAGCACACTGTGTTATAACCGATGGTTCAGGGTGCCTGATGGCCATACCCGGGAGGAATTAATAGCTTTCATTGTTAACTACATATACAATCATCTAAATAATATCGACGGGGGGCATTTTATCCAGAGATGTCCCCTCCACTATACCGAACCATCCTTAAGGCGGCGCTGGGGAACCCAAATAAGGGGTGGTCTGAGGAATGGGACCTGCGCCAGGATGGAAACTTTACAGATGATTGGGATTGGGCCTACAGGTTAGGTGACTCATGCGAGGAGTTCAGGGTGGAGATAATAAGAGTGGGCATGTATGAGGCAGCTTGGGCTTCCTAGTTCCATATCTACCAGCCGAAGCAGTTGACGCCGGAGCTATTGAGCCGGTGGTCAATGGGGACCAATACCTTTCACCTGTATCACAGGGAGGTCGGAATCATCCTGTGGGATGTGCATCAGATCTCGAGGGTCCCGATACTTGGGGAAATGTATGACGAATTCCTCCCATCCATGGGCACATGGGAGGATCTGGAGTAGATGCCACATCTGGTGATGGCACTGATAGAGATCATGCTTGAGGAGGACAAGGAGGCCATGAGATATGTCCATTTCAAGAACTTGTTCCAGATGTTCTTGAACTTCCCAGAAAATAGGCAGTTCGCGGAGAGGCCTCGGACTTGCCCGAAGGGTGCCCGGAGCAAGGAAAACTCATACTGGAAGCTTCTGGAGAATTTCCAATAGATGACCTGGGGGTTCTGTGTCAGCACTGAGCAACGGCCAATAATCAAGCTGGCGGCAATCATTACAGATCTAATCTGTGGTTGGATCCTACCGGTGAGGGATACAAACATGGGAGTGCGACCAAGAACTTTCATCATGGAGTCCACCATGGTGACAGGAGGGCGGGTCAACCTGGGGATCCCAATGCTCACCAAGTTGTACAAAATGTTGTGCAATATTAGTGAGGGGAAGAGGCCACAGAGGATATGCGGGCTGTTCCACCTCTTGTACGGGTGGATGGTGGTGCACATCAGGGGGATCTACAAGTATCTGAACCCCATCTCACCTCCGGGTTCGAACTTTCATCCCTTAATCTTGAACGTCACAGGGAGCTTTCTAACCAAGCTGATTGCGCCATCGGTTCTAAACCGGGTGTGGAGGGTGAAGGAATTCAATTTACACCTATTCCCATTGCCGAAGAGGCCCTTCACAGATGATGTCCAGGGAATGGAAGATCACTGAGCCTACCTCCTGGCCATTCGAGGTGGAGTCCCGGTGGCTAGGGTGGACCACGAGCGTCTCTGTGAGCCGTACATCCCACACCGGTTCGCTAAGCAATTCTGGTGCCTGCAGCGGTTGACCCCACTGGTCTACCTGGGGTATGCTACGAGGAGCACCCATGTGTAATGAGGCAGTTGTGACACATGTTCACCCCAGAAGAAAGGAAGATGCGGAATATACTACCTCCACTGACTGCCATCCTTGGGATGATAAAAGAATATGCCTGGAGCTGGGAGGCAGCCTACCCAGGGGAGATGCTGAAGCGGACAACCATCCTCGTAGGTGAGGGTGAGCCTCCCCAACCTCGGGGTTGGGGCCGGAAAGCGACAAGGGCATCCCATAGTGGCGGGGCTGCTATAGCGGCGGTGCCCGCACCAGTTGAGGATGGAGCAACAGTAGCGGGTCCAGCAGCGGCAGCGGAGCCGGTGGTCCCAATGGAACAGATTCATCCAGAGGGGCGGCCACCGAGAGGATTCCGCAGAATTTCCACTCAGGCCCCGGGGAAACCGTTACACCACATTGACATGCTAGAGAATGCTGACTTTTCAGAGGCCTAGGACATCTGGGCGGTCAACCGAAAATTCCTTGGCCCATCTGAATTATGGCAGCACCTTAACCGCCTCGAGATGGACTTTTTGGTGATTGGCCCCATTAGAGCCAGATTTTCAGTATCCAAGGCATACGTGGAGCAATAAATATTTGAGCTAGAGGACTTCATCTATTCTCAGGGCGCCCTACACCCTATGAAAGACTGAGTGCGTGTATTTTTGGATCATACGGTTCCCCCACAGCTATCGTTTGCTGGTCTGAGGGAGAGCTTTCCCCTGCCGGACGAATCAGACGAGTCCTCCTGGGGAGACGAGGTGGGTAGGGAGAGTTTGCCGGAGGAGGGCGAAGTTGGAAACCAGTCCTCAGATCTCGAATATTTTTTGGAGGCTCTCGAGGTAAAAGCCCAAGTTCCTTCTTCAGATCCTACCCTTAGGTTACTCTGGATTCCTTATTAGTGTCTGTACTATATAGAAGGACCTTGTGCATAGACCTCGTTCTTTCCCCTCAATGGGCGTCGACGTGGGACCTTCAGGATCCGTGCCCGGGGTTGCATCAACCTTCGTGTCTGGTGGGACTGTGACAGTCTAGGCAGCTCCCTAAGAGTTTCCAGACCTACCAACCATATATGGGGGTTCGTGTCTCGAGGTTCTAACAACATCATCCCAAGAGTGAGACCTGGGATTTGACCTCGGTAAGTCTTCTCTACTGCATTCCCAACTGCCATCCCCTGACCACGTTAAATGAAATTCATGTCCCCTTCTTGCCATGCACAGTCCTTCAATTGGCCTGGGTTGCTACGGAAAAGTTGGTCGGGACTTCTGGTAGTGCCCTTCCAATAGGCATGCCAATGGTCGTGGAAGTGAACACCCAGCCTGACCGAATCGTAGCACTCTCGATCACCGGAAGGGTCTGTAGTGGTACTGCACCTGAGATCATTGAGTTGGGATCCGATGATGAGGATCATCCAGACGATTCAGGCCCCGCCACGCCCGATCTGATGCCAAACGTGGACCCGACAGAGGAGTTCCTGGGAGAATTCCCTACATACGAGCCTGCCAATCATGCTGACTCGGAAGAGACGGCCTCTGACGAGGAGGACAGCAAAATAGTTCATCAATGATCGTGGAAGCTGATCACGAACTTCATCAATGACACCCCCCAAGTGCTATGGTTGAATGAGATGGACAGACTTCGCTCATGCATGTGTGACTGTGCGCTGGTGGAGTGGATGCCCGATGTCCCCACATGCTCATTTGAGATCTTATGGCGGAAAATATTCGGGAGTATGATTGTGTCCTTGGCATGGGTTGGCAGTGGAGGAAGGCAGTGAACATCAAGAGGCTTCAGAAGGCTGAGGATGAGGTCCAACGGCTGCAAAACCGGGCAGACGTGCACTTAACCTCCCTCAATTCGAAATATGATCTTATATCACGACTAAAGGCCCAACTGGAAGAATCCTAAGAGGGCCTGAAGCAAGATTCTGGGGAGATGATTGCCATCCGGGCCGACGTGGAGTGGGCCCATATTGTGGCCAAAGAATTGTTCCCTCTCGCTGTCGAGGAGGATCGGGAGGTGAACAAAAGGGAGCTTCTCCTGGACACCACCATCCAGAGGGTGGCGGAGCTGCAACGTTCCTTTGAAGAGGTCAATCTGTCCACGGGGGTAGTCGACCCCTGGGTGCTGTAATGATTACGAACCCTTTAAACGTACTTTCATTATTTGATTGTCTGAATGTCGTAGCATGCATGAGTTCTATTGTTCTCATTTGTTTATTGCATCCTTATAATGTTCACAGAGCATCCGTCCACCATTCCCTAAGCTCACGTGGGTCAAGCTCAATGTGAGAAACAAGGGATGGCTACTTCATCACCCCATTCAAACATAGGAGTGCAAATCAAGCTTTGGGAATCTGGGGTTTGAACAACCAGTCCGGATTTCCAGGAAATGGGAGAGACCTGTATGGAGAACGAAGTTCTCAGAACAACCGAATTACCATTTTCCAGTGTGCTCTTTTTCACGAACGGTGTAACTCCAGAGGCACTGAAATCGATTTGAACATATGGGAATGGGAAATGTGAATCGTGATACCAAAGATTTGGAACATTGTGGGGGTGGCATGACAATAAAGAATAACTGCTGACCACATTCGAAACACATTATTCCTATTGTATTAGCTCAGAGAATGGATAGAAAATGAGGGTCAACCGTTGAACATGTTCAAAACACGGGACATGTCACAAATTCCATCTGTTAGTATTTCGGAACATTGGCCCAAGACAGTAGGCAGGCCGTAGGCTAATCATCCATACTGTTAGGGGGTTCCCCCATACATGAAAGTGGACGAGGGTCCGAATAATGTGCACACAAAGTGTGGGAGGTGGATTGATGGTTTGTTCGAACAAAATCTGTCACTCATGAAATTATGCCACCATGGCGGAAGCACATTTGATGGGCACATCGGTTTGATCATGGATCATTCCTTCTTTTAGAAAGGGCCTCTTTGGAGAGGAGGGCTTGCCGCTTCCCAATGCCATCGTGGGGCATCTCGAACATGTTCAGGGCAAAAATTACAATTACATGGTCCCTCACGAGGGGTCAGGCCATGGGGTGAAAATGGGGAGGAATAGGACTCATGATTCCTATGGATGGACCCTAGGCGAAATACCAGGGTGTCCCTACATATCCCATGAGGATGGGAATCAAGCTGTACGTAGATCTGGAAGCACAGTGTAGTCATAGGCCAACACTGATAGGTGAAGTCCCCTCTGGCAGAGGCTCTAGTGCATCCCACGACTAACATGGGGTATCCTGAACTTGTTCAGGGTATAACCACAGTTTAGTGTCATGTGTTGAGGAAATATATATTCCTACAGTTTAACATCATATGATAATATGTGTAATGAAAGGGAGGCACCCATGGAGCATGTGGTGCAGTAGCTATGAAACCGATGTGAATGAGGACTTGTAGTCCAAATCACACCACATACCCCCGGAGGAAACTCTTCAGGTCAAGGGACCAGAGTGAGAATTCGGCTGGGCCCGAAGCAGAGTGGACAGGCGTTGCTACGTACCCCATGAGGATGGGAATCAAGCCATACGTAGTTCTGAGAGTTCAGTTTAACGTCATGCAGGAAGATGAGAAGCCTGGCTGTGCCGGTACACATCCTACCAAAACTACTAATCCCACGTGAGTCGTGCTCAATGTGGGAAACAAGAAGTAGTGATGGGACTTTCCCTAAAGAGGAAAGGAAATGCTAGGATGAAGGGACACTCAGTTAATACTAGCCCAATGATGTTATCATGTCCATGAAGCGCACCTAGATGCACGAAGAGATAAAGCCGAGTATATCAGAATTCCACTTGAACATGAGGAAGTGGAAATGTGTGAATCATGATGCTTGAAATTTGGACCACAATGATGGTAGCGTGAAAATGGAGGATAACCATTAACTGTGGTGGAAACGCAGCATCCACATCGTGCTAACCTAGGATGGGGAAAGACAAATGAGGGTCGACCGTTGACCATGTTCGAAACATGGGACCTTTCACAAATGTTGTCAAAGATCCTTAAGGACGTTGGACCGAAACTATAGAAGAGACCATAGTCCTAGAATCCATAGAGATCCCTTAGGCATAGAATCCATGTCATCCGAGGGTCCTTTTGGATGTGGAAGAGGATGAGGATCCAAATAGAGAGCTCAGAAATGTTGGTCTTGGAACGAGGGGAATATCCCCATGAAAATCCCACACTTCGGTCTCTTTTTCATAACGCATCTGAATATGACAAAAATACATTAAATAGAGGGAGTATAGTCCCTTATAATAAGGAGATCTTAGTTTAGGGTCATAGAACTCATACCATGGATGGGAGGAAGTGAGGGAGACTCGTGGTGAGTAATTACAAAAACCCGACCAGAATGGGAACCAGGGGTTCCGACCACCACGTGTTCCTTAGAGAGGTTTTAGGTTAAGGGACCAAAAATGAGAGTTGAGCTGGGCCTGAGGCAAAGTGAAAAGGCATTCCTATGTACCCCATGAGGATGGGGATCAAGCTGCACGTAGTTCTTGAGTTGGCATGGTAAGATACCAATTCTAGAGAAAAAGGGGCGTGTGGGTGTGGCCCTCGCACCAAGAGAAGCGGAATTTGATAAATCTTGTTTGTACATTAAGGTGAGTGGTTTTTTTGTGAAGCGAAAGGCCTAGGGTAGCAGGCCCTGGAATCGCCACAAGAATCAAGCCGTAGTAGGCATTGAAAAATTGTATGGAGAATGACCAATACCCAACGTGATGTCCTCTACAATGAGGTCATCACAATGCAGTGCGGTTTTTCACCGTGCAGCCAGGACGATAATGTCATAGTTTAGGGTCATGTGATGGGACCAGGAATGCATTTTAACGTCATGTAGTGCAGACATAGTAGAGACGATTTTGGGCAGGAAATGTGTATGGTGCAATAGAATATCCCCGATGTGAATGGGGAAATGACCCCTTATCACACCGTATGCAATTCTGAGAGGGGAACCTTTGTACAAGGGGCCCAAATAAGGGTAAGAGGGAAAGGGGGAGGGAAAACTAGATCCCAACTGAGCTGGACCCAAAGACGTGTGTCCGGGTGGTCCTACATATCCCATAAGAATGGGAATCAAGCCATACGTAGTTCTAAATGAGATCTTAGTTTATGGTCCTAGAGCTTGGACCGTAGAGGGGAAAAACCCTTCAAGTAAATGCAGACCCCAAACCGATCTCTAAGCCAATGTGAGTTAAACGTCGTGTGGGAAACAAGGGAGGTGAATTTCTTTTGCAATACTTGGGACGCACGCCAAAGGGAAATCGGTACAGAGCCCCGAATGACGGCTTTGGTCCTCCCAACGCGCGAATGCGCACTGAGGGATAATACCAAGAGTTTCGGAGTTCCACTTGGACAAGATGAGGTGGAGAACGATGTGAATCATGTAACTAAAATTTTTGGCTTAATGGGGTTTGCGTGGAGATGGAGGATAACTGTTAACCGTGTTCGAAACACAGTATCCATATCGCGTTAGCTTGAAGTGGGAAAACAAATGAGCATCGACCGCTGACCATATTCGCAACGCAGTATTTGTATCGGTTTATTGTCTTCGATCCTCGAGGGAATTGTCCCATAATGGTAAGAGATCCCTTAGGCCTATCGTCCATGATACTCGGGGACTGTAATGGTAGGAGAGCCCTTAGGCCCAGCATTCATGCCACTCGAGGGTCCCTTCAGGTGTGAAAGGTAATGGAAGCCCTAATGAAGGGGAACACAAAGCCTAAAAAGCGGGTGGAAGCATGTCTGAGAAGATTCTAACATTCCAAGTAATAAACTAGAGTACCCTTAGGCACATTGGTGAACCACCGAAGAGGGTCGACGAGAGTTCTCAAGAGGGAGAGGGTAGGCCAAAGGGGCCAAAGTGAAATGGAGATCTCTGGGAGATGGGGCTAGACATGAAGTCCAGGCCTTCTGGTGGTCCTACATATCCCATAAGAGTGGGAATCAAGCCATACGTAGTTCTTGATGGCACCCGGGAGTAAGATACCCCAACGAGGGGGGTGTACGGCACGGTGAATAACCCAACGTGAATGAGGACATGATCCCGCATCACACTGCACGATCCCGTAAGAGAGAACTTGGGTCGGAGGCCCAAAAAGGCCAAGGGGCCTAAGGCTGGGCCTCGGTCAGGGAGGCTTGACCAGCTGGCAGTTTAACATCTTGCAGTGAGGATGAGGGCCAGGGGCCCGACAAGGCTAAGGGGACTGAGGCTGCGCCTCCGTCAGGGAGGCCGGACTGGCTTTCAGTTTAAAGTCTTGCAGTGAGGACAAGGGCCAAGGGCCCGAGAAGGCCAAGGGGCCTAAGGTTGGGCATCGATCGAAGGGAGTTCGCCACATAGAGATACAACGGGGCAGAATGAAATGATACACTCGATGTTTGGTACATCTTGGGGTGGTCCAAATGATCCAGGACGGCTGTTGACCATGTTCGAAACACAGCGTCCCTATAGTGACCACTCAGGAGCAACAAATGAGCATCGACTGCTGACCATATTCAAAACACAGGACATGTATAGGCTTGTTTCTCTTCATCCTCGAGGTCGTTGGCCCGAAGTTGTAAGAGAGAGCCCTTATGCCTAGAATTCACACCATTCAGGGGCCCTTCTGAATGGGGAAGGTGGTGGAATCCCAGTCAAGGAGTGGGCGTAGCATAGCTGTACCCATCTCTCAAAGAAGCGAACGTCTCCAGCGATCAGGACGCATGGCCAGATTGAGGTTATCTCAACATGAATTGGTGGAAGAGTTCACCCTTTCCATACATCTTTAATTGAGGGGAAGATTCAGGAATTTTTTCTGGGCCAACAGAAAAAATGTTCGGGCGTTCCTACGTATCTCATCAGGATGGGAATGAAGCCATACATAGTTCTTGAAGGCCATGCAGTTTAACGTCGTGCAGCGAAGACATGTGAGGATAGAAGAACGGGAGTGGTAACATGGTTTGACCATTATAATCCTTGTATTAATGGGGCCTAGGAAGCCTACACCATATCATGTGAGGATGCTCTGAGAAGGCTATACCCAGGGGGGATAGTCGAAGAGAAGAGTTTGTGGATGAGCTCAAAATGAAGCATCTGAGTGTTCCTACGTATCCCATCAGGATGGGAATCAAGCCATATGTAGTTCTCATTATGAAGTTTAACAACATGTAGGATGATGCGTAGTTTAAAGACATATAGGACTGGAGAGTTTAAGGTCATGTGGGACCATCGTGCAGTTTAGGGTGAGAGACCATCTAGTTTAAGGCCGTGCAGGACCATGAAGATCAGGAAAAGTATTTCTTTAGGAACTTGGCATTGGTGGGAGGAGTTATACGCTCACTATCCATGGTTACCAGGGAGTATGCTCCATTGGGGTAAACACTGTGGAATATGTAAGGTCCTTCCCACTTGGGCTCCAACATGGGTGGTTTCCTGCTAGGGATAATTGGCGCTTAGAGGGCCAATACTAGGTTGCCTTGTAGAAAGGAGCGGAGGTGAACCTTTTTATTGAAGGCTCGAGCTATCTTATTCTAATGCCTTTCCAGATTTTGAAGAGCACGAAGCGTCTTCTGGTCAAGTGCTTCCAATTCAACTAGATGGATTCTGGCCACTCTATCTGGCGCCTGTTGGTCGTAGACAACCGTGCGCAATGAGGGAAACTGGATCTCGATTGGCAGGACAACCTCAGCCCCGTACACTAGGGAATATGGGGTCACCTGGGTGGAGTTACGAGTCGTCGTCCGATAAGCCCAGAGAGCGTTGGGGAGCTTGTCCGGCTAACTCTTCTTGTTTTGGCCAACCATTTTTGGTAGAATGTTAGAGAGGGTTTTATTGAATGCTTTGATCTGTCCATTTTCCTGCACATGATAGCGAGAGGTATGGTTCAAACGGATATTGTACTTGGCGTAAAATTTCTTCAACTCATCTGCTTTAAATTTGGTGAAGTTGTCTGTGAGGACGGCATAAGGAAATCCAAACCAGTGGATGATATTGGAGCTCACAAAGTCAACGATGGAATGGGCCCTGACTTCCTTGATCGGAATTGCCTCTTCCCACTTGGAAAAGAAATCTGTGGCGGTCAGGATGAACCTACACCAGTGAGCTGTTGCTGGTGGATATGGTCCCCCGACATCGAGTCCCCACATCGCAAATGTCTAAGAGTACTTGGTGGAGTAGAGAGGTTCCGACAGCCGATGCAAGAAGAAAGAATACACTTTACACGTGTGACATCTCTTTTACAACTCAATACAATCATGTATCATAGAGGGCTTGAAGTACCCCAGTCTCCGGATCTGATGGGACAGCTTCAGCCCAGCCTGGTGGGCACCACAGGAACCGACATGAACCTCTTGCATGACCTGTGGAATCTCAACTCCTTGAATGCAGTGGAAGAGAACAACATCAAAACCGTGCTTATAGAGGATCTTATCAAGACTGGGACCACTCTGGAGGGCAAACTACAGTGCACAGCATCGGATTCGCTCGTGCTCGGCCTGACCAGCCGGGAGGCAACAATTTTGGAGTTACTCAAAAAAGGGGCTCCCAAGTCGAGAGTTGTTCAAACCACTATATCTGAAGAACCGGGGGATCCTAATGTGGAGCATTCAGTGGTAATATGGCTTACTTGTAGACCATCATCATCCTCTAGGGTGACGGGAGAAATGACTCTCTTGCGGGCCACATCTATAATCAGATCATCCTACTCGGGCTTAGCAAGTAATGCAACTAATCTAGCCAAAGCATCCACTCGACCATTCTATGACCAAGGGACATGGGTAACCTCGGGTCGAGAAGGGAACAGGGCTATTACATGGAGGGTGTACTCCAATAATGGTATGAACTTTGTATTTTTGACAACATAGCCACTGTTGACTTGCTTGATGACCAGCTCAGAATCCCCTTTCACATGAAAATAGGGCACGTTGATCTCAAGGGCCAGCTCGAGGCCTGTGATGAGGGACTGATACTCTACCTCATTGTTGGTGCAACCTTATGACAACAGAAATGAGTATGGAAAGATGGATTGTGCCAGGGTAATGAAGACGATACCCAGGCCCACTCTGTTGAGCCTAGGATCATTGAGCCTCCTACCGGTGGGACTCTGGGAGGCACCATCAAAGTGCATCTTCCAACATTGGATGATATGATCGACTGAGAGGATTTCCTCATTAGTAAAATCCATGTCCATGGACTGGTCCACGGATGGTGGATGGGAAGCTAGAAAGTCTACCAATGTCTGCCCCTTGATGGCCTTCTGGGGCAGGAACCTGATGTCGAACTACTGGAGAATTACCACCCACCATGCTAGACAGTCGTTCAACATAAGAAGATTCATAATATACTTCAGCGGGTCTACTCGAGAGGCCAGTTGTACCTCATGGTGTTTTAGGTACTATTGAAAATTATGCACAGTGAATACAAGCTCAAGGCATCTCTTCTTGATAGGGGAGTATCTCGTCTCAGTATCAAGAATCATGCAGCTGAGGTAGTAGAGACTGTTCTCTATCCCCTCATTGTTCTTCTGGGCAAGAAGGGCGCCGAGAGATCGGTCCATAGCCGTGACGTATAGGATTATCAGCCTACCGGAGACGGGTGGCATCAAGAACGGAGGCTGGAGCAAATATTGCTTAATTTCCTCAAAGGTGTCCTGGCACTCCTCGTCCCATTCATAGGTGGTGCCCTTCTTCATGAGCTGAGAAAAGGACTTACACATTCCATCCAGATTCTCAATGAATCGGCATATGTAGGCTAAGTGGCCTAGAAAACCTCGAATCTCTCGAATATTTCTCGGGGGAGGAATCTAGATGATGGACTTTATCTTCTCCGGGATGATCTTGATGCCTCAGTACATGATAACAAAGCCAAGAAACATCCCAGAAATGACCTTGAAGGCACACTTCAATGGGTTCATCTTCAAGTGGCGAGAATAGAGGAAACCAAACAATTTCTAAAGGTCTTTGAGATGGTCCTAGAACTAGAGATATTTGACCAC
This sequence comes from Viscum album, assembly GCA_963277665.1. Classification (NCBI taxonomy): domain Eukaryota; kingdom Viridiplantae; phylum Streptophyta; class Magnoliopsida; order Santalales; family Viscaceae; genus Viscum; species Viscum album. The sequence continues at coordinate 296,166,666 of OY728145.1, read as the reverse complement.
CAGATCATCCACATAGCACTACACTAACATACCGAGGATTGGATTGAATATGCGATGCATGGCTCGCTGATAGGTGGCACCTGCATTCTTCAGGCTTAAGGGCACAACCCGGTAACAGAAAGTACCTTGGCGAATCGTAAAAGCTGTGGACTCATTATCCTTAGGGGCCATCTGGATCTGATTATATCTAGAATAACCATCCATGAAGTAAAGGGCTTGGAACCTGGCTGTAGTTTCGATCAACAATTCTGTCACTAGATGGGGAAAATCATCCTTCAGGAAGTGAAGGTTAAGATCTCGGAAGTCGATACAGACTCTGACAAGGGACGGCTAACTTAGGATCTAGTCCTAGCATCTCATTGTAACTCTAGTAAAACATGTCGCGATACTATTTAAGGAAGTCCACGTACCACTTATGCTCCTCAAGGGACATGGCGGCACTGATCAATGTGGGTCTCAGATCTACCTTGCTACCAAGGTTCACCTATACCAGTTCATCGACCGTGGAAGAGATGCCTTCTTCCAAGTAACGGGGAGCATCCTCCAGATCCTCTTCTCCACTTATGGAGGAATCCTCCATGGGGGAAGTTTCTTCTGAGCCACCAGACCCCGATGGGAGGCTGGTGCCTGCTTGAGCGGCAGTGGTCATCACATTAGGAGACTCATGTACCACTGAGACCATAGAGATGAAGCCAGTCGATCCAATCCCATCTATCCTTCAGCCCAGAGTGCCACGCTTAATGATTTCAAAGAAATAGTGGTACGCTGACTTGAGCTGGTTAATTCCAGCCTGGTGAAATAGACACGTATTATGTACCACCATTACCATGAGCCGGGTGTCCCAATGCCATACGGGGGTATGAGGTTCCGGGATCACCTAAGCCTGGTTTGTGTAGGAGTATGAGTTGATCTCCCTCCGTCACTTGGACTTGGGAATATGTCTTCCTCTTGTACCCAAAATGAAAAATCATTTCCCCATGTCGAGGGTCATGGCCTCCAACCGATGTATCAGAAAGATATAGGCGTCGTCCAGACCTTCCAGGGATCACTTGTGACCGGGGTGGGTTCAACCTCACTTGCCATAATCTTCTTATCCTTGCCCTTGTAATAGTCAGTATTCATATAACGAGATTCACAAGAGGAAAAAGGAGATGCATCACCTTGTAGTACACCTTCTCAACCATTGAGGGAGTATTTGAGGCATTTGTGATACGATGAAGGGACCGCTGCATGCAGGTAGAGCCATGGACTGCCCATTAATGAATTTTACATGGTGTCCTGGGAGATGACCATAAATTCAGTGCTGGAAACTATGCCACTGAACTAGGTCTTCAAATGGATATTTCCGACCAGGGTCTGATCTATCCTTTCATATCCATGGATCCTTAAATTAGAGGGAGTCAGGTCATCCTCGGATAACCCCAGTTTTCACAGCGTCTGTGCTAGGATAAGGTTGATCCTGAAGCCAGTGTCAACGAGGTAGTAGTGAACCTCAACACCATTGAATTGGCCGATGATGTACAGCGGGAGGATGTGCCCTTGTATGGGAGGGTCTTCGTCTTCACCATAGAATGAGATAACTGCTTGACTTTCGGCATTCTCAAATACTTCAGCATGAAAGGTTTCCATAGCTGCTACCTCCGTCTCAAACTGGAGGGTGCTCCTTAAAGCCTCAGCAAGGGCCTCACGCATATCTGATGACAGGCAGAGGGCTTTGAGGATGGAAATCCTCTCTGGGATTCCAGAAATATGCTTAATAACACCATAATTTCATGACAGATTTGAACTTCTGCTTACAGGAGGCCGCTCTGTGATTGGAGGCACAATGGGCCCTGTCGGCTGGACCAGCAGCTGACTAGTGCTAGGTACGTCCCGTTTCTCACTAATCGAGGCCGGAAGAGTAGCTATCGGATGAGAACCAGACAACTGATCTTGTCCTGTAGTAGGGTGAGACTGGTCGTGGTACGAATGAGGTAGCTCTGTCTGATCTAGTAGCACAAACGGTGGTGGAGGTAGACCTGACGACATTGGATGAAAAGGATGCGCGTGCTGAGCTCTGTGCTGGGCCTGCTGTCTAGTCCCAATGGAATGCACGGCCTGGATAGAGGTTCCAATTGGTGCACCTCGATGAACCATGTAGCTGTGGCTCCACTTACATTGGTGTTGGCTGGGGACGTTGGGTAGGTTCACCTGGCGTTCCTCCTCATCGGGAGTCATATAGGGGTTTACCAACTCAACGGTGTTAACCAAAGCATACCATTGAATATCTCTCAAAGAATCATTCACCACTAGGTGAATTCTGGGAGGGATCCCCATATTTTGGGGAATCCAGTTGCTGAGAGTTTGGGACGACGATGGCATTGGCGGAGCGCGTTGCTTCTTCTTGCACCGCCGCTACTTGCTCTTTTGGGAAGAGGTTGGTTGAGATGATGACGTAGAAGTGCTGGACATAGCTTCTAAAGGCTCCGGCTGATTTAGTTATGCCTGAATGATTCCATGGGCATGAGGAACCATTTTATAATCCATCCAGTCGTTGAACTTCTGGGAACCTGCTGCCACTCACCTTCGTCGTCGCTACCGATTTCTGACCTCACAAAGACACCCACCACTTGTGCCGGGGTCGGGCCCAGCCTGACTATGTTGTTATTGACTTGGTCTTGGAGCCAGTCCTTAAACACATAGCACTACTTGATGGTGTTCCCCAAAATTTGATGATAGGGGTAGTAGTTGGGGTGATCGGTGAGATTCACCTCTGTCGGCCTTCTGCACTCAGGTAAGCGTACAATCCCCTGCTCTAGGGCACTACAGAAGTAACCGAGGACCTGATTCTCACTAAATAAGTAAGTTTGGTGTCTTCTTTCCTGATACAGAGCCCTTGGATCCTGGAATTGACAAGGAGCCAGAGGGGCCTGTCGAGGAGGTGGACCCTGATTGTCCCACCTAGGGAACGACGAGGCATTACGCGGAGGCGCCTTCCGATTATGAGGATGTTTCGGAGCTGAAGGCCATGCCTGAGGCGGAGGGTCTCGGTGAGGTGGCAGGCCTGGTGCTACTGGTATCAACACTAGATTCATGGGGGCCTCTATCTGGGCCACCGCAGCGGGTTCGACTCTGGCAGCTCACCATGCTGGGATTGCAGGGGGCAACGGACGTGACTGTCAGGTCTGTTGCAGGGCCTCTTCGAGGCGTTGGGCCTTATCCGAGAAGTCTCAGAATCCTCCAGGATAGTTCTGAGTAATCAGGGAAGGAACCAGTTCCATATTCACATTTCCCACAAACATCATCAGTAATTGCTCCTGAGTCAATGGCATGTCAAGGGAGTACGTGAGCCCATTACACCGGGTGATAAAGTCCACGACTCGCTCATCATGTCTTTTCTTTAACTTGAAGAGGTCTTTAATGATGGCCTTCCGAGTGGTAGAGATGAACTGGTATAGGAACATCCTATAAAGGTCCACCTAGATAGTCATGGATCTGATGGGGTGCTGGCTATACCAGATGAACGTCGGCCCCTCCAACGTCTGAATGAAACAGCGGATCTTGGCAGCCTCCTAGTGCTCTGGAGTCCCCAACATGGGCCCGCACCTCAAATTGAAGTGGTCCAGGTGCTGTGGCGGGTCCCCCATCCCGTTAAAGGGGGAGAATGTGGGATTCCTGAAACCCGGAGGTGTTGGCATATCATCCACCCACGCCGGGTATGTCTTTCCATAAGGTGGGATAACCACCTGTCACATTACCAAAGCCTCGACGCAAGTGATTAGCGCCGCTATAGTATCATCTGTGTGGGGGTCCCTGTCTTGATGGGGATCCCTAACCACAAGTACGTTGCTTGGTTCTTTAACACTATAGATAGCCTCAGCGGCTCGTGGAGCGGCCTGTAGGGTGGTTGGGGGAACTCGGGTAGGATTACTTGGGTTTCCACGCCGCTCGGGAGGATTCGGTGAGACGTATCGCACCCTCCTGTCATGAGTTCTGGCTTTAGCCCTATCTGTGGGAGTGGGATTATCAAGGTTTTTCAGAGGCATCTCACTGGGGGGAATCTGTTCCTACCCCTGCGGCCCCGACCAAGGATCGCTATAGTTGGGTCATCGCTCTATAGTGCGTTCAGCTAGGAGTTCGTCGACCAAACTATTTTTCTCAGCAAGATGCTGACGCAATGCAGCCTTCTCAGGGTCCTCCTCCGTCTTCTGCACTAGGGAAGACGGGTCAGAGTGCTTGACAGCTCCGACAGGATCTTTTCCCTTAATGACATTCCGGCTGAGCACTAACGACTCGGTGGGCGCAGGGAGACCTTGGAGTTTCCTATACTGATGGGAAATCCTCCCTGACAGGTCCAAAAATGGTGGAACACCCTCAGAAAGAAAATATCCATAGAAAAACTCAATCTCGTCCTCCTTGTCCACTATGTCAGCCATGTGGACCGTGACCCTTCCCAAGGGCATGTCCTCAATATCGAATAGCGTGTTGGGTTGTCGTTGGATAGGGCTGAAGAGGAGGGCATCATACTGCCTCCAGCCAAGGACATGGTGTGGGGGGTTTCTTTCCTGATGATTTTGTGGAGTACCTTAATACTCTATATGCATTTCTACTAGAGGGCCTCACGACGGACTAGTGACTCAGGGTGCTAGGCCACCAGGAGTGCGGCCAGATTGACTAGACGACACTGCTCGCTGATGTCCTCCAAATGTGATTGGATCCTTGGATATACCATGCACTGATGACAGAGACTGAAATCCATTGCCCAGAGGGTGTAGTGAAGACACTCAACTTCCTATGGGGTGAGGGACTTGGGTATGAAGAAATCATGTGCTGCTACAGGCCAGAACTCCTCGAGGAAGCGGTCCGCTACAAGGATTCTCCAGAAGCTACTCGGCTCAATTTCAAGGACTGCCCCTAGATTACCCCACTCGCCAACTGGGGGCAGTTGAGGAACTGGCAGTAGTACTTAGGTAGACCACTGAGACAATAGGCCGTCAGGCGGAGAATGCGGAAAACGGGCTGACTGGCCACCGACTCTCGGGTTGTCCTCCGAAGAGTGGAGGGACTTGGCCACTACGTCGCGGTAGGAGGGGCTGACAGCCTCTGTTCCTGGTTCAGGGGCCAGGGATGCTGGTGGGAGGTCATGTTGTTGTTCGCCCACCATTGGTACCTAGAATAGCTTTTTTTGATCTCTTGTAGAGGTAAAAATAACTTCCGGTGATGATGGTGGTGACTGCACGATCGTAGCCTGCGAGGTCGCCGGGTTTTCATCCTCCTGGATAAACCTATGGAGGGAGGTGGGAATCCTGTAGACCTCACATTCTGGAAGTACCAGGCTGATGCGCCTCATCCCTGCTCCATCCCTTGACTTAGATGAGCGTGGGGAGGGTTCCTAAGATGATTCGCACTCCGCTTCAGAGTCTAAGAATCAAACTAGTTTGATCTCTGTCCGGGCCTTCCCAGGATTCTTCTTGTGGTGGCGACGACCCACCTTTCTACCTTTGGGTGGATCTTTGGGATAGGGCTGATTCCTGACATGGGGTCCTTTGGCCACAATGGTATGAGGGCGGAGAGGTTTTCCACTTGAGATAGTCGGGCTGCGAGGAGCACCGGGACAAATGTCGAAGGGGGCATGGGGAGGACCTCCCTAAACAGCGCCTGAGCGGGCGAAACCTCCGTTGGAACTGGTGGAAGCATGGGGAGGACCTCTATTCTTGGTGCGGGTGGAGCGAGGCTGGCCTTCACCCCTCTAGTTGTCGAGGTGAGGAATACCTTCGCCAGCTGCGTAGAGGACATAGGGAGGATCCCCATGTTGGAGAGAGACCGGACCACGGGGCGGATCCTCATTTGGATTGGGGGTGGCACTGGGAAGACATCCATGCCGAGCCTCGAAGCGGGGAATACACATGCTCGCAGTAGTGGTGGTACGGGGAGGACCTCCGTATGAGGTGGCATCATCATGGGTTGGTTCATGGTGACCACTGATCGTTCCTGCAACCCGGAGAGTCGACCCAGCCTGCCCAAGGGTGGTTGGGGCCTCGATCCCAGTTTGGCGTATGAGTGCCCCTGCTCAGTGTGTGTAGGGACTTGATGATATGTGTCGGTGGTGGCTCGAGCCATAGTAGTCGTCGACGTTGATGCCCCTTGGCGGTCGTTCTCCTCAGCCCGTGCCTGACGCTGGCGTCGGGTCAAGCGAGCTGGTGCTGGTGGTGCAGGTGCATGGATTACCTGCTCCTCTGTCAAGGTCGGACGGTGGTGCTGACGCTGCTAGGTGGGGTTCCTTTCTTGGATCCCCTATATTGGGACTCTAACCGGGCTGGGTCGGATGTCACCCACCTCATTAGCATAAGGTAGGAAGTCATCAAAGCGCTCCAGGGACAGGCTCCCGAAACGATTGAATGTTGGGGTGGGGAGCATCGGATCCCTATGCGGCCCTCAGGGGCAGCATTGACGGCGGGGCCCACATGCCTCCAGATCTAGGCAGGCCATATCCCAGGTCAGGATAATTCCCTCCTCCTGGTAACGACATACAAGGTCATTAATCACCCTTCATTGGACGACTTCCGATGAGGATATGGGGTGGGGGCGCCCCACAGTCGTTGACGTAGGTCTCATTCCTGTAGCAGTGGATCCACGCAAAGCAGTGGTGTTGGCATTTCCCTTGCCCCTGCATAGGCGGGCGGGCGGTGATCGCATTCTTATGGCAGCAATCAGATTCCTGAGAAGCAGAGAGATGAACCCATCAGTTCTGAAAGAAAAGGAATTGACGACCAATGCCCCAATGACATCCCGTCTCCTATGATCGGTAAGAGGGATCCACGCTGACAACATCGTAGAACGGAATGTCCTATGCTCTACTACCCCAACTTCTAGTGAGTTTCTCCCCAGGCCTGGTATTTTCTTTGCAGGACCTGGCGCCAGATAGCTGAATCTGGTGACACATCAATCCATGAATTCCCCGAGCATTACTAATATCAATATTGAGGAGAATAACTTCACATCGAGTTCACCATTTCCATTTCTAACGCTTTCTCCGAGGCACGTACGTCCATCTTCATGAGTGTGACAGGCACAGATTTTGTTACCCCACATTCCCGCTTTCCAATGGAGGACGGCATTCGTTCCTTGTTTAGGGTAGTCTTCTCCTTGATTGAAATTGGATGATGGGATGTTAGTTCTTCTTTTCGCGGATTCCTCCTCGGAGCTTGTCACTGAGTCTGAGTCTCCCTCATAGATTTAATATGTTGTTCATGAAAACCTTCCCAACACCATATTTTCATGGAAACCAGTTAATTACACTGCTTCTATCAGGACATTCCAATGGGTCCCATCAGGGTAGCATCCTTGGGTTAGGGGAGTAGTCACGCTAGGAATCACTCGAGTGTCTGGATGCTGAGGATTGGTGTGTCTTTATTTTGTCCCTTGTTATAGGGCTTCTCAATGGCGCGGAAGCCTGAGGCATCCCACATCGAACACAAGGAATTATATGCCATAGGCATGTATCTGAGGTTTTCCTCAGATTTCCATGTTTAACATAGGGTATGCCGCGAGTTTAACATTCAGTGAGGAAGGATCAGACTGATCAGAACACTGATTAGAGTGGATCAGATTGAGGAACCCCCTGGGGGGGAACACTGATATTGGGGACAAAACATGGGATGTAACACCCGAGACTTTTATGTTATCATCAAAGGAATATTTTTCTACACAACACTTGCTTGGCTTGCTTTACACGCAATCGCGACCTTCCTCGATAGCTTGCGTCGTACGCAATACCGAGTTTCACTAAACAACAATATGCTATTAAAACTAGCCGTTATGAATAGTAATAACCACTTTTTGAAATTTTATAAATTTTATTTTTCAAAATGGACTTCATTTTTGGACTCAGAATATCGAAATTAGCCTAGGGTGAAATTTTGGTATTTTTCTGAAAACTTTCAATTTTTGATGAATAATGAAACCACTAAGTGGTAGGTTAAAAACTGAATTTTGCATAAAACTTAATTTTACCGCTTCTGTGAATGGAATTTCGAAAATCCGACAGACACGGTTGATATCAGTAAGTAAAATGTGGTTCAATGAGATAAAAATAATTTTTTGGTGAATAGTAACTTTTTACTTTTTTTTACCGCGGTTAATAGTAAATAGGGTAACTAAGGGTAAATATGATATTAATATTACCCTAACACATGTCCTAATTCTATTGGACAAGTGTAATTCGACCAAAAACAAACTTAGGAATAAAATATGACCATTTAGGCCCACTTGGATTAGATTAGGACATTTATTATTAATTTATTTAAAGAAGGGTTAAAATAGTTAAAATCAAAGTTTAATAAGTAAATCATTTTTAATATAGGGTTATACATAAGATAAATTCGATTGTAAATATTCATTAGAAAGATAAAAAGATTTCCTACATGATGGTATTTTATTTGTAATTTTTAGACATCAAATAATTTAATTTAATTATGACACAATGATGATACAGTAATTATCTTATTAATGAAATATTGACATAATTGATGTTATAAACACCAAAATAAATATAATTTGAGACTTTTTATGAATTACACTAATTTTCTAGGTTACTATGATATATTACTGTTGATTTAATCAACTTGGTTCGAACATATAATTCTGTTATGACTTTCACAAAAATCATATATCAAATAGTGTCAAAATTGACACAAAATAGTTTTTAAATCAAATATTATATTATTAATTGTTATTTTATTCCTAAAAATCTAAGGTTCGGACAAATGACTTAGATAAGGATATATATATTAATAATAAACAATTTGGGGTTCGTTTGGCATGTTATAGTAAGTGTATTAACCTTATAGTGAAAGAAAATAAAAAGACACGGTAAAAGTTAAATTATTTAACTTAGAGTTAAATCTAATTGATAAGGGTAAAATAATTCCCTAAACTTGTCTAAATCCTATTGGTTGATAGGATTTCGACCCATCCCCACCTTATATTCGAAATAAGACCCTTTGGAACCATTATAAACCGATTTTGACTTTAATATAAAATAATATTTTGAGATATTCCTAAGGTGCCCCTCTCCTCCCTTATAAAAGGGCACCTCCTCCCCCTCCTCCTCACACCAATTTGAGCACTCAAGCTCGGCCAAACCCTGCCATTTTCTCCTCTCCACTTCCCTAGAATAATCCTAGAGGTCCTGGTCTTCTCCAAAGACCAATCTTAGTTCCTTAAGTGGAGGATTCAAAGAGGCGTTCCAAAGAAGAGGTAATATCCATTACCGATCTTTTCAATTTCTTTCTTCTTCAACTTCTTCTTCTTTAGTTGTTTCATGATAAAGTAATAACATCAGTATTACTTACATACTGATATGTTATTATAAATATGAAACAACCCTAATTCACCTTCTATCCATCCTACGGAAAAATGAAATCACCGCGCGTGCGTACGTACGGAATACCGTCTCCACGCCGTGGTGTAATCTATTTTCCACCATCACCTTACAAGGATGGGTATAATGGTGTAATGAGTAACTATATATGATTATTATTAAGTAATATTGATACTGAAATAATATATATATATATACTCCAATACAATTCCATGATCATAGGAACGATATCATCACTCGTGCGTACGTACGGAATACCGTCTCCACGATGTGATGCGACTCGTTCTACATGATCTTCATTTCATAATGATTATATAAATGAATTGAATGAATGAATATGTTATATACTACACTAATACCATTCTGGAAATGAATTATCTATAACCTAAAGATAAGAATAATAATTTATTCGACAAAACACGCATAAGAACAAAAAGTTATAAAGACCCGAGTAACTTGTAACAATGAAATATTACTAACAAGAAGCTAATAATATGACCATATATGATCTCATATCAATATGTATGATTCTGGAATAAGTCAATAACATTATTTAAACCATTATACAGGAGCTTCAGACACGTACAAAGCAAATTGGACCTAAGGTAAGGGAAATATCACAATCTCATTTTTATCCGAGATTGTTTATTCGTAAGTATTTACTGGGGTGTATTTTATCATCCACATCCATGTTCCCTCAATATGTAATATTGTTTCCATCCACTTGAAATAGTTTAAATCCAATTTTACCCTTAGGTGAGTTTTTAGTAAAGAATATGAAAGGAATCTTTTGTCGTTTTCTTTCCGTACGAGGTACCTTTTGACTTTTCCGACAAAAGTACGAAGAATGTTTTTTTTAACTTATACGGCATGAATGGATTTTTAAAACATTACTTCAAAGAAGCTTCCTTTACAAGTTTTCATGTTTATTTTTAATCAACTACTTTTATTTTAAAGTTGTATGACATGTTACGAAAGGAAAAATGTTTTTGAAGAAGAAAGGATATTTTCCTCAAGAATTCAATACAAGTGTTTTATCAAAATTATTTTCCATCTAAGATAATAAAGGGTTCTGTTTCTATCCATATTTTTACATTGTTTTGACTATGTTGTGATGGAATTATGTTTATGAATTCCTTTATCATATATGAATTGATTTATGATGTCATGATGTTTCAAGAATCCCATTTTTGTTATATGTGTTATGCGATGATGTATGTTTTATGATTATGTGGCACACATAAGAAAGGATTCATTATAAGATGGGTGGGACCTATATCTCCCTCCAATGCATTGGGTAATGATTTTATATCTCATGAGATAGACATGGCTGGAACGGAAGGTTATTTCGGTTCAGTGATACAGGACTGAAACGAGGAGTGAACTCGGTTCAGAAAGGGACTTTGTCCACTAAGATAATCTTGGCAATGAGTCATGACTAACAAGAAATGATTTTCCATGATTATGTGTTCATGCCACAAAGTTTCAAGTTTTATGTTATGATTATGGGGGTCTCATTTTCACTTCTATGATTTATTCCATGTTAAGATATTATGATCTCTTTTGCAGGTTTTGATCTTCATAAAGATATGATATGATTTTTATTTCCTTTATTTGCCCTTGCTGAGCATTTGAGCTCACCCTTTTATGTTTTCTTTTCCCCAGGTCAGGAAGATGGATATTAAATAGAATATGCTAAAAGGGACCCTAGATATGATGAAATAAACGGGAGACACTGTAGAAGATTTATGAACCAGTTGTTTATGTTTCCCAGTTTCTAAAGACACTATACCTATACGATCCTTTGTGGTTTTGTCATATGTTGTAATAAGTGTGCTTCAATTTCTAAGTATTAACAATGTATGTAAAGTATGGGTCGTTATAGTTGGTATCAGAGGCAAAGGAGGTAGGAATGTATCCGATCCTTGGGAACTCTCACATGTGAGCGTTGGACGAAGCATGGCTCTCCGCCCAAGGGCTTCATGAGGAAATGGCTGCCACTGGGGATGGTGGTGTGTCCCGCCCAGGGGGTGTAGCCGCCCATGGAGTGCCCTGATAGGTATCAATTGTAGTCCACTGGAAGTAATTCTGGACCGCTATAGTTGGTATCAGAGGAAAGGTATAGTCAACCTTTGGAAACTAGGATGTGAAAGCCTTAGTAAGAACCCTAAGGATAAGTCTAAGCATAGAACACAATCTTAGTGTTTTAGAAATGGCCTTGAATAACCTAGGATAAGATCTTAAGCATGAAAATTTTATTCTTGAATTATGTGGTTTCCTATTATAATTAGTGTTGCTCACACTATTCTTCTTGGTTTTAGTCAATGGCTGGAACCCGAAGGAACCGTGTTAATGCGGAATGCGATGGGCAATGCAATGATTGTCCCCCTGAGCAAACAAACGATATGGGAGCTGGAATGCAAAATCTTGTAGCCATGCTCACACAACTTTCTCAAGCTATGAATCATGCAGGATTTCCAAACGAACAAAGGAGGGAGCAACATTCTGTTGAATCCTTCATGAGGCAGCGTCCACTATCTTTCAGCGGGTCTACTGATCCATTAGTTGCTGAACAATGGATTAGTACTACTGAAAAGATATTTTCAGTTCTTCAATGTTCTGAGCATGATAAAGTCATCCTAGCAGTGTATCGTTTGGAAGGAGATGCGGATCAATGGTGGAATCTTGTTAAGAATACGAGGCAAAGGGATGAAATTGAGTCTATGGAATGGGACGAGTTCAAGAACTTATTTTTCAATAAGTACTTCCCTCGTATTCTCCGAACAAAGATGGAGAAAGAGTTCCTTGAACTGAAGCAAAGGGATGATGAATCTGTTAGTACCTATGAAGCAAATTTTACAAGACTTGCAAGGTACGCTTCTGGTATTATTATCCAACCTGAGAGTAAGATCGATCGATTCTTTAGTGGCTTAAAACCAAGTCTTCGAAGGGCGTTAGCCATAAGGGACTTCAATAGTTACGAGGAAATCGTTCGATGTGCTCTCAAAGTCGAGATGGAGATTAGAGTAACCCATCAGTCACATGGGTTTGATAAGAAGAGGAAGATGGAATTCAAAGAAAAATCTAAAGAGCACACGGAAAAGAAGATGAACTTTCCCTTATGCTCAAAGTGTGGAAAGAAACATGGAGGGAGTTGTCTTAAAGGGACAAGTAAATGTTTTAAATGTGGAAAGGAAGGTCATCGGGCATTTGAATGCCGTGATAATGGGAAAAAGATGTCTAATGACGCAAACAAAGGAAGGGATACACAGAATGAACCTACTACACTTCAATGTTTCAAGTGCAAGGAGATGGGGCATTATGCCAATCAATGCCCAAATCCAAGGGTTGATGATGATGGTCGACGTCAACAAACTCTTAAGGCTAAAGACAAAGGAAAGTCACATGCAATTTCTATCAGCGATGTGGAGTACGATAACGATGTGGTGAAAGGTACACTTACCATCCACTCTAAAGTAGCAAATGTTTTATTTGATTCTGGATCCAACCACTCTTTTATTTCTGAAGACTTTTCTAAGGGTATCACCGTATTACCTCAACGATTAGATGTTGAGTTAGCTGTGACAACACCTAATGGCACATCAATCGCATCAAAAGTTTATAATTCTTCTCCGATCGAAGTTTGTGGGAAAGTGCTTCCTGCAAATCTTGTGATCCTTCCTTTAGTAGAATTTGATGTGATTCTTGGCATGGATTGGATTTCTCTACATGGAGCTCATATCGATTGCCAAAGAAGGGAAGTCACATTTCATATTCCAGATCAATCTACGATCGTCTATCAATGCAAGGATGAACATAACCTTCCAGTGGAAATTTCTTCCATCTTATGGGTATTGATTCCACTAAATGAAGGTTATTTATCTCAAATGGTTGGTGAGAAACTCACGATTAAGAATATGCCCATTGTACGGGAGTTTGATGATGTCTTTCCGGAGGAATTACCGGGTCTTCCACCAAATCGTGAAGTTGAGTTTTCAATAGAACTCGTACCGGGTGCTTTGCCTATTTCAAAGACACCTTATAGAATGGCCCCAATTGAGTTGCAGGAATTGAAGAAGCAACTCCAAGAGAATCTTGATAAGGGATTCATACGCCCTAGTGCGTCACCTTGGGGAGCACCTGTTCTATTTGTTAAGAAGAAAGATGGATCAATGAGACTCTGCATTGATTATCGAGAACTTAACAAGATCACTATCAAGAACAAATATCCTCTCCCACGCATTGATGACTTATTTGACCAACTACGCGGAGCTCAATACTTTTCCAAGATTGATCTTAGTTCAGGGTATCATCAATTAAGGGTCAAAAGGGAGGATATACCAAAGACGGCTTTCCGTACAAGGTATGGACACTATGAATTTATAGTGATGCCATTTGGTCTTACTAATGCCCCTGCTATCTTCATGGATCTAATGAATAGAGTCTTTAGAGACTATCTTGATCAATTTGTGGTAGTCTTTATAGACGATATTCTTGTCTATTCAAAGAGCAAGGAAGAGCATGAAGATCACTTGAGAATTATATTGAAGACCCCGAGAAAGGAGAAGCTTTATGCCAAATTTACCAAGTGTGAATTTTGGCTTCAAAAAGTTGCATTTTTGGGTCATATAATCTCAAAAGAGGGGATATCTGTGGATCCAGCAAAAACAGAGGTTATCGAAAGATGGTCAAGACCAACAACAGTAACTGAGATCCGAAGTTTTCTTGGTTTGGCTGGATATTATCGACATTTTGTAAAAGATTTTTCACGATTATCTAATCCACTCACCAAGTTGACTCGGAAAGGAGTTAAGTTTGTCTGGACAGAGGAATGTGAAGAGAATTTCAAGGAGTTGAAAAGAAGGTTATCCAGTGCACCTGTGCTCACACTGCCCTGTAGTGGAGAAAGGTTTGTGATCTACAGTGATGCATCCAAGAAGGGATTGGGGTGTGTTCTTATGCAAAATGATATGGTGATAGCTTATGCCTCACGATAGTTGAAAATCCATGAGCAAAATTACCCAACACATGATTTGGAGTTGGCTGCGGTAATCTTTGCATTAAAGATTTGGAGGCATTACCTTTATGGTGAAAGGTGTGATATTTATACTGATCATAAAAGTTTAAAGTATATTTTCACACAAAAGGAGTTGAATATGCGTCAAAGAAGATGGTTGGAGCTGATTAAGGATTATGACTGCTCAATCCATTACCACCCTGGGAAAGCAAACAAGGTGGCAGATGCATTAAGTCGACAAGACCATGCTAGTTTATCCATGATGAGGATCACAAAAGATCCAATATTTATGGATTTACAAAGGATAGGTCTTGGAATTATAATGGAAAGGGAAAAATCTTATCTTTCTCAAATGAATGTTCAACCATCTATACATGTGAAGATTAAAGAGGCACAGAAAGAAGATGTCGAGTTACAAAAGAAGGTGAGAAATGTTCCTGAATTCAACCTTGATTGTGATGGGATAATAAAGTTCAGGAATCGGGTTTGCATTCCTCCCATCCCCGAATTAAAGAATGAGCTGCTGGATGAGGCTCATAGTTCATCATTCTCTATTCATCCTGGAAGCACGAAGATGTATAGGGACCTGAAAGAGTACTTCTGGTGGGATGGCATGAAAAGAGATGTTGCTGAATATGTCTCTCGATGCTTGGTTTGTCAACAAGTTAAAGCTGAGAGACAAAAGTCTAAGGGGATGTTACAACCATTACCCATACCCGAATGGAAATGGGAAAACATCACTATGGACTTTGTCACAGGACTTCCTAAAACATCCAAAGGCAATAATGCTATCTGGGTCATAGTTGATCGTCTTACAAAGTCTGCACACTTCATTGCTATTAGAGAGGATTTCTCTCTAGATTAGCTTGCCAGGATATATGTAAAGGAAGTGGTAAGATTGCATGGAGTACCACTTTCTATTATATCTGATCGGGATCCGAGATTTACCTCGAAGTTCTGGCGAAGTCTTCAGCATACTCTGGATACAGAGTTGAGTTTCAGCACTGCTTATCATCCTCAGACAGACGGTCAGTCTGAGAGAACAATTCAAACCCTAGAAGATATGTTGAGAGCTTGCTCTATGGATTTCAAATGAGGTTGGGATCAACACCTACCTTTGGTGGAATTTTCTTATAATAATAGCTTTCACTCTAGTATTCAGATGGCTCCTTATGAAGCTCTCTATGGAAAGAAATGCAGGACTCCAACTTGCTGGGATGAAGTTGGGGAAAGAAAGCTATTAGGACCTGATCTCGTTGATGAAATGGCAGAAAAGGTTAGATCTATTCAACAACACATAAGAGCAGCTCAGAGTCGACAGAAAAGTTATGCCGACAACCGAAGAAAAGACCTAGAGTTTGAAGTGGGTGATAAAGTGTTCTTACGAATATCTCCCTGGAAGAGGGTTATGAGATTTGGAAAGAAGGGGAAGTTGAGCCCTAGATATATCGGTCCTTTCGAAATACTGGATCGTGTTGGGAAGGTAGCTTACCGATTGGCGCTTCCACCGAATCTCTCTCAAGTTCACGATGTGTTCCATGTATCTCTCCTGAGAAAGTACATACCAGATCCTTCACATGTACTTAGCTCAGAAGTTGTACCGCTGGAGCAAGATCTTTCTTATGAAGAACAGCCGATAGAGATTCTGGATCGTAGCGAAAAAGTCCTACGAAACAAGACCACTCGCTTGGTGAAAGTTTTATGGAGAAACCACCAACTTGAAGAAGCTACATGGGAGCTTGAGGATATGATGAGGGAGAAGTATCCTCATTTGTTTGTTTCAAAGTGACGAATTTCGAGGGCGAAATTCTTTTTAAGGGGGGTAGAATGTAACACCCGAGACTTTTATGTTATCATCAAAGGAATCTTTTTCTACACAACACTTGCTTGGCTTGCTTTACACGCAATCGCGACCTTCCTCGATAGCTTGCGTCGTACGCAATACCGAGTTTCACTAAACAACAATATGCTATTAAAACTAGCCGTTATGAATAGTAATAACCACTTTTTGAAATTTTATAAATTTTATTTTTCAAAATGGACTTCATTTTTGGACTCAGAATATCGAAATTAGCCTAGGGTGAAATTTTGGTATTTTTCTGAAAACTTTCAATTTTTGATGAATAGTGAAACCACTAAGTGGTAGGTTAAAAACTGAATTTTGCATAAAACTTAATTTTACCGCTTCTGTGAATGGAATTTCGAAAATCCGACAGACACGGTTGATATCAGTAAGTAAAATGTGGTTCAATGAGATAAAAATAATTTTTTGGTGAATAGTAACTTTTTACTTTTTTTTACCGCGGTTAATAGTAAATAGGGTAACTAAGGGTAAATATGATATTAATATTACCCTAACACATGTCCTAATTCTATTGGACAAGTGTAATTCGACCAAAAACAAACTTAGGAATAAAATATGACCATTTAGGCCCACTTGGATTAGATTAGGACATTTATTATTAATTTATTTAAAGAAGGGTTAAAATAGTTAAAATCAAAGTTTAATAAGTAAATCATTTTTAATATAGGGTTATACATAAGATAAATTCGATTGTAAATATTCATTAGAAAGATAAAAAGATTTCCTACATGATGGTATTTTATTTGTAATTTTTAGACATCAAATAAGTTAATTTAATTATGACACAAAGATGATGCAGTAATTATCTTATTAATGAAATATTGACATAATTGATGTTATAAACACCAAAATAAATATAATTTGAGACTTTTTATGAATTCAACTAATTTTCTAGGTTACTATGATATATTAGTGTTGATTTAATCAACTTGGTTTGAACATATAATTCTGTTATGACTTTCACAAAAATCATATATCAAATAGTGTCAAAATTGACACAAAATAGTTTTTAAATCAAATATTATATTATTAATTGTTATTTTATTCCTAAAAATCTAAGGTTCGTCCAAATGACTTAGATAAGGATATATATATTAATAATAAACAATTTGGGGTTCGTTTGGCATGTTATAGTAAGTGTATTAACCTTATAGTGAAAGAAAACAAAAAGACACGGTAAAAGTTAAATTATTTAACTTAGAGTTAAATCTAATTGATAAGGGTAAAATAATTCCCTAAACTTGTCTAAATCCTATTGGTTGATAGTATTTCGACCCCTCTCCACCTTATACTCGAAATAAGACCCTTTGGAACCATTATAAACCGATTTTGACTTTAATATAAAATAATATTTTGAGATATTCCTAAGGTGCCCCTCTCCTCCCTTATAAAAGGGCACCTCCTCCCCCTCCTCCTCACACCAATTTGAGCACTCAAGCTCGGCCAACCCCTGCCATTTTCTCCTCTCCACTTCCCTAGAATAATCCTAGAGGTCCTGGTCTTCTCCAAAGACCAATCTTAGTTCCTTAAGTGGAGGATTCAAAGAGGCGTTCCAAAGAAGAGGTAATATCCATTACCGATCTTTTCAATTTCTTTCTTCTTCAACTTCTTCTTCTTTAGTTGTTTCATGATAAAGTAATAACATCAGTATTACTTACATACTGATATGTTATTATAAATATGAAACAACCCTAATTCACCTTCTATCCATCCTACGGAAAAATGAAATCACCGCGCGTGTGTACGTACGGAATACCGTCTCCACGCCGTGGTGTAATCTATTTTCCACCATCACCTTACAAGGATGGGTATAATGGTGTAAAGAGTAACTATATATGATTATTATTAAGTAATATTGATACTGAAATAATATATATATATACTCCAATACAATTCCACGATCATAGGAACGATATCATCACTCGTGCGTACGTACGGAATACCGTCTCCACGATGTGATGCGACTCGTTCTACATGATATTCATTTAATAATGATTATATAAATGAATTGAATGAATGAATATGGTATATACTACACTAATACCATTCTGGAAATGAATTATCTATAACCTAAAGATAATAATAAGAATTTATTCGACAAAACACGCATAAGAACAAAAAGTTATAAAGACCCGAGTAACTTGTAACAATGAAATATTACTAACAAGAAGCTAATAATATGACCATATATGATCTCATATCAATATGTATGATTCTGGAATAAGTCAATAACATTATTTAAACCATTATACAGGAGCTTCGGACACGTACAAATCAAATTGGACCTAAGGTAAGGGAAATATCACAATCTCATTTTTATCCGAGATTGTTTATTCGTAAGTATTTACTGGGGTGTATTTTATCATCCACATCCATGTTCCCTCAATATGTAATATTGTTTCCATCAACTTGAAATAGTTTAAATCCAATTTTACCCTTAGGTGAGTGTTTAGTAAAGAATATGAAAGTAATCTTTTGTCGTTTTCTTTCCGTACGAGGTACCTTTTGACTTTTCCGACAAAAGTACGAAGAATGTTTTTTTTAACTTATACGGCATGAATGGATTTTTAAAACATTACTTCAAAGAAGCTTCCTTTACAAGTTTTCAAGTTTATTTTTAATCAACTACTTTTATTTTAAAGTTGTATGACATGTTATGAAAGGAAAAATGTTTTTGAAGAAGAAAGGATATTTTCCTCAAGAATTCAATACAAGTGTTTTATCAAAATTATTTTCCATCTAAGATAATAAAGGGTTCTGTTTCTATCCATATTTTTACATTGTTTTGACTATGTTGTGATGGAATTATGTTTATGAATTCTTTTATCATATATGAATTGATTTATGATGTCATGATGTTTCAAGAATCCCATTTTTGTTATATGTGTTATGCGATGATGTATGTTTTATGATTATGTGGCACACATAAGAAAGGATTCATTATAAGATGGGTGGGACCTATATCTCCCTCCAATGCATTGGGTAATGATTTTATATCTCATGAGATAGACATGGCTGGAACGGAAGGTTATTTCGGTTCAGTGATACAGGACTGAAACGAGGAGTGAACTCGGTTCAGAAAGGGACTTTGTCCACTAAGATAGTCTTGGCAATGAGTCATGACTAACAAGAAATGATTTTCCATGATTATGTGTGCATGCCACAAAGTTTCAAGTTTTATGTTATGATTATGGGGATCTCATTTTCACTTCTATGATTTATTCCATGTTAAGATATTATGATCTCTTTTGCAGGTTTTGATCTTCATAAAGATATGATATGATTTTTATTTCCTTTATTTGCCCTTGCTGAGCATTTGAGCTCACCCTTTTATGTTTTCTTTTCCCCAGGTCAGGAAGATGGATATTAAATAGAATATGCTAAAAGGGACCCTAGATATGATGAAATAAACGGGAGACACTGTAGAAGATTTATGAACCAGTTGTTTATGTTTCCCAGTTTCTAAAGACACTATACCTATACGATCCTTTGTGGTTTTGTCATATGTTGTAATAAGTGTGCTTCAATTTCGAAGTATTAACAATGTATGTAAAGTATGGGTCGTTATATGGGAGGCTCCCCAAATGCTGTGGAGGATAATGAGGTGGCATTATCTCACCAGGATGTGGAATCCCGGGTAAGAATAAGGATAGACTATGGTTTTGGGCTTGAGCCTAAAAGATACCTCCTACGTACCATGCCTTGACATGGATCAAAGTCCCTAAAGTTTAGGTGTACAGCTTACCGTCATGTGGGACGGGGGTGAACCAATGTGAAGGAGGTCAGAACAACTGGGTTGTGGACTTGAACCTCTGGGAGGCTTCTTACGTACCATGCCTTGACATATATCAAAGTCCATGTAGTTCAGGATGGGGTGTTTCGGCGAACCGATGTGAAGATGGATCGGGGGTCCGATGGGTGATGGGCTTAAACCTTATGGAGGATTCCTATGTACAATCCCTTGACATGGATCAAAGATCATGTAGTTCAGGATGGCATGGGTTTCCGTGAACCGATGTGAATTAAAACCTTGGTTCAGTTGGATGGCAGGCTTGAACCTCAGGGAGGATTCCTACGTACCATTCCTTGACATGGATCAAAGACCACATAGTACTGGATGGCGTAGGGCTTACACTCTAGGCTGCCCAAGGTCTTGGTGAACCGACGTGAAGGAGGTCGGAACGACCGGGGTGGTGGGATTGAACCTCGTGGGGGCTTCCTATGTAGTATGCTTTGACATGGATCAAATTCCACGTAGTTCAGTGAAAAAGGGGTTGTTGAACCAACATGAAGGAGTGTCGGGACAACTGGATGGTGGGCTTGAACCTCGTGAGGCTTCCTACGTACCATGCCTTGACATGGATCAAAGTTCCCGTAGTTCAAGTGTACAATTTAACGTCATGTGGGACAAGGTATGTTTTCATGGTCAATGCTTACTCTAAGCCCATGTGAGTCACGCTCGGTGTGAGAAACAAGAGGCAGTAGGGACCTAACGATCACGTCGTGAAAGATATTTCTGTGGGATATAGAGTGGGGATTACACATTGAGTTGCCCAATGAGAGAGATATTGAGGCTTACTCCAGGATGGAGACCCAGAGGTGACAAAGGACAGCGAGAGAGGGGTTTGGGTCCAAAAAATGGAGGAGCCTCGTTCCTTATCACACCCTCCGCTAGCCTTGGGGACCGAAGATAAAAGGAGGAGCAGGGATGCTATGATGCCTCATGGAAGGTAAAATGGGGGATTACGCCGAGGTGCTTTCCCATCCCCCACGGACAAAAACCACTCCCAGAAGTTGGATATCATCCCCTGTGGAGACTCGGGGGTGGGGCGTGTATAATTTCCAAGGTGGGGGGACCCTGAGTGCGAGGCACGAGGCTAGGTCATAGTTTAATGTCATGTGTTGAGGATGAGGTTCTTAACAGTTTAACATCATATAGCTCAGACGAGGGGGGTTTGCTCTGCTTCCCTAGGACTTACATAACTGGTACCCTCTACTCCTTGTGGGAGGGAAGGCACTGGTAATGCCATATTGAGGGGGTTTCACAGACCAAGCCATCGACAGGTCCACGTTAGCATCGCTATGCGAAGAAGAAATATCCATTAGCGTGCCTATGCGAAGAATCATTAGGCGCAACAATGCTATGGGAAGTATTGTCTAGGGGACTTTGAAATCACATCGTACAAACCTGGAGGGTCGCATGAGAAAAGGATTTTCCAAGTATAGAGGTTTATAGGTAGGGGCCTTGTGGAGCTCTGTTGCTCTGCGTAGCGGAGGGCACCTGCAAAGGGCTTTTCTTAAAAAAGTGGGGTGCCTCAGCCTTATAATGGGGTGGAGGTGCAAATGGGAGGTGCTTCACGAAGTGGCAGGGCATTCACAGAGCACATCCTCATGGAGTAAAGGTGCCTCATGGAGAAAGATGTCGGGAAGCAATGTGCTTCACGAAGTAAAATGATCCTGCCTTAGCAAATGGATCAAGTGTACATGAAGGGTGATTCATGAAGTATAAACACCCCGTGATGACCTGGGTCCCCTTGGGTATCCCATTTCTTCATGGAATCCCTTAGGCTTTGCGAAAGGAATCCCTCTCGGAAGAGGGGATCAAAGAAAGACAATGGGGAGGCACTTCGAAAAGAAGAAGTACCTCGCGTAGCTCATGGTTCTCCAAATGGAAGAGTGCTTCGTGATTCGGGAGCTGAGAAGCCGAAATGTCAGATTTTCCATCCTGAGAGCTTAGGGGGAGTCCCGTATTTATAGGAAAGAGGTGCCATGGAGTGGAGCTCACGCAGTGTGAAGAGGGGTGATGGAGCTTCGTGGTGGGTTCGCGAACATCAAATGCATTCGGGGAGTGTCCCGCCTCCTGGGATTCACAGCGGGCTCGCGAACATCAAATGTTTTCACGGAGGCTCCCGACTCCTTCGCTTTGCGGAGGGCTCATGAACATAAAATGCGTTCACAGAGCGTCCCACCTCCTTCGCTTCATAGCGGGCTCGTGAACGTCAAATGCATTCATGGAGTCATCCATCTTCTTTGCTTCATGACGGCCGCGGTGCTTGGGGACTCGGCAAAGGGGCTTCACGAGGTAGTATGTGGGGTTTCCTTGGGGCCTTTTCTTTATTCCAAATTTTGGCTCCAAAAGTAGGTATGAAAATTTCTTGTACCTTTTTTATGAATTTTGTTCTGGCTAATACTCCTACAAATTTTATCAAATTTCTGAACAAGATATTCAATAAGTACCATGATTTTTTCATGGTGGTATTTTTGGATGAAATTTTGGTTTAATCTAAAATTTGGAAGACCATGTGCATAATTTGAGATAAGTTCTATAAATTTTGAGAGATTATTAACTTTAAATTAAACATTGAAAATGTAATTTTTGATTCAGTAAGTGATGTTCATTGGAGATGTGGTCTCATAAGATGGTATTTAAATTTAACCTAAGAAGATGAAAGTTGTTATAGCATGGGATCAACCACATAATTTTTTAGAGATTCATATCTTCTTTTGATAAGCTAGATATCATCGCATGTTTGTTAAATTTTTCTCAAAATTAGAATCTCTAATTACTTCTTTTACTCAGAAAAAAGTGAGGTTCTTATGGGATGTAAAATGTTAGAATTATTTTTCATTTTTAAGTGAATTTTGACTTTGGTGTTAGTGTTGAATCCTCTAGAGGCTGGGACGAGGTGTGTGGTTTTTTGTGATGCATCGATTTTGGGTTTGGTATGTATTCATATATAGGTTCACCATGTGGTAGCTTATGTTTCTAGATAGATTAAGTCACATGAGAAGAATTATCTAACCCGTGATCTCAAACTTATTATTGTGATTCATTATCTTAAGGGTTGGGAGAATTACCATTTTATATAAATCATTTATCTTTATTTCAAAAAAAAATTTGAGTTATGTATTCGCTCAAAAATATTAGAACATTTTGTAGATACGATGGGCGGAGCACATTAAATATTTTTATGTTGACATCTCCTATAACCCTAGTAAGGGGAATGTCCCTGAAAATTCATTCATTAGGAAACTTCCAAACTAGACTATGAAATATTCATCATAAGAGTGGAATATGATGGATCTATTTACTCGAAACCATCTGGGAGTCTATGATGATGTGACTATAATTTTTCTAGAAAGGTTTTAGTTAACCTCCACTCTTCTCGAGGTGATTATTTGGTAGAAGTAGCTTTATGATCATTTTTTCCATTAGGGAATCTATTTATAGTGGGGATACCATTAGTGAGTGGTTTTCTCTTCATAGGTTATCCTATGTTTCTACAACTGGTACATTCTCACTTTTCCTATGAGATAAAAAATGATGGGTTATTTTCCTAATTCATAGTTGGAAATTTACTTGGTCACCAAAAGGATGTTCTATGATATGTTGTGATGATTCTAGTGTTTATGTATAAGGTGAGACATCAGTAACATTGTTTATCAGTGTTATACCTGCCAATAATTCCATGCTGGGAACAAAAAAACCTTAGGGTTTTCTTTATCCCCTTTCAGTGTTTACTTGGAAGTGGGATGCGATTTTTATGGATTTATTAGTTTGGTTGTTGATTAACTTTTGTAATATGAATGTGATATGGGTTTTTATTGATAGGTTGAAGAAATTGGTTCACGTTATACCCATTCAAGTTATGACTAAAGTGGTGGACTTGGTAATTCTCTATATGAATGAGATTATCCATTTTATGGATTTTTTTATGCAATAGTATCTTATAGGGATCCACATGTTACGGCCTCCAAGAGTAAATGGGATCCTAGGTGTGTTTTTACACAGTATATCATCTGCAAAAAAGATGGCCAGATAAAATGAGTTATACATATCCTTTAAGAGGTGCAATTAACATGCGTTCTTAGCTTTGGTGAAGCTTAGGATGACCATTTGGGACTAGTTGAGTTTTCTTTCAAAAATAGTTTACAACCCTCTATTATAATGTCTCCATTTGAGGCCTTGTGTGGTTATCCATGTATATGACAACCCTTGTCTTTATTACACATTTATTAATGATGTATTACATAATGGTACACATAATAAAACCCGAAATATTGATAAGTATAGTATCTTTGGTTAATTATTTACACTGCATATTAACATAAAATAGGGGGTACATCACCATCACTGAAAACTTCATTAATATGCTCATAATATTCCCTCATACTTAAAATTTCATGGGATAACCTGGAGACATACATAGGAAACGAATGATCTATAAATACCGGTAAGGTAATATAAAACTCATAACATGAATAAGGTACTATATGTTAATCAATATTAATTTCAATAGGACATAAAAGGGGTGAGAATTATAAACCTGAACAATGAGGCATGATATAGAATGATAACATAATGGAAACATGGGAATGTGGAAAAAACTTTAAACATGACATCATAGGAATAATTTAAGGTTAAAAACCATTAAAACATAACCAAATGTGATTAGGATAAACTCCCATGAACTATACATGAATTCTCTTGAGATGAAAACATTACCCAATGGATTAGAGCGTTATATAATTCCAGGTTCACCTTTTGCTTTCATATCATGTACATGCATAAGTGTGACACATATAACATTAAAAATTGTATCATATTTCATGATATTTAATTTGATGACCAAGTATTATGGAATAAATACATTGATTTCCCCAATTAAATTAGTATTGGTGTGTCGAGGTGAATACCCTTGAGTAGAAAGAGTGATGGTATTCACAATAAAATGGTTTGGCAAGGAAAATCACAGTGAAATTTCTATAGAATAAAGATGGTACTTAAAGATTCATAAATTGATTTAATGAGAGAGAAAGGGTAATATCATCATTTTTAAATAAAATTTACATTAATAAGGACATGTAAAATTTTATGCCGATATTATTAATTGGAAATAAGGATATAAAATGAAGAAGATGCTTTAATAAAGAGGATAAGGAGAGGGTCCCTTACCTTGAGAAGGTGATTCCAAAAGCTTCAGAGGAGGTTATTGAGAGATTTTGGGAACCTTGGGAGTAATATAAAAAGGTGAGGGAAGATTATAGAAGTTATATATGGTTTTTAGTGAATATTAATGAGATATTGGGTCTGTTTATATAGGAACAGAGAAGGGAGTTCTTTATTATTTTTCAAACTTAGGTTTTTTAATATATATAATAAAGTAATAAAAAACACAAAACTTCTCATGGTTTTCCCATGGTTTCATTAAAAGGGGATTGTTTTTAATTATTTTATATGTAAAAGTGTCGAAATTATTAAAATATTACCCTTGGAGATGTGAAAGTGAGTCATGTTCTTTAAGAAATGATTTTCAAATCTTACAATATATTCTAGGTTTTAGAGGATTCATAATGGATTTATAAGATTAATCAAATAAACTAAAGAAATATATTAAAGGGGAAACATATATTTTATCTTGGATACATTTTATAGCATTTATTACATCACTTTTGGGTCATTATAATGTCATTATACACACCATATATTTATACTGTATTTAATTTTTACTCGAAAATTAGACTCTCTCCGAACATTATGAAAAATTAACCATTGGATAATTTTTATGTCCTGATTCAAAAAATAATATTCATTTTATTCAAATAATTTTATGAATATGTGAATTTTAACTTTTATAATAATAATTTGCATTTATTGAGAAATGTTGGTTTTTTTTATAATAACAGTTTTCGAACCCTTATAAAAATTATTTTTGACTTACTGAAATTATATTATAAATTATAATTAATAAATATTATTTAATATTAATATTTTATTAAAATATAATTTATTTAAACAATTAATTAATTTATCAAAATGAATGTCTTAATTAAAATTAATTATTACCTAAAAATATAACTTGTGTTTTATAGAATCAAAATAAATATCATTTATAATATAGAAATAATAATATATAAATATAACCATTATTATATTGAAAATATAGTATACATATTCATATTATCAATGTCTTGATACATATCCTTTTATTACAACAAAAAATGCCTTGGGGGTAAGGTGTGCGATGGTGATACTTTCATGGGGTGGTTCGGTGAACATTGTTTAGTTCGTGATCATGATTATCTAAAAATTATTCCATAAATGATTTATATCAATATTCAGTTGTTGGATATCATCTTGGGATTGGTCAAAGGAAAATACCAGTGATGTTATCTCCCTCAAAATCTCTGATAAATGGACATCACATGGCATGATCCTACTATGTGAGGTCATCACTTCCTTTTTCTATGTTAATTGGATTATAAAATACCAATATTAATACTAATAATATGATTACTATTAACCAAATATATTATAAACAGTTATGATGCATAAAAATATTCTAAATCTAATGAGATATAATAAAACCAAGGAATTTTATGTGGTTTCTATAACCATAATACAAAATAGAAAATTTTATTAAATCATAAAGAGAATTTTATTTATAAAATTTTGTGTGGTTATATTCTTCCCCACTTTAGAAAGTTTTCCCTCAAACTTTTTATTTCACACACTAAAATGGATGTGGGTAAATCTGTTTCTTCACATCATCCAGATCACATGTTTCTTCTTCAAACATATGGTTTCTCCATAGAACTTTGACAAGCTGCATTGTCTTATTTCATAAAACCATTTCACTACAATATAAGATCTTCATAGGATTCTTCTCATATGAAAGATAATTATCTAATGGTACCACATCATGATTGAGTACATGTGATGGATTTGGTATGTTCTTCCTCAAGAGAGATACATGGAACACATCATGTACTTGAGATAGGTTATGTGGGAGTTCTTTTCAATAGGCTACCACTCAAATGAGATCGAGGATATTTAAGGGGATGATATATCTTGGACTAAGATTTCCATTCTTCCCAAATATCATGACTTAATTCTTTGGAGATATGAGTAAGAATACCTTGTCTCCAACATAGAAATATAGATCTCATAGACAATTGTAATTATAAATCTTTTTCCAACTCTGAGCATTCTTGATGTTCTTCTGAATGGTCTTGAAATTTTACACTATTTCCTCGACCATTTCATGACCTAGCATGTTTGAATTCCCCAAATTCATCCCAATATACAAGTTTTTTCACCTCTTCCCAAAAATGCCTTCAATGGGGGATACTTGGATGCTTGAGTTAAAGCTATTATTTTATGAAAACTAAAATAGATGAAGATGTTGATCCCAACCACTTTTTATGTCCATTGATCATGATCTCAACATTTTCTTAAGTGTTGAGATATTTTAATTATATTGGGCATCAGTTTGAGGGTGATAAGTTTTGATGAAGTTAAACCAGGAATTTAGTTCATATTAGAGACTCCTCTAGAACATTGAGGTAAATCTTGGATATTGATCAGATATAATCGACGGTGGTGTTCCATGTAGCTTCAAAACTTATCTAATTTATATTCTTGCATGTTTATCGAGTGATAATTCCTCTCGAATTGAAATTAACCGAGAATAATTTGTAAGATGATCGACCACAAGGCATATAGCATTATTTACTCTTGATGTATTTGGAACATAATGACAAAGTTAATGGTTATGTTTTCACATTTACATGTTGGTATAGTAAATGGTTAAAACATCCCACTGTATTTTTGTCTTTCCACCTTAATTTTATGACATACAAGACAACATGATGTAAATTACATGATCTATTTCTTCATATTGTCCCACAAATAGTACTCTCAGAGATCTCGATACATCTTTTCACTCACTGTCTGGATGGAGAAGGTTAATTTATGTTCATCATCTAATATCTCCTTATTTAACTCAGGATTTTATGTTACACATATCCTTGACCCAAATATTACAACGCTTTCTTTATTTATTTCGAACTCAGGATATGATCATATCCTTCTCAATTTACATCAAGGATAAAATTGTTGGATCCATTCTACTTAGAGGGTTTTCCACTTTATTTTATTTACTAATATGGTAGTGGATTGATAAATCACAACCCTTAATCATGTTTAACCATATTCACTGGAGCATATTCAGATATTTATATGAGAATATATAATTTAGTCTCTAATGATCCCTTTATATTTTACACTTCTCCCAAAAGAGATAATCCCACTAGATTTTCAGTTAAAAGATCACTACAGGTAAATCCAGATCCTATGTTTAGTAGTTTTGTTTATGAACCATGAATTTCCTTAATACATAGGTATCACATTGTCATTCAACATTAACACATTGCCCAATTCCTTTTTTAAAACATCATTGTATACCACAAAATGTTCCCCACTTGTGGGAAACAAAAGTACAGGTGTAGTGATAAGCCTGTTTTTCAACTCCTTGAATCTCTTTTAACATTAATAATTAAAAACAAACTTAACTCCCTTTAAAATTAGTTTATTTAGAGAGTTTGAAAATAATGATAAATTTCTCACAAGTCAATGATATGGGATTAGATAATCCCAGGAAACTATGGATTTCTATCACAGATTCGAACCATATCTATCCTTTAATTGTTTTTGTCTTTGAAGGGTCTATAGATATCCCATTTGTTGTGATAATATTCTCAAAGAATGATAATTAATTCAAAGAGAACTCAAATTTTATATAATATTAATAAATATAATTCTTTCACAAAGTCTTTATCATAGTTTTAAAATTCCCATCATTTCCCTCCTTTCTTTTGGATTATATTAGAATATCAT
The DNA here is from genome assembly GCA_963277665.1 of Viscum album. NCBI lineage: Eukaryota > Viridiplantae > Streptophyta > Magnoliopsida > Santalales > Viscaceae > Viscum > Viscum album. The sequence goes on along the minus strand of OY728145.1, from coordinate 296,137,745 downwards.
CTATAAAGACTATTACAAATTTTTTGAAATAACCTCAAAAGATTCTATTCATCAAGTCCATTATGATTTTGGGAGCATCAGTGAGTCTAAATAGAATGACTATGAACTCATAGTTCTTATAAATTGTGTGGAAATTATCCTTAGGTATATCCTCTATCACATCCTACCTTTTTTATACATAAACATTTCATTACATTGTACAAAATAGAAGATCTATTAAAGATCAGTTTCTTTGAAAAAAGGTACATAATACATGAAAACTAAAAACATTATTATATTAAAATTTAAATGATTCTTCAAGTTTAATACTAAGTAAATTTATTTAATCTCATTTCCTAGGGACATACATCAAAATAAAGAGTGATAATAAGTCCCAGTAATGGAAAATAAAGGAAACAATTTACTTGTGATCTTAAGGAATATCAATAAGAAGATGAGGAAATTTATAAAGGAAAGGGAAATAGTAAAAGAGGCATGTCATACTAAAAGAAACAATATTAATAAACTATAAATGTGTTTAAAACATTTAATTGGTTCATTCATAATAATATCACCAAGTTTTGTCATCGAGGTGTCATAAAAATTACCAAGGTTATTCCCCAAGGTATCATAAAACTACTCATCTCTAGAGATTAAATTATTTACCCAATGAATTTGAGTACTATAAGGGTTCAAAATTAATATATATTAATTAATTTGATACACATATATAATAATAATAAAATCACAAATAAACCATGGAGAATAAAATAAATGGGTTTCATATCAAAATCATGGTGTTTTAGAAAGTGCTTAAAAACAAGATCCTTTTCTCATTTTAAACCCACTAAAAAAGAGAGAGGGTTTCATGTATGTTAATACCAGAATAAAATAGATCATTTTGAAATTTATTTGAATACCTCTAGTGAATAAAGATATTTGGTTATTCATAGAATAATATAAAATAATTTCTTTGGAAAAAGAAAGCAATTTTAAGAAGAAAAATCGGGAGCATAACGAGTATAAAATGTGGTATTAGAAAATAGTAAAAAAAAGTGGGGATAAGGGTATCCCATTAAAACAATTATCTTAATACATTAAATGGATAGAATAAAATGAATATAAGAACATATTTTTGAAACTTGAAATACATACCACATAAAATTAACTTGAAAGTAAAAGATAAATTGTTATTTCACTCACCTTGAAGAGTAGCTCCTAAAACTCAAAGATTGGAACCTTAGGGGCTTGAGGAATCCTTGGGAGGACTCCTTGTGATGTATAAATACCAAATAGTATTGCATGATAATTTTTAATGAAACTAAATGAATAAATGGGTGGGTATTTATAGAAATAGTGAGGGATATTTTTATTAATAACCTAGGACACCTCGATAGTGGTAATTGAAAAACAATGGGCTTTCCCATGGTATTTTGCAATGATATTTTCCACATAGGATACCTATTGAGTTACTGTAATCCAAATAATTCTACCATCATTTTATATTACTCATTACATCATTATGAAATAGTTATGATGTCATTCAACATACCAAAAAACTCAAACTATATTTTTTCTATTCATAAAAAAAATTAAAGTATTTTATAAAATTCTCCTAAATTCACCCTAACCTAATATCAACATTCTGATTTCAAAATGTACATTTAATTTATCAAAATAATTCTATAAATAAGTTAAATTTAGCTTTTAACTATAAAAATACCTACTTATTAAAAAATAGTAGATAATAAATGTATATTGAATGCAAAGTAAAATTTCTAAAATCTGGAAAAAAAACTTATCCTGTATAACTAAAAAGGAGTTATTTTTTAAGACAATTTAATTACAATAAAATTATTAATAAAACCTTAGTTTAATATAATAATTTATTTTTTTCTAAAAAGTGATTTTTTTTTTGAAAAATCAATATTTCAAATTCGTCAAATTTCTTAAAACAGAAATGATGGAATAAAAATTTGATAAAAATAAATGGATTAAAATTTTATGTAACTAGTGCATCAACACATAACCCTTTATAACACCCAAAAATTACCTAAGGGTGAGGTGTGTGATATTGATAGACTCATGGAGCGGCTAGGCTAACATCAACCAAGTGGTAATCTCTACTAACTTAAACTTCTCATGTTTGTGATTTTGTTCAAGATTAACATATTGAGGCTCAACTTGGGATTGGTCAAGAGAAAATCCCAAATATGATACCTACCTCATATGTTCAGACAAATGGTATCATAAGATATGACTCTACTAGATTATCTCATCGACTCTTAATTATGCATTAACTAACCATTGTCATTTTTATTTATAATAATAATTATAATGTTAAAATTATTATTAAGAGTATTGTTTCCAATGGTTATATTGAAAAACAATCATAATTGACTAATGGTCATATAATGGTCAAAACCCAATGGTCACATTTCAAATTAAACTCACTTCATTATTAAATGGATATAGTTTTGTTGAGTACAAAATCATATAACACACATTTTTAGGGAATAATTATCATTCAAAAAGTTCAGGTTGTTACATCCTCCTTGTTCACCCTTACTTGATAATACCCTGACCAAATATCTTCCTTGGAAAAGTATTGGGATCCATTTAGCTAAGAGAATAAGTAATAAATACATGATAGAGGAAGCTTGTTCTTTATTGTGATCTTGTTTAATTAACTATAATCAATGAAAATGCACATTGACCTATCCTTTTTCTTGATGAAGAGGACCAGTGCACCCTAAGGTGAAGAACATTGGTGTCTGAACCCTTTATATAGATTCTCCTATAGTTGTTTCTTAATCTATTCATGTTCCAAAATAATCATTCAATATAGAGTCTTCGATAATGGAAATTCTCCTGGTATAATCTTAATTAAAAAATCAACCTCTTAGCTAGGAAGAAGACCCGTAAATTCTTCAGGAATGACATCAATGTATTCCCTCAAAATGAGAATGTGTTCAATGATGATCTTTTCCTTAATGAAAATAATTTGAGATAGATATACTTAATCATATATAAATAATATACATACTTTAAATTTTGGTGCTAAAGAAGATTCATCCACCTACTTTTACTAGTAAAGAATCGAGGGACAATTTGTGATACAGATAGTGATTTTTATATCGTGAAAATTTATTTTCTATCTATATAGGGAAAGTAAATACATATAAAGAATTGAATCAAATTACACTAAAGGGAGTATCAAAAGGTTATTTGGGAATTTAATCCCACAAATTTTGATAGGGGGGGTTATATACTTGGGATGGAATAACTTCCTCGTTTCATGTTTTTACCAATGAATCAATTTCTATGATTTTGGTGGTTTTGGAATAGTTCTACAAAAATTGTGTGATTTGAAAGAATAAATAGAACCACAATCAAAACATATATTCTTTATAATTGAATGAATAACTATAATACCTATCACCACTTCATTGTTGGGATCCACCTCAGCGGTTGTGAAGGAAATTGATCTTCCTTACTACCTTAGACTTTATTGGTGTTGATTGTCACTAACAGCCCTTAGCTTAGGGAATTGGATCACATAGTGTCCTCATTCCATGCTATAGAAACATTGAAAAATAAGATGAGGGTAAACTGGAGAATTAATTTATTATATTTCATTTGTGGGTTTATCCCATCATCAATCACTAGCTAGGTCCCCTACCTTTCCAAACCTAAATCATTTCCTCATCCCACTTAGGAATTTTTTGGGGTGCCTCTTTCCGAACTTTTTACCACTAGGATGTTTAAATTTCTTACCACTATTATATTTTTCTATCACACCACCAGAATTAAAATCCACTTTCCTATTCTTATCTTTATGAGACCCTTGAGATTGTTTGGTCTTCATTTCCATTTTGAGGGAACACTAGAAAATTGTAATGAACTACCCCCGGGGCCTCTATCATGACTACCCCAAGCCCGCCTTCAATAGGTCAGGGGATAAAGACTAGCACCAAGTAGCCATATACCAAAAATGGAGTTATATTACTAAGTACCTATACACAATAACCCATCTCCAATCCCAAAAGAGATTAACTAAAAACATTAAATAAACAAGCATGTATACCTCTAAGTTACCAAAAATAGAGTATGATAGTATAAAACTAAAAAGTAAATTAGGCCAGAGTAAAAGACCAACCAAAAGGGGAAGTGAAAGATCCTAAATATTATCTGCAGAAAGCCCTACCTAAAGGGAAGGTATAGAAACAACTATCTGAAGTCGTTGAACCACACCTCATCTCTCGAACCTCTATCTAAGCACCACCTGGTCTCAGTTCACCAAGGACTCCGTCAAAGCATCAATCATATGTACAAGATGCAAAATAATCATACATAGTCCGTGAAGGTGTGAGTAAAACAATACTAAATAGGGACCCCAAAACCAAAAATGTACACAACTGAGAAAAAAAAAGTTCAACACAAAGGAAACACATGAAGTGCACTAAAAAGGAAATAGATGAAGTACACCACAAAAAAACACATGAAGTATTGTAAATATGGCCTGAACACACATGTATAAGTCTAATGAAAAAAAAGAATGATTTCCTATATTAGTCCACTAATATTTTAGTCTCTATAACATTAGAAGTGTTAGTGGAACAAAGAGCGTTGATGGCACATAGAGCATCAACAGTGCATGGAGCGTCAATGGCACATAGAGTGTCGGTGGCGTCCAGAGCGGTGATCATTTATGGGATGTCAATGGTGCACGGAGCTTATATAGAGCACAAATCATTGATGTTTCATGGATCATTTATGTTTTACAGAGAATCTATGATTTAATTAGTCCCCCAATTCACATAGTCACCAATATCACAGTCACAGCCAACTGTAGGATTCCGCTCATAGGGCACTTGTTCTGGGAGCACCTACTCCTCGATCCATTAGTTTATCAACCAATTTCCAAAAAAAACAAACTTAGAGTATCTCAAAAGGATTGTATTTTCACAAGGGTCTCAACACTACAAATTTCTCTTCAAGTGGACACAGGGTGTGAAATATATTGCCAATTTAGAAAAAATGGTTTGGTTCGATCAGGGTCCGACCTGGCCCTGTCAACCCAACCTAACATGGTTCTGCTGAACCGACCCAATATGATTCGGCCAACCAACCTGACCGAGTAGGTCTATGACAGCCCGAACCATCCCAGCCTGATAGACCTAGCCCTTTGGGTCACTGGGCTGCATGGTCCATCCCACTGGGCCAACAAAGCAGTCATGTTCGCTCAACCCAGCACGCCGCATGCGGGCAGATCCTTTAGCACATGGCTCAGTTTTTTCCTCTTGGTCAATGTGGTTATCGTCTTCAACATGAATGGAACTACATCCCATACCCCTCGTCTCGTGGCCCTGCTATCGCGGTGTCCTCCTCTGACGCGGCCTCTGAGTCGCATCCTGCCATAGTCACCGCCACGGATCTTGTCTACTTCTTGTGTCCTATGCGGCCGCAGGCTCCTCCTCCAGCGCAATCCAGCTGGACTACGGTTATGCACCCTACTAGTATTTGTGCTAACCTCACCTTCGGCCACCATTTCGATAGCCCTCCGTTCATCGCGCCCTCTACTATGATCCGCCACCTACCTATTTCACTCCGATCGTAGCTCCGCAATGTCATCTCAGATCACAACCTTTGTCTTAGATCATTTTTCTATGGATCATGGGTGCAACGCTCGATCATTAATGTAGGGTTTCAAATGGGAGATTAATACATGAAGAATGTAACAGATTTAGGGGGAGATTTTAAGCATATAAACTCCCAAAGAATGGATCTTGGCTTTATTTGTTCGATCATGATACATTCATGTTAGGGGATCATGAAGAAACTGACATCAAAATAATCACCAAGATATATTACCTTTTATCTCGAAAAAATTATCTATCCTATAAGAATGATCGAACAATAGAAAAACATGTTTGTGTGATGGTTTGTGTTCGTTGTTTGATTCTAAGAAGGGGAAAATAAATCATTAAGAGATTGACACCATACCTCAAGGTTGGATCATTCGTTGATGAAGAACAGGGTTTCGTGTCTTCATTGATCCTCGATCTGCCGACTTTCGTCATCAAGAGATATCTTCCTTCTCCTTACCTCAGGGTAATTATAGGTTTATGGTGATAAACCTAAATACCTATAACATGGATTATTAAAAAGGTAACCCTCCACTATTTCCCAACATAACATTTAATAAAATATTTTTATTAGATATTATAGTGATGTCTACCTCCAAAATATAACTTTCACCCTCAACCCATGTCGATCAAGGTTAGGCCCCACCTAAGGAAAACACCCCATTACAAAATCAATGGTGTTCTTTGATTTCCCATCTATGTTATCAATTAGGAGATGTAAGGATTTTGAAATAAAATAATTTTTGTTTAATTATTTTATTTATAGTTACAACCCTAGTAACTTTTCCTACAGATGACCCGCACCAACCAATGTTAGGTCGTGCCTAGGGTAATTCCACTACCATGAACTCAACGGTTCCATCATATTTCTGATTTGGGAAATCTTTTAGGATTTATTTCACCTTTTCAAAAAAATTGTGCTCATGTGATATTAAAAAAAGTAAATTTTTTAATCAGTTCTGATCACCCCAGGCCACAGAATCGCACATCATCTCAATGCCTAGTCTCATAATTTTCAAAATTATTTCTAAAAAAATGAGAAAATCCAAGTCATTACAACAATTTTCTCAAAGCTATCAAAGTCTTGGATTTCTAGGATTTTTCATAGACTGGTTTTTAGCCTACCAAATAAGTTGAAAACATTTCATTTAGGGGTAACGACAAAGTCGGAGGTGTGGCGTGCAAGTATTCTGAATTTTTTTCATTTCCCTAATGTATAAATCATAATTTTTTCTAAAGTTAAATGAAATCTATTAATTTGGAGAGTTTGAGTAAAATATTTTTCAAAAGACATCTTTCAAAATTTCTTACACCACATCGCCTCAATCTCTTCCTCATGCTTCATATTTTTGATCAGTTTCCACCAATGATCAGATTCTCCCTTCATAAGATAAAATAAAGTACATCCTTATCTTGAATGAAAAATTGATGGATGTATAATATCTACTAAATGTCTTTGATCCATTATTTCTTGATTAAGGTGTCAGATGATCCATTGAAAGTTAGAGGTCTTTGTCATACAAAGGTTTCAATTGTAGCTTTTCCTTTCTTAGGGGGAATTGGGTGTTCCTCCTAATTAAATTTTATATTCATAACATGATTCAAATGAGCTATTATCATAACAAAGTTCATGATTTATTTCCCCATCAGTTTGGTAATCTCATTGGGTAAGTCGTCACATTTCACCCACATTGATTGTTTACTCAGTTTTTCATATTTTTGGCCATTGTCTAGAATAAAAAAAATTAAGGATGAGTATTTTTAAACTATTAGACACATAAATGGAAACCCAAAAACATTAAATGAATAATTTATAAATTATATGTATTTCTTTAATTTAGGATCTCTAGGATTAATTCTATGTTATCCAAGTTCTATTCGCTAACATAGACACATATGATCATTTTTATTCCATTAATAGTGGTTCGTAATGATCTTGTGAATATACTAATGCATATACTCTAGTATTTACAAACTATGTGTGTATTAAGGCCCATTATCATGCATCAGTTTTCGATCGATTCTAGATCAATGTTGTGTTTTGGGGTTTTACACCTAAGTACATCTGTGTGAGATCCACATCCACTTGTAGTATCCATATATGGATGTATCATCTTTAAATCCACTTAATAAATACATTAACAAAATTTTTGGATGTATTATTATTTTTAGACACATCTATAAGTCTTTCACTATAGTTTTATAATCATATTCCCAAAAATAACTAAACATTACTTTGATACCAACTATGACAACCGTTTTCTTAATTACACATTAATTAATAAATTATTACATAAAGGTATAAACAATACAAGTGTATCTGTGTAATTAGGTACATTAAATAAAAAATTAAATTAGGGTTTACATAATCATTAATTAAATCTTCCTTAACATGCTCATAATATTCCATCATACTTAAAACTACAATGGATAACCTAGGGATATACATAAGAAAGGTGTTAGCTATAAAACCCAGTAAGGGAATAAGAAAATCATATCATGAATAAGGAATTACATGTTAGATAATTGTACTATCAATGGGTCATAAAATGGGTGAGAATCATAAGCATTACAAATGAGGCATGATATATCATGATAACATAATGGAAACATGAGAACGTAGAAACAACTTTAAACATGATATCATAAGCATAATTCAAGGTTAACCACCAAGGAACCATAACATAATTTGAGTAGGATAACTTCCCATGCACTATATATTTCATCTCAGGAGTCTAAAACATTATCCAATTCATTGGACCACAATATTACTTCAACTGCACACATATCGTTTATATCATGTACGTGGATAAATGTGTCACCTAGAACATTCAACATAAGATCATTTTTTTCATATTAAATTCCATGATCAAAGAGTTTTAAATAAATAAAAAATATTTCTCAAATAAAATGATTATAGGTATTTCTAGTTGAAAACCCTTGAGAAGAAATAGTGATGGTATTCACAATAAAAATGTTTGGCATGGAAAATTCACAGTGAAATTTTGGCATCATAACGATGGTACATAAAGATTTATAAAATGGTTTAATGATATTGAAAGGGGTATATAATCATTTAGAAATAAAATGGATAGTAATATATACAGGGAAACAAATATAAAAATATTATTAATTTTAAATAAAATATATAAAATGAAGAACATTCTTGAATAATGTGTAGAATGAGAGGATTCATTACCTTGAGAGGGTGATTCCAAAAGTTTCGGAGGAGCCTCTTGAGAGTTTGGGGGAACCCTAAGAGGACACTAGAGATGGTAAGAAAAAGTAAGGTTGTCCTCCAATTTTTTTGAGTTAAGAGGAATGGGATCTTGGGAGGGTTTATATAGGAAAAAATAGAGGAGTTCTTTATTATTTCTCAAACATAGGTTTTGTGACTCTATATAATAAAGTAATCAAAATCACAAACATTCCCAAGGTTTATTCACAAGATTTCTTTCAAAGGGAAGTGGTTTAAATTATTTTATAATTCTGAGGGCCTAAATTATTAAAATATTTCCCTTGGTGATGTGGAAGTGTTTTATGTTCTTTAAGAAATGATTTTAAGACCTACAAATTTATTATTGGTTTTTGAGGATTAATAAAGGTTTTTTAAAATTAATAAAATAACTTCACAAAGACATTATATTAAACAAAAAGCATTTATTTGGTCGTGGAAAACTTTTATATCATTTATTGAATCACTTTTGGTCATTATGATGTCATAACACACATCATATATTTATACCATATTTAATTTTTACCCGAAAATTTGACTATCTAAGAAAATTATGAAAAATTGACCATTTTATAATTTCAAAATTATGATTCAAAAAATAATATTTATTTTTTTACAAATAAACTTCTAAATATGTGAATATTAAATTTTAAAATGAGAATGGACATTTATTGGGAAATGATGCATTTTTTTACAATAACAATTTTCGAACCCTTATAAAAAATATTTTTGACTTATTAAAATTACATTATCAACTATACATAATAAATATTATTTAATATTAATATTTTATTAAAATATAATTTATTTTAAAAATTCATTAATTTATCAACAATAATTTCTTAATTGAAATTACATATTACCCAAAAATATAATTTTTGTTTTACCAAATTAAAATCAAAATAATTTATAAAGTAATAATAATATGAAGTAAATATAACCATTATTCTATTAAGAATAAAATATAAATATTAATATTATTAGGGTATGGATACATAGCCTTTTATTAAACTAGCAAGCACCCTGAGGGTAAGGAGCATCATGGTGATGCTTTCCTGGGGTGGTTCGTCTTACGAGGTTTGGGTCATGATCTCAATGAGCTTAAATGTATCATGTAAATAGTTTTTCTCTTGATTTAGTTGTTGGATATTATCTTGGGATTGGTCAATGAAAGATCCTAATGACTCTATCTCCCATAGAAGTTCCAATAAATGGGAATCATATGGAATCATCCAACCGTTTGAGGCCATTACTTCATTTGTCTATGTAAATTAGATTTTTCAAAAACATATATTTATAATAATCTTATAACCATTGTTCAACAACTATATTATTGAATGTTTTGATCGATAATCATTTTTTAAATATTATAGGATATAATAAAACCAAGGAATGGAATGTGTATTCTATAACCATAATACATCATGTGACATTTACTTAAATCACAAAGGGAATTTTATTTATAAAATTTAAGTTCATTACAATATAAATATCCATTTTTTGTGGTTAAATATTGGTGAAACTTCATTAGTAGGATAGTTTATGGTCCAATAGATGATGATAAAGATTCAGTTGCTTCCTCAGAGAATGGTGATGAAATAGAATCTGTATAAATCTTATGATGATTATCATTGTTGATCCTTGGAATTCTCAGTTAGTGACATATTGTTCTTGAGATTTTCATCTCAATTGGGTAACGAATGTCATGGGAAATAGGGAAAGATTTTACTGAGATGTGTGGTTAATTTTTTTATTGTTGAGAAAATGGGGAAATTGTATTATGGTTTTTCAATTCCACCATAGTTGTCTCTGATCTACAATTTGTATCATGAATCACATCCCATGAGGTATTTTTCTAACCCTTATCATGTCCTAAGATAGGAAGATCTTGATGTTGAGCCTGATTTATCTATAAGTGAGCATCCACTTAGGATTTTTGTTATTGAGATAATTTCAATTCATGGGTAGATGATAACTTTGGTTTGTGTTATATGGTATCATGGTTTTGATCTTCATGATACTTGGGATCATGAGGCATTGATGATAGTAAAATGGACTCATCACTTTGATATGTAATCTTCTTGTTAGGATTTTTGAGGAATGAAATTGTTTATGGTGGAGAGGTTGTAACATCCTGTTATTTTATTTTGGGTATTTCTTAAACCTTTTTTTGACCGTACTTTGTTTGGTGATTTTCTTGGTTTGTTTTAGGTAAAATATAGAAAATATATGAAACTTTTTGGGTTTTGTATTATTGGAATAATGTTAAATAAAACCACATGGTTTGGTCCATAAAACTATGCATCCATGGTTGATCTATTTTAAGGGGAAGCATGGTTTTTCTAAACCTTATGGAAATCCCTATAAAGTTTGAACCTTTTGATAGTGAAGGTTTTCATGGTTGAGCATGGTTTGTTTAATAATGTTGCCCAAACGTGAACCCCAACTATGATTCTAGTAGGGGTGCAAGGTTTGGTTGCATAGTTACTTTCAACCAAGAAACCATTATAGTAAATAATTAACACAGTTTTTTTACCCCAAATTATTTTAATTAAAAATATCAGGACCCCTATTGAAGATTCCTAAACACCCCCACTAAACCTAAATCAGTTTCTTTTTCTTTCATATGATCTATAGATAATTGTTTGGATCTCCAAACCTTTTCCATTATGAAGAAAAGTACTAGTATAAGGTATGATCCCTTTCTAATATGTGTTTTATCTATTGATTTGGGTTCTTTCCCTCACATATTTCTCTCCATTTTTAGAGTGTTGAATCCTTATTTTTTTGATGGATTATAACTATGATTTTATGGATCTGGATTCCATCTTTTATTTCATAATCTCTTTTAACTCTATTCTTATTAGTGTTTCTATTACAGGTGTTAATTTTATCAAAAAATTAAAGGTAGGTGGTTCAATAATTATTTACCCCAAAATTGTTACCCTAATTAATTTATTGATTTTAAATGAGTTATTAATTAGTTTAAAAACATAAATTTGAGATGATTTTATTTTTTATTTAAAAAGGGCATAGAATTATGAAAAACCACCAATTTCAGTTGAGTTTAAATTGTTTGGAGGATTTTAAGAAATGATGGCTTCATTTTAAAGTGTATTTGATGAAATGATATGGTTTTGATTCTTGGTGAATTTTCATTAAATTAAATGGTGATTTGAAAAGTCATGAATTTAATGAAAGCCAATTATTTGGTTTTGAAATAAATAGGAATTTTGAAACTAAAATTGGTAATTATAATTGAGAATGATGAAATTATTGAAAATGATTGATTTTCCATTATTTATGTAATGATCCAATTCCGGATCCACTCAACTAGTTCCCCGTACCCGGTTCACCACATGACCTCAAGCGCATCTCCCCAAATTCCAGAGGTTGCCGACTAGCAGCGAGGGCCTTGGTGAATGATTGGGGAAACTATGCCCTCATTTGGTAAGGTATACAAGGGAAAGGAAATAACAGTCAATAGCGGAAGCAGTAAACAGAATATATTACCTGAAACTAAAAAGAAGAAACAATGAATATATATTAATTATGATAATGATGAAGCTGGTACAAGTATCTAAGGAAATCATCAAACACAACAACGTGCTGAAATAAAACTGAGAAACAAATTATGAAAATTAAACAGCAACTCCAGCAGCAACGCAAGCCAAAGCTCGGTCCTCGGCTCTCCAGCTCCAACCCAAAATCATGTACCTGAAGTAAAAGGGCCACAATCCCTATCCACACTTATAACCATATAACCTGTTTGGGACAAAAAGAAGGAAAAAAACAGGGTGTGAGGCTAATCCCAGTAGGAAATCACCACAGGATCTATGCCCTACTATCAGTGAGCAATATAGAAAAAGTGATGGAAATAAATACAGTAGAGATATAGGATTATACTAAAGTAAACAATCCTAAAAATATCAATTCACATTTATTTATTAATTTAATTCAATAATTTAACTATCAACCAAGTAATCTAGAAAAAATCTCTATAATCCCAAAGCATTGCAAGTAACACAACATATATCTCAGCAGACTACCTCAACAACAAGCAGTACAAAACCGAAGCTTGTTCTTTGGGTTAGTGGACACATCACAACCAACCAAAAAATATTTATACTGACTCTCCAGGTGGATTATGCTAGCATACCCCTCTAGTCAAGTAATCCTATAAAGGCACAAAGACTTGGGGAATCTCTCACCGTTAATTCCCCTATGGTCATACAACGATAACTATGGACTCTCTGAGGAAGCACTTACATCTAATTCCTCTTGTGGTCTCAATACATGCATAAAATAAGGAAACTATAAGGAAGAACATGGTCCAATTACCGTAGGTCCTACATACGAAACTAATTTATAACAGACTATATAGGGAAGCCCTTAATCGTCAATTCCCTCGTTAGTCTACCGCACCAGGTTCACACAGGCCTGAGCAGTCAAGTCATGCATAATCGACTGTCAGTAGCCCTAAGTAAGTTCAACAAACAACTTCTCTAATATCTACACTTCTTCAAAAGCATATAAACAGTAGGCAACACATGCAATCAATTATATCAAGGCCGGCAATCAATGCAACAAGGTCTGCCTCATTGGAAACCTAAGCGAAATGACGATAAATAGCCAAAACAAGGGAAACACCCATGGGGTGATCCTCGAACATGATAACAAGAAATAATTATTCATCTAATAGATTCAAAAAAACAATAAATCTAAGGCAGATAATAATGCAGGATCAAAACCCTAACCCGAGATGCTCGATACATGGGTATCTGACACTTTTGCACAAAAACTCAGAGACCTTCAACGTAAGGCAACAAACCACTTACCTCGATCCTAGGAGATCGATATACTTGAACCTCGGCACGTCAATTGGCCTATAACGGAGAAGATCTACAAAAAAATCTAAAACATTCAACCTATGATAACTCTCATAAGACATATAATCAGGAAACGTGGCCAAAGAAGAACCAAGAACTCACCGATGCGATTCTATTGCAACCGATGGCGTTCAATTTGGATAACCGGTGACATATCAGTGGCTCGGAGAAGATCTGCAGCTGTACGCCCACTCTTGGTCGAAGAATCTGGAGAAGAAGGTGTTTTGGGGGTTAAGACGTGACCCCGGTCCATTAAACGAAAAAAAATAAAGTACACGGTGTGTACTTCTGGAGTACACGGTGTGTACTTGACTTTTCCGTACTCAGCATTAAGCGGCCTCCACAACACCCCTTCATGGTCGTGTGGGTTTCCATGACATGGACAACACACGAAATCGAGCAGCATCAAAGTACACGGCGTGTACTTATAAAGTACACGTCGTGTACTTAGAAAGTTTTGAGATTCTCCTCTCTTTCCCAAAAACGACCAGAAAAGGAAAAACATACCTGAAAAGAAGATCTGGTTCTTACAAACTTCCCCCCTTAAAGAAATTAATCCCTGAATTTACCTAACAAGGTGGTGAAGAAGAAACCTCGAACAACTCTAGACACTGTGATCGCTTATTGGCCTCCCTCTCCCAAGTCTCATCCTCTACACAGTCATGTTGCTATGGCACCTGTACCAGAGGAACAGACTAGCCACGAAGCACCTTTGCACTACGATCAATAATCGTAATAGGATGCTCCTCGAATGATGCATCCTACTCCAGCTCAACCTCCTCGGGTTAAAAAACATGAGATAGGTCTGAGAAATAGCATCGAAGTTGAGAAACATGGAAGACGTCGTGCATAGCCTAGTACCGCTGAGGAAACTTCAACCTATAAGCAACCAACTTGACTCTCTCAAGAACCTCAAATAGCCCGACGTATCTCGGTGAAAGCTTACCCTGTCTTCTGATCCTCTTGTGTCCCAACATCGGGGTAACAGGTCGAAAGACCTGATCTCCGACCTTGAACTCCAAAGGCTATCTCTGGTGATCAGCAAAAGATTTCTACTAAGACTGTGCAGTAGCCATCCTTTTCCAAATCAACTCTACCTATTCTATGGTCTCATGAACAAGAAAAGGTCCCAGCATAGCTACCTCCCCTAACTCCAGCCAACACAAGGGTGATCGGCACAACCTACCATAAAAAGCCTCGTAAGGTTCCATCTGAATAGTTTCATGAAAAATATTATTGTAGGAAAACTCCACTAGAGGTATATGTCTCTCCCAAAAACCACCAAAATTAAGGATGCATGCTCGTAGAATGTTTTCTAGTACCCAAATCGTTCACTCTGATTGGCCATCTGTCTAGGGATAGTAAGTTGTACTCAGAAGTACCTGTGTACCAAAATCCCTCTGTCGCCCTTTCCAGAAATGTGACGTAATGTGGGCATCCCTATCTGAAATGATAGTACTCAGAACCCCATGTAATCGTACAATCTCACGGATGTACAACTGTCCAATCTCATCAACACCAAAGGTCTCCTTGATCGGTAAGAAGTGAGCAACCTTCGTGATCCTGTCAATGACCACGCATACTGCATCATTCCCTTTGGGAAATCTCGGTAACCCTATCACGAAGTCCATTGAGACATCATTACACTTCCACTCGAGAATGGGTAGATGCTGTAAAATTCCTACTAGTCGTTGGTGCACCGCCTTCACCGGCTGATAGGTGGAACACCTCATGACAAAACCAACAACATCTCTCTTCATACCGGGACACCAATACTGGTGGTGTAGATCACGATACATCTTGGTGACACCAGGATGAACTGCCCAAGCTAAGGAATTAAAGTCTCGCATTAGCTCCTCACGTATATCTGTTAGAACCAATATGCATCCCTAGAAATGAAATATCTCACCCTCGCCTATGGTTCATCTGAGAAGAGGTTCCTCTCCTGACATGCTTTCCCATATGACTAGTCCTTCAGAATCTGATAGTTGCCTCATTCGAACTCAGTCAAGAAGGGTAGAGGAAATAGCTACAGAAGAAACAAAAGACTAACCCTCTCTATCATGCACCTCCAAATTCATTTCATAGAATAGAGCCATAATCTACCACTCGCTGCTGGCCTCTAGAAATGCCTATATCAGTGTCCTCCTTCTCAGTGCGTCTGCCATAGCGTTGACTTTCCCAGGAGTATAAGCAAGCTTGAAATCGAAAGACTATAGGTACTCAACTCACCTTCGTTGTCTCAGATTCACGTTATGCTGCATGAAAATGTACTTGAGGCTCTTGTGGTCAGTATATACCACAAAATTCTCTCCCAGAAGATAATGTCTCCAACAATACAAATAATGAAAAACTACAGCCAACTCTAGGTCGTGCATAGGATAATTTCTCTCATGTGGCCTCAACTACTAAGATCCATATGAAACGACATGATCCTCCTACATAAGAACTACTCCAATCCTGATTCTAGATGCATCACATAAAACTATATAATTCTTGCCCAGCTCCGGAAAAACTAGAATCGGTGCTTAAGTCAATCTGCCCTTCAGCTCCTGAAAGGATGAATCACAGGCTTCTAACCAAACATACATCACCCCCTTCTTAGTCAAGCCCATCAGAAGCACTGCTAAGCAAGATAAGTCCTTTATAAACTTCCTGTAGTAACCATTCAGCCCTAGGAAACTTCATACCTCAAAGACATTTTTCGGCTGCTCTCAGGTAACTACTGCTCTCACCTTCTCTGGGTCTACTGATACTCCTGTCTCTAAGATGACATGACCGAAGAAGTGAATCTCATCCATCCAAAAGTGGAATTTGGAGATATTAGCATATAACTGATGCTCTATCAGTGTACTCAAAATGATCTCAAGATGGGTATCATGGTCGTGTCGAGTGTGACATTACACCAAGATATCATCCATGAAAACCAACACAAAATAATCCAAGTAAAGATGGAAAACTCTATTAATCAGTTCCATGAAAACTGTTGGCGCATTCGTGAGACCAAATGGCATAACCAAATACTCATACAGACCATACCTGCTCCGGAAGGCTGTAAGAGGTATATTTGAGGGTCTAACATGAAATTGATGATATCCGGATCTCAAGTCTATCTTTTAGAACACTCTGGCTCCTCGATGCTGATCAAAGATATCATCTATCTGTGGCAATGGATATCGGTTCTTGACTTTCAATTGTTTTAGCTTTCGATAATCCACACAAAGTCGTAGAGTACCATCTTCCTTCTTTGGAAACAGAACGGGTGAACCCCAAGGAGATGTATTGGGTCAGATAAAACCCTTTTCTTGCAACTGCTCCAACTGCTTCTTGAGCTCCTGTAACTCTAGTGTAGCAATCCTATAAGGAGGAATGGATACTGGTGATTCTCCTGAAACAAGTTCAATAGAAAAGTCTACCTCATGCTCCAGAGGAAAACTTGAAAAGTCCTCTGGAAAGATATCCCTAAAACGATCCACCACTGGAGGAAAGTCTAACAGTTAATTCCCCTGGTAATCCAGATATAGACTGGAAATATGAGTTGTAACTCCACCTAGACCATGATGCTCTATTCCTGCTCTACTCTCCTGGACATCCCACTCGCCCTTATGAAGGAAATATTCATCCTCTAGTGATATGAAACTCACCCTGTGGTGATAACAGTCGACGACTACCCAGAAGGGAACTAACCAATCCATCCTGAGAAGGAAATCATAGCT
The DNA here is from genome assembly GCA_963277665.1 of Viscum album. Classification (NCBI taxonomy): domain Eukaryota; kingdom Viridiplantae; phylum Streptophyta; class Magnoliopsida; order Santalales; family Viscaceae; genus Viscum; species Viscum album. The sequence continues at coordinate 296,120,278 of OY728145.1, read as the reverse complement.
TGTCATTTCCAAAAAAATAGATATTCCATGAAAAATGAAACTCACCAACCTCAAGGGGGAAGTCTAAGCACTGACACACGCTAGCAGTTCTAATTCCCAAGGGAGTGTCTAGCGTCATCATATCCTCATAAGTATAAACAGCAAGTCTAAGGCTTTCCACAATATTAATAGAAATAAATCTATGAGAAGCTCCTATATCAAAAAGTACAGAGGATAAAACTAAGGTTACTAAAATTGTACCTCAAACTGTAGAAGGTCTAGGACCCTGCTCCTGCTGGATCTGCTCTACCTCAAAAGTATGGCATGCACCGCGGACCTATGTAGCAGCCTGTGATCCCTGAGATGACCCACCATGAGCCTGACCACTGCGTCCACAGCCTCTACCCTGACCTGAACGACCTAAAGAACTCCATCCCCCAGTCGGTTGTGGAACTGGTAATCCTGCTCCAGTACGCGGAGTCGAAACTGGTCCTCCTTCACTAGCCACTGGCAGGAGAACCCTGCAGAAACGCTGCAGATGACCCATCTGGCCACAAGATCAGCACTCCACTAGGTCTCTTGGGCACTGAGGCTTCTTGTTCCCGCTTTTTTCACACTGATATATCACCAATTGGTTTCCAAAAGGATGAACTTATCTACCAGAAGGAATACCTCGCTTCCTTGAGTCACCTCGTGTAGACTCTCAGTGGTGCTTCCTGCTGTCTATCTAAAATGAATCATCCCTGGATGTTGAACTGCCCTGGTCCACAGCTCCAGTCTCCCTAAGATTTATCTCCATGATAAGCACCTAGTTAACTATCAGAGTAATAGAAGTCAACTAAAATACATCCACCTGTGATCTGATGTCTGGTCTGAGGCCTTCCTCAAACTTCCTCACCAAAAACAGCACGTCATTCCTCAGAACGGGAGCTAAACGCCTCAACTTTCTAAAGCGATAGGAATACTCCATAACTATGGGAGTACCCTTCTGCAGGTTCATGAAATCTATGGCTCTATTAGCCCTCAGCGTCACCGGGTATAAGTATTCGTAGAACGTATGCTGAAACTCATCCCAATCCATATCCTATTGGCGCCATGCCTGTGAAACCACATCCCACCGTCTCTTGGCGGAATCTTGCATCATATAAGTTGTGAGCTTCACTAACCTCTTCGGAGGTGTATCCAGGTGCTCGAAGATGGATAGCATGGCTTCTAGCCATGACTCTGTAGCCTACGGTCCTCCATCCCCTGTGAACGTGGGAGGATGATGTTGTTGAAAAACCCGTGTCAGTTCTTCCATAGACTGGGTAGGATGCTGAGCTCCCTGAAAGGTCTTCATGAATCTCATGAAACCTTCTCTGAACTGAGTGTCGGCACCAATGTCTGGAATCACTACCAGTTCCATGTTCGGAACGATAGGCGGAACTACTGGTATTCCCTGATCTACTGTATCAGACGTATGGTCACTACCTGGTTCCTGTCATGCAATGGGAGGACGTCTCGATGCCATGACTCGACAAGTTCCAAAGAACACTTTAGATCACATTACTAGGTACTGAAAACTATGAGTGTAATAAGGGATATGGAAAGAAGCATTCAAAAGAAACAAAAAATTACTACACAGTGTGTATAAAGACTACACGGCCTGTTCCCTTAAGTCATTTACATGGGCGTGTACTCCTACCTAAACTAGTCATGTAACACCTCAAATACACGGTGTGATGTCCCAACACACGATGTGTACTTGAATTCTCTTCCCTACCCGAGCCCTTCTACACGGTTAAGCCACACAGCTCTCCTAAGACAAAACTACATGGCGTGTTCAAGGTACACATGGTGTGTAATCAAAGAGCTTCACCTAGCCCATGTTGTTAGTGACATGGCCTTCGTACCAAGGTCACACTACATGGCGTGTTCTAGAAGGACACAGATTGTACTAAGAAGTCCTAACAGACCGTGTGGATAGCTACACGGCCAGCTACACGGCTGACACTACACGGCGTGTTTCAAGAGGACACGGCGTGTAAGAGAAAGGATGACACCGACCCGTGTTATTCATTTCACGGATGAGTACCTAAATCAAACTATATGACATGCTAAACTAGTACACGACTTGTTTGTATAATATTTTTCACAACCTTGTGTCCTTACTCACACGGTCAGTGACACGGCTATAGACTACATGACGTGTATTCATAAATTACACGCCATGTATTCTGGGTTTTTCTGGACAGTAGCCTCAAAACTGCACCAAAGCCCAGAAAACATAGGAAAACAAACATTATGGTGCCAAATTTCGATCCGTGGGGGCCCATACTCCCCGCAAATCAAAGCTTGACATCAAAACAATGCACATAACAAGTAAACAGTATAACAAACTCACGATCCACCAAATTCCGATCCTCAAGGGCCCATAACACATCTAAGACCAAAGTTTGGCATCCATGATAAAGAATCTCTAATCATATGAAACCTTGTCAACATAGCAGGTATTCTATCACCACAGCTATCACAACAGCAATGCATAGTCTATCAAGATTTCTATCACAACAGTCTGAAACTTCTAATGCAATCTAGATGGCATAGAAAAATGCATGACATGTGATCTTCTATCCAGTTCTTATATGATGCATGAGATGTCATACCCTCATCTCACTGGGTTGCAACAAAATATAACCACAATCATATAAAAAATAATAGAACAAAACAAGTGCACCACCCAATGGTGAAATCAATTAAACTGTAACATTTGAAAAACTCAAAAATTGCAATATTCGAGGTAAACTGGCTTTTTCCCTGTACACAGGTTCTAGAACTCCGGGGCACAACTACTTACCATTTACCTATTCTATCCTATCCCTATCTAAAGTTGCTAAACAGTAAGTCAATAGAAAAGAAAAGAAAAGAACCTCCTTTGATACCACTTTGTAACGACTCGAATCCAGAGCCACCCAACTAGTGCGCCATACCCGGTTTTCCACATGACCTCAAGCGCATTTACCCAAACGCCAGATGTTTCCGACTAGTATTGATGTCCTTGGTGATTCATTGGGGAACCTACACCCTCATTTGTTAAGGTATACAAGGGAAAGAAAATAATAGTCAATAGAAGAAGTGGTAAACAACATATAATAACTGAAACTAAACAGCGGAAACAATGAATATATAGTAATGATGATAATGATGCATCCAGTACAAGTATCTAAGGAAATAAGCAAACACAACAATGTGCTAAAATACAACTGAGAAACAAAGTATAAAAAGTAAACAGAAACTCCAGTAGCATCGCAAGCCTAAGCTCGGTCCTATGCTCTCTAGCTCCAACCAGAAATCATGTACCTAAAGTAGAAGGGACACAATATCTATTCACACCTGCAACCATATAACCTGTTTGGGCCAAAAAGAAGGACCCAAATAGGGTGTGAGACTAATGCTAGTAGGAAACCACCACAAGATCTGTGCCCTACTGTCAGTGAGGAATATAGCAAAAGTAATGGAAATAAATGAAGAAGAGAAAAATAATTACACTAAAGTAAACAATCCTACAAATCTCCATTCACATTTATTTATTAATTTAATTCAATCATTTAAATATCAACCAAGGAATCTAGCAAACAGCTCTCAATCCCAAATCATAGCCAGTAACACAACATGTATCTTAGTAGACTGCCTAAACAACTGGCAGTACAAAACCCAAGCTTGTTCTTTGGCTTGGTGGACTCGTCACAACCAACCAAACAATATTCAAACTGACTCTCTGGGTGGGACGTGCTAGTAGAAACCTCTAGTAAATTAATTCTATAAAGGCATAGACACTATGGGAAGCTCTCACCATCAATTCCCCTACGGTCTTGCAACGATAGCTATAGACTCTATGAGGAAGCACTTACGTCTAATTCCTCCAGTGGTCTCGATACGTGCATAAACTAAGGAAACTCTTAGGAAGAACAAGGTCCAATTCCTATAGGTGCTACGTATGAAACTAATTTATAACAGACTCTCTAGAGAAGCCCTTAGTCGTCAATTACCTCTTTTGTCTTCCACACCAGGTTTACACAGCCCGGAGCAGTCAAGTCATGCGTAATTGACTGTCAGCAGCCCTAAGTATGTTCAACAAACTACTTGTGTAATAGATACAATGATTAAAAGGAATATAAACAGTAGGCAATACATTCAATCAATTATATCAAGGAAGGAAATCAATGCAACAAGGTCTGCCTCACAGGTAACCTAAGCCAAACGACGATAAACAGCCAAAACATAGGAAACACCCATGCGGTGATCCTCAAACATGCTAACAAGAAATCATTATTCATCTAATAGATTCCAACATACAAGAAATCTAACTCAAATAATAAAGCAGGATCAAAACCCTAACCTGAGATACCCGATACATGGGTATCCGGCACTTTTGCACAAAAAATCAGAGACATTCAACGTAAGGAAACAAACCACCTACCTCGATCCTAGGAGATCAATATACTTGAACCTTGGCCCATGAATCCACCGAGAATGGAGAAGATCTGAAAATACTTCTAATAAATTAAACCTATGATAACTATCATAAGATAAATAATCAGGAAACGTGTCCAAAGAAGAACCAAGAACTCCCCGCTGTGATTCTATTGCAACTAACGGTGTTCAATTCGGATAACTGGTGACGGATCGGTTACTCAGAGAAGATCTGTGACCATACCCCCACTCTCAGTCAAAGAAGCTGGAGAAGAAGGTGTTTTTGGGGTTAAGACCGGACCCTGGTCTATTTAATGAAAAAAAACAAAGTACACGGAGTGTACTTCTAAAGTACACGATGTGTACTTTTCTTTTCTGTACTCCACATTATGCGGACTTCACACCACCCCTACATTCCCGTGTGTGTGTGTCCATGACACGGCCAACACACGGCCTCGAGCGGCATCAAAGTACACGGCATGTACTTATAAAGTATATGGTGTGTACTTAGAAAATTTCTAGATTCTCCTCTTTTTACCAAAAATGACCAGAAATGGAAAAACATACCTAAAAAAAGGTTTGGGTTCTTACAATTTATTGATTGATTATTTGAAGAACATGTGATCTTGGGTAGTTAGTGGATGATTAGGACATTCAGGTTAGGACTTTGGCTCCCTAGTAATGGATTGATGATGACAATAATAACTAAACCATGCTTGGAATGTTTTCCTATGATGGGTCCCTAAATGGGTGTAGATTTATTTCCTGTAATGAGTCCCCTATTGGGGTATTTATTTGATTGTTTACACATATCTCGAGGCATGATAATGATTGAGTAGTGTGAGGATCCTATTACCTCAAACTACCATACCACAGGGATTATGAGCATAGTCATTTGTTTTTTTGGACTTGATTATACATTCCATTTATTGTAGAACTTTTTTATTTGTGCCAACTATTTTATATAAATGTTTCATTTTAAATGTTCATTTTATCCTATTCTTATATATATACCATATTTTTTATTAAAATAATTTTTGGGTGAAAATATATAAATATCTTCCATTGAATGTTTTATTTAAAATAGAAGAAGAAATATTTTATTCTTATATAATTGATTATTGAACACTCAGTTAGACCCTACTAATGTATTTATATCACATCCCACATTTTCCTTTAGGAATTTTTATATTATATTATGCCATTTTCAAGAAAATTGAAATTTCCACTTGGAGGAGGGGGTGTACTTGACTCATGGGACCTAGAGTGATGTAAGTGACTCGTTGAGATGTGATCCACCTATTACATGGGTTTTACGAGCCTTGGTTTGACATATGTTATGTCTTTTGATGATGTACTATTTTGCATTTATTCTTCCTATTTGATTCTAGTACTTTCTCCTTGATGAGTGTTTACATACAAACATTTTTTTTATCTTTTTCTATTTTGTGGAAATATTATTCCATCATGATCTTAATATTATGTGAGGTTCTCTTCACTAACCCATATTGATTGAGAATTCCATTCGGGCCATGTCAGGACCAGCTCAGGTATTCCATCTGGTTCATGACAATAATATATATATATATAACCAATATTATGGTCGAAAAATATGCAACTAAAGAAAATAAGATAACACCATTTAAAAATTTAAAAAAAATAATTCGAATTTATTTATTTAATATTTTTATTAAATAATGTAAACAAAAATCAAATTAATTAACATAAATATTAGAATTATTCACAAATATAAAAATAAATTAAGAAGAAACATAGTAAAAAAGCTCATTTTACCTATCTCAAATATAATATTGAGGGTCAAATATCAATGATAATTAGTAATGATAGTGACACCACTCTTTTTTGAATAAATTACTGGAATACCGATAAACCTACAAATTAAAATAAGGTAAATAATTTAATATTTTCATAAATAAGTGTATTTTTAATTAAAAAAATCTAACTAAAAAGGATTCAACCTTATTATTAATTAAATAATAGGTTAGGAAATTTATTCTAAGTTAATATAATAAAAATACATGGAAGTATATATATAATATATTTTATAAAATGTTCAACCTATATACTTTCTATGGTTCCCCAATAAAATATGTGAGTAACGGTATGAGGGGAGTAGGGTATTCAATAAGGGTATCATATTTTTATAAATTTCACATGAATTAGATTCTCTTAATTTTAATTATAAGGATTCAATTATTTATAACACACTAGGGATATAATTTTTTTAACCCATTTATTTCCTCCCTATTCTAACATTTATCTTCTTTGTAAACAAAAAACAATTTTAAGTCAATAATTAGCCTATTTTTATCAATGTTTCTTGAACTGGACTACTTCACAAGTTAGTGTAAATGGATCTTCTTCATTTTTATAAAATAACACACATATTATGTAGTAATTAAATAAAATAAAACTATAAAAAAGTAATTTTATACAATCTATATTCTAGTTTATTGGACTATATCCTTTTTGTGCAAGGTAATGTTCATGGAATATATTACAAACTTTTCACATAAAAAATATTTAGATAGGATTGATGTGATCATTAAAAAATATGATTAATATATAATATTATTAGTTTATACAAGAATCATGGGTTCATTACAAGAATCTATCCTTCATTCTTCAAAATTTCATGCAACACCAATTGATGATGATACCCCTCTCGAATAACTTTTAGATATTCATCCAACAACAAATGAAGTTCATAACAAAAAAATTTAACTAATGAAGCTCATATATATTTACTATCTATATTATATTTTTTATATATTCATGCATGATCATGACCATGAAATACTACATTTTTGAAATTAATCTTCTTTGATATTTTTACTGTTGTTAGACTCTATTAGGTTATCATTCTAAGTTACTTTAATCTATTCCAGTGTCCTCCCATAATATTTATCAACCTCTCAAACATTCCTTTTTTATGTTTATTATATTTTGTATTATTATATAATTATGTATATACTTTCTAATTACATCCATTATTTGGATTTTATATCAACCCATAACTCTTTTAAAAATATTCATTTTAATCTATAATAATCAACTAAGATCCTCAAAGTCAAAGACTAATACTATAATTAATAATTTCATTTGTTTTCCATTATCATTATAATACCAAAATATATAAACTACACTACTAAAAAAACCACCATTAGCGACCGCCAATGGCGGTCGCTATAGGAGGCCCGGATTTCGACCTCCAGCGACCACCAAGCGGTCGCTGCAGGTCTCCTGCCGGGCAACCTATAGCGACCCCTTTTGGCGGTCCCTATAGGAGGCCCCGATTTCGGCCTCCAGCGACCGCCAAGCGGTCGCTGCAGGCCTCCTGCCGGGCAACCTATAGGGACCGCTTTTGGCGGTCGCTATAATGATTTTTTTTTTAAAAAAAATTTCCACTGAAATAAATAAATAAATATATATATATTAAAAAAAAATATTCACATATATACTATTAAATACAATATTTTAAATATATATATATATATAATATTTTTTAAATGTTTTAATATATATAATATTAAATATATGTATAATATCGAATCATTGTGCTATAATAATTTAAAACCCCCAATTTAAGAAATGCTATCATTTCATGTTTTTCGGAGCACGTTTGCTCCGAATTCGACCGTCGCACGCCGTTTTGGTGTTTTATGACTCCGGAAATGCGTTTCTGGCCACCGCGGTCAAACGACACCTCTGATTGACGTTCCGTCTGTCCGACCATTTCACAATTCACACAATGGATGTTGTCGTGTGGTTTCGTCGCATTCAGAGGTCGTTCGGGTGGTTTTGACCCCCCAACGCGTCATTTCAGCGCGCGCCGAGCTGCTCAAAATGACACATTCGGTCGTGCCGCGTGCACCGCACGTCCGATGGACGTGCCGCCTCTTCCTGCATCTCAGGAATAATATTCCTATCATTCTCGTGCAGTTTCAGGTTTTTGGAAGCACGTTTGCTCTGAATTCGACCGCCACATGCCGTTTTGGTGTTTTATGACTCCGGAAACGTGTTTCCGGCCGCCGCGGTCAAACGTCACCTCCAATTGACGTTCCTTCTATCCAAACATTTCACAATTCATGCAACGGATGTTTTCATGCGGTTTCGTGGCATTCGGAGGTCGTTCGGGTGGTTTTGACCCCCCAACGCGCCATTTCAGCGCGCGTCGAGCTGCTGAAAACAACGCATTCGGTCGTGCCACGTGCACCGCACGTCTGATGGACGTGCCGCCTCCTCCTGCATCTCAGGAATAATATTCCTATCATTCTCGTGTGGTTTCAGGACGTTCAGAGCACGTTTGCTCCGAATCCGACCGCTGCACACCGTTTTGGTGTTTTATGACTCCGGAAACGCGTTTCCGGCCGCTGCGGTCAAACAATACCTCCGATTGACGTGCCCTCTATCCGAACATTTCACAATTCACGCAACGGATTTTTTCATGCGGTTTCATGGCATTTAGAGGTTGTTCTGGTGGTTTTGACCCCCCAACGCGCCATTTCAGCGCGCGTCGAGCTGCTGAAAATGACGCATTCGGTCGTACCGCGTGCACCGTATGTCCGATGGATGTGTCGCCTCCTCTTGCATCTCAGGAATAATATTCAAATCCTTCTCGTGCGATTTCAGGTTTTTCGGAGCACGTTTGCTCTGAATTTGACTGCCGCACGCCATTTTGGTGTTTTATGACTCCGGAAACGCGTTTCCGGCTGCCACGGTCAAACGTCACCTCCGATTGACATGCTGTCTGTCCGAACATTTCACAATTCACGAAACGGATGTTGTCGTGCAGTTTCGTGGCATTCGGAGGTCGTTCAGGTGGTTTTGACCCCTCCAACGCGCCATTTCAGCGCGCGCTGAGCTGCTTAAAACGACGCATTCGGTCGTGCCGCGCGCACCGCACGTCCGATGGACGTGTCGCCTCCTCCTACATCTCAGGAATAATATTCCTATCGTTCTCGTGCGGTTTGAGGTCGTTCGGATCACGTTTTCTCCGAATTCGACCATCGCACGCCGTTTTGGTGTTTTATGATTCCGGAAACACGTTTCCGGCCGCCGCGGTCAAATGACACCTCTGATTGACGTGCTGTCTATCCGAACATTTCAAAATTCACGCAACGGATGTTTTCGTGCGGTTTCGTGGCATTCAGAGGTCGTTCGGCTGGTTTTGACCCGCCAACGCGCCATTTCAGCGCGCGCCGAGCTGCTGAAAATGACTCCTTCAATCGTGTCGCGCGCACCGCACGTCCGATGGATGTTCCACCTCTTCTTGCATCTCAGGAATAATAATCCTATCATTTTAGTGTGTTTTCAGGTTTTTCGGAGCACGTTTGATCCGAATTCGACCGTCGCACGCCGTTTTGGTGTTTTATGACTCCGGAAACTCGTTTCCGGCCGCCGCGGTCAAACGTCACCTCCGATTGATGTGTCGTCTATCTGACCATTTCACAATTCATGCAACGGATGTTTTCGTGCGGTTTTGTGGCATTCGGAGGTCGTTCGGGTGGTTTTGACCCCCCCCCCCCCCCAACACGCCATTTCAGCGCGCGTCGCGCTGCTGAAAACGACGCATTCAGTCGTGTCACGCACACCGCATGTTCGATGTACGTGCCGCCTCCTCCTGCATTTCAGGTATAATATTCCTATCGTTCTCGTGCGGTTTCAGGTCGTTCGGAGCACGTTTGCTCCGAATTCGACCGCCGCACGCCGTTTTGGTGTTTTTTGGCGCCGGAAACGCATTTCCGGCCACCGCGGTCAAACGGCACCTCCGAATGATGTGCCGTCTAGCCGACCATTTCACAATTCACGCACCGGCAGTTTTCGTACGGTTTCTTGGCATTCGGAAGTCGTTCGGGTGGTTTTGACCCCCCAACGCGCCATTTCAGCGCGCACCGAGCTGCTGAAAACGACGCATTCGGTCGTGCCGCGCACACCACACGTCTGATGGATGTGCCGCCTCCTCCTGCATCTCAGGAATAATATTTCTATCATTCTCGTGCGGTTTCAGGTCATTCGGAGCACGTTTTCTCCAAATTCGACCGTCACACGCCGTTTTGGTGTTTTATGACTCCAGAAACGCGTTTCCGGCCGAAGCGGTCAAACAACACCTCTGATTGACGTTCCGTCTATCCAACCATTTCAAAATTCACGCAATGGATGTTGTCGTGCGGTTTCGTGGAATTAAGAGGTCGTTCGGGTGGTTTTGACCCCCCAACACGCCATTTCAGCACGCGCCGAGCTGCTGAAAACGACGCATTCGGTCGTGCCACGCGCACTGCACGTCTGATGGACGTGTCGCCTCCTCCTGCATCTCAGGAATAATATTCCTATCATTCTCGCGTGGTTTCAGATTTTTCGGAGCACGTTTGCTCCGAATTCGACCGTCGCACGCCGTTTTGGTGTTTGATGACTCCGGAAACGCGTTTCCAGCCGCCACGGTCAAACATCACCTCCGATTGACGTGCCGTCTGTCCGACCATTTCACAATTCACGCAACGGATGTTGTCGTGCGGTTTCGTGGCATTCGGAGGTCATTCGGGTGGTTTTTGACCCCCCAACGCGCCATTTCAGCGCGCGTCGCGCTGCTGAAAACGACGCATTCGGTCGTGCCGCGCGCACCGCACGTCCGATGGATGTGCCGCCTCCTCCTGCATCTCAGGAATAACATTCCTATCGTTCTCGTGCGTTTTTAGGTCGTCCGGAGCACGTTTACTCTGAATTCGACCGCCGCACGCCGTTTTGGTGTTTTATGGCGCCGGAAACGTGTTTCCGGCCGCCACGGTCCAACGGTACCTTCGAATGACGTGCCGTCTAGCCGACCATTTCACAATTCACGCACCGGCTGTTGTCGTACGGTTTTGTGGCATTTGGAGGTCTTTCAGGTGGTTTTGACCCCCCAGTGCGTCATTTCAGCGCGCGCCGAGCTGTTGAAAACGACGCATTCGGTCGTGCCGCGCGCACCGCACGTCCGATGAACGTGTCGTCCCCTCCTGCATCTCAGGAATAATATTCCTATCGTTCTCGTGCGGTTTCAGGTCGTTCGGAGCATGTTTGCTCCGAATTCGACCGTCGCACGCCGTTTTGGTGTTTTATGACTCCGGAAACGCGTTTCCGGCCGCCACGGTCAAACGACACCTCTGATTGACCTGTCGTCTATCCGACCATTTCACAATTCACGCAACGGATGTTGTCGTGCGGTTTCGTGGCATTCAGAGGTCGTTCGGGTGGTTTTAACCCCCCAACGCGTCATTTCATCACGTGCCGAGCTGTTGAAAACGACGCATTCGGTCGTGCCGCCTCCTCCTGCATCTCAGGAATAATATTCCTATCATTATCGTATGGTTTCAGGTCGTTCGGAGCACGTTTGCTCCGAATTCGACCGCCGCACGCCGTTTTGGTGTTTTATGACTCTGGAAATGCGTTTCCAGCCGCTGCGGTCAAACTTCACCTAAAATTTACATGATGTTTATCCGACCATTTCACAATTCACGCAACGGATGTTTTCGTGCGGTTTCGTGGCATTCGGAGGTCGTTCGGGTGGTTTTGACCCCCCAACGCGCCATTTCAGCGCGCACCGAGCTGCTGAAAATGACACATTCGGTCGTGCCACGCGCACCGCACGTCCGATGGATGTGTCGCATCCTCCTGCATCTCAGGAATAATATTCCTATCGTTCTCGTGCGGTTTCAGGTCGTTCGGATCACGTTTTCTCCGAATTCGACCGCCGCACCCCGTTTTGGTGTTTTATGACTCCGGAAACGCGTTTCCAGCCGCCGCGGTCAAACGACACCACTGATTGACATTCCGTCTGTCCGAACATTTCAAAATTCATGGAACGGATGTTTTCGTGCGGTTTCGTGGCATTCAGAGGTCGTTCGGGTGGTTTTGACCCCCCAAAGCGCCATTTCAGCGCGCGTCGAGCTGCTGAAAACGACGCATTCGGTCGTACCGCGCGCACCGCACGTCCGATGGACGTGCCGCCTCCTCCTGCATCTCAGAAATAATATTCCTATCATTATCGTGCAGTTTCAGGTTTTTGGGAGCACGTTTGCTCCGAATTCGACGGTCGCACGCCGTTTTGGTGTTTTATGACTCTGGAAACGCGTTTCCGGCCGCCGCGGTCAAACGTCACCTCCGATTGACGTGCCATCTGTTTGACCATTTCACAATTCACGCAACGGATGTTGTCGTGCGGTTTTGTGGAATTCAGAGGTCGTTCGGGTGGTTTTGACCCCCCAACATTCCATTTCAGCACGCGCCGCGCTGCTGAAAACGACACATTCGGTCGTGTCGTGCGCACCGCACGTCCGATGGACGTGCCGCCTCCTCCTGCATCTCAGGAATAATATTTCTATCGTTATCGTGCGGTTTCAGGTCGTTCGGAGGTCGTTCGGGTGGTGCGGGTGTGCGGGGAGCTGTTCGGGGGTGCGGGGGGGGGGGGGCTGTCCGGGGGTGCGGGGTGGCTATCCGGGGGTGCGGGGGGCTGTACGGGGGTGCGGGGGGTGTACGGGGGTGCGGGGGGCTGTACGGGTGGGCGGGGGGGCTGTCCGGGGGTGCGGGGGGCTGTACGGGGGTGCGGGGGGCTGTCCGGGGGTGCGGGGGGCTTTACGGGGGTGCCGGGGGGGGCTGTACAGGGGTGCGGGGGGCTGTACGGGGGTGCGGAGAGGGGGGGGGGGGCTGTCCGGGGGTGCGGGGGGGGGGGGTTTACGGGGGTGCGCAGGGGATTTCCGGGGGTGCGGGGGGCTGTACGGGGGTGCGGGGTGGCTGTACGGGGGTGCGGGGGGCTGTACGGGGGCGCGCGGGGCTGTTTGGGGGTGCGGGGGCTGTACGGGGGTGCGGGGGGGCTGTCCGGGGGGTGTCGGGGGCTGTCCGGGGGTGTCGGGGGGTTGTACGGGGGTGCGGGGGGCTGTACGGGGGTGCGGGGGGGCTGGTCGGGGGTGCGGGGGGCTGTACGGGGGTGTCGGGGGGGCTGTACGGGGGTGTGGGGGGTGTACGGTGGGTGCGGGGGGGCTTGTACGGGGGTGCGGGGGGCTGTACGGGGGTGCGATGGGGCTGTCCGGGGGTGCGGGGGGGCTATACGGGGGTGTCGGGGGGGGGCTGTACGGGGGTGCCGGGGGCTGTACGGGGGTGCGGGGGGGGGGGGGGGGGGGGGGGGGGCTGTACGGGGGTGCGCGGGGTTGTACGGGGGTGCGGGGGGGGCTGTACGGGGGTGCGGGGGGCTGACGGGGGTGCGGGGGGGGGGGGGGCTGTTTTGGGGGTGCAGGGGGCTGTTCGGGGGTGCCGGGGGTGCTGTACGGGGGTGCGGGGGGCTGTACGGGGGTGCGGGGGGCTGTACGGGGGTGCGGGGGGCTGTACGGGGTGCGGGGGGCTGTACGGGGGTGCCGGGGGGCTGTCGGGGGTGCGGGGGACTGTACGGGGGTGCCGGGGGGGGGGGGGGGGGGGCTGTACCGGGGTGCGGGGGTTGTACGGGGGTGCGGGGGATGGGGGGGGCTGTACGGGGTGCGGGGGCTGTCCGGGGGTGCGGGGGGCTGTACGGGGGTGCGGGGGGGGCTATCCGGGGGTGCGGGGGGCTGTTCGGGGGTGCTGGTGGGTTGTCCGGGGTGCGGGGGGGCTGTACGGGGGTTGTGGGGGGCTGTACGGGGGTGCGGGGGGGCTGTCCAGGGGTGCGGGGTGTTGTACAGGGGTGCGGGGGGGGGGGGGGGGCTTTACGGGGGTGCGGGGGGCTGTATGGGGGTGCGGGGGGCTGTACGGAGGTGCGGGGGGGGGGGGGGGGGGCTGTACGGGGGTGCGGGGGGGTTAGAGTTTTTAAATGCACGCCTTAGATAATATTAGCTATCATATAATAAACAAGAAAGAAATAAATTATAAGTACACAACCTTCTAATTTAAATTAAATGAATACATACAGTACATCAATGTCAACCCCACCAGTAAAAACAAAAAACATATCTCGTGAATATATGATGTGTCATGCGTTGTCATCAATGCTACCTCCTTCTGGTGGGCCAGGGGCCTACAACAAATAAACATTATAAATATTTTAATAACAAAAATAATTTAAATTAAATAAATAAATACAGTATATACCTGCATCGTATGATCCCCTGCACCAATCAGCTCGATGCACATATTCCCGCAGTGCTCTAACCTCAGCTGTCAATTGCGCATTTGCCTCCTCGGAAGCGCGCAGCCGTGCCTCAAAATCTGACATCTGCTGTGTCATATGAGAAACATCAGGACCGACAACCGCAGCGCGTGACACTATAGAATGAGGAATCCCTGCTCCTTAGGTCAAACTATAGCCATGCCCATCCCCGACCGATAATGCGATGAAAGATCTCATCCCGTTGCATGGGAAGCTGTCGCTGGTCCTCTGAAAGATGTTCTAACTCAGCTTCAAATTGAGCCTGTGAACTATTTAAATATATATAAATATATATGTCAATATATAGATTTATGTAATTATTGGTAAGTACAGACACTTACTATCAATGCTGCAACCTCTGGATCATTGCGATCATGAGTCCTCATCCACACCGACATTTTATCAGTTGTTTCACCTTGCTCTCGCAACTGTATATTAAAAGAATATAAACACAAACCATATTAATTAATAAATTAAAAAAATGAATAATATACTACCTCATGTCGGATCTGAGACACGTGACGAGTCCCGAGCCTATGAGGAGGTCCATGCAACACTTGATTCTCAGAATGGTGTGTTGACACCTCCTACATTCAATTCATTCAAATTTCAAACAAATCACATATTCTTGAAAATATATATACACCAAAAATAATTAATATACAAACCGCAACACCCTCAATAGACCAATATGCAACCAAGTCACGCCACTGAGCCGGGAGGACACCTCTCGAGACTTTTTCCAAAATGTCTAGGGCACCCACATTTGGTACCCAGTGGTCTCTCTTCACTTTGACTTTATAATCTTTCCACATCTTACGGCATTTTCTCATACACACGGGCCGAAACTCTTCAGGGCATACTTTTAAATTTTGCTATAAAGAAAATAATCAAACATATTAGTATTCTTTATACATATAAAATAATGTAAAATGATTTTCTTACCTGAACCTCCCTCCATAGACGATCTAATGTGTCCTGAGGGATAGAAGCCCAGTCACGCGTGGTCAATGGAAATCGATGTGGGTCATGTATGATATGAACCATCTGACGAATAAATGCCGGGGCATTCAGTCCCACAGGATGAAAAAACTCATCAAATGAAACATTTATCGTCGTGTCGGAATTCCATGATAATATGCCACGACCAGGGCCTCTCCTGCGAGAGGAAGAAGCAACCGAGTCTGATCCTGTTGAAAAAAAAATTATATATAAATTGACAAATGTTATATATATATATATATATATATATAAATATATATATGTTTGTATGTATGTCAATTACATAAAAAATATAGACAATGACATTCAAACATAACTCGACCCTGAGACGTAGATGCCTCAGAATGGATGATTGTGGAACTTCTGCCTCTTCCCCTGACATGTCTGCAGTCATAGAAAACATCAGTAATGAGTCCAAAGTGTTTAAAAGATAAATTGGATTGTTCTTAAAAAATCAAACTTGTACAACTGTTAATCAAACAAAAATGTATTGAATAATTAGTTGTGAATTAATTTTAAAAAATCAGAAAGTTAACAACAACAGATTATACAAATTATGTACAAAACCAGTCAATGCATAGCCAAATTTCAGATAGAACTAATAAAAATTCAAGCAGCACATGAATCAGATGAAGAATACCTCAAAGGGATGATACACCGACCATAACATCAATAAATCAAGAGTAAAAACAACCTAAATATTTATGATTGAATTAACTTACAAAAGTGAGGATTAAAACATATAAAGATTTATAAAATGATTAGATAATTTATGATATCCTAGACATTCTACTGAATAGCAGGAAAACAATTATACCTTTCATTAAGCATGCAAATCGATCGTTTCTCCTTCAACAGTCGCTCTGACCCAATAAATATCTTCTTCACGTTGAACTACCGTATGTTGATCAAGTTGTTGGTAAAAAAATGGAACAGTCCCGGGTTCATCTTCTTCAAATAAAAACACTCCTTGCTGAGACATTTTGACAACAACTTTCCAACTTGGATCCGAAGGCAAAGTAACGAAGAATACTTGTTCCTCTTGTGATGTCAAAATGAAAGGTTCATTCTCAACTCATTCATTATTTCTGTATAACATATAGTTAAAATTCACCAATGAAAACTGATATTGATCGACTTTACATCCATGCACTAGATCAACCCAATTACACTTTAACAATATGTACTTCAAATCGTGTGTGTATACAACTTCAATGATGTCTATCAATTGACCATAGTAATAACCAGAAATTGACAAAGGGACAACCGATGCCACTGTTTTGTGTTGCTCATTTGTCGTCAACATATTTAATGTGAAATCAAAAACCATTAGCATCAATAGAGTTATAACGAAGAGCCGTTATAGATGGACCCTCAGCCAGTTGGATAAATACTTCAGGTAGCGTGGGGTCCCCTAACTCCCTCAGCTTACGAACCCTACATAATTTATAAAAATCAATACTGATATATGCAGAAATAATAAGTATAATACTTCCCTCATAATGAAAATCAATTTATACATACATAATCCTGAACCAATCATGAAATGACGCATAATGAGATTGTTGAATTTGCAACTCAGTCGCACGATGCATCTCTTCTTTTTCTCATTAATGTGTTTCCTGTAAATGATAATGCGATGTTTAAAAGATCATCTTATGCAAACAAAACATGTAAAAGTTATACAAGCACGTTGATAAGATACTTACTGCATTAATGGTGCAACTGATGGAGTATTGAACAAGATATATCGATGTGCTTGTATCCACTCGATGTTGTCCATATCAAATGTGGTTCCTTCTCCAACTGAACCATCATGAATCCGAGAGGGCTTATCTAATTTTGTTTCCACATGCCGTAAGATATTCTGCACAAAAGTTAGTACACTAATCCATCAAATAACCATTGGCTATTGATGCCTCTGGATGAGCTCTGTTGCGTACAAATCTTTTTCAATGTACTCAAATACCGTTCAATAGGATACATCCACCTGAATTGCACTGGACCAGCAGCCATTACTTCATCAGTTAGGTGCACTGTCAAGTGGACCATAACATCAAAAAAATGAGGGGGGGAAAGTTTCTCAAAGTGACAAAGCGCAACTACAATTTGGTCCTGCAAACTTTTTAATCACTTATTCGTTGATTTCTTAAACAAAGATGTCTAAAAAAATTACTCATCTCAATCAAGGGATGAACAAACATTGGGGGATAAACAATCAAAAATTGCGATTGGAAATAAACTACTGAAGTAATATGTGATTGTCATGACTTTTCAACCCTTGCAATTTCTTGCTCGTCAGATTCACACACTTTGAAATATTAGAGAATAACCATCAGGCACCTTGACCATCTTCAAAATGGAAAGAAATGTATCTTTCTCCTCTGTAGTCATTGTATACTGTGCAGCAGGAATATATGCCTTGTTTCCCTCAGCTAACTGTAAATGCAACTGTTTCCTTAAACCCATTTCTTCCAAATCACGGCGTGCATTAACATGGTCCTTTGATTTTCCATTGACACCTAAAATGGTCCACAATATGTTATCACAAACATTTTTTTCAATGTGCATGACATCCAAATTATGCCTCAACATGTTAGTTTTCCAATATGGAAGACTATAAAAAATACTTTTCTTTTTCCAATTGTGACTGCGCTGCCTACCCACAGCACGAATATTACGTACTGGAGGAGCCAACAAATCCTGAATTTCATTTACCGTGCGGATGTTTTCTTCCTTAATATGCGATAACATTTTGACTCCTGTCATGATCTTTGGTGCTGGGCTGAACTCTCTAGAACCATCAAATGCCACTCTTTCCTTTCTGAATCTGTGATGAGGAGGGAGAAAATGCCTGTGACCCATGTATGCCCATTTTTTGGAATGTTTAAGACATAAAGATTTTTTACTTTTATTGCAACAAGGGAAAGAAAATTCCCCTTTCGTACTCCAGCCTGATAAATTTTCATAAGCTGGGAAGTCATTGATTGTCCACAATAAAGCAGCATGCAGTTTGAACATTTCATTTGTTTTGCAGTCATAATTCATCACACTATCGCCCCAAAATTCATTCAACTCATCAATCAATGGCTGAAGGTAAACATCAATCTTATCCCCCGGACTTTTAGGTCCATCAATAAGAGTGGAAACTAATATAAATTGTTGCTTCATAAAAAGCCACGGAGGAAGATTATATGAAACCAACACCACGGGCCATGTGCTATGAGTTGCACCAACGATAAACTTGAATGGATTGAAACCATCTGCTGCCAATCCCAATTGGACATTACGAACATCTTTAGCAAAGTCAAAATCCTTCCATGCATGAGAGTCTTCCGGGTGGGTTAACATATCACTTTCATAAACTCTTTCTGCATGCCATCTCATTAAATTAGAAACTTTAGATGACATAAAAATCTTTTCAACCTCGGTTTAAGGGGAAAGTAACGCATTTGCTTTATGGCAATCAGTTTCCCCTGTATCGCAATCTGAATTTGATGAGTATTATTTCCCCTGTTCTCTTTCCACCTGGAAGCACCACAAACCATACAAATATCCAAATGGGCAGTTTCTTTTCTAAACAACATACAGTTGTTTGCACATGCATCTATGGTCTCATATGTAAAACCTAAGTTCTCTGTCAACTTACGAGCATAGTAATACGAATCAGGAATCTTAGCATTGACAGGAAGAAAGTTTTTCAATAAAACCAAAAGCATGTCGAATGATGTGTCTGACCAATTATTCAAAGTCTTCAAATGCAACAACTCCACGATAAACGACAGTTTATTGTAAGAAGTACATCCAGGATATAATTCTGTTTTCGCATCATCAAGTGCTTCATAAAACCTCCTCGAATCACGATCTGCACCATAGCGAAGATTTATCTCACCGGTCTCAAGATTCTGGATGTCAATGCCTTCAGGATCAAACCCACGTACCATTTCAGTTAGCATTTCATGCATTGGATCAGTCATCCTTGCATCAACATCCATCTGAGCTGCATCTGTATTTTGACAACGAACATATTCTTCTCCATGACGAGTCCAAATCTTATAATTTTTCAGAAATCCATTAAAGAAAAGGTGATCCCTCACAGTATCTCGTGTGAATTGATATCTGTTAGCACATTTTCTACATGGACAACTAATATAGTCACTTCCAAATCCTCTCATGAAGTCAATAAACTGCATAATTCCATTGAAATATTCTCTAGACGTTCGATTTGTAAGATCAATCCAAATCTTATCCATAATTATATCTGTATAACAAACATTTACACAATACTTATTACATTTACATTTTTCAAATCAACTATATTTAAAATAAATATTAATCATTTGTTTATAAACCATTGATAAAATAATAATGTAACTAAAAGCCCATGTTACCTGATTGAGCTACAAACCTGAAAGGGAGGTGAGCCAAAGGCGGTGCAGCGAGAGAGAGGAGGCAGTGAAGGGGAGCCAGATCCAATGGCGGTGCAGCAAGGGAGGGGATGGGCGGCGGCGGTGGCGGGGAGCTGGAGGAGAGGAGGCGGTGAGGGGACGGGGGACGGGCAGCAAGGGGGGGGGGGTGTCCGGGGTCGGGGGGTGCTGTTTGAGGTGCGGGGGGGCGTCCGGGGTGCAGGGGGCGGTCCGGGGTGCGGGGGGGGGGGGGGGGGGGGGGGGGTCTGTCCTGGGTGTCGGAGCCGTCCAGGGTGGGGGGGGAGGGCTGAGGGGGCGGAGGCCGGAGGGCGGAAGGCGGAGGGCGGATGGCGGAGGCCGGAGGCCGGAGGGCGTGCGGCGGGGGAGGCCGGGAGGCAGGGGGGGCGTCAGGGGGGGGGCAGCGACGGGGGGGAGGCGGGGGGAGGGCGGCGTCGGGGGGGCGGTGACGGGGGGGAGCGGGGGAGGTCGGGCGGCGGGGGAGGCCGGGCGGCGGGGGAGGCCGGGAGGCGGGGGGGAGGGGGGAGGGCGGCGTCGGGGCGACGGGGGGGGGGGGGGGGGAGGGGGGAGGGCGGCGGGGGCGGCCGGGCGGCGGGGGAGGCCAGGAGGCGCTGGGGGGAGGGCGGCGACGGGGGGGGGGGGGGGGGGGGGGGGGGCAGGGTTCGATCGAGAGGGGGGCGCGGGGGGGGGGGGGTGCAAAAAGGCTCGGTTTTTTTTATCAAGGCCAGCGACCGCCATTGGCAGTCGCTATTAGATATCTATAGCGACCGTCAATGGCAGTCGCCCGATTCTGTGGGGCTTCAATGCCCCCTTTTCTAGTAGTGTTAATATAATAGTTAAATCTTATGTCTTCATTCATCATCACACATACATGACCTTCAAAAAATTTTTACACTGTTATGTATAAGGAGAAATTACTATAATAATCTTATGCATCTTTTGAATAATCCTTATACAACCTTTGAAACTATAATTTCACTCTTAAAATAAATAAAAAAATAGGTTACTCTTATTCAATATTCATTCAAGTATTTTGAGTACTATTTAGACTTCAATTCACTATTACAAAGCTTTAGTACACTCATACGCAACTATAGTTTCACTCATACATGTTCTATGAATTTTAAAATTAAATCATATATACTTAGTAAAATATGACTTAAATATT
The DNA here is from genome assembly GCA_963277665.1 of Viscum album. Lineage (NCBI taxonomy): Eukaryota > Viridiplantae > Streptophyta > Magnoliopsida > Santalales > Viscaceae > Viscum > Viscum album. Next base: position 296,099,085 of record OY728145.1, on the reverse strand, counting down.
ATATGACTCTTTTAAACCCTATTTTCAATATTTCATAATTCTCAACAATCCTCATCTTCAACTAAAATCATCAGTAATAATACAAAAAAAATTACCAAAATCATCCTTTGATAAGATTAATTGAAATTAAACTATCCTATAATAATTATAATAATTATTATCTAAAAATTTACATAATTATATTATTGTTCCTTAAAGAATCACTATAATGATATTTTAAGAATTTCATTAATTTTTTATCAAATGATTTATCCTCACACCATAAAAAAATTATATATGAGACCATATAAACTTCTAGATGTTCATTAATATCACTTAATTTTACTTCTGAAATTTTTTCTCATTTTATAATAACTACCATAACTATATGCAAGTAAACTGACCATGAAACCTAATACTCCTGAAATGATGAAATTGGAACTTATAACTCATTAAAATGGCCATAAATGAACTGAATAAAATTATAATTAATCAAATACATTTTTAATAGGTTATTAATTAAGTAATTAATTAATCTAATTTTCTTATCCAAGATATTAAGTGCAAGTGCATAACACATTCAAACATAGGGTAAGGGGATTCTCGAACCAAACTTCCCTTCTTTGGGTTATTCCTCTTTCATGCAAAATTTCAGTGTGGATATTCTTTTATTATTCTTCAAATATAATTTCATTATTATTAACTTTTATTTTTGGGGATAAATATGTGTTCAATCTAATTTTATGAAAAATAAAAATATTTTCCAAAAAGAACTTATCTTTTCAAAACACATCTTCTCTCTTCTTGAGTTAATTATTATTCACTCAAAAATGGTGATTCTTATAAAAAATATGTTTTTTTTTCATTTTTACATTTTATAACAACAATTTTATTCATGAAATCATAATTGATTAAATCCTTATGAAATCCATTCCTTTATATGGGTTACTTAATGACCTTGATGTATATATGTTCTATGTGGCATGCATGAATATTTAAATTTTATGATGAGATGGTTGATCCAGAAATTATATATCAATCCAATGAATTGTGTAATGTGATGTATATCATGAGATAATATGTATTATGCATAAACATTATTCTATATTTGTTCAACATTATGATGTTATGATTATAAAAACATGTTATGCATGAACATGATGCTAGCATTGTTCAACACTATGTGTGGTATTTGACCATTATGGCATGATATTTCATATTTATGAATTGCCAGATTATGTTCCTTTATCTAATTTTTCCAATAATAATTTAGATAATGATATTATGATTATTATATGACGATTATTATTATTCTCAATCATGATATATTGATTCTTGTCCTTTATTCATTCTGCTTACTGGGATTTTATCTCACCCAATTCATTAGTGTATATCCTCAGGTGATTACTTGTATTAAGGATAATGTAGGTGCCAATAATAATATATAGAAGAAGGAATTAAATAATGTTTATGTTTTATTATGTAAAAGTTATGAATGATCCTATTTTTCCCAAGACACTAAACCTTTTGATCCTGGATTTGGTATCTCTATTATATTGTTTATCATAAAATGATTTAATAGTATGAAATAAAAATTTGGGTGGCAATAGTTGGTATCAGATCGGGGTTTAGTTAATTTTAGAATTAGGATTATAGAATGTTAGTGAAACCCATTAGGATAATATTATGTATATTTAATCATCCAAGAAGCTTTTTTTTAGAAAAATGATAAACATAGAGATACCATAAGATATGCCTTTAAAGTTAATTATTTAAAAGAATAAATTATTTATTCATGTTTTTTGACTTACCTTTTTTTCAAAAAAATTCTATTTTTGATAATGGGGGGAACCAGGAGAATATAGGACAACAACTTATATGAGGTACAATGTGAATATTTCACAAATTAAATTCTGAATTCCATGAGAGGTGGAGTTCAAAACAGCATAGTGATTATTACCCAGTTGTCTCAGGATATGAATAAAAACTTGAACCTAAAGGAATGTCCACCTTCACCCAATAAGTAGAAAATATCCATTGAGTACTTTATGTGGCAATGACCACCTAAATTTAGTGGATATTTTGATCCACTTGTTTTGGAATAATTGGTTAACTCAATGGAGATGATATTTTTCATGATACACTATTATTAGAATGAGAAGGTGACTCTAGTCATTTATCGTACATATAGAGAGGAAAATCAATAATGGTAATTGATAAAGAACACCAAGATGGAGGATGAAATATAATATATGGAGTGGGAAGGAATTAATAAAATATTTCATAACAAGTATTTCCCTTGAATTAATCAAAAAATGATTGAGAGATAATTCATAGAGCTAAATAAAAAGGAAGGTGAATCAATTATATCTTATGAAGAAAACATAAAAAGTATTAAAAGACACACCTCGGGTTTTGTTATTTGTAATGATAAAAAAATGATAGATTCTTTATTAGTTTAAAACCACACATTCAATATGATATTTCTATCTGATACATTGGGAGGTATGAAGAAGTGGTAATATGTGCTATTAATGTTGAGATGGATATCATATAATGGTGACATGGTTATGGAGATAAGAAGGGAATAAAGGAGTTTGATGCTGGTGGGTCAAATGAAAAAGGAGGAATGATGATCCTATCATCCATGTATAAAAAATTTGGTAATATAAATTATAGGAATTGACTCATGGGGATATGGAAATGATTAAAGTACGTGATATAATGATATCATGTTCATGAATTTTGAAGATAGATAAATAAGTTGGCCAACATGATGGAGGAAAATAGGGAACCTTCTAATGTACCGCATATGGTTCAATGCTTCAACATTAAGAAGAAAATGCACTATAAAATCAAGTTCCCCAAACCATGAGTCTTTTAGGGTAATAATTGGAAGCATCAACCAAAGCCAAAGGGGAAAGGGAAATTTTATTCCATCACTACTGCTAAAGTGGAGTAAGAAAATGAAGTTCTAAAAGGGACACTTACTATTTACTAAAGAGAGGAAAAAAATCTTATTTTGTTATATTTCTATGCATTCCATTATATCCTTCAAGTTTTCTAGAAATATTGAATCAAAGCCTAGATATATTTAAATAGATATATCCATAAAAACACTTAGTGGTGGAATCCTTGCAACCTAAGTGTTGGAATATTCTCTTATTAGTGTGTGTGAGAATATTCTTCTAGTGAATCTCATAATACTTACCCTATTAAAATTTGATTCCATATTGGTCATTGATTGAATCTCTTTATATAGAGCACACATCAACTATTGGGAAAATAAAATGTCTTTTTTATATTCCAAACTATACCATTATTCTCTAAAAAGTCAAGGAAGATCATGAATCTCATTTTTAAAATCCTGTAATGGTGTGGGTGTCGATACCCTATAAAGAAGCACATCTGGCTAAACTGATTGTGTCGAAGGAAAACATCAAACTTAAGGAAATTACCCTACTGATGGAATACATTGATGTATTTTCTAATGAGTTACCTATACTTCCCCTATATTTTGAGGTAGATTTCGCAATAGAACTGATACCCAAATCCACTACTATCTCAAAATGTTCCGACAAGATATCCTATTTTGAAATGGAGGAGTTAAAAAGTGTATATAAGAGCATTTAGACATGGGGTTCATATTCCCTAATGCATCTTATTGGTGTGTGCCAATTCTCTTTGTAAAGAAAAAGGTTGGATCAATGCTATTTTGTATTGATTAATGTGATTTCAATAAGATCATCATAAAGAACAGGTATCCTCTTCCAAGGATCAATGACTTGTTTGATTAATTATGAGGATATCAATGCTTCTCAAAGGTGGGTATTTGTTCTAGATATCATAAATTTAAGGTGAATAAGGAAGATATTCAAAATACTACATTATGTACAAGTAATGGGAACTATGAGTTCCTAGTGATTCCCTTCAGACATTCTGAGGCCCCTGTAATCTTTGCGGATCTAATGAATAGAGTCCTTTGAGAATACCTAAACAAATTTTTGGTACTGTTTATTGATGATATTCTCATCTACTCCAAGATAAAGGAGGAACGAGAAGAACATATAATGATTTTTTTAGAGACATTAAGGAAGTATAAATTGTATGAAAACTTCATTAAGTGTGAATTTTGGATTAAATAAGTCACATTCTTGGGACTCATGATCATAAGTGAGAGAATTTCTATGGACCCTTAAAAAAAAGGCAATTGAGGAATGGACCAGATCCACTAATGTCATGAAAATCTATAGTTTTCTTAGCTTAGCAGGGTACTATTGATGTTTTTGTGAGAAATGTCTCATGATTTTCTAGCCCTATAACTATTTTAGTATGGAAATGGGTAACATATTTATGTATGGATGAATATGAGGAAATATTCAAGGATATGAAGAAGAGGTTAATAACTACACCTATACTCACATTACTAAAAAGTGGAAACGTTTTTGTGATATATAGTGTTTCTTCAAAGAAAGGTTTCGGTTGTGTACTCATTTAGAATGATAAATTGATAAGATAAACCTCATCATAGTTGAAGATTAATGAAAAGAACTACTTGAAAGATGATCTAAATCTTGAAACTGTGATATTTTCCTTAGAAATTTAGCGGCTCGACCTCTATGGTGATAAGTGTGGCATATATACCAATCACAAGAGTCTAAATTATATATTCACATAGAAGGAGATAAACATATGTAAAAGGATATGGTTAGAACCAATAAAGAACTATTATTGATCTATTCATCACCATATGGGAAAGGAAAATAAGGTTACTAATGCTCTTAGAATAAAAGAACCTCCTACTCTATCTATGATGAGGATTGAGAAAGACCCCATATTTCTGGATATGCAAAGAATGAATTTTGAAATAATAATGGAAGGGAATACATCCTAAATTTTCTAAATGATTTCCAAAACATCTATCATAGAGAAGATCAAGTAGGCATAAAGGGATGATCTATAAGTACAAAATAATGTGAAATTGGTAATATAAGGGAAGATACAAGAGTTCCATATCAATGATTATGGTGTGATTCAATTTGGAATAAGGCTTTGTGTTCATTCATCGTCTAATATCTATTTGATAATTAATATATCTCATCTTTTTCCATCCATCCCGGAAGTACCAAGATGTATTTTGATCTTTGAGAACACTTCTGGTTGGACAACTTGAAGAAGGAGATTGTAGAGTATATCTCACAGAGTTTTGTATGCCAGCATGTTAAATTAGAAAGACAGAAGTACAAACGGATGATGAAACCATTTCCTATAACTATGTGGAAATGGGAGAACATAAATATGGACTTTTTCACTATTATCCTAAATACATCCAAAGGAAACAATGTAATATGGATTGTGGTGGATTGACTCACCAAGATAACCAACTTCATTTCTATTAGGGAAGATTTATTTTTTGAATAATTTACCACGATATATGTAAAGGAAGTGGTGAGGATACATGGGGTTCCACTTTTCATTATCTCTGATCATGATCCAAGGTTCACATCTAAATTCTTGATAATACTTCAACCTGGTTTAATTACTAGATTGAATTTCATCATGAACTATAACCCCCAAATAAATGTCCAATATAAAAGGACTATTCAGATGCTCCTGCACATGTTGAGATCTTAGTAAATGGAATTAAAAGGAGGATGGGATTAGTATCTCCAATTCATTGAGTTCTCATATAAAAAAATCTATTACTCGAGTATTTAGATGGCTCCATATAAATCATTTTTTGGGAAGTAATGTAGAACTCCAATTTTTTGGTATGAAGTTGGTGGTTGAAAGCTAATTAGAACTAATCTTGTGAAAGAGATGACTGAGAAGGTTGAAGACATCCAACAACACATAAAAAATTCTCAAAATTAGAATAATAACTATGCTATCAATCATAGAAGGGATTTTTATATTGAATTTGGAAATAATGTTTTCTATTAAATATCACCATTGAAGAGAGTCATGTTGTGTAGAAAGAAAGGGAAGCATAACCCAAGGAACTTTTGCCACTTTGAGATCCTTGATCACATAAAAGTCGTGTATTATCATCTTCCACTTCCATCAACCTTATCTCAAGTTCTCGTTGTATCCTATATATCCCTTCTGATGAATTACATACCAAATCTATCAAATGTATTAATCTCAGAGGTGGTTTAGCTAGAAGATGACATCTCTTATGAGGAACAAATGGTAATGATTTTGGACCCTGGAGACAAGCTTCTATGAAACAAGATCACCCAGATGGTCAATTTACTAAATAGAACCCATAAGTATGAAGAGGAGACATGTAACTGAAGAAAGAAATTAAGGATAAGTACCCTCAATTGTTTTCATCTTAGTATATAAAATGAAATTTTGAGGATGAAATTTGAAAAGGTAGAAGAATGTAATGACCCAAACTATTATCAATGAAATTTTTCCTTATTATAACTATTTCATAAAACAAATGAATCAAAAATATAACATAATAAAATGATTACTTTCATAAATGAAAAATAAAATAAGTGACATTTATAGAAATTAAGGAACATATACCGATGGAATTGTAACCTAACCATTGTAATAATAATCTAACCATTATAATAGTAACCTCACCTATGAAAGTATAAAATAAATTTAGGTATCATATAAATGAAAATATAATATATTTATATCATGGTATATGTAAATAAATGTTTTAAAAATGATAATTTAAGTGTTGGGGTTTTTATAAAACATATATGTTTATTTACAATTTTGTAATTAATATAATTATTTAAAAGAGAATTTATTTTTAAAAAATAGATTATTGAATTATTATTATGTAGTATTATAATTATAATATAGTTTTATTATACCTTAATTAAATTTTAAAATGGTCAAACAATCAATGTTAATATTAAAATCAATATTTTTTGAATAAATGATGATTTTATATAAGAATTAAATTAATAATATTTTAAAAAATATTTTCCTAAAATGGATTCCATTTTTTAAATCTAGAAATCAAAAAAAATAGGGTTAATTTTTTAGATTTTTCTAAAATATTTTAATTTTTGTGAATAGTGAAATACAAAAGTGTAAGATATAAGCTAAATACAAGAATTTTTGAGTCATGGATGACATATGGATGATATAAGAACGATTATCTAGAACACCTATTCTTTATTTACTATATTTATTTATGGTAATCAAAACTATTTATATTTGTCAACCAAAATAATAAACAAATGAATAAAATAATCAAAAAACACCCATCTCTCCACTATAAATACCACCCTCACCACCTCTTCTCATCACACCTTATAATCCTTTTATATTATCTAAATTATACCCAATTCCAACCCCAATCCTCTTTCCCACATCGAATTTGTAAGAACTCGGATCTTCTTTTCAGGTACGTTTTTCCTTTTTCTGGAGTTTTAAGAAAAAATGGATTTTCTAGAAATTTTCGAAGTACACGTCGTGTACTTTCTGAGTACACGCCGTGTACTTTTTCTCGGCTCGAAGCCGTGTGCTAGCCGTGCCGACACACATGGTGTGTAAGGCTGAGGTGGAGGCCGGTTAATTCAGAGTATGAAAAATTGAAGTACACACCGTTTACTCAAGAAGTACACACCGTGTACTTTATTTTTTTTTCATTAAACAAACCAGGGTCGCGCCTAACCCCCAAAATCATCTTATTCTCCAGATTTTGTCCGCTCGGGAGCGACCGTATGGCCGAATCTTCTCCGAGCTCCTGTCTCTTTGTCCATTCTCCGATTCGAGAACGGTCGATTGCATTGGAAGCGCAGCGGTGAGTTCTACCTTCTGCTTGAGCCTTGTTTCTTGATTCCACCTTGTTTTCACGATATCATGGGATGAAGGTTTTGTGCATTTTCTCAGATCTACATTGTTCTAAGAGGAATCTTTCATCATGGTTCACATATATCGCTCTCCTAGGATCAAGGTAAGTGGTTTGTGTCTTTCTGTAGAAAGCTGATGAATATTATGTGCAAATTCCACCAATACCCGTGAACGAGGTATTGTGTGTTTCCTGTTTTTCCCCTTCTATTTTCCTGCTTTGCTTGATTGCTTTAGTAGAGGTTATTTATTGGGAGTAGAGTAATTTATTTTGTGCTCAGGTTTCTTTTACATGCTTGTTTTTTCTATTGGGTGTTTTTCCAGTTGTGGTACCTTGTTATAAGATAGTGGAACTGTCTATTTGATATGCTGTTGAGCCTTAGTTAATAGCCAAGTAGTTCTTGGGGTTTACTTGGACGAGGCATGCACACTGAGCATGTTTACTTTTCCACACACGACTGTGAGAGCCTAGTGTAGTAGACCATAGGGAGAATCGACGTAAGGGCTTCTCCAGAGTGTCTTTTAATACGATGCGAGACCACAGGGGGAATTGATGATGAGTGCTTCCTCAGAGAGTCTGTAGTTCCTCGACGTGGGCCACAGGGGGAATGAGACATTGAGTGCTACCCCAGAGAGCCTTTAGTACATTACAAGACTATAGGGGGAATTGACAGTGAGTGATTCCCCAGAGAGTCTACTTTCTAGCTGAACTAGAGGGGTGAGACTGTGTGTACCTCCCAGAGGGTTGATAGTGCCCTGTAGGTTGAACCATAGGGGTTAGCTGTGAGATATACCCAGAGGGTTACCTATTTTCTTTTTTTTGCTGGTTATCTACTTGTGTACTTGTATGTTAGAACTGTGGATTGTAGCTGTTTGTGCTATCCTGTTTATTGCTTCTTGTTTTATTACTGCAATCTATTCATTGACTGTTAGGCACAAATATTTGGGCGATTGCCTACTGGGATTTGTATCTCACACCCTGTTTGGGCCATGCTTTTGAGCCCAAGAAGACTATGTTGTTGTAGGTGTAGATAAGGGCAAGTACCCTTCTACTTCAAGATCTTGATTGCACTGGAGCTGGGGAGCATGGGACCGAGCCATGGATCACGATGCTGAGGAGTTTACGTTGTTTTATTTTGCACTGGTTTTAGTTGTATTTCAGCACGTTGTTGGGTTTTCTGTTTTCTTTAGATACTTGTACCTACTGCATCATTATATTCATTACTATGTGTATTAATTTCTTCTTCTATTTGGTTTTAGTTGTTATGTATGTTATTATTGCTTCTGTTATTGACTGTTGTTTTCTGCCATATACCTTACCGAATGAGGGCATAGTTTCCCCACCGACTCACCAAGGCCCTCGCTGCTAGTCGGCAGCCTCTGGTGTTTGGGAAAATATGCTTGAGGTCATGTGGTGAACCGGGTATGGGGCACCAGTGGAGGGTCTCCAGATTCGGGTCGTTACACAAGTGCTTCTGGTCTCTATAAAAGACCAAATCCAAGTGCCTTAAGTAGGTTTTCAGGGAGAAAACATTCAAGAGGTTAAATCCTCAATCCTTATATTTTAATTTATTTTCTTTTTCGATCCCAAACTCCTCGTATCCAAAGTGTCATGATAACTCAAGTATCATATATATACTTAAATTTTATTTTGTTAATGGGTTATCAATCTTAAAATATCTTCTCTCCTCCTTTTATTATAAAATATGAAAACATAATTTTCGATGTGTCGATCCACCGCCTTCATGGATGATGAGTTTTAATTTTCCATTACCACCTTCAAGGATGGTCATAAAACCATTATTATGGCTAAAGAATATTTTAATATGTATATTATAACTTTTTTAATGATATTTAAATAATTTATAAACATAATATTTAATAAAATGAAACTATTTCAGGATGGATGGAAAAACCACCAAAATAAACTACAAATTTAACACAAATGGTTTATCAAATGAATCATCTTGATACTATAAAAAATGATATATCAACCGATCTTAAATTCTATAAGTTCATTAATAACACATAATTTCCATTCTGTATAATTATTCTCATTTAATAATAAATTACATAATTATATATAAGTAAATAGACCATGAAACCACAAAAACAAATGCTCCCAAAACAATAAAATTGAACACTATAACTCGTCAAAATGGTCATAATTAACTGAATATAATTATAATAAATCAAATAAATGTAAAATAGGTTATTAATTAAGTAATTTATTAATATAAGTTGATTATCTTGGATATTAAGTGCATGCTTATAATGCTTTTAGACATAAGGTTAGGGTATTCTCAAACCCAATTCCATTTCTTTGGGTTATTCTTCTTTCATGCCAAATTTTGGTGAGGATATTATTTTATTATTATTAAAATATAATTTCATTGTTCTTATATTTTATTTTCTAGGATATAATTGTTTCCAATCCGATTTTATTACAAATAAAAATATTTTACTAAAGAAATCTTCTTTGCAAAACACGTCTTGACTCCTCTTGAGTTATTTCTTATTTTCTCAACAATGATGATTCTTACACCAAATATTTTATTTTACCTTTTCTGTTTAGGGAAAAAAATTATTCATTAAATAATTATTGATAAAATCATTACTATACTCATTCCTTTACATGGGTTACTTCATCAAATTGAATAATATACGTTTTGTGTGGCATGCATGATTATTTAAATGTTATGATGTAAAGGGTGGGGATAAAATTATACATCCCTATAATTAATATGGTAATGTGATGTATCTCATGAGATAATATGTATTATACATATCCATTATGCTATATGTTTTCAAAAATGTTAATTTTATGATTATTCGCATATGTTGTGCATGAACATGATTCTAACTTTATTCACAACTACGTGTGATATTTGACCACAATGAAATGATGTTTCATTTTTATGCATTTCCCCATTCAATTAATTTATCTAATGTTTCCCATAATGATTATGAAATTATCATATAATTATGATATGATGATGGTTATTATTCTCACCCATGTTATATTGATCCATGTCTTTTATTCATTCCTCTTATTAGGCTTTTATCTCACCCCGTTCATTGATATATATCCTTAAGTGATTACTTGTACTAAGGATGATGCAAGGGACACTAAGATGATGTATAAGATATAATTAAATATTATTTATCTTTTATTATGTAGATATTTTTTATGATCCTAATTTTCCTAATAAAATAATCCTTTTTATCTAGATTTGTTATCTCTATTATGTTTTTTATATTAAAATGATGTAATTGTATGAAAGAAAACGTTGGGTCACTATAAAGTATCATCATTTGGATGTCACTTTATGTCAACATGAATTCTCATACCCAATATTCATATATATTATTCTATATATATATAAATTAGTTTTTTGTAATTAAAATGTGTTTCATTAAAAAATAAAACATAAAATTCCATCAATAAAAGTGAATTCAATATTTCCATTTTAAAAAAATGAATTCATCAATATCATTGAACTTTGAAAACATGAAACTCCCCCTTTATATTTTTTATTAATATTGATGAACCCATCAGATATTGATTATGAAGTATTTTATCTTTTTCAATATATATTATCAATTGAATCCAATCATGTTAAAATAAATGTAAATTGAAGATGATTGCGATTGTTCCCAATATAAATACATCTAAAGTTGTAATCATCGATGAATCCATTGAAAAAAGGAGCATTGATAAATGAAATTTATACTACTAACAGAATTAATCAAATCACAACTAGATGAATTATCCAAAAGATGTAATGATCATTTCATAATAAGTAAGGAATGAATGTGGAGTGGATACTGATAATAGTTGAATGATGAATTTAAATTGATACTTATACTTGGAAGTATCCTCACATAATAAAATTATAGAACTTGTATTTATTGTTTTTATGACTAGAGAAAATGATGAAGGATTACTATCAACTATATATTGGATTTTAGTTTTCTATAATTTCATTTTTGGGAGATAGACACATATCATGATTGATGAACTGAGATTTAGTGAGATTCCATGAAAATTTATGGATGAAAAATAATCATTTTCTACAATATTCTCATCTATTTGAGATTGAAGAGCTATTTTTGGGGAAGATTGAAGAGTTGGGTTTGAAAGAATGGCTATTTTAGATAATTGTTGGAATTATTATAAGATATAATAATAAACAATGAGGAGATAAGTTTCTGAGATTATCACACTATAGATGAATAACTGCAATATAGTATGAATATTTTATATGAATATGAAGTTCATCTCGAAGTTCATTTCACTAGAAGATACACTGTAAAAAGATATAATATGAACTTTTAAATGATGTTAACATGAAGGTACAGCCATTAGAAGTTTATTATTGATGAAGAATAGAAACTAGGGTATTTTGAAGATATATGTCAATAAGGTAAAGTAGGTGAATAATTGGAAAATTCATGAATTCCAAAACCGAAGGAACATAAGGTTAATTTTTAGTTTATATATGTATAATTTATCCTTATGAATATGAATCATTAGATCCAAAAATGTAAAAGTTAGAACTAAATCATTTGTGTTGATTTCTCTACAATATGAATAGAGATCATGAAAGTTAAATTATTCTATGAATGCCTTGTATATTCATTAGAAGAACTACAGAAGATGAAGATTCAAATATGATTCTACTGGAGTTGGTGATAACTTAAGTTATTCATAAAATTGAAGATTAAATGCTAATACTAAATGATTTGGAGTAAATTTACAAAAAAATAAATAAGTAAATACATTTAAAATTAGATCAACAGAAAAAAAGGATAAATTAATGGAATAGGAAGTTAAGGTGGTGCCCGAAAATATTTAAGGTCAAGTTGATTAAAAGTTATAAGATTGAACAAGATTTAGAACACCTGGATATGAGGTAGTTATACATGTTGATGAATTTGGATAATGATAATAAAAATTATCAGAATCTTGAATGTATGATCTCAGTGTAAAACATTTTTAAAATATAAAAGACTTAATTTGAGTAAGACAGAAGGATTAACCATCAGAAGAAGTCTTTATAGCTGATTACCTTGGGTGCTGATAAATCAAAGTGTCCAAAGAAATGAAAGATTATTGTGATAAATAAATTTCTACCAAATTACAACCAATTGTATAATGAAAGTGATCAATATATGAGTTTATTTTAATAATAATATATATGAAAAACTTTGTAATTTTTTTTTCAATGGATGAAGGTAACTCACAGCATAATAGATAAATCAATGTTTCTTTGAGGTGTTAAATCCCATAAGAGGTTTTAGGAGTTAATTGAAATTGGTGGAACTAAAATGAGATGATTTAATTCTATATAATTAAGTTAATAGATGATTACAAGGGGATTTGTATTCATGATAAGTCAAAATCATTGAGATAATGCTTGCTGGTCACCCAAAGATTCAAAATTCCTGAAGATAATTTCATGCTATAAGTCAATATTTTTAGATGATTTGATGATCATTGAAATTATGTTTTATGGGGTAATAGTAAATTCAAATTCATATATCATAAAATATATCAAATTAGGTTTAATAAAGAGTGGAGTATATAGGAGTTTGAAATTGAATCATGCATTTTCCTTATATTTATCAAAGGTAGTTTAACTACGTAAAAGGGTAAAATCATTTTAGAAATTAGTGTGAGAGATACCAGTTATTGAAATTATTAAGAATCGTAATAGTGATGGAGAATCCAACCAAATATATTTTAGAAAATCTATTGGGTTGATGTTTTAAAAATTATGGAATATAGAGTTTCAAAGAATTAGAGTAAGGTCACATGATTTAGTTGATTGTAAGAAGGATAGTCAGACTAATTTCAGTGCCTACTTGTCCAAGATCCATATGTTAAAAATATTAGTTATGATAAATATTGAATTTTAACTTCAAGTAGGAGAAGATTGAGACTCGCATCAGGCACGACCTATATATTTTTGGACCTTTATGATTCAAGAAGTTATGGTCTCCAAATTCAATTTACTAGAAGAATCATATAGATTATCTTTCATACTAGTTTATTGTAAGAAGAATATGGTAGTCAAAGACTTATTTATGAGTTAATTCATATTAAACATTTTAAGACTATTTGTTTAAGTATAAACTGTAACACAACCTTATTAGAGGGTAAAAAGGGATTTTAGCATGATATTTCAACCAAATATATAATATTGTTGAATTCAGAGTACCGATAAAAAGTTTTTTGGTAAAGTATAATTAATTTCCTTATTATAGAACTTATTTTAATAGTGAAAACCTATTACACCATATAATAATCGGACACGTCATGGAGTCAGTTTCTCAAACTAGGGATGAACCATATAAAAATTAATCTATATTATTTCCTTTACATTATCTTCATTTCATACAAGAGTAAGTATTGAAGTTTCATTTTCAATATCCATAGATCCTAACAAATAAATAAGTTCTAATACCTTCAATTGGTAAAAAAAATTATGTTGTATTTATTTGGTAAAAAGAGCTCACAGTTGATTCACTCCCCCTCCCTCCATCTCAGTGTGAGTACATGGTCCACTAGGAATCTCAAGTGGTATAAAATTGTATGTCCTCGATGATTGGATATAATATTTTTATCAGTTATTTTAATAGTTTTACATGATGGGAATATTTAAGTAAGTTACAAAAATGATTATTTTTTATGTTAATAATATTTGGATGGAGGTAATTTTATTGTAATTTACCTATATTAGTGTTACCATAGATGTTATATCCAAATAATTGAAGAAACATATGAAGAAATAATCTTAGAAGAAATGAAATATACTCTCATAGAATTAGTTAAAGGAGGGTCCACCACCATTAGAAGGTAAATAGAGTGGAAGTTATACTGAAAAAATATATTATAATTAATCCTCAATAAGATGAAATTATGAGACATGATTATATTGAGCTAGTTTAATCTATTGATGAACTCTATAATGAAGTTGATTATTAATTGAATAGAGTTTCTTAAGAATTTTTTATATTATATATTTTCATTAAAAAAGTGGTAGAAAAGGCATTTCTAGAGCTGTAAACTGATGAAGTAGATAAGGAAGTGGCTAAGGAGGTATATACCTGTTACACTTTCACAAAAAAAAACATTGAGGAAAATTAATAATTTGTATAAATTTTCAATGAAAATATTTCCTTACTTGAAGAACAATTCAGAAGGAATTTTTGTGAAATATTTATATTTAAAATAGTTTTTGAAGAACTAATTCATGAATCTGAACTTACAATCAATGTCAAAGATATTCAGTGTGACATCAAAGTTAGAAAAATAAAATATCTTAACAAATTTCAATCAAAATATAGGAACTTTAATGATAATTATATTAAAAAAAATTGAAAACTTAATGATAATATAAAGTAAATTTTCTTGAATATTAGAAAAAAAACATTGAATATAAAGCTTCTTAAGTTAGAGATAATGTTGAAAAACTTATAAGTTTATCAAGTTGTATCATTACATGAATTTAGAGGATTATATATTTTCATGGTGGTTCATAAGATAATTATTTACGTATAGATGACTCAATATAATGGAATTATAAATTTGAAACAATCATAAGACATATTTTCTAATATATGAAAGAGAAAGGTAACCCCAAAGTCTAGAAGAACTATTTTCATTGACTCTAATTCATTAACTAGTACAAGTTAAAATTTAAGTACTGAAAAAATATGGGTGGAGAAAATATTGGAGAAACCCAATGCTTTCATGATAGTTGTATAAAGGAATGAATGAAGTGTTACCCAATATGATGTATAGAAGTTGAATGTTCATATTTGAGAACCAGAAGAAACCTCCAAAAACCAATGTTGTATAAAATAAATATTCTATGATTTATTGGATATTTATTTTTTTGGTAAATTATATACACTAGGATATTTATTTTTTTCACACCTAGTCAGTTGTCGAAGAATAAAGAAGTTCTATTTTAAGGGGGAGAATGATATAATAAAATATAAATCTAGGTAAGTTATCTAAAGTTCACAGAAGATGGAAAATGTAATAACATAAAAAATATATTTTAATATATTGAAAAAATTGAATGTTTTTGGAATAAGTGGTCATTGTGTAGATTAATTTTAGCCTATAATAACTAGTAATATCACAACTACAACTAATGGAAAAAAGGAAGAAAAATATAAAGAAAAATTAAAGGAAGATATACTATAACTCTACCTTAGGATACAAATAAACATAAATTACCAAGAAGAATACACCCAATAAGAAATTAAAGGAATATATAATTCCCAATAAAATTTATTCATATGTGGAAGGAAGGTCCACATTATGGATATTTTTAAACATGCCATAAAATTGAAGTTAATAGAATAATGATAAAAATAAAAGATAATTAGTCTAAGATAAAAAAGTTGATTTGTTTTTTGGAATACATAATTTATGAAGAAATTTAATTTCATGAGTTATTATTAAATAATGGGAACTCAAAGGAATATAATAATTTTTGTGGAAGAAACAGGTTTTCTGGACACACTCCTAAAAATTGCATGACATTGTTACCAAAATAGGATAAGTTGGTAAATAAAAGGATAAAAAATTATAAAGATACATATACTTTAAAAGATTCTAATAATAAGAAAATATGTTCCAAAGGATTTTACAAAAATTTGGATATATCAATTGGAAGTAGAATGTAATTTTAAAGATAAGAAAAAAAGAGTACATATGTGTTTTCATTAAAAGTATTAAAGAAATATCTACAAAAAGGGAAATGTGAAGATAAAATAAGAAATCCATGTTTCCCAAGATTATTAATGATTTGAAAATCATGGGTGATATCATGAAGAAAAGATAATTCAAATTTAAGGGAGTTTTTTTATTGATAAAAAACTTCTCAATCAAGTTTCTATAACTGATGTGAAAAGAAAAATCTAACATATTATTTTATATGTTCAAATAACTTTAAATGAAAATATAATTAAAGTTAATGATTCTTAGTGGGATCACTGAAAAATATATAGTTGTTTACATTACATCTATTGGAAAAAATCCATAATAGAGAACTTTATCTCAAGTGGTATCAATAAGAATCAACAATGATGAAGAATTTTGATGGAGTTTGTCCATTTAGGGGGAGTGATGCTGAAGTTTGGGGTCTCCGATATTTTTTGAGTGGTGATGAAAATATAAATTTTGGATAACAAAATAACTAATGAAAAACATAGGTGCTAAAAATTCATTAGATTTTAAAATTAAGTATCCAAAGGTAGAATCTATGGATAATGATAAATATTATGATTATAAGAATCTAGGGACTTTAGTTACTTCCATATTTGAGGTATATTGATATTATCTTCTATCAATGAAGAAAAATCTATTTTGGTATTAAGGGTAATAAAGTTATCTTTTTATGACAAAGTGTTAAGTATCATGAAAAAAGGGGATAAAGATTCATTTTTGTTTGAATGTTTTTTCTCAGTTTTTTGAGATAGTTATATAAGATTCTTATAAAAATCCATTGAGATTACCCCTGGAATAAAATTTCACAGGTTTTATCACTAGATGAATCAGTAATAGAAATATTTATAATTCAATTTAACCACTATTGTTTTCTATACCGATAATGTCTCATGTAGACTTATATTTTATTGATTTTTGGATCATTTATTTAAGTGAAAGCGATTCCATACTTCCCTCATGTAATTCCTCAATTTAAAGGAAATTTAATGGAGAATGTAAAACATAATAAAGGGTGTTCCGAAGAATTAAATTTATTTAATTTACTATTAATAAGGGGGAGAATAAATAATTAAAATTAAAGATAAGTTAGTATTGATAACAAATCCATATGGGGAGATTGATGATCCCATTGACTATTGATGGTGAAGTATTGTATTTTTTTCATTCACTATTATCAATTGAAGTAAATGATATTTCGATAAATATAAATTGAAGATACTTATGGGTGGCTCCAAATTAAATACATTGTATGGACATACACAATAATATGTAATCATCAATAAAACCATCTGGAAAATAGACATCAATATATGGAAGTTATACTACTATTAAAATTCAATAAAGAACATTTGGATGAATTATCCAGATAATGTAATGATCAGGTCACTAGTAGTAAGGAAGGAAAGTGGAATGAATACTACTAATGGATGAAATTGAAATTTGTGGAGATACTTATATCTAAAATAATACCCACATAAAATGATTATAGAATTGATCTTCACTGTATTAATGACTAGTGATAAAGGATGAAGGATAACTATCAACTAAATATTGATTTATAGTTTTCTATATGTTTATATATGGAATATAGAAATATTTTATATTTTACGAACTGATATTTAGTTATATTTCATCACAAATATTAAAGATTAATGAATAATTGTATACAATAGTTTCTAATCTAGCAGAGATTTAATATCTAGTTTAAGGGGATATTGATGATTTGAGTTTGATAAAGGATTTTTTTCTTATTTGAATGATCATAGATTATAATTATTAAAAAATAGAATATAATTTTCTTAAATTAATACACTAAAAATAATCAGTCAAATGAAATTATGACGATTAGATGTGAAGGTAAAGTACATCTAAAATCTAAGTTCACCAGTATATACAACATGGGAATATACAATATTAAATTTTGAAGGATGTTGGCCTAAAGTTACAACTATGGAAATTTTCTTACAGAGGAAGACCATAAATGAGTGTGTCCAAAATATTGATGTTCAGAAGTTGAAGTATATAAAAAATAGATAAATCCCCAAATTACAAACCTTTTGGATCATAATATTCATGGTTAGTTTATATAAGGATACGTTTACTTAGGAATAAAAATATGTAGATAAAAAAAATACAAAAGGCATGAACTTATAGTTTGGAGTTAAGTTCTCTATAAAATGGAGGGAGATCTCAAAAACATGAATTAGATAATTCATGAACTATTTATTTATTAGAGTAACAACCCAAAATTGAGAATCAAATATGAATCTATCTGAGATAATAAATAATTATATTGATAAAAAATGGATGAAGGAATGATTATATTGAAGGATATTGAATCTTGTGGGAAAAAAGAAGAATTTTTCTAAAACACCATAAGTTAGATCAATGGAAGAATATGATGTAATAAATATACCAAAAATTGAGGAAGTTTCTAGAAATATTGAATCAAATTTTGTTTGAATGATTGAATATTGACCAAGATTTGTAATATTGGATGTTGAGGCGGTCAGACATGTTGATGACTTCGATTAAGTTTCAGGAAAAAATATCAGAATATTGAATGGATGATCCAAGGGGTGAAGATTTTTAAAAGATAAATTAATTAATTTGAGTAATACTGTAGGAAAGGGCATAAAAATAATTCTACAGGCTGATGAAGTTGGGTGAAGATAAACCAAAGTATCAACAGTAATACAATAATGAAGTAATAAATCAATTACTTCTAAAGTCTAACTAATTGGATGATGAAAACTATCAAATGATGAGTTGATCTTACGAAGAAGTTGTAAGCTATATCGTATAAAACTATTATTTCAATGGATGAAGTTCACGAAAATCACATTATTTAAATGATAAAAATTTGAAGGTATAATGGATGTAAGAATATTTATAAATAAAAAAATGATGGAACTAGAAGGATCTGATTTATTTCTATGTATTTAAGTTAATGTAATATTCCATGAGACTTTTCATTCATATGAAATAAAAATAATTGATTTTATACTTATATAATCACCCAAAGATTCAAGATTAATGATGATATTTTTGTGATACATGCCAATATTTTCATATTATTTGATGCTCATTGATTCCATGTTTTGTGGGAGATTTAACAATGTCAAATTACAATATCTTTAAAAAATATTAAAGGTGGTTGAATAAAGAGTTAAGTGGGTGAGAGATTAAAATTGAATCTAACACATTACATACATTTTTATAAAAAAACTTTCTATATAAAAGGGGAATCTCATTTGATAAATTAGTGTGTAAGATCGAAGTTGTTGATGAAATTATTGAGAATAATAAGAGAGAGGGAGAATCCAAACAAGTACATTCTATAAGATTTGCTGGGTTGATGTTTTGAGAAGACTGAAACATATTGTTCAAAAAAGGTTTTGTAAGGTTTCTAAATTTAGGTTATCAAAATAAGGATATCCATAATAATATTAGTTCTTAACTATGAAATATCCACACATTGATGATTATGGTAGTGATAGATCCATAAGTTTAACTTATAAAAGAAGAATATTGAGACTGATGTTCATGTTGATAACTGTAAAATGAGAATTGACAAGTCTATGATTAAATAAATTCATCAAAAAGGGGTATTATTCTCTCCAAAAAATAAATAGTGGATTAGTATAAAGTCTATGTAGCTGAATCATGCAAATCACATAACCTCTAGAAGAACACGTGATCACATTACCCTGTGAGGTTTATGCGAACTAATCATGCACTATGAATGATGTGTTTATGATCAAATTAATCCTCTCATACAAACCTTCCCATTATAGAAAAAGAACCCAGAAAAACATAGTTGATCATGTGAAGGCTTCCAGATAAGTTCCTCAGATCATTAAACTTTTCAATGGATAGATGCTTGCGATTCACCCAAAACCTATTACATTATAAAGGTGAATAAAGGTGAGAGATTCATGCAATGGAGAGCTAAGTTGATTTTCATGTGATGCACTTATTCAATTCAAAATACCCCACTAATAACCCTAGTGAAATTTCAATATTTTCACGTGAGATCATGTTGGAGTATCACCTATATCATAAGAGGGACCTTAGACATGTCCATTTAATCATGTGAAACACCTTTAGCTCTATATACAAGCAGAGGGATTGTTTATGAAAATTCTAGTGCACCATCATGAGATCCAAAATTGATCATGCAACATATCATAGACAAGAAAAGTTACTATATATGACAACACTCTCAGATCGTCATAATATCTCATACTAATTGTATGACACCATGGTGGACTCCCAATGGGAAAAGGCCAATAGCCTTATAAAAAAGTAATAAAAGGTTGAAAATGGTGTAAGCCCCTCATGAAGTTAAGATACGTTGATTTTTTATGTGAAGGTTTTATGTTCCTCATGTGATCTATATTAATCATTTGAATATTTTTTGACAAGCTTACATGATCTCGTGCGAGACCCTTGACAATTTTTCCTAGTCTTGTAAAGGACCCCAGACCAGCCTTCTTCGATCACATGAAATCCTTTTTATAGGTGTCTTAATCTTGATAAAACTACTAGAAATGTCATATAAATTGTTTGAGGACATTTTACATGTCAAAATTATTATGGAAAATACCTTTTATAGGATGAGGTTCAATAAATTTAGTGGTGAAGAAGATTTATCATGGTTGTTGTTTATCATGTGACACCATGGATGACCCGTGGGAGGATCAAGCGAAGAGAATGATGTGATGCTCCCTCCACCGACTCCATATCACATATTCAATATATGACCCATGAAAGGTGGAATATAAATGGTACATAGAAACCTGTAAATGTCTCCCTCTTATCATAAAACACACACATAAAAATAAAACAACATTAGAGTGATGAACAAGGATTCTTGGAGTATAAATCCATGTGATCGCAAGAGCCTTACACTATGAACAATACAGGGAACAACCTACAGTATCATGCAATATGAATATTTTTTTCATGATAACACTCTATATATCACTTGAAGGACTTATGGTGGGATGGATTGATTATTCTAAGTAATTGTTTCATGTCGATTGGGTCACGTGAAACCTAAAAAAGCTAACTCTTGATTGAACATGAGGCACATATGAAAAATGGAATTAGAAAATGGGTGACTTTTATAAATATGTATACAAAAATATTCATGTGATGGAATCATGCACTTTGCATGACCTATCTAGATCATGTGAAAATGCCAGGACATGTGACCCAAATTTTGAAAAGTCCTCCATAAATGTATCACAAATCTTGAAAAGTAATCAAGAAATGTCACTAAAGTCTTGACAAGTCCTCCAGATATATCTCCTAGGTCTTGATAAGTCCTTAATACATGTCACCCAAGTCTTATGAAGTCCTATAGACATGTTTCCCATGTCATGAGACTTCTGCCAGACATGTCAGTCAAGTCATATGAGGTCCTCCAGGCATGAAATTCAAATCATCTGATGTCCTCCAAACAAGTCAATTGGATCATGCTATTGTATTTGAACATATCCTCTAGGAAAACATGATATGTACGAACCTCCATATACATTTAATATGGACACCTCGAGACATGAAAAACTTTTATAGTAGATATATTTTGGAATACCCTCGAATGAACTATGAGAACATTGATTCCTACAAAAACATGATATTTAAAATGCCTTCCAAAGGCCTGAGATCCAATGGGAATCCACCTTAGTGTAAATCCCTCCATGTATCTGATATTCAAACCTATGGGGCACAAACTCTCATTTGGGTTCGTCTTTCTTTCTCATCCATCAGTGGATTGAGAAAATAACTACACTACGAGGACTCTTATTCATGCTATAAGAAGTACATGTAAGACACCTTCCTAAGGACCAAGATCCAAATAAAACAACTCATAAGGGTTTACCGAGTACATAAGTATCGAATTCATATGTGATGAGACTGATCACTTGACATCCCTTGTACCTAAAATCAAGATTGGATCACGTGGGCTTAGAAATTTACAATGATCATATCATTCAAACCATAAATTTCCCCCATCCATGGAAACCTCAATTTCTAAGCCCCATTCAGTGTCATATTATGACTTCCCCTATATGAGGAAATAAACCTCAGGATAATTCTCCAAGGCATCATCGAACTATGATGACTCAAATTCTTATTTTAAACAAGATATGTTGGAATCCCTCATAAATCTTGAGATCCATACCTGGTGCCTAAGTTCCCTTGTATATTTCATTTCTACATGACATCAAACTGTACGGTTTAAAAGAACTATGTGGATTTGGATTCTTGTTATTAAAAAAATATATAGAACACCCCATATAGGTTCAATACCATCCTCAAAATATCAATTTCCTCCATGTAAAGAAGTACAATATAGAGTTATAGGTTATAAAACTTCAAAATTTAAACATCTACCCCTATATAATTATAAGAAACTGATGAAGAACCTTAGATACATATAGATAGTATAATTAATATGACCCTCATTACACACAAAAGGGTTTAATACTAAATCATTTTTTTAGGGTAACTGATTCCATATTGGGATTATGAAGAGATTCACGAACATATCATAAATATATAAGAGACTCTAGGAATAGGAAATAAGACCCCCTCCCCCTACAAGGGTGTTATGAGTCTGACCTCCCATCCCCTCGACCAATATGATATTCTAATCACCACTAGGACTAAATATACAATTGAAAACCTACCTTTGGAAAGAAGTAATATATATTTTTATAGATATAAGGAATTTTGGTAGTTTCTAAGAAATAAAATTATTTAAATGGGTTTAAATTGTTGTACGAACAAACTTTAACCCCGAAAATCAACCCTAAAAAAAGAATAAAAAAATGGTAGATTTAGTGTTAAGGCATATAATGATAGAATAAATGAATCATTATAAGTGTCGGGAACCTTGTATCCTAAACCTGGGGCACCACACATTATCCAAGGGAAACAGAAATGGTAAAAAAATGTGAATCTTTCAAATAATGAAAATTATTTGTTGAACATGTTTCAAGCCATTTTTTGTGCCTCCTTTGTAAATAAAAATAGTACACCCAATGTGAAATCCTATGTAACTTGGGTTCCGATGAAATAATTCCATTATTGCTATCAAAATTCCATGAGAGAAATATGGACAAACTAGAAATAAGAAAGGGTAATTTTATCCCTTTTCCTTTCTGATTGATCATGTATCATACTTGAGATGATTCACTTTTGGTGAAATTGTTCTCTTTTGTCTTCATGACTACAAATACTGCTCTCACAAACAACACATCGACCCGAGATTATCTCTTGCTCAAGAAAAGTTTCAAGAAATTCAACTACGGTTGTAATCCCTATAGGTTATAGAAAGACCTCACCCACCCGACACCTTTAGATTTGGGTGATTAACATAATGGTTTGGGAATACCACTGAAATGCTATGATCTAAGCCCTTAAGGATGTACATAAGGGTGTCCTAAAATTGAATCCAATGAGTTTGTATTACTTAATAAAAGTTTTAGTGAAACTAATGGTGCTCATTGCCACCTCCAATCACCTCATAAGCTTATCCCCATAGCATGTAACTAAACACATTTCATATCTGAGGAAGGTGGATAAAGGAGTCGACTATGTCTCCATTCTAGTTTAGGAGCCACAGATAAGGGAACCTTTCAGCCACCATCACTAGCATCATCATGCCAATGCCCCTCAGTTGCATGCTGAGGGAAACACATAGCTTACTATCACCTTGCATACTTCTGTATAGGTACCAAGTAACTCACACCAGGCATGGAAAGCTTTGGATAAATTGTAATGGTATTATATCCTTGCTTATACTAATGAATCCAACCAACATATTCTAGTGGTATCAAATAGGGAGGCTCATATCCATGTCCCCTTAGATCAAGACTTCATGTGTATTTTTGTAGCAAGCATGGGGAGACACATATCCCTACCCTCATGCATGAACCCCATATTCATATTCTGATGAAATAAAAAGGACATCAGTGGAATCATATCCCCACATCAATCGAATATATCTGACAGTACATGTTGGTGACTGAAAATGTGTAGGCCTACATTTCTGCGCACACTTTTCTAAAGTGTCACTATATTCTAGAAATATTTTATGAACTCCACCATCATATTATGGAACTACTAAAAATTTAGTCATAGGAACATATTCTTATCCTGACATCTAGAGCACCACATCACCATGATTAGAATTAATCAGTGGAAACTTCAGAGAAAGTGCACAATCTTACTCCAATCGAAGGAGATTATTGGCATGTTTTGGTAATGGATGAGGCTCAAGAATAGTCTCATATTAATTTTCCAACTGGGGTTCACCAAGTGTGAGTGGCAGATGCCTTGGGAGTCTTACATTCCAACTAAATATGTCTAGAAACATACTCCAAAGGCATAGTACTAGGCTCCTATCCCTATTATGATTGGGGCTCACCAAGTGAGAGTGGTACATGCCTCAGGACATGATCATATTATTGTAAAAAAAAGACCGACTACATACTACAAGGGAATAGAACTGGTCTAATATCCTCGTTCCAGCTGGGGATAATCAAGTGAGAGAGGAACATGCCTTGGGATATGCTTATATTCATGTCAGTAAAGCTACTTGGAATATTCCAGCAGCACATATAAGACAGGCTCATATCCCTAATTTTACCGATGAACGATTGCACTAGCATTCTTCAGAGGCTATAAAGAAGGAATCTCATATCACTTCTCCCATTTTGGAGGTCCGTCGATATATTCATATAGGGAGTGAATATTTGAATTGATTTTATATTCCCACTTAAGATAAGATTTAATAACATATTCTGGAAACCAACCATAGGTGGACCATATTCTTGTTGATACTATATAAGCTCACTAGAATACTCTAGTAGCTTCTTATCATCAAAATTATATTCTCATAGCACTAGATAGTTATCAACATATTCTAGCAGTTGTCTTATAGTAGTATCATATCCCTGCTCAACCCCATAAGGTAGGACAACATATTCTGACTACAATGTAGAATGAGGCTCATATCCCTGATCTTCTCAATTTCAGTGTCCTTGAGGCTATTATATGCATATCTTCAACACCTCAAGGGTATGTCAACTCTTCAATAAAAGTATAAGGGGATCATTATCTTGATATTCCTCCTTGTGGTAGTGTGTAGATGGATCATAGGGACTC
The DNA here is from genome assembly GCA_963277665.1 of Viscum album. Taxonomy (NCBI): domain Eukaryota; kingdom Viridiplantae; phylum Streptophyta; class Magnoliopsida; order Santalales; family Viscaceae; genus Viscum; species Viscum album. Next base: position 296,073,350 of record OY728145.1, on the reverse strand, counting down.
TAATCCTGACATCCATCATGGTCAACCTCCTCATGGTGATATCTCCCTCAGATAAGGAAATCCTCCCCTTACCCAGACACCTCCAAATAGAGTTGTGATAAAAAATCAGACACCATTGTATAGAGAGGTTCTCGAAACACCAGGTTAAACCATATATAGTTCCAAATCAGCTACCAAAAACACTTTACCACAATCATCAGGTGACTTGGAGAATAAACCTATATGGTATAACCTGGTGGAGGTATATAAGTATAATGAAGAGGTGGATAAAATGGTTATATAGAGATAGTTATCCATAAATAATCTCCCAACCATGTTCTGTCCCATCTCCAATTTCAACTATGAGATCCTAGATGAGGTATAAAAGGAGTGCATACCTTACCTATGCTAAAATATGTGGGAACATCATTGGTATTTAAAATCTAGAAACCAAACTTATCAATGATACGAGGGTCCCCATCATACCATAAATATTCTCTATTGTCATCTAGACATGGCTGTATTATCCATATCCTAGAACCCATGGATGGAAGAGAATAAAAATGCATATGTAGCGTTAGTCTCCATATCATGACAACTCTCAAACAACTAGTTTCCAAAGCCTCATCAGCTGCATCTGCTCAAGGATGGGTAAAATATAGATCATTTTAGTTCACTGTGTCTCCATAATATCAAAGTCCCTCAGATGTGACATCAAGTAATGTCCTTGCCTTAGGAGAAATTAGGGGACTAGTTAATGAATATACCCATTGGTCAATATGATGAAATTAACCTGCTTTAATGATTCAAATACATTGAAAACATAGGGAGATGGATCCAAATAGGACTTTAAGCCAGGAAATTTTAAACAATGGGACTGCATTTCAAACATATAAGTCTACGTTTTTTTCAACCAAGCAACTTACCATAGAAAACATCCCCAATCATGGGCATCCATTGCACTCAAATCATATAAAATAATAATTACTCAAAATAGAATGTGTTGTATTAGCGGTTTCCATAGAATCTATCATGGAGATAGCCCAACCCACAGGGTTGGGGGAATAATTGCCACTGGCTCTACCCCTTAGGTCATCAGTCCCTAATAAGATGCAGGGTATATCGATAGTAGCTACAAAACATCCCTAGTCTATAGGACTAGGGAATTTTTTATCTCAATCACCATCACTAGGTTTATCACACCCTGAGAGGTACCTGAAGAAATCAGTGGAAGTCCCAAATTAACCACATCCTTTAGGGATATGGGAATTTATATCTCAATTCCCATATTATGAGTCATCAAATCCTCAAGTAGAATCATCAAATACTCAACAATAAGATCAAAAATTTCCAATTATGGCCCTGAATAGGCCTTGTCCCATAGGGCTATGGGAATTTTTATTATTATCATAACCTTTGAAGGAATCGGTCTTCTTTATGTTTGGTGGTAAATATCCCTGGTTTGCATCCCATTTGTTCTTCCTGCAACAGGAAAAACATTTTCTATTCAAACCCCCTTCAACAAACATGATAGAAAACTCCCTCAAGGTAATTATTCATATACTGAGATGGTATGAATGCACGATGAAGGAAATCAAGACATTTATGGTACATAATCTAAAATAGTCCAATATTTCCAAGGGTTAGAAAATTAACCCTGATACAAGCAGTATAGAATCACCCTATTGCGTTAAGATTAATCGGAAAACTACCATTTTTTGATACTCCTCTATGAATTTCATCACCATAAAAACAATAGATGATGTTAATTATGACACAAACATATCGGGGCACAATATTGAAAACTTACCTTGAGAGGAGGGTGATCTGGATGCAACAACTGAGGCAGAACATTCATGGAATCTATGGAGGATCTAGAATTTAGCACCCCCAAACAATGAGTTTCCACCACTATAGAGGTACAATGCCAAGGATAAAGAGAAGGGTGTGGTTACATCCCACTCACCACCCAAAGGAGATAAAATTATCTCCATGTAGAATGGTTAGTAAAAATGAGGATGAGATACAAAATCTCATACAAGTCAATGATGATGTAATTAGGGGAAACATTCTCATTAGGTATCATATTCATATAGAGAAATTATTCCTCCTATGATATGTCAGGAAAGATCCAATCAACCTGTAATAGTGGAATATGAGTTTCATGGTGTCTTCGGATCCACACATTCGATCTATATAAATTTAGAAGTCAAATATGATTAAGAATTTCCTCTGTTACGGAAACATACTCTCCCCCTTGTGGAAAAATATTTAGTCTTATCATGGATGTATAATCAATTATAGGTGAAATCAAGGCCACCTCATCAATCCCCAAATGCTCCCTATAGATGGGAGGTTAGTCGGACAGTGGTACCTCTGTAACTACTCAATGACATTAAATCTATGGCTTCTCGAATGGAATCTATGGAAGGGAAGCATGTACCCACATAGAATAAGAATAATCCATATACCGGATGGGTAGATGACACGTTTCCCCTAGAAAATTCATGAAATAATAACTTATCAACCATTTATATAATGGGAGATCCATAACAACATCTCATGAACTTTGTGTCCTGATGTTTCCTAATGACGGGCCCTTGAGATCAGTAAGATGTTATCAAACTAAGGTGTTTTGTACAAAATTTGATAGGTCCATCCTTCATTTGGTACAATAGTCTTCCAACAGAATCCATTATATGATGGTAAGACCTTATTCATCAATTCCTTTATCATTTCATATCTACACTAAGGAATATGAAAATTTTTTACCACACAAACTATAAGAAAACTAAAAATCAGAGGGTTTTCGACTTCATTTCTTGATGTAATGATATAAAATATTAACTTGGAATCCCTCTCACATAAGAAAAAATATCTAGAAATATATTTTGAAAATATTCATAAAGAGCTGCAAATGCCTTTAATCCCAATGAAGTATCCAGGAGGATTCCGTGAATTTTAAGAAATGCCAAATCACCTAGAAGATTCCATTTATCAAACCCAAGATAATTCTTGACCCAATCCCTCAGAATAGGTAAGAAGGCTTGTTATGGAAGAGAATATTTCTATTACTCTCAAAATATTAGTAGTTCCCATTCTAGAACCTAGGTAGGCCTCGAATTTTCCAACGCCTCATCTTGAGTGGCAGCAACAATAAAATCACCCTCAACCATAAGTAAAAAGAGATCATGGTTGATTTGGATTTGAGGAATATATAAATAAAGTGTGCTCCTTTATAAATAATTAGGGTCCTGGTAATTTCATTTCATCCTTGGAAAAAACACATTTAAGATACTATATCCCAGAAAATCCAATGAGGTCAAACTCACTGGTCATCTTGACTACTTCTCTTTCCATAGAAGGCCGGTTCACACCATCCAGGATTTCTTTCCTTATAATATTCCCTCCAAAGAGTGGTTGATTTTGGATAGGTTATGTTGTATATTTCCCCAGAATAGGTGACTTGAGTAGTCATCCCCCAACCAGAAGAAGAAAGTGATTGCGTAGAAGTTCCGGCCAGGTGTGGGAATAAGTTTGATAATTGGATAATCGAAAAATAGTTTTCCAAGATCATGACACATTCAGATAATAACTGCATAAAACCATAACGATCATGTAACCTAGGGAGGTGGAATTGAATACAACTCCCAATAGAGGGTGTAATCATTAGACGTAGGAAGATATAGAATAGGAAGAGTTGTATTCAGCTATTGTGTAAGCTCTGGATATTGCAAACTTTTTTATTACAAAGTCTGGAGAATGGGAACCACCCCACCAAACAGAATCCTCATAGGATGAATATATCATTGTTTTATGATAATGTATTTCACTTAACATATACCTTCTCTGATGATGAGTATGCCTTTAATTTTGAGTCCCCCATACATAACTAAGGAGTTGGGGGATAAAAGTTCATGATCAAGGATATTAGGGATATCACGAGTTTGGTCGAACCCAATATATTGATCACATCCATAAATATGACATCTATGTATCCAAGAACCATGGGAGAGAACTCCAGAAATCCCAAAAGAAACACATAGGTGTCTCAGAGTCCTCTAACAGCCATCCAAGCCCAGTCATTCTAAATGACCGACTTGTGGGGGTATGATTGTCTGATCAGTCCATACAAAGGGGAAGGTAGGAATAATCTATACCACTGGAATAAAATTCTCCCTCAACCTATGCTTATGTACCAAGATTTTCCACATCAAATAACTTGACTCCCAAGCCACATAATAGAGAGAATTCCTACCATTGGAAGAACTGACATATGGTACAAAAGTATGAAATTCTGAAATGGTTGGAGGTTATCAAAGCCAAACTTTAAATCTTGGAAACATTCCATCTTTAAAAATAACATAGATATGTAGTCCTAAAATCCCTCTAGAACCCATAGAAATTTGAGATATAATTCACTGCATTCGAGGTTTATCAAGTTTAAACTATGTCATCACAATGCCATATTTCCATCTCATTCACAGAATAGGATCATGAATAAGGCATCCAGGGATATATCACACCCTTATAATTTTTAGGTAAACTTGAAAATTTTCAATATCTGAATGGATCTAATTAAAAATAGTTCTCAAATTAACCTCATCCTAATTTAGACCCTCTAAAATTTGGAATATAGTGAAAGGGATTTATCTTCTATAAATTTAACCATTAAAGGGTATCACAAGAGATATAAAAGACCTATCGGGATGATCAAGATCAAATTTTAGTTTGGGAATCTCACATTTAACACTAATTTAATGTTTATCGAGAAATAAATTTCATATAATTTCCTTGTTGGTAGACCTATGAATCGCAGCCACATAGTGTTATATTTAACATTTCTTAAATGTTTGAAATACCTAATCGATGGTAAGGTTAGAAAAATATATAGTGACAACGCTCCCTTTGATTCCTGTGAAGCCTTATATGCTGAGGCATATTTCTATAAAATGGAAGGAAAACAACCAGTGGTGGAAGAAAACATATAGGTTACATCCCCCAAAAGCTTGGGGTCCGCCTTGTAAATCCCTAGAGTATTATTGAAGGGGATTATGTGCTACTCATAAACCTAAATGAGGCAGTATACATAATCCCATGTGTCCAAGATCCTCCAATCCCCAATGACAGTATGAAAGAAAATTATCTCCAAAATCTATATATGATTACCCTATAAGTTCATGATGACAATATATATTCTCATAGACTCTCTCACCTTGACAATGAAAAGGAGGACCTAATATTACATATCATGTCTAAAAATATCTCCACAGACTCTATGGTGGAAGAAGAAGAGGATGACCACTAGAATGACCCTCCTGTATTTGAGGAATGCATCTCCATCACCATTGATGATCTTAGGTAGGTAAATATATGAATAAAATAAGTTATACAACCTATTTTGATTATTACCTCTATGAATCTCAAGGATAATGAGTTTTATATTGAATTTATAAAGAAAAATTGATACGTGTTCACTAGGAATTATTCAAAAATTCTTGGGATGAATCATGATGTGGCTAAACACCATTTACGCATACTCAGTTACCATCAAGGTTTCATGCCAGTATCAAGGAGAATGACCCCTATCATGCAACTAATATAGAGTCATAAGTTGGAAATTATATCAAATATAACTTTTTTTGAGATGTGAATTACCCAATATGACTCACCAACATTTTCCATATAAAGAAAATGAATCAGATGATTAGGTTCATCATTGATTTTAGAGACCATAATTGACACTTCTTGAAGGATTATTTCTCATTATTGATCACAGAACTCGTGATTGATGTAACTTCTGAATTCCAATAACTCTCCTCCAATATTCCGGGTATGATCAAATAAACATGGCCCCTAAATACAAGGAAGACACCACCTTTAGAGAACCCCAGGGCATATTTTTCTATCATATCACGGGCCTTGGATTAAATAACATTGGTGCTATGTACCAACGTGTCATACATCATATCTTTAAGCCCTTATTCAGTAGAATATCATAAATTTATGTCAATGACTAGGTGGTAAAACCTTGATAGTGATGTGATCACTTCAAGTATCTTCAAACAATCTTTATCAAGTTCAACAAAAAAATCAATATGAACCCACTGAAATGCACTATTGGAGGAACAATAAGGAAATTCCTTGGATTTTTGGTACACCACTATGGAACTAGGGTCAACCCAAAAAATACTAATGAAATACTAAAAATATCACCCCAATTGAAATATTAAATAAATGAGGTTTATATAAGAGAACCTCTCTTATATTTGACATTTCATAACTAAAGTAGCTTCAAATATCTCCCCTTTACCAAGTTAATGAATAATGGATTCTCTTACCAATGGGATGAGGACTTACAAGAAGACTTTTATATTCTTAAGTATCATTTTCTATACCCACTAGTCTTGGTGTTTCTGGTGTAAGGAAAGCATCTTGGCTAATATGTGTCTTCCATGGAATGGTCACTAGGTTCTCTCCTCAAACAAAAAAATGATTCAGGTAATGAGAAAAGTATCTACAACCTCAACCAAATGATTCTAGGTAATTATAATCGATATTTGAATTTTGAGAAAAACTTCCTTGTGCTCATCTTTATAGTGAAAATTTTGAGGCTTTATTTGTACCACCATAAGGTTCACATGGTCTCTCATAATGACCAGATCAAGTACATATTTGGTCTTCTTATGATGACTGAGTTTTTACCTAATGGGTGATTATTATACAATAAAATAACATCTAGTTTTTGTCACAAAAGTTAGTGAAAGGGAAGTACCTAGATCATTTCCTTGAGGCACATATCCCCCGATAAAGTATAACACCTAACATACATAAGAAGATGTTTTATATTCCTAGGAAACTCCTCAAACATGGGAGATGTATTTTGACACTTCCTCCTAAAGACCTGTAGTCAAGAGGAAAGAAAAACCAAACATAACTGAAGTTAAACTAGGGACTGTATTTGATTCTCTGGACAAATGAAGTTTTCCCTAATCTTTATCACTTTCTGAAGGATTCACTAATAATGAGGTAGAATATGATGCCATCATTTCTATCTTAGAACTATCCCTATAGATGTAGATAGACTACTTGAACATCAAAGGGAATCCAAAGCTAGTGATAAGAAATTAGTGTTGGATATGCCATCAATAAGGAAGAATTGGATCCTCTCACTAGTTTTGTTAGAGGACCGATGGTGGTGTTCCCTTTTGAACTAATATTGCATCATGTCCAATGATCATATAATGATCATGCTGACACACAGGCTAATGAAGCTAAAATTATGGCTAACCATGATCGGGAAAAAGTGGTATTTTATATCATGCACTGGATGATGGTATCAGCAGTCATAATTTGTGACATGGAGGAAATCAATCAGATCAACACTACCCCAGAGTATGACGAGCTGATATCCACCCCTAGATGTATGGATCCCATAATTGATTATCTTCAAAAAGGGACTATCACAAAAAACCAAGCTATAAGGGAACAAAATAAACTATGATCAGTTAACTTTACACTTCAGGATCGTCCAAGTGAGAAAAAATACCTCCATAAATGAGGATTTGATGGGATCCTCCTCAAATGCATAAAATAAAGGGATAATCCAACTATAATTGAACAAGTTTATATAGGATCATGCGGTTCTCATCAATCTGGGACCATAATAACCCACCAATTCAAGAGGATTCATTATTATTGGAAAATAATGATACATGATTATTTGAATTTTACCAAGAATTTTCATGCATTCTAGATTCATGAAAAAATTTGTCCATTAACCCCCAAAATTTATACATACATCTAAATATTCATGGCTATTTTCTATATCGGGAATGGATGTTGTGGGGACACATCCCCCTTCCATAGTTGAGAAGTTTAAGTAAATCCTTTATACTACCAAATTATGTTCCAAATGTTCTGAGGAAATAACCCCCAAGGAAGTTAAGATGAATAATATCATTAACTTTATGAAGTCCAATGTCATCAAAAGATATGGGGTCCCTCACATAATATTTAATTATAATGTTAACAACATATATTATACCGAGTTGAATAAAATATACTAGGAGTATATTATTGATTCCATCCATTCATCCCACTATAATGAAGTAGAAAATAAAAAAATAGGGTTCTTCAATAATAATCTTTAAAATATACTCTATAAGATGTTGATTATGAAAAATAAGTCATGGATAAAAAATCTCATCCTTGCTTTATAGGCCTACTGTACCACCACACACACTTCTATACAAGAAGCTCCATATTCATTGGTGTATATAACCAAGGAAGTATTTCCCAATGAATTCAAATTTCCATCACTTCAAATAGATATTTTTGGAAAACTCTCTGACAATGAGAAATTTCAAAAGGGACTGGATGATTTAAAATGGCTCAATGAAAAATTATTGTGAACACATCACAACCTAAAAGTCCATTAGAATTGGATCACACAATCCTTTAATAAAAATATTGGCCTCTTCTAATTCCTTAAAGTAGAAACGTTATTGGATCTCAGAACCCCAATGATACTAGTAAAGAAACCTCAAAATTATGGAGAAATAATGGAATGGACCGTACATCATAAATAAGGTATATTCCAATGGAGCTTAATCACTAGACATAATGGATGGGGAACATGTAACACCCCCACCAATGTGAGGTTTATCAAGAAATAATTTACATAGCTATCATCAAAGACTTATATGCCTTGACCGCATGAAGTTAAACTGTAAGGAAGACATCCAAGACACATGATTTCAAACTAAAAGGAAATCATCTTTATCGCGTGACCTTAAGTTACACAGTAGCTATGTTCTTATTTTAAGACAATAAACAACCCAAAATAATTTCTTGCAATAATAATTTAAACTACACAGTTCCTTATGTCCTTACCACATGATATTAAACTACATAGAGAACAAATATTCATGGATGATTCACTGCATATGATGTGGATATGTGTGAGAGAAAAATGAAGAGGCCTCATCCCTATGTGTGAGTCAAATTCAAATAAGAAATATTCCCCACTCAAAAATTATGTGTGGATTGATTATTTCTATCACATTATACATAGTGATTCCTAGATATCAAATCTTGGTTCCATATGCAATATATTTGTCTCATTCATAGTGCATCAAACTGTGCATCAGCATCTTCAACACATGACATTAAAATGTAGTCTTACCCTATGTACCAATAATGGTATGCCTTTAGAAACTAGATTATGAATACTCCCAGAAAAAACATGGTATACCTTTTAAGAAATTATTTATCAAACACTTGGATAGTGTTTGTAGGGCTTAATGCCTTCTTTTTCACGCCGGGGAACCTTCATCCTTACCACATGATGTTAAACTGCATGGTTTACCCAGAACTACATACATCATGATTTTTATTCCAATGATATAAATTGATATGACAAGATATTATATCCTTTCCTAGACACCACCTAATACAAATTGACCATTCCCTTTATTTTAATCACTTTTTGGGGTGAAAGAAACCTTTTTCATACCTAGTTTCTCACACCGATCATGGATCATGTAGGAGTAGGATTTTTTGTATGGTATCCTCATTAAAATGATACATATCGGTTCATGTCATGGTTAACATGGTCCTAGATGAAATACCTTCAATGCCACACCATGATCCCCTTCTACATGATGTTAGACTCTATGATTGACATCTCTTTCATGATATGAAATTGTGCATTACTATAGACCTCACCTGAGAGGACCACTATCAATGGAGTTGGCCTCCCACCACACCTTTGTTCAAATACTATGTGTGGAATTATTAATTTCATTAAAAGATATATAGTTATGTCTTGATCTTTAATACTAGGTCCATTTATAATTATCAACATGAATAATCCCCCACTCTATATATGTGTTATACTTGTGTGGATAGTTTCTCATTAAAGAACTATGTGTGGCTTGATTTATATCATCACAGGATACATAGTGATGGATAGATCTCCAATCCTAGGTCTAACCAAAAAAATAAATAGGATAGTTTTCCCCCTCTACATATGGGCGAAACTTTTTTGGAGAGTTTCATGTTTAAGAACTACATGTATATTGATTCTTGAAATCATGGGATATGTTGTGATGCTCAAATCAACAATCCTGGGTCTAGCTGCAATAATCAACAGGAACAATTCCCCCTTATGTGTATGGTTTAGACCATCATAGTGATTTCCCCATTAAATAACTTTGTGTTTCTTAATTCTTATAATCATAGGATACATAGAGACTCTTGGATATCCAATAATGGGACAAGTCGTGACAATAAACAGGAAAAATGACCCCCTCTACGTATGGGTTAGAGATGTATAGAGAGTTTCCTATTAAGGAACTATGTGTGGATTAATTTTTTCAATAATAGGATTGGTAGTGATGCTTGGATCTCCAATACTGGTTCAAACTATGTCAATAATTGGAAATACCCCCCCCCCCCCCTCTATATATATATTGTTTAGACCCACATTGAGAGTTTATCATTCGAGAAATACATGTGGATTTATTCCTATAATTTCAGGATACATAGTGATGCCTGGATATCCAATCCTGGATTGAGTCATAATAATAAATGGGAACAATTTTCCCTCAGTATATGGTCCAGACCTGTGTATAGATTTTATCATTCAAGAACTATGTGTGGCTTAATTTATGTCATCACAAGATAGGCAGTGATGCCTAGAATTCCAAACTTGGGCCCAGTTGCAATAATAAACTAGAATAATTCCCCCCCTCTATAAATGGTTTAAACCTAAGAGAATATTTTCCCATTCATGAACTACATGTATCTTCATTCATGCAATCAAAAGGTAAGTAGTGATGCTCAGATCTGAAATATTGGGTCCAACTGAAATAATCAATGGGAACAATGCCCCACTCTGTGTATAGTTCAGACCATCATAGAGAGTTTCTCATTAGATAACTATGTATGGATTGATTCTTTTCATCATAGGATATATGGCGATGCTCAGATCTCCAATCTTGGGTCCAGCAACAATAATCAACATGAACGATACCCCCCCCCCCCTCTACATATGGTTCGACCTTGTGTGGATAGTTTCCAACTCAAGAACAATGTGTGCCTTGATTCCCTTAATATTAGGATATGTAGGAATGAATGGATCTCTAATCCTAGGTCTATAACAATAATAAAATGGAACAATTCCCCCTCTACATGTGAATTAGAACTGCAAAGAGAGTTTCCCATTCAAGAACAACATGTGGCATGATTCCAGTCACCATAGGATATGCAGTGACACCAAGATCTCCAACCATGTGTCCATCCATGACAATCAAGGGAAAAAATAACCACATATACGTATGGGTAAGACCCACATGAATATTTTCACATTATATAACTATGTGTGGCTTGATTCCTATAATCAATGGGTACGTAGTGACACTAGGATCTTCAGTCATAGGTCTATCCACAATAATAAATGGTAAAAATTCCCCCCTCTACGTATGGTTCATAACTGTGTGGAGAGTTTCCCGTTCAAGAGCCATGTGTGTCTTGATTCCTATAATCATACGATACATAGTGAAACCCAGATCTCCAATCCAGGGTCCAAACACAATAATAAATGGGAATAATACCCTCTATATGTATGGTTTAAAACTATGTGTATTGTTTCCAATTTTATAAATACATGTGTCTTTATTTTTTCAATATCATGATATGTATTGATTCCAAGATCCCTAATCCTGGGACTAGTCACCATAGTAAATAGGAACAATACCCCCTATACATATGGGTTAGACCTGAGTGGAGTGATTCCCACTTAAGAACTATGTGTGGCTTGATTCATGAAATCATAATATGCATAGTGATGCCCATATCTCTAATCCTGAGTCTAGCCACAACAATCAATATGTACAATACCCCCACTACATATGGGTTAGAACTGTATGGAGAGCTTCTTATTCATGAACTATGTATGTATAGATTCCTATCATCAAATTATACATAGTGACACCAGGATATCTAATATCGGGTCAAGATACAATAACCAATAGAAAAAATTCCCCCCTCCCCATATGTTTCAAACCTACATGGATATTTTTCCATTCAAGAACTATGTGCGGATTTATTCCTATAATCATAGGATGTATAGTGATGCTTGGATATCCAATTATTGGTCCATCCACAATAATAAATGGGAACAATTACCACCTCTACATTTGAGTCAGACTTATATGGAGAGTTTCCCATTAATGAACTACATTATTCATATCATCAAAGGATATGTAGTGATACCCAGATCTCCAATCATATGTCCAACCACGATAATCCATGATAACAATTCCCCCCTCTACATATGGTTCAAGAATGTGTGGAGAGTTTCTCATTTGATAACTATGTGTTTCTTGATTCCTACTATCACAGGATATGTAGTGGTTCTTGGATCACCAACTATGGGTCCATTTGCAAAAATAAATGGGAATAATGCCTCCCTTTGTGTATGGGTTAGACCTGCATAGAGAGTTTCCCATTCAAGAACTATGTGTGGCTCAATTCCTAAAACTATATAACCTGTAGTGATTTTCATATCTCTAATACTAGGACTACTTGAAAAAATCAACAGTGACCCCCCCCCCCCCCCCGCACATATGGGTCAAACTTGTGTGAGGAGTTTCCCATTTAAGAAATACATGTGTCTAGATTTTTTCCATTGTAGGATTTATAGTGATGTCCGAATCTCCAATCCTGGGTCTAGTTGAAATATTAATTACAAACATGTAACCCCTAACTACATATGGACGGGACCTATCCAGTGATCCATCTATGACCCACTCTCATGCGGCTTAATCGACTACCTGATTTTCCCTTGTTTCTCATAGTGAGTATGGATCATGTGTTCTTAGGGAACCTTGAAATTCACTCACACTGGTGAGACAGTATATGTTTTGGATAGATAAAAATAACATCATCACAATAAAATAAACTTTTTGGAAAATGTCAAAATAGTGAATAGATCATACCATATTATGGTTGTGTACCGAAGAACCATATGTTTTATTCCTTGGCCTCTAAATTATTTCAATACACATTAGCATAGCCATTAGGGTGATTGAACCCTCCTTGAATCTTATGTTCTCTATCAACTAACTTCCCATATTTGATATCTGAGTTGAAAAAACCATTTCCTTAAGTTGATATCCTTCTATTGGATCCCGATGGACCATGGAATTCCTTTCTCTTGGATATTACCTATAGAAAAATGAAAAGAAGGACTGGTTTATCCAAATAAATCCGTCAGTCCCAAGAATGACTCCCCTTAAATCCAATAGTAATTGTCCTAACTTCCTAAAACATTGTTGGCTTCCTCCATTATCAATGGTTGATTTTTACCCACTAGTTCCCACCACCATTTAACTCATATATTCTTAGGTTATGATTTAAATCTTATGTAGCACAACTATTCAACTAGATTCAGATACACTTGATGTTACAGATTTATGAATTGTACCCATTTTGAAATAAAGAATTTGAAATCATATCCTTATACCCTTCCATTTCAAGGTATGCATCTTCTGTAAAGACCCAATATCTCTGAGATAGTCCCCCTTATCCCTCACATACAAATCATATCTATACAGAGGAATCTCCTCAAAGGATATAATTATGGAATGATCCATGCCCTAACAATATTCATAGGGAAATATAAGGAATCCCATCCATAAAAGTATCATATAACTATTTTTAAAGAGGTATGATTCATACAAGCTCGATATGCCTACACACGAGTCAGATCTATTTATGGATTTCTTGCACATAAGATAAATCTATGTAAGAATGGTTCCATTATATGGATACCCACAAATAAGAATGTGCATGCATAAAAGGTGTTTCCTGAACCAAGATTCCCCTGACTAGTGAAAAGTACCCCCAAGGATATCCTACACAATTTCACATTGGTTCCCATGTAGTTACCACATGATGTTAAACTATAAGTAAAATTTTCTTACCTCATGATGTTAGACTATACGGAAAATATCCTTACCGCATGATGTTGAATTGAAAGTAAAATTTCCTTACTAAATGATGTTAAACTACAAGGAAAACATCCTTATCACGTGACATTAAACTACATGACCGATACATCCCCACTACATGATGTTAAAATTTGAAAGCCTTAACTCTTCATTATTCCTTGTTGAAGTAACACAAGAACCTAAACCTTGTTAACTAGATTATGGGGTTCTTTCATCATCTTTTAATACCCTTAACCCATAAATTACACTTCATGTCTTGAGCACCTTAGGTTGTTGTAAACCTTTCATGATATTTCGAATGGAAAATAGATATATATTTTTGACCATGCTAGAGACACATAAGGGCATTGACCTATGAACTAGAGACACATTATCCCTACAGAAATGGGTTTATAATCCTTTGGATCCTAACATTCCCATGGTAGAACTCAACACCTTAGGGTGTTATGGTTCATCCCTGACATGATTTCCCATATCATTAATCATGGATTGAGAAACTTGATCCATTATTTACAACATTTTCATATCCCACTCAATAGGATGTTAGATTAATCTTAACCCTAGATATTATAATTATTCTATTGTGTAATACTCCCCTGATACCAAGTCCATGTTTATCATGACCTTAAAATGAATACACTTAGGTCAATGATGCATGACCCTAAACTTTATCCTTTGATGTTCCAAATCACAAGACCCTAAAAAATTCTAGTGAAAGAGGCATAAAACTTATCAGGGTGAAAACCTAAAAAGGGTATCCTGATAAAAATCCAATTATCTTCTCTATAAAATATTTATCTCTAGATTTTATGGAAAAGTTATAGAATAAATAAATAACTATTTAATCTCATATGGCCCATTTTATGGCCCTATTAAAAGACAATCCATTCTCACTGAATCGCCTAGTTTAGTAAGAAGTTAGATTAGTGATTTTTTACATCTCCTCACTCTGATAACATTTTAACTAGGCAATAACACAACTTTTAGGGTGATCGATCACTTCATGAACATTGCAATTTTCATCAACCACCTTCACTCCTTGGAATTCTAAGCTAAAAAACTAGTTCTTTAAGTTGATATCATTCTATTGGAACCTCATGAACCTTGGACTTATTTTATCTTGGCTCTTCCATGTAGAAAACTAGTAATAGTTAATGGTTCATCCTAGGAAGGAAACCCTTAAATCCAGGAGTTATTGTCTTGACCACATGGAACATTATAGTCTCCCACCATTACCAATGTTTGACCTATACCCACAGGTTCCCACATCTAGTTAGCTCAAATATTCCTATAATATGATTTATAATTTCCATAACCAGACCATTCAAGTGGATTCGATGTCCTCAATGTTACATCATTGTGTATTTTACCCTTTCTCAAATCAATAATTTGATAATCCATTCTTGATCCTTTTTATGTCCCACACCACATAATTCAAAACCACATGTCATAAGGCCCAAGCCTCATAACTAAAATCTTAACAACCCTAGGGTTCCATAACCCTTCTTGAATAATTCTTTTATCCATAACCCACTTCATCATCTATAAATTTGATTATTCAAAAATCTTCTATGGACCTAGGAAAAAATTATGGATCATATTTACTTGACAATGCATGTAAGCTCTCTAGGCTAATTAATAAGGGCCTATGACCTTCCAAATATAGGAATCTCCTCCTTTTAAGTAAGTAAATTTAATCCTTATGAACACTGATAAAACCATGGCATAACTCACAGCCTTAGGGTGATTTATATCATCCCTGATATGTTTTCCCTATTCCATATTCATCATTTATTACTTTTGGTATATCAATTACACCACCCATATTCCACCTATCTTGGTGGTATAGACTTGTCTAATATTTTAACATCTATAAATACCATCTCCAAAATATTTCATGGCCCTGAGAAAGGATTGGAGACACCTCTACTTGACCATTCATGTAATCCCTATGGTCTCTTGCATAATAGATTCTGAAAAAAAACTAGAGGTATCATTCTATGTATGAAGGGAACTCTAATCCTCATGAGCCCTGGAAACACTATGGAAGAACTCAACACCATAGGGTCTTTTGGTTCATCCTTGGAAAGTATTCCCCATTATATATTCATAAATAAAGTCATTACAGCAAGACTTCAAACTTTATATTATTTTTACATCCTTATCATATGATGTTGAACTACACAACATATTCCCTTACCTCATGATGTCAAACTGCACAGAAAATGTCCTTACTACATGAAGTTAAACTACACGATAGATGTTTTAACCACATGACATTAAAATTCAAGGATAAAATTTCTTTATAATTGGTATATTACTATCAATTTAAGGTCTGATATGCAAGTCCTTAAAATAAAACACTACAATGTCCTAGTTTTAAAGACCTTAAAACAATTAATTGAAATTGAAATAATGCTTGCTAGGTTAAAAACCTAAAAAGTGAATCTTAGGAAAAATTAAAATCTCTATTAACTGAAAATAAACTTTGTGTGATCAAGAAAATATTTAGCACTTATAAAATGGAAAATAAAAAAAATTAGGTCAAAAATTCATAAGAGGGTGGTCTGAGAAAAAACCAAGTCTATACCCGCTAAACGTTCCCCTATTCAAAGCTTATGTAAAAGTTAGGATAATAAAAAAAGAGATTAAAAGATTGTATGGACCATTACTTGTCCCTATAAAACATAAATATATGCTCTCTAAGTCCAATAATTTAGAAAAAATTAGAGAATTATCCCTTCCAGACATATATCTTACCCAAATTATCCTTTTAAATCAGGTTATCTTAAGAAAACTAGATTAGTTACATCATTGAGGAATCTCTTGTCAGTGAATATTCATGATCATTTATCAAGAAAAATATATTTTTATTTAAGTATTCAAATCAAGGAATTTAAGTTTATTTGTTATTATATAAAGGATGGGTATCATTGATGATTCATTCGAAAATAAATCAATGAAATTTCATACACATCATGAATAAAGGAATGATGGATGATGATGTGTAAATTTCAGAAAATTAATTTAGTGATAAAGTGAAAAAAAAGAATCCCCAAATTTTGGAGTCTCTCCAAAATTTTTCAAAAAAATAACATATACACCCATGTTCATATCATAATAAAATTTGGTTATTCGTATTTTCCAAATAAGCCAATGTTTTGCAGGAGGTATCAATACAATGCTAAAGTGTAATTTGCTCCACCTCTCTCATCGTTGCCTTATGAAAAAGTGTCTTAATAGAATAAGATAACTATTCATATACATTCTTACTAGTTACCAATAAATATAATGATGTTATAATATGGTTCTATCATCAGCTACACGTGTTTTTTATTCTGTTATTTCTACAGTCAAGAGATCCATCTAAGCATGTAGTTGGGAGGCTATGCGATGTATCTACTCAAGTGCCACTAACACTTCCCTAATTTACTAGTCCATATAACCTTCATCATAAAATCTATGCAGGTCCTTATCACTATTAAAAAATTATTACTGGATTAGGATGATTTGTAGTGTGATATCATATAATAGATGGCGATCAAATTTGATTTCCCATAAATCTTGAAAGATCTTGTGAAGGTGTTCCTTTTGATCACAAAACATCTCTTAGAAAGTATTAGTGATCAAGGTATAAATCTACTGACAGATTAACATGTGTCATTCCTGGTCCATTTTCATGTTTTCTTCTCTCAAATAATGCATCATTGATTGCTGATATTGAAGGAATGGATTCTTCAATAAATTATACCCTACAAATGGGATATTTTTATATAGGAAAATTATAATTACATGAAGGATTTAACATGTATTGAATCAAATCCATTTCTACTATAGGAAAGGTTTTTAGAGAAGAAAATAGTTTTTCCACCTGTCAACCCAATATATTCAGAACACCACCCATATTGGATTCCACCCAATCTTGGGAATAATCATAATATAGGAAGATAGGGGTTCCAACAGGTAGAGAAGTAATATTATTTTTATGTATTCATGCACTAATATGAATCAAAATCGGTGGATAATCCTAGGATGTAATTTTACCCATGCGGCAATCGAAGGGAGAAGAGAAACCCTTGGTGCAACCAATTTTGGGAGAGAAATGATAAGGGGTATATGTCTCACATGTAATCATATCATCTACCTAGGAAGTAAGAACCTCATCACAAAGATAGATATTATATGATGGTTAATCTAGAGAGCCAATTACATTATCTAAAATTTTCCCAGTGGATGCGCGATAGGGCATGAAGTTGAAATGATTAGGCTGGTTCAGCATGACAATAACCTCAATGGAGCCTAGTGGAATTTTCTCAACCCTAGAAATATTCAACAACCTGGGATAGAATGAAGCATCAAGGATCCATTAGTGTCATGGTATTTTTAACATTTACAATTCTCTCTCATCCAGCCGAATAAGAGCTGAAATGGGATTCCAATCCTATAAGGTACCTTGCCTTGTGGACCAGGAGTTGGTAGAGGTGAGAAAGAGTTGTAAAAAAAGTTTAAGAGTTTTCCCCTATGCTAAAAAAATTCTATCACCACCATTCCAACTCAGATTCCCAAGAGTGTGCCTCTAGCTGGGAAGATCAATCTATTCAAAATCTTGGCTAAAAATCATGCTAGATGAATTCTTGGGGATACCTCTGGTATCACCCAGTATCCCCATTAGGCATTCTCCATAGACTCAAGTATTTCACAATATGATTATGGGCTATCACATACCTATAATTAAGGGAACCGATGAGGGAATATAATGGTTTTATGAGTCCCTCTATGGTGATGAAAGATGTTGATCTAATCCTTAAAGTAAATAAGATAGTGTATTTTCATACCCTTCCTTAACTCCTACTTCACAATGGTTAGTATGCACATTTCCAATGTTGGAGTTTGTGTGGGGTATTATCAAACATCTATAGAAGGAAGAAAATCATCATATATCTCCTTAATAGAAGATATCCCTCCCAGCTAGTAAATGTCCCTTAGGTTTTTCCCTACTTCACCATGTGACATATTAAAAGAATTTGTTCAAGGATGCCAACAATTAATAAGATCGTTAAGTATTTTTGATTGATGATTCATGATGAACTGAGAAATCCATGTTTCTATATAAATATGAATGGTGTGTAGTTGTTCAGTGAGTTTTAAGTATATATACCTAACCCAGAACAGCCACGCCCATTCATCAAAAAATTTACTTCCAGGTTGTAAGGCCTACTTGGACATCCAACTGCTTATCAAATTATTCAAGGAGGATATAATTATAATCGAATAACTTTCCTAATTTGTGTGGTGGGAAATATCGCAACCATATATACCCCAAGAGGAGTTCTCTAATATATGATATAATATCGAGTATAGTGAAACCATAAATTGACCATCCTTAGAGATTTGCTTTCGAATGTAGTCAAGGGGGGTGATAGTTAGCAAGATGGAAGTTTCTAATCAGGTAAAAAGATTACAGTATCATCTAGTAGACTGAATCTGTACAATGTAATTCAGTATGATGGGGGGATAACTTTAAATTTTAGGTAGGATAATCTCTTTTGAAGCCTCTTTTTTGGAGCACATGTGATACTGAGGGTAGACCTTTAAATTCCCAAAAATCATGTCCCTCTAGTAAATCATGATGTAAGATGTCTAATATTGGAATCCATCTATACAAAAACAATAAGAACATTCTAGATGAGAAAATAAATCCTATCAAAAGAGGTTCATGAATCTGTAAGCATCATGTGAATTGCATGAACCATGAAGGGATTTGTGATCGCATGACCTAATATGGGTCTCGCGAATCACATGTCCCATAGAGAACATCATGAATCGTATAACCCATGTAGAATATCTTGACCACATGATCTATTATAGAACTTGGGATCGTGTGACCCTAATATGGTCATGAAAAATGCATGATGATCAAGTGACCATGCGACCGAGCCATCAGATCATGTAAAGCCTACAATACATCCATGCGGTTGAGGACATGGGTTAAGGTTCAAGAAAGTTACCGAGAATTAATTTGTGGTTTATTTTAAAAAGATATATTATAAATTATTCACATAATGTGATCTCATTAAATAGTCCCCCAAATCAGTCTTCTGATTAGTTCTTGAATAGAGGTCTTGAAAAATAAGTCTTGTGGTAAGGCCTTGTGAACCAATCATGAGACGAGGGAAATCACAAGAGATATGAATTTTAAAGTCACTAGTATAATGAGACACCCCTTTTCACCCATATTTATAGGATGATTTTCAGAATACCAATGGTTACTTGGAATACAAAACGTCATTCGAGGCATCGGTCAATAGAATCCCCAGGGAATTAGGTGGGAATTTACTCTCCTTAGAACAAATTCCTTCTCCCTGGACCTTGTTCCTGAGGGGGGAGATTTTTTAACACCCTCATATGATCATTAACAAGACTATAATTGAAGAAATACCTAAAACATGGATATTATTCGCTTTACAAAAAAAAGTAAAGAGTATCATGATTTGTAGGTGGTCGGATCATGTAGATCGCATAACCTCCATAAGGACATGTGATCACATAACCCTGGGAATTTCATGTGAAAAAATCATGTGCTTCTCATGATATTATTATAATTATGCAAAGACCCTCTCAGAAACATTCCCATACTTGTGAAGGCATCCAAACAAACACTTATGATCGTGTGAAGGATTCCCAAAAATTCCTTATAATCATGAGAATTTTCAATCGATGTATGCATGATAGTCACCCAAAACCCCTTGAAAAATAAAGGAATAAAAATTAGCTAGATTCATGCGATGTAGAGATACATTTATTTCCATGTAGTGTGCTTATGTGATTTGAAATATCTTGCAGAGCCCCTTTATGACTTGTTGAACTTTTCATGAAAGATTATGTTAGTGTGTCGCATTCATCATACGAAGAAACTTGGACACATCAATTCGATCATGTGATACCCCTTAAGATCCACCAAAAGGTGGATAGATTATCTGTGAATGTAACGACCCGAATCCGAAACCCCTCCACTGGTGCCCCATACCCGGTTCGCCACATGACCGCAAGCGCGTTTCCCCAAACGCCAGAGGCTGCCGACTAGCAGCGAGGGCCTTGGTGAGTCAGTGGGGAAACTATGACCTCATTCGGTAAGGTATACAACAGAAAAACAACAGTCAATAGCGGAAGCAGTAATAACATAAATAACAACTAAAACCAAATAGCGGAAGCAATGAATACATATAGTAATGAAGATAATGATGCAGCAGGTACAAGTATCTAAAGATAACAGCAAACACAACATCATGCTGAAATACAACTGAAACCAAGTGCAAAATAAAACAACGTAAACTCCTCATCATCGCAAGCCACGGCTAGGTCCCATGCTCCCCATCTCCAGTGCAGTCGAGATCCTGAAGTAGAAGGGTGCTTTCCCTTTTCTGCACCTACAGCAATATAGTCTGCTTGGGCCCAAAAGCATGGCCCCAAAAGGGTGTGAGATACAATCCCAGTATGCAATCACCCAAAGATTTGTTCCTAACAGTCAATGAATAGATGGAAGTAATAAAACAAGAATCAGTAAACAGGATAGCACAAACAGCTACAATCCACAGTTCTAACATACAAGTACACAAGTAGATAACCAACAACAAAAAGAAAACAGGTAACCCTCTGGGTAGCTCTCACAGTCTAACCCATATGGTTCAACCTACAAAGCACTAGCAACCCTCTGGGAGGCACACACAGTCTCAACCCTCTAGTTCAGCTAGAAAGTATACTCTCTGGGAAAGCACTCACCGTCAATTCCCCTTATAGTCTCGTATCATACTAAAGGCTCTCTGGGGAATCACTCAATGTCTCATTCCCCCTGTGGCCCGCATCGAGGAACTACAAACTCTCTGAGGAATCACTCATTGTGAATTCCCCCTGTGGTCTCGCATCGTATTAAAAGACACTCTGGGGAAGCCCTTACGATGATTCTCCCTATGGTCTACTACACTAGGCTCTCACAGTCCAGTGTGGAAAAGTAAACATGCTCAGCATGCGTGCATCATCCAAGTAAACCTCAAGAACTACTTGGCTATCAACTAAGGCTCAACAGCATATCAAAGATACAGTTCCACTATCATATAACAAGGTATGGCAAGTGGAAAAACACCCAACAGGAAAAACAGGAATGGAAAAGAAACCTGAGCACAAAAAAAATTACTCTACTCACAAGAAATAACCTCTACTAAAGCAATCCAGCAAAGCAGGCAAACGGTAGGGGAAAAACAGAAAACACGTAATACCCCGTTCACGGGTATTGGTGGAATTTTCACATAATATTCATCAAATTTCTATGGAAAGACACAAACCACCTACCTTGATCCTATTTGATCGATATATGTGAACCACGACGACAGATTCCTCTTAGAACAACGTAGATATGAGAAAATGCACAAAGCGTTCATCCCACGATATCTTGAAAACAAGGAGGAATCAAGAAACAAGGATCAAGCAGAAGGAAGAACTCAACGCTGTGCTTCCAACGCAATATACTGTGGTCGAATCGGAGAATGGACGGCGAGGCGGGAGTGCGGAGAAGATTCGTATGTACAGTCACTCTCGGGCGGACGAAATCTGAAGATGAAGATGATTTTGGGGGTTAGGCGCGACCCCGGTCCATTTAGTGAGAAAAAAGAAAGTACACGGCGTGTACTTCAATTTTCCACACTCCAAATTAACCGGCCTCCATCTCAGCCTTACACACCATGTGTGTGGCCTAACACGGCTATAACACGGCTTCGATCCGGGGAAGAGTACACGGCGTGTACTCAGAAAGTACACGGCGTGTACTTCGAAAATTTCCAGAAAATTCATTTTTCTCAAAAACTCCAGAAAAAGGAAAAACGTACCTGAAAAGAAGATCCAGGTTCTTACAAACTTCCCCCCTTAACGAAATTCATCCCCAAATTTCCCTAACGAGGTGGAGAAGGAGAAACCCCGAACAGCTCTGGCCACTATGATCGTACATCAGTCTCCCTCTCCCAGTTCTCATCCTGTACTCGCCCGTGCTGCCATAGAACTCGTACCAGAGGAACAGACCACCCGCAGAGAACCTTCGTACTACGATCGACAATCCAGATAGGATTCTCCTTAAATGATGCATCCGCTTCAAGCTCAACTTCCTCAGGATGAAAGACATGAGACGGGTCTGAAAAGTAACATTGAAGCTGAGAGATGTGGAAGACGTCGTGCATGTGCCGATACTGCTGAGGTAGCTGCAATCGATAGGTGACCAGACCAACTCTCTCCAAGACCTCAAACGGCCCGACGTACCGTGGTGAAAGATTACCCTATCTCTGAATCCTTTTTTGTCCCAACCTCGGTGCAACACGTAGGAAAACATGATCTCCGACCTCGAACTCCAGAGGTCATCTCCGCTGATCAGCATAAGACTTCTGCCGAGACTGTGTTGTATCCATCCTCTTCCGAATCAGCTCTATATGCTATGAAGTCTCCTGAACAAGATGAGGTCCCAGCAAAGCTTCCTCTCCTGCCTCCAGCCAGCATAAAGGTGATCGGCATGGCCTACTGTACAAATCCTCATATGGTTTCATCTGAATGGTCGCCTGGAAATTGTTGCTATAGGAGAACTCCACCAGAGGAATATGCTTCTCCCAAGAACCACCAAAGTCAATGATGCAAGCCCGGAGCATATCCTAAAGCACCTAGATCGAGCGCTCGGACTGGCCATCAGTCTGGGGGTGGTAAGCTATACTCAAAAGTACTTGTGTACCCAAGGCCTTCTGAAGTCCCTGCCATAACCGAGAGGTAAATCATGCATCTCTGTCTAAAACAATAGAGTGCGGAACTTCATGCAGAAGAACGATCTCTCTAATGTAAATTCATCCTAGATCATTGACACTGAAGGTCTCCTTGATCGGAAGGAAGTGGGTAACCTTCGTGAGCATGTCGATGACGACCCAAACAACATTTTTCCCCCACGGTGATCTCGGCAACCTGGTCACGAAGTCCATCGCAACATCGTTCCACTTCTACTATGGGATGGGTAACTGCTGTAAAAGCCTAGCTGGTCGCTGATGCTCTGCTTTCACCTGCTGACACGTAGAACATCTCATGACAAAACCAGGAACATCCTTCTTCATACCTGGCCACCAGTATTGGATATGAAGATCCAGATACATCTTGGTGATGCCAGGATGAACTGCCCAAACAGAGGAATAGAAATCCCACATCAGCTCCTCGCATATGTCTTCTGGCACCCATACACGTCCCTGGAAACGAAAGATCTCATCCTTGCCCTCTGTCTACCCAGGAAGAGGGTCCCCTCCTGACAAACTCTCTCACAGGACTAAGCCTTCTGAGTCTGATATCTGCCTTATCTATACCCGATCAAGAAGTGTAGAAGTAACAACTCAAAAGATAGGAAAGTTTTTCCCTGTCTGTCGTGCACCTCCAGATGCATCTCATAGAACAGCGCCATCAGCTTCCACTCACTACTTGCCTCCTGAACTTCCTTAATATGATTTCTCCTGCTCAATGCATCAGTCAATACATTGCATTACCCGACATATAGGCAAGATAGATGTCAAAAGAATATAGATACTCAACCCAGCTGCGCTACCTCATATTCAGATCACACTGAGTGAAGATATACTTGAGACTCTTGTGGTCAGTGAAGACCACAAAGTGCTCTCCCAGAAGATAATGTCTCCAACAGTGCAAGGCATGAACAATAGCTGCCAACTCCAGATCGTGCGTCGGGTAGTTCCTCTCATTTGTCCTTAACTGCTGAGACTCGTACGCAATGACTCCATCTCCATGTATAAGCACAAATCCTAGCCCGATAACTGAAGCATCAAAGTATACTGTATAGTTCTTTCCTTGCTCTGGAAAGACTAATATCGGCGCCGACTTCAACCTCCCTTTCAGCTCTTGAAAGGCTGACTCACAAGAATCTGACCATAAGAAATTCGCCCCCTACTTGGTCAGACCTGTCAAAGGTGCTTCTAGACGAGAAAAGTCCCAAATGAAGTGTCTGTAGTATCCAGCCAACCCTAGGAAGCTTTCTACCTCAAAGATGTTCTTCGGATTCCCCTAGGAAACTATAGCTCTAACTTTCTCCAAGTCCACAGATACTCCTGCCTCTGATATGACGTGACCCAAGAATTAAATCTGATCCATCTAGAAGTGGAACTTAGAGAGTTTAGCGTAAAGCTGATGCTCTCTCAGTGTACTCAGAATGATCTCAAGATGGGTGGCATGGTCGTGTCGAGTGTGACAGTACACCAAGATATCGTCCATGAATACCACAACGAAGTAATCCAAGTAAGGATGGAACACTCGGTTCATCAGTGCCATGAAAACTGCAGGTGCATTCGTGAGACCGAACGGCATGACTGTATACTCGTATAGACCATATCTTCTCATGAAGGCTGTCAGAGGTATATCTAATGGTCTAACATGAAACTAATGATAATCGGACCTCAAGTCGATCTTTGAGAACACACGGGCTCCTCGAAGCTGATCGAAAAGGTCATCAATCTGTGGCAAAGAATATCGGTTCTTGACCTTCAATTGGTTCAGCTTTCGATAATCCACACAAAGCCGAAGGGTACCGTCTACCTTCTTCGCAAACAGAACAAGCGAACCCTAAGGAGAAGTACTGGGTCAGATGAAACCCTTAGCTTGTAGCTCCTCTAACTTCTTCTTGAGCTCCTGAAACTCAGGTGTGGCCATCCTATAGGGAGGAATGGACACCATTGTTGCTCCTGGCACGAGCTCAATAGAGAAGTCTACCTCACGCTCTGGAGGCAAACCCAAAAAGTCCTCTGGAAAGACATCCCTGAAGCGATCCAAAACTGGAGGAAAGTACAATTGTGGAGTCCCCTGATCATCCAGATAAAGACTAGAAATTTGGGTTTTCACCCCTCCTAGCCCAAGATGCTCGAGTCCCGCCCGACTCGCCTGAACGTCCCATTCTCCTCTATGAAGAAAAGATTCACCCTCTGGTGTGACGAAACTGACTTTGCGGTGATAATAGTCAATGAATTTCTGGAAGGGAATCAACCAGTCCATTCCAAGGATGACATCATAGTCAGTCATCTCTAGGACATAGAGATCCCATAAGAAGTGATACCCTGCAACCTCGAGAGGGCACTCTCTACACTGGCGTACACTAGATGTTCTCACTCCCAAAGGTGTGTCTAGTGTCAAAGATTCGGCAGAAGAAAAGATGTAGAGCCCAAGGCTCTCCACAACAGCAATGGAGATAAAGCTATGTGTAGCACCAGTATTAAAAAGGGCTGAAGATAAAACTGAGGCTACTAAAATCGTACCTCGAACAGTAGAAGGGTCGGGATCCTGCTCCTGATAAGTCTGCTCCTCGGCAAAAGATTGGCATGTACCGCGGCCCTGCGCCCCTGGCTGACCACTCTGAGCTGAACTGCCCTGCTGGTGCTGAGGAACTGGTGGCTGACCGCCATGGCCTCGACCTCCACCTCAGTCCGAACGGTCGGAAGAACTCCAGTTTCCCAACTGGTGAGAAATTGGTGGGGCTTCTCCTGAATGAGGAGTCATGGAAGAACCCCAGTCACCAGCTGCTGGTGAGAAAACCTGACAGAAATGATGAAGGTGACCCATCTTTCTGCAAGACTGGTACTCCATGGGGTCTCTCTAGCACTGCATCCTCGTGTTCCCTATCCATCCACACTGGTATCACATCACCTGGCTGCCTGATGATGCATCTCGCTTCCTCGAATCACCGCACGTAGACTCCCTACAGCGCTTCTTGCTGTCATTTGGAAGAAAGCTAACTCTGGAAGCAGAACTGCCCTGGATCCTAGCTCCGGAGTCTCTCTGATTGCACTCTGCAATCAGTGCCTGGTTGACGATAGAGGTGGAAGTCAACTGGAAGATGTTCACCTACGAGCGGATCTCTCGCCAGAGTCCCTCCTCAAACTTCCTTTCCAAGAACACCCCACTTCCATCTCGAAGGGCTGTAAAACGTTGCAGCTTGGTGAAACGATAGGAATACTCCACGAAAGATAGAGTACCCTACTCTAAGCTCATGAAATCCCAGGCTCGATCGGCCCTCAGGGTCTCTGGGTAGAAGTAGTCGTAGAACACACGCTGGAACTCCTCCCAAGTCATAGCCTGCTGTTGACCTGCCTGTAAGATTACGTCCCACCACCTCTTGGTGGAGTCTTGGAGCATGTAGGTGACAAGCTTGACCCGCCTCTCTGGAGGCATCTCTAGATGCTCGAAGATAGTCAGCATGGCTTCCAGCCATGACTCTGCAGCCTGAGGTCCTCCTTCCCCCAAGAACGTGGGAGGATGTTGCTGCTGGAAAACCTGCATCAAGTCTTCCATAGTCGTGGAAGGAGGTGTCACTCCCTAGAAGGCCTGCATCCTCCTCATGAAGTCCTCCCTGAACTGTGCATCAGCGCCCGCAACTGGTATGACAGCCGGTGCCAAGGCTGGCTCGACTGGGGGATCGGCAGTAAGTCCCTGATCAGCCATATCTGGCGTCTGATCACTGCCTGACGACAGACATATGACCGGAGGACATCTCAAAGGCATAGCTCTGAAAGATCAAAAGCACGCCTTAGATTAGGAAAACAAGGACAGAGAACACAAGAGTACAAAACAGGAATAGTGGAAGAAAACACACAAGATTGAAAAACACGACTACAAGGCGTGTATAAAAACTACACGGCGTGTCTTTTTAAGCCACTGACATCGGCGTGTACTCCTGCTCTACAAGTCATGTACACTTCAAACTACACGGTGTTTTGACCCCAACAAACGGCGTGTACTTTGAACTATTCCCTTGCCCGAGTTCCTGACATGGATAAACCACACGGTCCAACTTAACCCGAGACTACACGGCATGTTCGAAACAAACACGGCGTGCACTAGACAAGGCTTCGGTGGTCCGTGTTATTGAGTACATGGTCGTCTACATGGATGGACCTTACACGGTGTGCTCGGAGCAAACACGGCATGTATAGGCGAAGGCGACACCGCCCAGTGTTGTTCGTGACACGGTCGGGTACCTGGGCAAGACTACACGGCGTGTTCCGAACAAACATGGCATGTGGAAAGGAAGGTAATGTCGGCCTGTGTTGTTCGTGAAACGGCCGGGTTCCAAGACAGGACTACACGGAGTGTTCCCTATGGACACGACCTGTTCTACCCATGCTTCCCTGACCCGTGTTGTTAGTGACACGGCCCGGTACACGGCTCCGAACTTACACGGCGTGTAGCTACCGTACACGGCGTGTTTCTGAAGTTACTTCCACGACATCGTGTTTTTCTCACATGGTCAGTGACATAGCCTGAAAACTATACGGAGTGTTCCCAAAAAGTACACGCCGTGTATTCTGGGTTTTCCTGTGCAGTAGCTCAGAAACTGCACAAAATTCCAGAAACACTAAAAACAAGGTGAAAGGTTCCAAATTCCGATCCGTGAGGGCCCATAACACCTCAAGAACCAAAATTTGGAGTTCATTTTAAACAAAGAACAAAAAAATAGTTTTCTAACATAAGAGTAGAGAATATATCAAGCAACTATCACAAAAGCATGCATAATCTACACAAATTCTATCACAACTGCATGCAATTTCTAATGCACCCTAGATGGCATGGAAAGAATGCATGGCATGTGATTCCTACAATTGTATATATGATGCAGGAGACGGAATACCCTCATCTCATCGGGTTGCGATAGAATCAGAACCGCAATATCAAAACAGTAATAGCACAAGCCATGTGAATCACTCTAGGTGAAATCAGATCAACAATAAAATCTCAAAACCAGCAACTACAATTAACGAGGTAGTATGTCTTTTCCCTGTACACGGGTTAGCTACTTTCGACCACAGCTTAATGCCATGTAACGAATCCATCCTATCCCTGGGGAAGGTCTCCAAACAGTAAATCAAGAGAAAAGAACTCCTCTGATACCACTTTGTAATGACCCGAATCTGGAGCCCCTCTACTGGTGCCCCATACCCAGTTCGCCACATGACCTCAAGCACGTTTACCCAAATGCCAGAGGCTGACGACTAGCAGCGAGGGCCTTGGTGAGTCAGTGGGGAAACTATGCCCTAATTCCATAACATATAAAACAGAAAAACAATAGTCAATAGAGGAAGAAGTAATAACATACATAACAAATAAAACCAAACAGCAGAAGCAATGAATACACATAGTAATGAAGATAATGATGCAGTATGTACAAGTATCTAAAGATAACAGCAAACACAACAACATGATGAAATACAACTGAAACAAAGTGAAAAAGAAAACAATGTAAACTCCTCAGCATCACGATCCATGGCTCGGTCCCATGATCCCCAGCTCCAGTGCAATCAAGATCCTGGTGTAGAAGGGCGCTTGCCCTTATCTACACCTGCAGCAACATAGTCTTCTTGGGCCCAAAAGCATGGCCCAAAAAGGGTGTGAGATACAATCCCAGTAGTCAATCACCGAAATATTTTTGCCTAACAGTCAATGAATAGATGGAAGTAATAAAACAAGAAGCAGTAAATAGGATAGCACAAACAGCTACAATCCACAGTTCTAATATACAAGTACGCAAGTAGATAACCAGTAAAAAAAAATAAAACATGTAACCCTCTAGGTATCTCTCACAACCTAACCCATATGGTTCATCTTACAAAGCACTAGCAACCCTCTGGGAGGCACACACAGTCTCACCCCTTAGGTTTAGCTAGAAAGTAGACTCTCTGAGGAAGCACTCACCGTCAATTTCCCATATAGTCTTATATCATACTAAAGTCTCTATGGTGAAGAACTCAACATCTCATTCCCCCTATGGCCCGCATCGAGGAACTACAGACTCTCTGAGGAAGCACTCATCGCCAATTCCCCCTGTGGTCTCGCATCGTATTAAAAGACACTCTAGAGAGGCCCTTACGTCGATTCTCCCTATGGTCTACTACACTAGGCTCTCACAGTCCTGTGTGGAAAAGTAAACATGCTCAGCACACATGCATCATCCAAGTAAACCTCAAGAACTACTTGGCTATCAACTAAGGCTCAACATCATATCAAAGAGACAGCTCCACTATACTATAACAAGGTATGGAAACTGGAAAAACACCCAACAGGAAAAAAAAGCATGCCAAATCAACCTGATCACAAAATAATTTACTCTACTCACAAGCAATAACATCTACTAAAGCAATCAAGCAAAGCAGGCAAACAACGGGGAAAAAACAGGAAACATGCAATACCCCGTTCATGGGTATTGGTGGAATTTGCACATAATATTCATCAACTTTCTACAGAAAGGCACAAACCACCTACCTCGGTCCTATAAGATCAATATATGTGAACCACGATGAAAGATTCCTCTTAGAACAATGTAGATCTAAGAAAATGCACAAAACGTTCATCCCACGATATCTTGAAAACAAGGAGGAATCAAGAAACAATGCTCAAGCAGAAGGAAGAACTCACCGATGTGCTTCCAACGCAATCGACCGTGCTCGAATCTGAGAACAGAAGACGAGGCGGGAGCTCAGAGAAGATTCGGTCATACGGTCACTCCTGGGCAGACGAAATATGGTGAATAAGATGATTTTGGGGGTTAGGCTTGACCCCGGTCCATTTAATGAGAAAAAAGAAAGTACACAGCGTGTACTTCTTGAGTACACGGCGTGTGCTTCAATTTTCCGTACTCCGAATTAACCGGCCTCCACCACAGCCTTACACACCGTGTGTGTGTCCCGGCACAGCCAGCACACGGTTTCGAGTCGGGGAAGAGTACATGGCGTGCACTTCGATAATTTCCAGAAAGTTCATTTTTCTCAAAAACTCTAGAAAAAGGAAAAACATACCTGAAAATAAGATCTGGGTTCTTACAGTGAAAATGGTCACACACCATATTGGGATCCAGAATTGATCATATGACACATCTTAGACAAGTAGAGTGAATATCCACAACAACGTTCACATTCCATCACGAGATCCTCTACTGATTATGTGATTCCATGATAGACAAACAATGGGTAAAGTTTGTAAGTCTTGTAAAAATAGTAATAAAATTTTGAAAATGGAATAATCATATCTTAAAATGAAGATACATTTATTATTATGTGAAGGGGTTATGCACCTAATTTGATCACAATTAATCATGAAAAGACCCTTTAAAAGTACCTATTGATCTTAAAAGAGGCCATTAACAAGACATTATAGTCTCATAAAGAACCACATATCAATCTTCTTTGATCACACAAAATCATTTTCATATGTGTCTTGATATCTCAAAGACTACCAGACATGTAGGCTCAATGGTGTAGGGATCATTTGACATATCAACATGATTATGTGAAATCCCTTCGATAGAACAAGGTCCAATAAATATAGTGATTATGAAGAATTCTCACACACACTATTTATCATGCGATGTTATAGTTGACTTGTGGAAAGATCATGAAAAGTAAAAGATGTGGTGTTCCCTCCTTTGAATCCAACTCATATCTGTTATATACACGCCATGCAAGGTAGCATATAACCAGGATGATGGTGCCTATAAATTTCTCCCTCTCATCATAAAAAACAAATGATGATAACTACATGGGATCATATGAGTGGGCTTCTTATAGTAGAAATCCATGTGATTTCAAGATCCTTCTACTAGGTAAAATCCACTGAACAACCTAAGGGGTCACACGATATGAATATGTGATTTGTGTGATCACTCTATAGATCAAGAAAATTACTTCCAATGATCAATCCATATTATGTGAAGGAATTTCCACATGTTTATTGGGTCATGAAAAACTTAGAAAATCTAATTCTAGAAAAACATTAAGATACATATATAAAATGTAATTAAAAAATATAGAGTACTTATGTGAATATGGATACACTAATTTTCATGTGAGGGCATCATGAACTTTCCATGACCAGTAAAAATCATATGAAATTTCCATGAAATGTCACCCATGTCTTGATAAGTCCTATGGATATGTTTACCGGGTCTTGTGAAGTCCTCAAGAACTATCACCCAAGTCTTAAAAAGTCCTCTGAATATATCTCCCATGTCATGTATCATCCTCTAGACATGTCATACAGGTTATGTGATCTCTACTAGGAATTACATATAGATCATGAAACATCCTTCAGACAAGCCAACTAGATCATATGATTATCTTTGGACGTGTATTCTAGGCAAACGGGACATGTCCAGACCTCCTCAAACATGTTAGAGGAACACCCCAGGACATGATAACCTTTTACACAAGACATATCCATACATAACCATAACTAAACTTTGATAAATATAATTCCTATCCAATGAGGATATGAAGAATTAATTCCTAGGTCTTGAGCTCCAATGGGCATCCACGTGAATGGTAGACCGTCCATGTCTCTGACACACAACCACATGGGCCCAAGCTCTCTTATAGGTTTGTCTTTCTTTCTAATCCATTAGCAGACTGAGATGTTCACTGGACTATGTGGACTCTAATTCATGTTATAAGAGGGATACATTGGATTACTTCATAAGTATTGAGATCTATATCAAACTCCCCATAAGGGTTTCCCCAGTGTATAAGTCCCAGATTTATATGCAATGCTACTAAACAATTTCCATTTGTTGTTTCTCACACAGCGCATGGCTCACATGGGATTTGGGATTTTCAATTATCATATCATTTGTATGATAAATTTTCCACATCTAAGGAAACCTCAGTTTGTACGTCCCATTTAGTGGAATGATTTGACTACCACTATATAAGCGAATCGACCTCAATGTAAGTCTTGAAGGTATCATCAAACTGTGATGACTCTGATTCCTACTATAAACAGTATACATAGGATTCCTTACTAAGGATTGATCTCTATAATGAGTACTTAACTACCTTCATATATGTCCTTTTCACATAACATTAAACTTCATGGTTCAAAATAACTATATGGGTTTTGATTCCAGTTATAAACTGGATATATTGGATGCCTCATAAAGGTTAAATCCCATCCTCAAAATTTCAACCACCTCCCTAGAAGGTAGTAAACTCTATAGTTCCAGGTTTTTAATATTAAAAATATAATCAAAAACCCCTTGATAATTATACGAAACTGATGAAAAACATTAGATACATACAAACGATTTTCTTAATAGAACTCATGTTACAAGAAAAAGGGTTTGATCCCTAATCATTTTGTTACAGCAACCAGTTTTCATATCGAGATTAAGAAGATATTCAAGAACATATCTTAAATATATAAGAGACTACCATAATAGATAATAATCCCATCCAAGGTCGTGATGAGCCCAACGTCCCATCCTCTCAACCAATGTGAGTTCCTAAGTGTTGTTTGGTCTGAAACCCCAATTGACCACCTGCCTTTGGAATGTATGTATGTACCTTCTTATGGATGTGGGATCCATTTTCAATTTATAATAAATTAAAGTGGTGAACTATGTGTAAATTATTTTACAATCATACTTGAACCCCCAAAATAAACCCTCAAAAAGGAAGAAAATGGTATAACCAATGTAAAGTAATGTAATGACAGAATAACTAAATCATTATAAGAATTGGGAACCTTATCTCCTAACCCCAAGGTACCACACATTATCCAATAAAAAATGTGGGAAAAACCTATACTATTAATGGATCTCCAAGACTCTATATGTTAAGGAATTTTTATTCAATTTATCTTAAGTAGATGATAGACTTATTTACCTACAGGTTCACCAAAATAAGGGAATTCATGGTTTTTTCCTGAGGTGGTTCATAGATAACCTTTAAAGACTGGTGGTTCTAATAAAAAAATTCACATTCCTATAGATAGGTAGAAGGATATTTTCATGACATATATCAAAAACATGTATACTATTATATTATTTGAAGTAATAATGATAATTTGTCTTATGTAAAGTATAATAACATTCCTTCTTATAACACTTATGGTAATATTGAAACACCACTACTTAGGATATTAAATAGACTTATAAATGAGTAAGTTTCCCCCAATGTGGCCAAACATTGTAAAAATCCATGTGTGTTTTTTCCTTCACATTATATAAATTATATGTGGGAGTAAATGTTGAGGTTTTATATTTAATATCCATAAATTCTAACTGAGATAGAATTTCAAATAAATTAAAGGGTTCAAAAAATTTAAGTTGTTTTTATTTGGTAAAAAGTTGTCACACTAGATTCACCCCCCCCCCCCCCCCGTGTGACTACAAAATCCACTTGGAATCTAAAATACCATATTTTATATTTTAAAATATCTGTATAAATATATATTCTCAATACCAAAAGCTCTACCAATATTTATGAGGATTTTTTATGAACCCTTTTATCCCTTTATCTCTACCCGAATATTCAACTATTTTTCCCCAAATTAAGAATGAATTTAAAGTAGTGATATTTCAAAATAATGTATCACAGAGTACTTTTATATTGATATTCACACATTCAACTTCATCATGATATATTCTTCCCCATTTTAGGATTTATTCTTCTCTTCCCTTTTGGGGTTTTCTCCCACCTTTGATAACATAACCCATAAAAATGGGGATGGGAATGGAGCCTCATAAAATTATCACATAGTATTTACTTTATTGATTTTAGATATTTATCCACCTTTAAAATTGAATTTACATAACCATGTAGCATTTTATTTTACGAAAATGAAAATGTGATAGTTTTTTGGGAATATATGAGTTTTTATTTAAATCTTTGAAAAAGAAAAGTAATAAATCACATTAAGAATACATCATCTTAATCTATATAAGAAAAAAAGTAGTTAATAAAAAAACTACTATTGTATATATAATCTTTAATGTTTAATCTCTACTAAAAAACTCATCATTTTCTAGAAAAAAATTATTCTTTTATCATTCTCAAATATTTAACCCCTTTTAATATATATTCCCCTTATCTTACATAATTTAAATGTATGTAAATTTTATCAGTGATCAAATAAATATTAAATAAAGATTTATATTAACCATACAAATGTTTTAGAAATTGTTTTTAACCATGTTACTTATATTATTGCTTCAAATTTATTTCGTTAATATAAATATATTCTCTAATGAACTATTATTATTGATATTTTTTCCAATATTTTTTTTATTTACCTCAATAATAAGCCAAATATTTTATATTTAAATTTGTACTAGGTTTTAATTTTCTTTCTTAAAAAAAAGATAAACTAAATGAATTTAATAAAGGAAACCCTTGAGATTCATAGATTAAAAATAGTTAATGAATTTTTTTTCAATGTATCATTTTTAAACTTTGTAGTGTGAAATAATTTATTCAGCAATAATTCATCAAAAAAGTTAAACATTTAAATGTTCTTTAACCATTATACATGTATATTTTCTTTATTAACTAGTAAAAATATTGAAGTTACCTAGGAATGTATAATGAGAACAATTTGATAGGGGGTGAATTTTTTAGTCCAAAACACCCAATTTTCTTCAAATTATATTTATATTATCATGATGGTTAAATATATGATCAAATAATGAAACCAATTAATAATGAGGAGTGATATAAAATGCATGAAATAAAAGTTTTTACAAGGTTTTTACATTATTTTAATTGAGTGTATAATCATTTGTGATAAATATTTTTTATCCATTTTTCTATGTTTTTATCTTATTATCAAAAACAAATTAAAAAAATATGGAGTAGGAATATAGTCTCTAACTCTAAGTACAATATATTTCTAACAAAGTATAAAAAAATTTGAATAATATTTTACTTCCTTCCTCAAAGTGACTCCATGGTTGGACCAAGTGTGAGACTTTATTTTTCATCTAAAACCTAACAAAATTATATATAGAATTATCTCTAGAATTTATAGTCTATTATATCAATTTTTTTCATTCCTGGACTAGTAGAACACATTATCTAAATAATGATAGCTTCATCACAATGTAAACGGTTTCAGTCATAATTTGGTTCCTTTGGCCATGGAGGGATCCAAAAACATGGTGATATATCCAAGATAATATTTAAATTTTATTGGACTCTTTCCTTCCCTCAAATATATCATTGACATGTTTCATGATGTGGTGATTCAGATCCCATTATAATGATCCTTGGTATGTTATAGAAACAGTCATCTCCCTGGGAATGTTTATCCTAGACACGATGTATAAGGATTTTTCTTTTTTCCAAGGCATAGATCATACATATTTTATCTATGATTTCTTATGTTGAGCCCTAAACTCCTCCTTAGTACATACTAAAAATAAAAACATCTCCATTTTTGGAATTTTCTCTATACACAATAACATAATAACCACTCACTATATTGTAATGTGTCTTCCCCATAATCATCCACTGGACTTGTGTTAAACCATGAACAATAAAATAGTTATTTTACCATGATTAATTTTATGGATTATTTTTACACACTATCCAAGGTGTTTTTTTGAGAGAACCATGTCATGTTTTATACTAACATATAATTTTCATTATTTTTTTATTTAAGGTCACATCCAACAAGTATATAAGCCATCCATGAGAATTTAGACAATAAATTAAAAATAAAATCCCTATAGAAAATCATGAATTAATTGTTTTAATAAGATTATAATATAAATTTCCCAATGTGATAGATATAAAAACACCATACCATTAATAGATTGATGTTTTTGACAATTCTTATACTCTCAATGTAAAGATAAATTCTATTTTTAATACGTATCAATTGAGATCATGTGTGCTCTCTCTCTCTATTAATAAACATTGTGAGGGCTCTTAAATTTACAAGGGCTCATTAGATATCACTACTTCAAAATGGGTTTATCTAGTACTAGGGCTTTAATATTTATTTTTTTAGCAATGTTAAAGGGGGATTTAATAGTGATAAAAAGATATATTAAAATGGGATCTTTATCAGTTCTTGTAAAAAAGTGCTGATAAAGGCCACCCTTTATTAGTATAATTAAAAAACACTGATAAAGGGGGGGCTTTATTAGGGCTAGTAAAAGAGCACTGATAAAGGGGGGGTATTTATTAGTGATTTTTTAGAAGTATTGAAGAAGACCCCCTGCACATGATCCTTAGCCTGGTAGGTGAGGAATCTCTTAGTGCATCCACGAGATGTTGGATCAAATTCGAGAAGAGGTATATTTTCATGTTACGGTATTAGTACTGTAGTAGGTATTGTTCATTACTGTAAAAGATAGAACTAGTCATTTGTTTCAGAGTTTGGGACACCGGTTTGGTCATTGGGTCCTTTAAGGCCTTCGGGCCACCTAGGACTTCTATTCAGTAAGGCCTTAAGGCCACCTTAAAGCCTTTGGGCCACATGTTGTGAAAAGATATATCAAGAAGACTCTACAAAGGAGAAAGCTCCAGATGAGTATTCAGAGCAGACTTATTCACCAGAGCAGAAAAAATGGATATAGAAGAATGAGAGGGCATGAAAATTTCCAGCAAGACCAGCCTATGCATCTCAGCAGAGGATTACTATATGAATTGTCATGTGAAAGTGGAGAGCTGACACCACAATATAGACATGGGGGAGGAGTAGTTACAAGTAGTTATAGTTTGGATGATTTCCTCTAAGACTTTTGGGTCATGTAATTTCATGAAGCCTACGATCCTTGTTAGGGCTCCCCTTTAACCATTAAAATGGGGATGATCAAAAATGAATAATAATATAAGGCCTTTGGGCCATTCGTGTGATAGAGACCCCCCCCCCAAAATTTTTTTTACCAGTTCTAATAAAGGTTATATTTCAAAAAAAAATCATAAAAAATAATATATTTTTATATTTTTATTTTTATATTGATATAAATATAATATATATTTTTTAAATGGTTTTTAGATAAGCCTAAATGTTCAGGGGGTTATCCTCTGACGGAGTTGCTGGAATTTAGTGAAAATGACTTATAAAATAATAATAATTTTAATTTTAATTAATAATTTGATGGTCATTATCGAGTAATAGTCATTTAAAAACAATTTGAAGTTAAAAAAATATAAAATAATAATAAAAGATAAAAATAAGTTAAAAACATAACTTAAACTTCAAACTACCATAACTTTTGATCCGAGTTTCCATTTGGTATCTACCATATATCAAATTGAATTGTGCAATGAGCTCTAAGACCTGGTGACTAGGAAAACCTAGTTCACATTTTTAGTGGCAAAAAAAGGCCTATAATCTCTCCAAAACAATGTTTTTAGTCGGTTTACCCCAATTTTTTAACATTTGGTGGATTTTCATCCTCATTTGAAGGCTTCTTATTAAATTTATTCGATGAAGTCTAACTTTATTCCTAGGTATTATATTAATATTAATATTTTGGTTTTAAATTTTTATCCTTTTTCATATTCTATTCTTATTTATAACCAAATATATAAAATATATACATATTTTTTATATTTTCATAGATAAAAATTTATTTTTATAAATAGACAATTAAACATATTTTCATATAAAATATATTTATAAATATATAAACCTTATTTAAATAAAAAATAATATCCATATTATTTAAAATAAGAATGTATGAATATTCATATACCTATACAATTAATGTATATATAGGGTTTATATATATCTCTGTGTGTGTATTGATAAACATATATATATTTACCTAAATATTCTAATATATGTATATAAATATTAATATATAATATATGTAAACAAATATAAATATGTATAATTCTATTTATATATTCATATATATATATTCATGTATATGTGTGTGTATTTATAAACACACACACACACATAAAAACATATTTTATATATGTGTTTAAATATATATATATATATATGGATAAAAAATGTAATGATATATATATAAATATATCAAAAAATTGAAATCAAAACAATATAGGGGAGTGGAAAAGGTGTAGGTGTATGAGCTGGAGGTCTCAGGTTCAAAACTCACTGGAGGTAGGGGTGCAGTTGGGAGGGTGGAATTATCTAAAGTGACGATAAAGGTGGGGATAACCTAGGAGAGTGGGTAAGAATTGATAAATGGGGGTGGGAATAATTTATAAAATGTGGGGTTGGTTTGAAAAATATATCCCCATTTATCAGTGGGGCCTTTATAAGTGATTTTTACCACTCATAAAGGGGACCTTTATCAATGTTTTTTGAGCCATGTTAAAGGGCGCACTTATCATATATTCATACTAGGGATATTAAAGCTAATCCTTTGACATTGATCATTATCAATGTTTCTAAAGAGCTAACAAAGCCCTTTTACTAGCACTGTTAAAGGCCTAATTTTTTGTAGTGTTTGTAAATCAAAATACATCTTCTTGGGTATTCTTCTGAGGTTTTATATTTTCAATGATTATCTTGAAAATAATTATTCATTTATTAAAACCAACTCCCAAACTATAATCATGATAAAATAAAATATCTTCTTGATATATCTTATAGAATAATCACATCATTTTTTCTTAAAAAGTAAGAAAAATTATGATAGACTTAAAAGTGAATTTTTAAATATTTTATCTATAAGTAGTGAGGTAGTTTAAATTTTTTCCCTAATAAAATATCATAAAATTATTAAATTTATACATGTAAGTGTATCTTGTATTTCTTATTTTTTTCTGAACTTAATTATGTTTACACAAAATTGTTTTGTTCAATAATGTAACCTTTTCATTAGTAGTTTTTTTTCTAATTTCATAATTTTTGTTAATTAACTTTGGTAAGAATAAGGATTTCAGTTCTTTCATCACTTTATGTATTATTCAATGTATGTATAGTGAGAATATTTTTCCATTTTGAGATTATTGATCAAATCTTACAAAGAAAATCATAATTTACTCTGATTTTTAGTTAGCCTCCTCATCTTCATAGGTTTCTTCTACCAAACCTTGTAATCTATTTCTGATTTGAATTGATTTCATTATTTCCCCCATTTTTATACTTCTTTAAGATTTTCAACTTCTCTTCATTATCTAATAATATTTAATTATCTCCCATTGAAATAAAATATTTTGATTTATCTTATCTCTAGCGATGTCCTTCTTGATTCATGAGATACAATATTCTTGGATGATGTTTTCTAATACATACTCTCTCATGAATATCCAAAGTTGAATTCATCATTAACATTTTAGTAAACCTACTATTATTATCTTATAAATTATGTTTTATATTATAATTTTATAAAGATCATGCATACATATTTTTTCATCATCATGAATATCGAAATTACATTTCTCATAATTTATTTTTAAAT
Organism: Viscum album; assembly: GCA_963277665.1. Classification (NCBI taxonomy): domain Eukaryota; kingdom Viridiplantae; phylum Streptophyta; class Magnoliopsida; order Santalales; family Viscaceae; genus Viscum; species Viscum album. Next base: position 296,033,132 of record OY728145.1, on the reverse strand, counting down.
TATAAAATATACTTTAAACATAAATATTTTAATCATTTAGTTTCTTTATGAAATAAATAAAACCAATAGGCCTCATTTTGTTCAAATGTTGAATATAAAATTATTATAAACATATTTTTATTCCATTAAAATAAATATCATAGGATAAACTATAATATTTGTGATAATATATAATTAAATTTTTTACTTCTACCCTGAATCATATTCTATTCAAATTATAATACTTTCACGTCTAGATAAAAATAAGTTTCCAATTGAATATTAATATGAGAGATCATTTTATTTTGGATAATATCATCTTTCAATATATATACAAAGGTTTTATTATAATATTACTTAGCTGAAAAATTTCTAATACTATTATTCAAACATGAACTATTTGTAAAAAGAGTTTTATTACATCATGTAGATATTGGGAAAATATTCATCTTCTTTTATTTATATTATGAATAAAATATATATATAGAGTATCCATGAATTTTATTTCCTTAATAGTGATGATTTTAAAAGTGTATATACTCCTACAAGTTATTTCATGCTTGTATACTCCTCCCAAAAACTTATAAGATTCAACTTAAATACCATTTTATATGTTCAAATTATCTCTAGATTTCATTATTTTTTTCTCAACATTACATTTTTTATCAACTCATTTTTATTTCTTTCAAATTCATTAACAAAATTCATGTTTTTTACATCAAGTTCAGTAATTAGAATTTAGAATTCATTGAAATACTTATACATCCTTATCTAAAATTTAGATTAATTTTTCTTATAATGTTTATATTTATTCCTCAAATTTTTTATAACATTATTTGATCTTCATATTTTATTTAACAAAAACTTCATGTTTATAATTCACATATGCTCTATGTATCATTATTTGTCTTCTTCATCCTCACTACATAAGTAATTTTTAGTTTCCTCCCTTTTTAAATAATATTTAATCTATTGAACATAATTGATGAATGTAACTGCATTTTAATTTTCTTCATTTCATTATTATTCAGAAAAATAATTTCCAATTTATTTATCTTCAATTTATTTTCTTGATAGAATCATTCGGTAATCATTTTTCCCATGGATGGCTATTTCATTTCTTTTAATTTTATTAAATTCCATAATTTATCTTTGATATACACTTTTCTTGATATTATTTGTTATAATATTTTTTATTCTTTTCATAAATATTTTTTATTTATACAATTAGCAGTAAATTGTAAAATACCATTAGTCCGAATGGCCCGAAGGCCTTCTTTTTATATTATTATAGATAATCCCCCTTTTAAGGGTTGAAGGAGAACCCGTACATGACCCATAGGCCCAAGGAACAAGGCTTGACATGACCCGTAATACATAACCTGAAGGCCCAGAGGCATACCATGCCCATTACATGACCCGTAGGCCCAGCCCACTAGAACTACCCCTCCCCAGGGTCTTGAATCATTGATCTCCTTATCTCCCCACCTTGCATTGCTGATCGGCTAGCATTACCCCATACAAATATGCATGGTGCCTGGTCCTGATGGTGGCTGTCATACCCTCTCATTCTCCCAATCCGGTTAGCTCTGCATCTGGTCGCTACTACTCATGTTGCTATGATCTTCTTCTAGGGCCTGTTCTGTGTGAACTAGGCTACTCCATGGTCTATGTGACCCGAAATCCCTGTTTCCCAAAGGCCTTTGATGACTCGAAGGCCTTGGAGACCCGTAGGCCCAAACCGGTGGCCCGAAGGCCCAAATCGGGTGAATCGTTTCGGCTGCTACAGTACCAAACAGTGACTGCTACAATACTGATACATTACCCGTAAATTCACCTCCACCCAGTTTTGAACTCGGGTCTCTTGGATGCCAAGCAGGATCCCTTACCACTCGGGTACGGGCTCGTTGGCTATACAATACCATTAGTTGGAAAAAAAAATTGAAAGTAAATATACCTTTTTACTTTAAATTACTTTTCAAAACATCTTTAAAATAAGAGATATTATTTAACTAATAATATCAACCTTTTCTTCATCTTCTTTATAATTATTAATTAATTTACTTTTTTCCTTAAACTTGTGATTTTTTGAAGCCTTGAAAGAAATATAATTATCATTTTAGAATTTGTTTTAAAAATAAAAGTCTTCCTCATCCCATATTTAATAAAAATTATTTGATGATCATCAAGACGAATTTGATTAAAATATTTAAAATTTTATAATACAACATTAACATGTTATATTTTAGGAATCATTATTAAGAGCTTCTTATAATCAGTTAAATCATCCAATTATTCATTAAAATCCATAATAATATTGAAAAAATCATTTATCTGGTCGATAAAATCATCAATAGTATCATAATTTTCCATATTTTCATAATAAAACATTATTCTCATGATTTATAGTTTCCCTTAATTTATATTGGAGTTTCCACGCATCAAATTTACAGAACTTTCTTATACTTATTTAGTAGTCAATAATCCCATCACATTGTTGAGTTATTTCTCGATGAGAGATTTAATAATTTCATTTTTATCATTTTCATATTATTAAATATTTTTATTTATAATTAGATTTGTAATATTTTCCTTTTAAATGAAAAACTCCAATAACAAATCATCAAGAACTTCCTCACTGAGAGATAAAATATAAGGTTACATAATTCTCTGTAAGTCGTTATAATTTCCCCACAAAATATAGGAACTAATCCATTTTAAAAACAAATTTATTATTCATATAATATTCACAAAATTATAGTAAATATATGGGTATAAATATTCTCGAACACATTGAAAAAAAATATAAAAATTTAAAAAAATATAATATCTAAAAAAAGTTAATTTAACAGAGATAAAACATGATTTATCTAAATTCAGTTGAGGTTAAACAATAATATATTCTATAATATCCAAAAAAATAGTTTCAAATTAATAGTAATTAAGAATTTTGAATTTGAGGATAAAGGTTTTACATTTATTTTGTAATACAGTTATGATTTACAATTTAATTAAATAACCATTATAAGGTTTTATCTTTGTTGTGTTGAATAATATAATGAAGTCTAGTATAAATTTGGATGAAATTTGGGTTGTGTAAGGACATATTGAATTCTATCTAATTTATCTAGGTGTTCATTTGTTATTTTACATTTATATTAATTTAAATTTATGTGTGAATTTTTTTGAGACATTTGTGACATGATAGATATATTTAGAGGTGACTTTCGCATAAAAGTGAATAATTTTGTTTTTGTAATTTAACCATTCAATGTCCATAGTCAAAAAAATTCATAGTTTTTTCATCTGGTGGAAGCATGGAGAAAATTTGGTAGTTTAGTGTGGTTATATTTGTGGTTCTTTTAGGTATTCTTTCTAGTGTTTTTGGAGCCTCCTATATTCCACTAGAAGAAACCACACTATGTTTTTTGAAAAAATAGTTTGGTTTATGAAAAAAAATGTCATGGTAATTTGTGTATTTGTTCTAAATAAACATTAACCAAATTGTATTTTCCTCCAAATTCTATCAAATCTATTTCCCTCTAGATTCTTTAATTCTAAATTTATTTTCAATCCATTTCTTATGTTAAACTCTTTTAAGTGAGTATATAATTTTTTGAGATGATATTTCATGGATTATAGAATATTTTATCTTATTATTTTTTTTATTTTAATTCCTATGGATTTTGAAAATAAATTTCATTCTACTCATTTTTTGTCTTATAATTCATAGAATAATTATTTTATTGTTTTAATGTTTGATTTATTTTTTATGTCTTAGAATTTAGTTGAATGATTTTGTATAAATTTTGAATTTATCTATGATATTTAAACAATTATTTCATTAAAAATATTGAATAATATATTAAATCTAATGATTTAAAAAATATATGAATATATGAGGGTTGAGAATATGTTTTCATAATGATTATCTAATGGAATAAAACTTTTATATTGAAATTATATTTACTAATTAGGAAATTATGTTATATAAATAGATTATTAATTATTATTATTATTATTATTATTATTATTATAGAATATTATACTAAATATTTTTTTAAAAAAATGATGTAATTTCAATTAAATGGTTATATATTCAATTTAAATATATATTAATAATTTAAACTAAAAATTATTTAAATTATATATTTAAGGGGAATCATTAAAAAAGGAATTTAGATGTTCACGTTTGTTAACATGATATGGAATAATAAATGTCCTTATGAAAATATATGTTGTAATTAAGACTCTTGAGATTTATTTTAAACATTTAGTGTTTTTTATTTAGGTAACATAAAATATTATTTTAAATGTGATGATAAATGAAAAAAAGGATTTTTGGAAGCCTATAAAATAATGAAAAATAAATTATTGGGTATTTATTTATTGTAAATGAAATTAAATGATAATATAGATTATTATCAATGAGTTAGAAAAATAATATTGAATTGAATTTTATAAAAAAATAGTTAAATATTAATTTAATTAAAAATAGGTGATTTAAAGAAGAATATTTACTTATTTTTTTAAAATTGGGTGTGGGATAAATATGAATAATGATATAGACATTTCAGAAATGGTTTGTGTGTTAAATTTAATAAAGTGATTTATTATATTATGAAATGTCAATTTTTTATTTCATGTTCTATGAGTTTAGATAACAGTGCTGGGAAGCCTTGGGTTTTCAAGATTATGTAGTAAGAGTCATGGGATTGGTTGTATCTTTTGTTAGGATATGAATTATAAATTACATGTGTTTAGAAAAGATATTTTTTGTTTTATGTATTTGGAATAGAGAATATATGTTATATGTGTTTGGTAGGGTTGCTTAATGATCTGGGAAATTTCTTATGACATACCATGATAGATATTAAGTTGAATTTCAGGAATTGGTCAAAGAAAATATATATATATATATATATATATATATATATATATGATATCAGGGTGTCTTGGTCAGAACCTCCAAACACTATGAAGTTGGATGTAATGAATTGTTAAAATTATTATAAGTCATTTAACAACCCATATTTGAATTTGTTAAATTTCACATGATTCTTGTGGTTATAATAGTTTATATATTTATTATTTCTCAAATCATATTCATATACATATCTTCTGTGTATACATTTTATACATTTTAATGTAGTGAATGTCCGGGGACCACTATATATGGAAGTATGTGTCATAAAACATTAAAGAGGTGATTTTATCTGTACTATGAATACTTTTAGTGGAGCAGTTTTTTCAATTACTTCTTATTAATTCCAATTTTACTATTTTAAAGAATTTTTTACATGGGTTATAGTTGTAAATTTTTTATATACCAATTATAATGGACATCATTGGGATATATATTAAGATGTTTTTTATTGATGTTGTTACATTAATATTTTTTTTTGATCATTTAGCATAATTATTTTTTATTTATCATGTAATGAACAATTTGAGGGTAAATCATTCCCCAAGATATTCATCTGAACTCCTGGTGTTATTCATAAACTACTGATGATTGAAGAACACACTTAAGTACATGCATAAATTATTATTATCAAAAGAGTATTTTTTTAATGGTATGTTACAAAAATTATTTTGAAGTAATATTATTTTATGATATTTCGATACCTCGAAAAAATAGTTGAAAGGAGATAGAGGTTAAAAATTATGATGAAAACTATGTGTGTTCGCATATCCAACATAATCATTGTAAAACTCCAAGTTATTGTCGAAGTATTAATTTTGACTAATTAATTTATAATTAATATTTATTTATATTAAATAAAACCTTATTGAGGGTGATTAATTGAGAAATCATTCATCATTTCCACACATAGGTACATGGAATACATGTGTGAGTGTGAATATACTTGATTGTGACTTAATTTTAGAAATTAGTTTCAGTTAAATGTTTTAGTTATTAATAAAATAATTAGTATTTTCATAAATAGGTTATTAATAAAAAATTAGTGCACTAAAATTGTGTGATGGATTAAATTATGTGATGTAACTAATGATTAAATTGTATATATATATAGGTGATGATTAGTTTCATGTATATTTAATATGAAATTGTAATGTGGTATCACTAACTAGTTTTCTAATTTTAAATAATTATGACATAAAAGAAACTTATTGCTTATCCCCATTGGAAATAGGTTGATCTGAGTTATGTGATGAGGGGAATTTTGAAGGGGTGTCTGATCATAATTCTCTATTAGTAACACTTGAGACTCTAGTTTAGCTGGGTATTGCTGAAAATTTACTTAAGGACCCTATGAATTTAGAAGAGATGCCACTTCAAGAGGTTTTGGTGATGACTAATTTAATTTAGGATTTTAAATCATAACCATTTTTTATATTTAGGTGATATGTTAGACTAAAATGAATAAAGGATTGATTATAAGGTATTAATAAGAAATTTTAGATGAATGATGAGCCTAAAGGTGAAAATGTAAAATATTTTTAATACTCGGGGATAACAAGATGTTCATTTAATATTCTTATTAAAAAAATAGGACTTGATATATATTACATAATGAATTTTAGGTTCTTTTGTTTAAAGTTTTATCCAGATATATTAAGGTTAGACAAGTGCCTAAAATATATGGGTTTAAAGTTGGATGACATGTATGTTCTTGATTGTGTTACAAGATTTAAATATGTTTTTCTATTTTTCTCTAACTCTAGGTAATTATTTGTATACTAAATCTTTGATCAAATGTGTGCAATTTTTTCTTATCTATCTTTATAAAAGTGGTAAAAAAATATTTGATTGTTGTGAAATATTTAGAAGAGGATGAAAGGGATCTATTGGGAGATAGTAGACTATAAAGTTGTAAGAAGATGAAGGATGATGATTATCACTGATGCAGTGATAAATCAGATGTTTTGGGAAAGACTACCAATTCTCTATAATAAATAAAGTCATTTTTGGACTTTCATAAATGTTCTTAGAAAGTCCATACACAAGATATAAATCATAGGAATCCAAAGTAATGTAAGTCATATAGAAATAAATTATATATTCATATGATTTTTGGATGAGGTTCAAGAAGGGTGGGTGTCAAGATTTTTTTACACTTAGTAATTTTTTCCATGGGACAGTATGATTTAGTATAGTACTCTTAATATTCTTTTTAGAATATTTGTTAATGATATGGGTAGATCTTTTTATGGTTAGGTTCAATAAGGAGATGTTTCTTATGGGATTTAGGAAACATGAATCTAGGGTTATGGAAAAAATTTAGGGTTTTATTAACTTGGGAAGGTGTGGACTAATCATGATGATGGTTTAATAGTTGGCATAGTAAGATTCAAGTCACTTCTGATGTAGCTAGTGTAAAAATTTATATTAATGCATTTTATTATTTTATATCGACTATATTTCTATTTGATTTGGGATTTCCAAGATTACTGACCAGGGGATACTCTATTAAAGGGAATATAGGATCCCATAAATAAATTTCCAACTTCTTACATTATTATTAGTAGATATCAAAAACTTTGTGACTTTAGTTTTTAAAGATGAATGGTTTAAATCTGATTATAGTGATAAATTGGTTGACAGGTTTTTGGGATTACATTGTATACAATTAGAGATGAGTGAAATTATTCCATTCATAATGATTTTTATGTTATTTTGGGAGAGTGTTATTAAAATGAAAGTAGGATTTCCATGATTTTGGAAAACCGATAATGATTTCATTTCACATTATTAGTATTTAACTTCAATTAGTTGAATAGTGTATCGTTGTTATCATTTCTAATTTATTTGATTGATTTAAGGAACTATATTCTATGTTTTTTATTGGAGTTTCCCCCAAGAGGTAAGTAGAGTTTGGGATAAAATTGGTAATATTCACTAATTCTATATCAATCCACCCTTAATGTTTATATTTATCCATACTTAAAGAATCAATGATGTAGTTTTGGGACCTTTAATCATGGGATTCATTTAATAGAGTGAATCAAATTAGGGTTCTCCTATGTTTTTCACTAATAGGATAGATAAGAGCTTGTGGTTATGTTATTATTCTAAATCAATTTAGTATTAAGAACCATAACCATTTACTTAGATTGATTAAATAAGAATACCTGATGGTTTTCTAATATCAATCATTGATCAGTTTAGGGTATGATATGAGTATGTACTGAAGGTTAAAATCAGAGTTGGGTTTGTCCATTTAGGGTTTTGTGTCACTATTGGAAGTAATTAATGATCCAAATATTTTCTCAGTCTTAATTAATATATTATTTCACCTTTTTGGACTCATTATTTGTTTTTTCCATCAATGATATATTTATCAAATCACAATCCCTTAAGGAGAATTAATATAATTTAGTTATTTTCTTAGAGAGTTTTAGTACTTATAGAGTTTACACTAAAATGTGTCAATGTGATTTATATATTTGATAAGTTATGTTTCTCATTAATTTTTTTCCAGGTATAGAATATTTATTAATTTTAAAATTTTAGTATCTATAGTGTCAAGGAAATTTTCCAAGAGTATTTTTTGGAATTTTTATTTTCTTAGTTTTCAATAGTTGAATTGGAGGTTGACCTCTACACACATTCTTATTTTAACCGATCTATGTATGTACCATAGTATTTATTATGATACATATAGAATGCATCTGGGTTATATGGTAATATAATTGAGTCAAGATATGGCATATAGTTCTTATTAGGTTAGACTGAATGAGAATAATTATCAAACCCATGATCATAAACTGGAGGTTATAGTGCATACACTCACGAGATGAAGGAATTATTTATTCAATAATATGTTTATCATTTACATTGATTATTAAACATGTATCATGTTTTATATTATTTATATTTTATTTTTTGGTAGTTAATGTGGGTTTAATATCTATAGTTTCCAAAAATTGAGATTATATATACTTTTTGAAAAGGGAATGACATTACTAATTATTGGAGTAGGAATTATGTGGTTGATTTCATTCAGATGTTGAATGATGAGTGGAATATTGTGTCTCCATTGTGGGATTTATATTTATATATTAGGGGAGTTAGATTATTTATCCATAACTACCCTAAATAATGATTCATATTTAACATATCATGTAAAATAAGGTTAGGGTTAAGAATCTAAGTGTCATTGTTTTTGTGCTAGAATATATGGTGCAGAGAAGATAACAAGATTAACTATTAATTCTTTTTCTCCAATATTTTTTCATAGAAATATTATAGTATCCTTGGGTTTTCAGGAATGTATTATTTAAAATTTTTAAATTCCCTGATGGTTAGTTTATCTTGTATTAACTAGTATGTATCATATTGTTCAATAAAACTTTTGGTGGGTAGAGTTTACTTAGAAAATAGATTGATTTGTATCCTGGTTCCTTAACTATTACTTGGTAAAGGGTTAATATCAAAGGATAATGGGTTTAATTCATTCATTTATCATTCCAAAATGGAAATAATATAAATTTATAAAGGATTTTGTGATTGGTTTTCACTGATCTTGAAATTAAAGGGACACAATATATGCTTTTTTTATTTTTTACCTAAATTGAATAATTTTTTATAGATAGGGGAAGATAATATATTTGATGAGTTTATAAATATTTAGGAATAGTATAATATTATACTTCATGGGGTACCTAGGGATAATGTATTTTATTCAGAAAAAAGATCATTGTCTCAGTTTTTATAGGGATTATATAAGGATTTGGGTACTCAGATTAAGTTAAGGATGAGATTTCATCCTAAGACAGACATGCAATTTGAGTGCAATGTTATGGTTTTTTATGATATAATCCCTTTATGTATTCATGATTCCATTAATATATGATTTTAATATGTATCTATGGTAGATATTTAGATAAAAACTACTACCAAGATTGTATTCAGATAGCTATATTTATTTTATTATATGGAAAGTACTATTAGTTTCCATAGTTTTGAATAAAGTTCAGAATAGAATCATTAAATAGGCCTAAAATGGTGAACAAAACTACTAAAATAGTTTAGTAAATATGGGTTAATTTTTCTATAACCTAGTGTAATAAAATATTCAAATCGGATAAGAGATGTTGAATGCTTTTGTTTGACATTGGGAATCACGTGTTTCATTCTATTATGTTTTTGGGGATATTAACATTTATGTAAAAAATAAATTTGGTTTCCCCCTTTATAAAGCTATAACATATTAAATAATTGATTAGGGATGTTTCACAACATATATATTTTCATCTAATGTATAGTGAAATACATGATTTGTTTTATTTGTAAATATGAGTTGGATATGTATAGTGTTATCCATTGTGTTGATATAGAGTAGGTTACGAATTCCTCTTTTATTTGACAACAAATTTGGTTCACTGGTTAGGTAAAAGAATCCCGATGGTTGGGATTTTATAATGGTTTCAAGTATTTAAATATTATTTTATGTTTATTTTGATTTAAATTTATCTGTAACATTTTTTCATTTTTGGTGATGGGATATAATGATTTGGAGTTTATTTTAACTAAAAAGTGTAAACATTGGTTTGTATATACAAACCATGTCTTGGTAATTATAGGACCACATTGTGTGAATGGTAAGACCATGTGGTGGTTTTTTTGTTGGGTGTAAATGTAATAAAACATTTTAAGGTTTGGTTAGATATAATTTGTAGTTATTTTTTTTTGTAGATTTTGAAAATCCAACGTTGCACCATGAGAAGAAACTAAGCTGTGGTTTTTATAAAATGAAATAGTTTTGGGGAAAATGTCCATGGTTGGATTTTTTTTATTTGGTGATTTTATGTAGTTCTTGTCCACTATAGGGAGGTAATATACATCAGGGTTTGGTGGTGGTTCCCTAGGGTTTGTGATGAGTCTATTGATTGAAAATAATTAAGGGGAATAATTAGTGGTGATTTTACCCATATATAACATACATGTATTTTAAAAAATGTAACATGATTATTTATTACAATAGATGATTAAAAACACATATAGAACCGAAATATTTTGTATTTATGAATATTACCCACATATCTATTTTATTACACTATATATTATAGATGTTTTCTATAATATTCTTTACTCATAATTAATTCTTTAACATATCAATATATAGTAAATTCTAGATAAGTATATAAAAAATGGAAATGAGAGATGTAATCCCATTATGGGGAAAACATGAATGATATAAATTTGATATACATAAATGTTCCTAAGGAATTACATAAAATAATTAGCATATTAGTATTGTATGTATTATAGATGATATAAGAGTGAGAAAATCATTATATAATGATCATTAATAATAGTGACATAAGCATATCATAGGAATGTTGAATGACATAAGATTGTGTCACACATATAATCATAGGATATCATAATTATATTCCTAATATAACCTCTACACCTTCATAAAGTATTATATTGGACTAATCATTTATTCAAAATAACATTATAAACCATCTTAAATTCCCTTGTCCTAAACATGATAATGTCATGATGTATAAAGCCTTACAAAATGCATCATAGGGATATATAATTACATGTCCTCCCATCACATAAAAATATATACATACATTTGTGCACCACTTTAACATTAATTAAATCATAAATCCATCAAAAGTTAAAACATAATAATTATATGAAAATATAATAGGTTATATAAGAATTTTTTCACTTTATAAAATTAAACAATCTAGAGAATGAATGTATATCCACAGTGAAAAATTGGAACCACAAGAAATATTAAAGTGGTATAACATAAATTTCTAATTGACTAGGTAAAAACCCCTTTGAAGGAAGATAAAAAAATTTAAAAAAAATTATGAAAACGTATTTTCCATTTTAGGGATTTTTATAAAGAAAGCATGAATAAATTATTTTTATGTAAAATAAAAGGAAAAAATAATTTTAAATAATATGGAATAAGAAAATTTAAAATGTAATATTTATATAAATAAATTGAAGAAATATGTAATTGAACGAAACTAAGGGAAATGTAAAGAAATAAAAGAAAATAACCCCTTTAAAACATCATAAATAAGTCATAAACAATGGAAATATATATATAATCCATATAAAATGGGTATCAGATATTGTATACATCCATAAAATGAGTTATTAAATTTATAATATCAATTTGAAAGAGAAACTATTCAATCAAAAAGAGTGTAATAATAAAATTGCTATTGTTATAACACTAAGGTTTTTTTAATGGGATCTAACTCTAAGTATAATTGATACAAACAGTATTTTCATAAATTTATTATTTAATTTCATTATATAATAACCCCATGAATTATATAATATGCATCCATTAATAATATGTTGTAGGTTTTAGGAAATAATTGGATTTAATTTCCAAATATATTAGGTATTTGATTAGAATTTGTCACGACCCCCTCCCCACAAAGTGTACCCCTCCTGGGCCGGCAATGTAAAAAGGGAGATAATGACCCCCGAGTCCCGCCTCCAGTAGGCCCCGGGTTGGCGACTAGCACCGAGGGTATAATAACGTACAAATGGGAGGCATTACCCTCTAAGAGAACACAAGCAGAAGAGAGAGATAGAATAGACTCCAATCAACTCCAACTCAGAACTGAAATATAAAAAGGAAACCAAGTACATATATGAAATGTCATGCAAAAGTACTACAACTGAAAGGGAAAACTAAAAGTACCCAAAAGAAAGAAAAACGACAGCGACCACAAGCCCGAACAGCTCCTCCTCCAACCACAAGCTAGTAGTAACCAGCTTGATCTCCAACCTGCTCCAAGTGACCTGAAAAACAGTTTATATGTACATAGGGTGAGTATAATAGTATACTCAGTAGGATCCTCCCCAAGACTCTCGTGCAAAAGTAAAGAAAGCATGCTAAAGCCCAGTGAACAACAAGTGAAACTAACTCGTTATCTAAACAGGTATACTATGTTCCCAACCTCACCATGGATACTCTCACCAAGTAACGCATACAAGAATATAGCATATAGTAAATAATATCAAGGGTACCCCGCTACTACTTCCCCACTGGTTTGCCACTTTGCCCCAACGACATACATCCTGTGCATCTCTCTCCAAAGGCTTGCCCGCAGACACCTGGGCTAAGCTCCACAATCTGCACCTCGTGCACCACAAAGGATTGCCCGCAGACACCTGGGCAAAGCACCACACCGTCCTCACAACCAAAGTAACCAGGTAGTTTCCGGGAGCCACCATAGCTCGTATAACGTGTATCATACGTCAAGTATTATTCCTCAAGCCATCACAGCCCATACGCCGAGTAAGGATCCTCAAGCCATCACAGCCTATACATGTTACACCTATAGTATTCCATAGGATACTATATCCAGAGTATATGTGTGTGAAATAACCACAAGCCATTACAGCCCTCTATACACATATATGGGTAAAACTACCCATTGTGCCTACCTGCACAAGGATCTACCAAGAGAAGAGAGCGGGGCCAAAGGGGGTAGTCAGCCATTCAACCTCCCATCATAATGTTGGGGAAAACACCCCCCCAGGGCTCAGAATCCCCGGGGTGTCAGTTGCCCTTACCGACAGGGTGGAGTAGCGTATAGAAACACAAAAAGTACAGAATATATAAGTAACTCACATCCACACTATGGGCATTACCTATTCTTAGATACAACTGCAGCTAACGTCTCTCAAACTCCAGGCTGCTACTTCTAAGACTAGGTATCCTATAAGCACACAAACAATGAAGAGCTTTATTAGATTACTCCATTCTCATTTATCAGTTCCACTGTACATTAATTAATTCTTTAAACATTAATTAAGAATGAAGAATTCCACATTAAATTGAAATGGAATCACTTTCAAAAACAACTGCTCCTTTTTAAGATTCACATCACCTTTAAATTCCAGCATCTCCATCCCCGTGGATTTTCACCATTTAATCAAACATTCATTATAGAATTACTTTTCCACATTCCCAGGCATTCTAGAAAAATATCCTATGCTTCTAAACACAAAGGAGGCTCAACACGGTGAGTAGATATATTACCCGTCAAGTCTTTGCCGCCTATAGAAAGAGCATAGACCCATCCTCCATCGAGAGGCTAAACACGGAAAGCACGTGGCATACCCCGCGTGTCTTCGCCTCCTTCGGAAAGAGGGTAAGCAAGACCAGCTGCCTTGAGCAGTGGGGAAAAGTAAAGCAGATAAGCAACCAAACCAAACCACCAACATTAAACCATCACATTCATCTCATACCATCACCCTTGGTGTCCTCCCCGACACCCATATGCATAAACCGATGCATCTCGCCACACTAGGCGTCATCCGTTGCCACAACCACAAGTCTCCATGCCTCCACATATCACAACAACCATCCAGGCTCACATCACAGCACAAGCAGCAGGAAAACAAACATCACAAAGTGGGCTCTCGGCCCTTTAACAAACAAGAGGGTAACTCAGAACCCTTTTAGAAATTCCCACATAATCTGTTCTCTAATCCATATTGAATTAACAGACTTGTTATTCATATGTTCCAATCATGGATACCTAATCAGTAAGGTATCACAATTTAAATAACCATGCTTACTTCCCTAATTTGATTATCCTCAAATTATAACAACTACAACAACGGCAATAACCAGATTAATTTACATGCCTCTTTATCTTTAGCCAATTAATTAATAATTAAGTCCAGCTTTACGTTCATTATCAATTTCTATCATGAACGAACAACAAATCAAAGAAAACATAGATATCACTATATCTAGGAAAACATGAGGCAAACCGTTATCACGGTATAAAGAAACAGCATGCGATCAACCAATTCTTTTAATCCGGTTCAAGTATTTAATTAGGTCAATTTCATTGTGATCCAAAGAGATAAATCATGCTAATTCTACGATTGCACATATACAATTAGAGGAGCCATGAATCCCCTACCTCGAAGAGTTCTTGACGTCCTTTATCCACACAACGGGTCACAGTCCTCTTCTCTTCACGATAGCTGCATCCACCAGAGGATGCCACGGTACGATAGTACCAACCAACCCCAAGAAAACCCATTAGAACCATGGAGATTACATGCTAATATGGAAGGAAGAACAAGAGAAGGTGATCCCTGAAAAAACGATGATAAAACATACCTTATATCGAAGAACGATCGACACAATTTGGTTGCATCAACAGAGCGGAACTGATCTGAGTAACGTTTGATTGTGAAACTCCTACGAGAATGATGGCAAGGTTCTAGCATCTCGTAGATGAGAACCAGGAGGAAGAACAATGAAGAATGATATCTCGTTCCTTTTAAAAAAAATTAGAGAGGCGACAGTTTAAGATCTGGTTTATTCTCCATTAAAAACGGATCGCATTAACCCACGCGGTTTGACCAAGTAAAAACATCCCGGCCTTAGGAATAATTAATATAGGATTTATGGCCTTTGAATCGGCCTTAAAGTCCTTAAAATAAGGTTTTAAAAGTATTTTACGTCAAAGAAAACGTCAAATTTGCGAAGCTGGAAACACTGTTCACATACTCAAAATTTGGCAAAGTATGGAATCGGTAGCTCTTATGGAGTCTGGAAACACTGTTCATTCGTGAAATTTGGCAAAGTATGGAATCGGTAGCTCTTATGAAGTCTGGAAACACTGTTCATTCGTGAAATTTGGCAAAGTATGGAATCGGTAGCTCTTATGAAGTCTGGAAACACTGTTCACAGAACTAAAAAAATTGGCAAAGGAAAGAAAAGCTCACCGATAGAACCTTACCGATAGAAACACAAGACTACTGATAGATCCTCACTGATAGAAGTCCACTGATAGGACCTCACCGATAGAAACACTGTTCACAGAACTAGAAATTTGGCAAAGTGTTAGCTGAGCTACTGCTGGACTGCGGCTACAAGTATACCGAGCTATCAGTATGCCGTGGCTACCAGTAAACCCAGCTACCGGTAGGATGCAGCTACCGGTAGACCGAGCTACCGGTAATCAGCAGCTACCGGTAGACTGAGCTACCGGTAGGCAGCAGCTGGGGGATAAGTCACCTTGTCCTCCCGGAACACCTCCAACACCACAATTCCACAAAGTAATGGACCGGAGAGGTCCGGGCCATTACATTAGATACCTCTCAAAACATTCTCGTCCTCGAGAATTAAAAACCAACCCAGAAGAAAAGAGGGGTCCGAACAACCACCCCATAAGATACCTCTCAGGGGAAAACCACCATGAGTTGTTCGAAAGCTGGAACAAAACTCTGACATCCGGGAACAAACAATCCATACCCAAACAATTCATTCACAACATCACATCAAAGGTACATAAATAAAACATGAAAGGTCTAACCAGAGAGGAAACATCATTACATGGAAAGAGTTAAACATTAAACAACTCTGGGTACTGAGCACGTATCTGTGACTCACGCTCCCAGGTACTCTCCTCCATGCCACCGTGTCGCCACAGGACACGAACTAAGGGGATAGAACGCCCACACAACACCTTCTCCTTGTGGTCTTGGATCTCCACAGGTCGCTCCTCGAAGGTTGCATCATCGTCAATATCGATCTCTCCCCAATCGATAACATGAGATTCATCATGAAGATAATGACGGAGCTGCGATACTTGGAAAACATCGTGTATCCGACTCATCTGAGGGGGAAGTGCTACTCGATACGCCACAGATCCAACACGAGCTAACACCTCGAAAGGCCCAACAAACCGGGGAGAAAGCTTACTTCCACGACCAAACCTTCGCTTACCATGACGGGGAGTCACCTTTAGAAACACATGATCCCCAACATTAAACTCTAACGGTCTCCTTCTTTGATCAGCATATGATTTCTGACGATCCTGTGCTGTCTTCATCCTCTCACGAATCACCTGAACCATCTCTGTTGTATTCTGCAGTAGTTCTGGTCCGAGAATTGCCGACTCTCTGACCCCAGTCCAGCACAACAGAGAACGGCATGGCCGGCCATACAAGGCTTCAAACAGCGCCATACTGATGGTAGAGTGAAAACTATTATTGTATGAGAACTCTACCAAGGGTAAGTTCTTCACCCATGAACCTCCAAAATCAAGAACACAAGTGCGCAACATGTCTTCAAGAGTCTGGATGGTTCGCTCTGTCTGACCATCTGTTTGAGGATGAAAAGCAGTGCTAAGGCATAGTTGAGATCCAAAAGCATGTTGGAGACCTCTCCACACCCTAGAGGTAAAACGAGGATCTCGATCAGAAATTATCATCCTAGGTACTCCGTGAAGCCTCACCACCTCCTCCAGATACTGCCTCAACAAAACCTCCACTGAGCTCGACTCCTTGATTGCTATGAAGTGGGCCGATTTAGTTAAACGATCCACTACCACCCATATAGCATCATGTCCTCCCAGAGCTCGAGGTAAACCTGTAACAAAGTCCATTGAGATGTCCTCCCACTTCCACTAAGGAATCTCTATGTGTTGGAGAAGACCACCAGGAACACGGTGTTCGGCCTTCACCTTCTGGCAGACTAAACATCGAGACACACACTCTGCAACCATACGTTTCAGCCCAGGCCACCAGAACTGAATCCTTAAGGATCGGTACATCTTCGTCACACCAGGATGTACTGCCAAGGGTGAACTATGGAACTCTCGGAGAACCGTCTCGCACATCGCCAAGGGAACAAAAAGCCTGCCATGATACAACACTCGGTGTTGTTCATCCTCCGACCAACCATCAGGGGCCTCCCCACAAACAACTTTGTCTCTCCAAACTTCCACCTCTAAATCACCCAACTGAGACTCTTCCACCTTCTGCATCAGGGATGACTGCACCATCATCTGGAAAAGACAACCTCTTCCCCCAACTTCTCCCATATCAAGATGCAAAGATGATAGCTCTTCCATCACTCTCCAAGAATCACCAGATTCACGCACAACATCATTACGTGACTTTCGGCTCAGTGCATCAGCAACAACATTTCCCTTCCCAGGTGTATACGATATTTCGAAGTCGTATTCCTGCAAGAACTCCATCCACCGACGCTGCCTCAAGTTCAAGTCGCGTTGGGAGAAAACATACCTCAAACTCTTATGATCGGTGAAAACCACAAAGTGCTCACCAATGAGGTAATGTCTCCACAACTTCAGAGCAAACACCACGGCTGCCAACTCAAGATCATGGGTGGCATAGTTGCGTTCATGGGGACGCAACTGCCGAGACCCATAAGAAACAACGGACCTCTGCTGCATAAGAACACAGCCTAGCCCCAGATGTGAAGCATCACAGAAAACATCAAACTGGACTCCCTCCGTTGGAAGACAAAGGACTGGAGCACTTACCAACTTCTCCTTTAGATACTCGAAAGCTGTCTGAAACTAATTAGTCCATATGAACGCTTGATCCTTCCTGGTCAAAGCTGTCAGAGGAGTCGCAACTCGGGAGAAATTAGCCACAAACCTCCTATAATAGCCTGCGAGACCAAGGAAACTTCGCACCTCTGACACGGTCTTGGGGGCTGGCCAAGACACCACTGCTTCTATCTTCGAAGTATCCACATCTACTCCCTGTTGGGACACAACATGTCCCAAGAAACGAACTTCTCGAGCCCAAAACTCACACTTGGACAACTTCCCAAACAACCGATGATGGCGAAGAACTCCCAAAACGGCTCGTAGATGCTCTGCATGCTCCTCTTCTGATGTGGAGTATACAAGGATTTCGTCGATGAAAACCACAACAAACTTGTCCAGGAATTCACGGAACACAGCATTCATCAACCCCATGAAAACAGCTGGAGCATTTGTCACGCCAAATGGCATTACAACAAACTCATAATGCCCATGACGACAGCGGAAAGCAGTCTTCGGGATATCCTCATCCTTTACACTCATCTGATGATATCCTGACCGCAAGTCGATCTTTGAAAACCAACTTGCACCCTTCAGTTGATCAAATAGGTCATCAATCCGCGGGAGAGGATAGCGGTTCTTTATTGTCACTTTGTTTAAGCGACGATAATCGACGCACAACCGCAAACTTCCATCAGCCTTTTTCACAAACAAAACTGGTGCACCCCACGGTGACACACTTGGCCGAACAAAACCACACTGCAACAGACCATCGAGCTGAATACGTAGCTCTGGTAACTCAGAAGGGGCCATCCTGTACGGATACATAGAGATAGGAGACGCTCTTGGCTGTAGCTCGATCCCAAACTCGATCTCTCGTCGAGGGGGTAAGGATACAACCTCTTCTGGAAAGACATCACGGTACTCCTCTACGACCCTAGGAAATGCCAACTGTTGAACCTCTGAAGAACTCAGCATCATCCCAGCCATCATGGATGATAAGTATGAAACTCGTCTATGACTCATCCGAGGATCTCTCTCACCAACAAACACTACTTCCTCTCCGTCTTCATCAAAGAAAACGACCTTCTTCCTGTAGCAATCCACAATATCCTGCACCGAATACAACCAATCCATGCCGAGGATGACATCATATGGTTGTATTCGTAAACATAGGAAATCTCCCCAAGAGTGGTGCTGCCCCAACACTAGCTCACAGTCTCTACATACTTCAAACAAGCTAGCTTGACCTCCAACTGGCGTAGTCAACGCCAAGGGCACTGGAAGCCTCTCTACCTCAAGTCCCAAAGCGTGGACAAGGGTAGGGGATATAAAGGAGTGTGTCGCTCCTGAATCAAACAAGGCATACACCAAGGTAGAAAACAAGAAAAGGGTACCTCGGACGATGTCTGGCTCGCCTGGGGCTGGCAACGCTAGAGCATGAAGCTGACCACGACCACTTCCACGGCCTCTCTGACCCTGATGATGACCACCACCACGGCCGCGCTCTGCTCTCTGAGGACGGGGAGCATCATGGGGCTGTCCTCTGCCTGCTCCATCTACCCTTGGGTGATCTAAAGCTGGTGCAACCTGCTGCTGCTGCCTCGGCTGGAACTGCCTCAACGGAGGAACCTGGAGTGGAGCGCCTGGTGCACGATGACTGCTCTGAAAAGTCGGGCACTCCCGCTGCTGATGACCACGACCACCACAAGAAAAACAAGCGCCTGATCCCTTGGCATAGTCCTGAGAGTTGCTGCCTCCGGAGAAACGAGATGGGAAGGGCTGGGACCTACCCCCAGGTGAACGGAAACTCTTCTGCCCTGAAAACCGGGAACCCCGGACCACAGCTCTGCTTCGTGAGAAATCATGATGATTCCCCTCTCGTGACGATCCGGTCCTGGTCAAAGTCCTCTCAACAACCTCTGCCCTCGCCAGCACCTCAAGATATGTCTTCAGCATAAATGGGGTGACCTGGCGCTGGATCTCTGGACACAAAGCCTCCTCGAAATGCCTCGCCCTGGCCTCATCATCTTGTAATAGGTCTGAAGCATATCGTAGAAGGTTCCTGAAACGGATTCCAAACTCCCGAACACTGGAGCTCCCCTGTCGAAGGGTAAGAAGCTCCTGGCGACTGGATGCCTTCACAGTCGATGACAGAAACTCGACTCTAAACCTGTCTCGAAACTCCTCCCATGAGATCGCTTACTCCTCACGATCCCCGAGGAACAAGGACCACCACTGTCTCGCTGCTCCACGCAACATCGTCACAACCAAGGACACCCAGTGTTCCTTCCGAGCACGAATCGAACTGAAGCCTATCTCGACCTCCTCCAACCAGTCTTCTGTGAATGCATCTGAAACGGAGCCCTCGTACTTCTGTAGACTCTGGAGCTGAAACTCTCGGAGTGTCTTCCTCCAAGTGTCATCGTCGTCAACCTCTACCCGGCGGCGATCTGCTGGAACAGCCTGCTGGGCACCTTCTGCGCAAACCTGACGAGGACGTCGACCTGGAGCCATACCTGTAAAATAACAACTGTTAGAGCTCCTAAGCCTGGAATATGGAAGACTCAACATTAATTAATTAATTATTTTGTTTTATTAATTTTAGGTTACCCATCCCAAGGTCTACCCATTCAAACACAGGCGCAAAGAATAATGATGCATGACCCTTTCCTAGGTCTCTACCCTGCAACCAGTATCACTTTGTTTAGTAGCCACCGTAAACTTAAAGGTCCGTGCAACGGATCATAGGGGGCCCTGAACGCCTATGTCTCTGCCGGTCTCCAGTGTTTACCCCACTTGCTAAACATGAATGACACCGTTGCCCTACCATCCCATGCATCCTCACCTGTGCCTAACTCCAAACTCCATCCTATCCCTCAACCAGACCTCTGATACCACTCTGTCACAACCCCCTCCCCACAAAGTGTACCCCTCCTGGGCCGGCAATGTAAAAAGGGAGATAATGACCCCCGAGTCCCGCCTCCAGTAGGCCCCGGGTTGGCGACTAGCACCGAGGGTATAATAACGTACAAATGGGAGGCATTACCCTCTAAGAGAACACAAGCAGAAGAGAGAGATAGAATAGACTCCAATCAACTCCAACTCAGAACTGAAATATAAAAAGGAAACCAAGTACATATATGAAATGTCATGCAAAAGTACTACAACTGAAAGGGAAAACTAAAAGTACCCAAAAGAAAGAAAAACGGCAGCGACCACAAGCCCGAACAGCTCCTCCTCCAACCGCAAGCTAGTAGTAACCATCTTGATCTCCAACCTGCTCCAAGTGACCTGAAAAACAGTTTATATGTACATAGGGTGAGTATAATAGTATACTCAGTAGGATCCCCCCCAAGACTCTCGTGCAAAAGTAAAGAAAGCATGCTAAAGCCCAGTGAACAACAAGTGAAACTAACTCGTTATCTAAACAGGTATACTATGTTCCCAACCTCACCATGGATACTCTCACCAAGTAACGCATACAAGAACATAGCATATAGTAAATAATATCAAGGGTACCCCGCTACTACTTCCCCACTGGTTTGCCGCTTTTCCCCAACGACATACGTCCTGTGTATCTCTCTCCAAAGGCTTTCCCGCAGACACCTGAGCTAAGCTCCACAATCTGCACCTCGTGCACCACAAAGGATTTCCCGCAGACACCTGGGCGAAGCACCACACCGTCCTCACAACCAAAGTAACCAGGTAGTTTCCGGGAGCCACCATAGCTCGTATAACGTGTATCATACGTCGAGTATTATTCCTCAAGCCATCACAGCCCATACGCCGAGTAAGGATCCTCAAGCCATCACAGCCTATACACGTTACACCTATAGTATTCCATAGGATACTATATCCAGAGTATATGTGTGTGAAATAACCACAAGCCATTACATCCCTCTATACACATATATGGGTAAAACTAACCATTGTGCCTACCAGCACAAGGATCTACCAAGAGAAGAGAGCGGGGCCAAAGGGGGTAGTCAACCATTCAACCTCCCATCAGAATGTTGGGGAAAACACCCCCCCCCCCCAGGGCTCAGAATCCCCGGGGTGTCAGTTGCCCTTACCGACAGCGTGGAGTAGCGTATAGAAACACAAAAAGTACAGAATATATAAGTAACTCACATCCACACTATGGGCATTACCTATTCTTAGATACAACTGCAGCTAACGTCTCTCAGACTCCAGGCTGCTACTTCTAAGACTAGGTATCCTATAAGCACACAAACAATGAAGAGATTTATTAGATTACTCCATTCTCATTTATCAGTTCCACTGTACATTAATTAATTCTTTAAACATTAATTAAGAATGAAGAATTCCACATTAAACTGAAATGGCATCACTTTCAAAAACAACTGCTCCTTTTTAAGATTCACATCACCTTTAAATTCCAGCATCTCCATCCCCATGGATTTTCACCATTTAATCTAACATTCATTACAGAATTACTTTTCCACATTCCCAGGCATTCTAGAAAAACATCTTATGCTTCTAAACACAAAAGAGGCTCAACACGGTGAGTAGATATACTACCCGTCAAGTCTTTGCCGCCTATAGAAAGAGCATAGACCCATCCTCCATCGAGAGGCTAAACACGGAAAGCACGTGGCATACCCCGTGTGTCTTCGCCTCCTTCGGAAAGAGGGTAAGCAAGACCAGCTGCCTTGAGCAGTGGGGAAAAGTAAAGCAGATAAGCAACCAAACCAAACCACAAACATCAAACCATCACTTTCATATCATACCATCACCCTTGGTGTCCTCCCCGACACCCATATGCATAAACCGATGCATCCCGCCACACTAGGCGTCATCCGCTGCCACAACCACAAGTCTCCATGCCTCCACATATCACAACAACCATCCAGGCTCACATCACAGCACAAGCAGCAGGAAAACAAACATCACAAAGTGGGCTCTCGGCCCTTTAACAAACAAGAGGGTAACTCAGAACCCTTTTAGAAATTCCCACATAATCTGTTCTCTAATCCATATTGAATTAACAGACTTGTTATTCATATGTTCCAATCATGGATACCTAATCAGTAAGCTATCACAATTTAAATAACCATGCTTACTTCCCTAATTTGATTATCCTCAAATTAGAACAACTACAACAACGGCAATAACCAGATTAATTTACATGCATCTTTATCTTTAGCCAATTAATTAACAATTAATTCCGGATTTACGTTCATTATCAATTTCTATCATGAACGAACAACAAATCAAAGAAAACATAGATATCACTATATCTAGGAAAACATGAGGCAAACCGTTATCATGGTATAAAGCAACAGCATGCGATCAACCAATTCTTTTAATCCGGTTCAAGTATTTAATTAGGTCAATTTCATTGTGATCCAAAGAGATAAATCATGATAATTCTACGATTGCACATATACAATTAGAGGAGCCATGAATCCCCTACCTCGAAGAGTTCTTGACGTCCTTTATCCACACAACGGGTCACAGTCCTCTTCTCCTCACGATAGCTGCATCCACCAGAGGATGCCACGGTACGACAGTACCAACCAACCCCAAGAAAACCCATTATAACCATGGAGATTACATGCTAATATGGAAGGAAAAACAAGAGAAGATGATCCCCGAAGGAACGATGATAAAACATACCTTATATCGAAGAACGATCGACACAATTTGGTTGCATCAACAGAGCGGAACTGATCTGAGTAACGTTTGATTGTGAAACTCCTACGAGAATGATTGCAAGGTTCTAGCATCTCGTAGATGAGAACCAGGAGGAAGAACAACGAAGAATGATATCTCGTTCCTTTTAAAAAAAAATTAGAGAGGCGACAGTTTAAGATCTGGTTTATTCTCCATTAAAAACGGATCGCATTAACCCACGCGGTTTGACCAAGTAAAAACATCCCAGCCTTAGGAATAATTAATATAGGATTTATGGCCTTTGAATCGGCCTTAAAGTCCTTAAAATAAGGTTTTAAAAGTATTTTACGTCAAAGAAAACGCCAAATTTACGAAGCTGGAAACACTGTTCACACACTCAAAATTTGGCAAAGTATGGAATCAGTAGCTCTTATGGAGTCTGGAAACACTGTTCATTCGTGAAATTTGGCAAAGTATGGAATCGGTAGCTCTTATGGAGTCTGGAAACACTGTTCATTCGTGAAATTTGGCAAAGTATGGAATCGGTAGCTCTTATGGAGTCTGGAAACACTGTTCATTCGTGAAATTTGGCAAAGTATGGAATCGGTAGCTCTTATGAAGTCTGGAAACACTGTTCACATAACTAAAAAAATTGTCAAAGGAAAGAAAAGCTCACCGATAGAAACTTACCGATAGAAACACAAGTCTACTAATAGATCCTCACTGATAGAAGTCCACTGATAGGACCTCACCGATAGAAACACTGTTCACAGAACTAGAAATTTGGCAAAGTGTTAGCTGAGCTACTGCTGGACTGCGGCTACAAGTATACCAAGCTATCAGTATGTCGTGGCTACTGGTAAACCCAGCTACCGGTAGGATGCATCTACCGGTAGACCGAGCTACCGGTAATCAGCAGCTACCCGTAGACCGAGCTACCGGTAATCAGCAGCTACCGGTAGACCGAGCTACCGGTAATCAGCAGCTACGGGTAGACCGAGCTACCGGTAGGCAGCAGCTGGGGGATAAGTCACCTTGTCCTCCCGGAACACCTCCAACACCACAATTCCACAAAGTAATGGACCGGAGAGGTCCGGGCCATTACAGAATTGGTCCATTAATTAAAGTATTATTTAAAGATAATATTATTTTAATTTGTTTCATTTTGATTTTAGTTGAAGGAGAATAAACAGGTGTCCAGAGATGTAATATTTAAGGAAATTCACCTTATTCCATATAAGAGTGACTAACCTACTATGAAAAATGGCCCATACTTGAATAAGATTGTACAATTTACATTATAAGAGAATGGATGTACACATTATGAATGATTAACTATAGAAAACCAGGCTACATATGATTAATTAGAATCTAAATAAGAATAGACAAAATATATTCAAGATTAAAATAATTTTTCAATTGGACATATAATATTAATCAATAAATAATGTTGGTTGCATGAGATTAATTAGAAACTATATAAGAATTACCTACTCTTAGTTAGGCCTTTCACATTGGGCTACTGATGAATATTAAGTATATGTGTCTCCCTTACATGGAAAAAAGGGATATGAAAATTACATTTATTTCAAGCCTAACCAAATTGGTTATTTATCTAAAAAACAATTTGGAATATGATCCTATGGATATATAAAGAATCAGATTAGTGGAACTGAATCCATGGTTCCCAAAGGTAATTGAATAACAATATTGGTTTTTGGAAAAGGATCTTGAACTTATACGCATGTGATCATCCAAGGAAACACAATTCAAAATAAAAAGTATTAAGATAGTTAACAGTTATTGAAAACATTCAATTAGTGTGTATAAAAGGGCCACTAAGACTCTATAAAAAGAGAACCCATTTCATTGGAGTAGTGTTCATTTAAATTTTTTATTCTTATAATTTTAGTTTTAATATAAAAATATCTTCATTTTAGTAAATTATTCTTTGTGTTTAACCCTTTATAATGATCCATTAAATCTAAATTAATTTATATTTAAACTAAATTTTGGATCCTTAGGGAGATTAAATGGGATACTAAATCCATTTGCTTCAATTCATTGATGTTTTGTTTTCATTTTGGATAGGACATTGAGGGTGTGCCGAAGTGTTTTGGTGGTATTCAACTCCCCATTCAAATTCTTAGTTATGTTATTTCTTCTACCATATTACTTTCTCCATGTATTATATTTACCTATCCTTCATATGGTATAGTGGGTAAAGTGAAGGGATGAACCATATATGGTTTAATGGGGTTTTTGTATGGTGAACTGACTATGAACATGGTATGTTTACTATTTTATACCTTATAGTATATGCATCACAGTGTGCTAAGGATGTCTCTAAGGTAAAATATAACATATATTGCAAGTAGTGGGTAGTGAATGATATTGAACTGTAAATATGATTAATTTTTAATGAATTTTAATGAATAATAGAGTAACTGTGTAGTTCTCCTTAGGGTCCATCACCTTTCACACTAACACTTCTGGGTTTTTTTTCAATTTTTTTCAATTTATATTTTTTTAATTTTAAAAATAATAAAAAATAAATGGAAAATAACTTATAAGCGATACCCCTTGAGATAACCTAATTTATTCCACAAGGATCCACCCTTTAGGGTAAAAATTGTATTACTCATGACCCCATGAGAGGTCATGTGTCTATTTTGAATCATTTAAAAGGATTTATAACTGGTTTATTGTCTTCTTATTCTCCTTGTAAATAATTGTTTTCATTATTTTTTTCTACTCATTATTTTATTCTTTCTTTATCTCCCTTCATTTATTTACAAAAACTTGGATTACTAAACTGGTGTGACCATTCATCTATAATATATCATTTTTTAATGCCCAATTTAAATGAGTGGATAATATTATATCCATTTTTAGTGACCCCATCCTAAACAAATAATATAATATTGGCCACTCACTTTTACCATTGGTACTTGAAGAGGAAAATATTATTGGGAATCAGTAATATAAATAGCCTAAGTTGTATTATGAAGGATTGAGAGATGAAATATACTAAAAAAATAAGCACATTCATCAACATTACAAGTTTTTATAACCTCGACATAAAGAATTATAATGCATTTAGGTGTAACATCATGAAAAATCAATGATAATCAAAATGAAATTGAGTGAATAAATTACATGAGGACAATGATGACTACCACCCTTTAATAGTATGTGGAACAAAGAACATCTTAATAAGAATAAGGGGATGTACTACATATATTCTTTATAAATAAAGACATTCATAAGGTTGATCAAAAATTTCAAAACCCATCTCGCCAATAAATTTCAACCATCCTTCTAGTGTAAATTCTTGAAGATTAACATCTTATATAATAGTTAACGAAGAAAGTATATCTATCCTTGAAATCATCTTTGTTTGATTTTTCATTATCATAAATGTTTGTTAATTCCCATTAGAACTCTATTTCAAATAAAATTGATCCATTCATAGACCTTTATAGTGATTAATAATAAGAAGAAGTCATCAAGGAGAATATAATATTTCAATTTGAAGAAAAATATACCATGGGCCCAATTATGAAGATACTACCACCTCAGAACTAATATAAATACCACATAAAGTGGAATATAATAAATGAAATGGAGGAACCTTAATATTATACTCCTCCCACACTAATCTTACCCCTTTTATAAATTTAGGGTACGAGATGCATTTATTTTATTTTAGTATACTCCAAAACCAATTTTCACTAATAAATAATGTAAAGTGGGAAACTTTGTGGTCCATACAGCTCAAACTAACCCCCCCCCCCCCCTCATATTTGGTATGACCACTACCACTACATGGATATAGGGAATATTAATAGAACTCCACTTAGTGGATGATCCAATACATCTTTTCTATTCTCTTTCTTTCTAGTTTGTAAATTTAAATAAATTTTTTATGTTATGCTTAATTTTATTATAAGATTGAAATAGGTATCATATAAGAGATTAACTTAGGATTCCACTATCAAATAACCATGTTGTATTTATCATTATCCCAATGTTATTACTATCCATATTCTATGTGGAAACTACATACAATTAATTTATGGATAGTAACATATATGTTTTGGGGAGTTTATTGCCTTTTTTTAGGAAATTCATGTTTGTATTTGTTTTGTCTTTTGGTGTATTTTTGTTTTATATTGAGATTAAGATGAGTGTCCAATTAATCTTTTAAACTATATAAAAATCAAATTGATTAAATGGAATCTCTTATAAAGAATTGGGGAAATTATGTTTAATTGGGAATTTTTATGTGTATCATGTTTGAGAATGAAAATAATTTATTAGTAAACTTGTTTTAAGTGGTTTTTTTTACCAAATAAGTGTAACACCTTAGGGATACATCATAAATGAAATTTTTTAAGTTTTTTAATCTAGATTAAAATTATTAATGGGGAACCAAATCATACGTCACTTGAGATAATTTAGCACATTGTTTCCATGTGTAAATAAAATATATGAATAATAGTCAAGTGAATTCTAAGAGCCACCTATCCAATGTTGATACTATTCCAAAACTGTTATAATTTTTCTCAAAGGATTAATGCTATTAGGGATGGTTTAGTTATAGATTTTTATATACTAAAATATTTAGTAGGTGTTATGAATAATAAGATTATTAGAAAAATAATTTCTATACGATGTGTCTTTTTATCAATTGGTATAGAAGGAATTTGAAATTTTGAACAAAAAATAAAAAGGGGAAAATATAGTATAAAATTTCTATTAAAGATATATCAGAAAAGTGTGAAATTGGAAAGTGCAATAAGAAGCTTGGAAAAATGGAATTTATAAAAGTATTGACTAATTGAAATCAATTTAAAAAATCTTTAATCAATTAAAATTCATTGTCTAGGGAATTAAATATGATAGGAAAAGAAATCATTTTGAAAATTTTTTGTGGATTTGTTTTTAGATAAATATTTGTTCCTAGATAAAAAATGAATATTTTTAAGGGAGTGATGTAAACCATATTTTCATAACTTTTATATTGAACTTCATTATATAAAAATACCCCATATTATATAATGTATGGTAATTAATCTAATTTTTTAAGTACTAGGAAATAATTTGATTTAATTTATAAATGGATTAAGAATTTTATTTTAATTAATTTATTCATTCTAAGATTATTCTAACATAATAGAATTTTTATTTGGTTTATTTTTATTTAGGATAAAATGGAATAAATAGGAGGCTGGTAACATAATATTAAATGAAAAACACCTTATTCCATGTAATATTAATAATCCCACTATGTAAAAATAGATAATCCTTGAATATTATTTGAAAATTAACCAACAAATAAAGTTATTCACACATTATGTATGATTAAAAAAATAAATCCAAAGGTTGTATATGATTAATAATAATTTATGTATGAATATATAGAATTTACATAAGATTCAGATAATGTTTCAAGAGGCCAAATAAAATAAAACATGATAAATATTGGTTATTTGTGGTAATTTTAACCTATTGAGGAGTAAATTACTCTCACGTATGGTCTTTTGCTTTTCTAAATATTATTATATCAGCTAAAAATCTAGGTTGTTGATGAAGATAAATTTATGTGGCTCACATGTCGATATGCGGTGAGAAGAAGATTCCTTGTATAAATTTTCTAAACAAATTATAATTTTATCTAATTAAAAACCCACATTTAAGGTAATTATGTAGAAAAAAGAGGAATTGAATTAATCGCACTATGTCCATGGCTCATGAAGTTTATTGAAGGATGATCTTAAGCATGGAAATAAGATCCTAAAATTGTACTTGGGTGATATCTGAGGAAACATCATTCAATTTTAATTGTATAAATATGAATATGTGTAATCAGTAAAATTCATTCATTGTGTATAAAATTTACATTAATCCTTTATTGAAATGTTTCACATCTTCTTGGAGAATTCTAGGTTTAAATTTGTATTGCTATAATTTTTTTAATATAACAGTAGATTAATTGTCATTCATTATTCTTCATGTTTCTCACTATAATATGATCTCTTAACTCCATATTCATGGATATAAAACTAGAGGTTTGTTCCATGATGGATATTACATGGGTTACCAAATCCAATCACCTTAATTATTTGACGTTCAGTTCTCATTCATGATGTGATAGTGATGGTGTGGGGAAGTGTTTTTTTGGTCATAAAATCTCTTTAACATTATTGGTTATGTTATTTATTTTACCATATTACTTTCTCCCCCACTCACTTTAAATTTACTTCATACATTGGAGTATGTAAATATAAGGGATGAATAATATATGGTGGAATAGGGTGTTTTGGTGGGGACATGATTAAGATTGTGGTATGTTAACTATTTTATACCATGGAGAATATACATCTGGATGTGACAAGGAGATATTTAATTTGAATTATATACCATAACCTAAATAGATGTAAATTTTTATAAAATGGTGTTAAACTGGTAATAGGATTCTTTTAAAAACAATCTTAATTGATAATTAAGTACTTTTATAGTTTGAACCTAGGGGTTATCACCTTTTACAATAATACTTATCATTTATTTTGTTTAATTTTAAATTCCAAACCCTTTTCCATGTTTACATGCCTTAAATTATAAAAATACCAAAACCACTAATAAGTGGATATAGAACAACTTATAAGTGATAAATCTCAAGAGACATCCCAAGCTCTACCACTAAGTTACTCCCTTTGGGATAGCAAAATATTTGATCAAGACTCTATGACATGTCCCACATCAATAACCAAATTAGTCTTATTAGTCATAATTTTAAAAACCCTATTTATATTTATTACCTTTAATATTAACCAATTGTATTCATTTATTAAATTTATATTAGTTAGTTGTAATTTATTTTTATCATCATATGTTATTATTTTCAGTGGTTCCTTACTTTTTTTAGTATGGTGGTATTGATCATAATCCATTTTATATAATTACATAATTTATAGAATAGTCAAGGAAATATAATAATAAAATTTAATTTATTTATAAATATTCATATTCATATTATTTTAATTGATTTTATGAGAATGATTCACATGTATATGGTTAATGATTCACTTATTTGTGATTATTTATTCAAGTATAAGGTATTATTTTAATAATAAGTTTAAATTTAAATTTACCATTCCAGAATAATGAAATAAAATAATGACCTCATTAATATAATATATTACTAGTATTTATGTCTTTATAACCCTTCTTGATTAAATTTATGAAAATATAATTACATAATCCATATATGTGGTTAAATAAACCAAAACATGAAAATGTTATAAGTAATGAATGAGTAAAAATGTGTAATAATATTATCATAATGTCATTTTTTATAAATTTATAATGATGTTAATTATATGTTATTATAGTGGTAAAAAAAATTAAAAATTATGATTATTAGAATTAAAATGAGAATAAAATAACTCATTACTTATATTGATGAAATCAATTATTTTTCTAACCACGTGATGTAATGTTTGATTTGTTTCAATTAGAATTCAATCAGGAGTAAATATGTTTTTTTAATCATGGGTATATCTAAAGAATCATAATTATAAGTTTAGAAGTTATTGAATAATTATATATTTTGTAATTTATCATATAATTTCATTTGTTTTGGATGTAAATAAGTATCTTGATAAGGAATATTTTGTTCAAAATGTTATTCTAGAAAAGGAGTTAAAGATGTGTTATATGTAAATAAGGATGGAGATTTTGAAGATGGATAATTCAGTCAATCCCTATATTTCACAAAACAAATAACCAAGGTATGAATATACCAATATATATAAATTTTATTGACCTTATACGTAAGGGTAATCTATTGGATACATAATGGTTACCATGTTGTTGATTAGATTAGATCAAAAAAAATAGTAAAGCCCCATGCGTAAGAATAACATGAACCTTGTATATAAGGGTAACTAGTGTTGGGAAAACATAATTATTGAAAAATTGAAAAAAAAAACATTAATGGAACTAGTAAAAGTATTATTAATCTAGATTATCTAAATGATATGTAAAAACCACTTGGGTTTTAGAAGACTTGATCAATGGAAATGGTAAAGAAATGATTCATAAAGGTTACTTGTATGATACATAAAGGACACCAGGATGATGCATAAAGCTAACCAGGTTAATATATAAGGGTAACTTGGACAATACTTAATGGTTACCTATAATAGTTTGACAATTATCCAAAAGATAAATATTACCAAGCTAATACACTAAGGTAATCTGGCCAATATGTAAAGTTTATCAACAAGACTTTTAAAAATCCGTTGTTCGTAAATGATACTAGGATAATAAGTATAGGTAACCATGTGATATGTACATGTTACTAGGATGATACATAAGGGTAAAAAATAGAATATGTAAGGGTACTCTGAAGAAATTACCTATATATAAGGATATTTCCTTATTCGTTTTAGGTGAAGAATCGGTTTTAAGGAAATAACTAAGAGTTTATTTTTTTAAAAAATTCCAAAACTAGCCATGGATTGTGATATAATTTATAATAATAATATATGGTTTATAATACATATATTAATAGATTTTTTTGTATCATGATTTATGAAATCTATATAATTCAAACGATATTAATTTATTGTCATTTTTCAATAGTTTAGAGGTTATAAAACCAACTTCAACAACCTAAATGGATTTTAGTTGTGGATATTTATTTAAAGAAGATAATATAGATAAATTTAGACAATTTAATGTTTATGGTAGTTAATTATATAAATTTAAATTTGAAATTCAAGTCCCGTAAATGGAAATGGATCAATATGGATGGAATAAAAGAAGGAGAAAAGTTCATGATAGATATAAAATAGAATAAAAATAAAAAATAAAAAAAGTTGGAAGATAGTTTTTGAAAAAATGATAAGGAAGAATAAAGTTAGATTTTTTGAATATCTAGAATTTATGATTGAGTTGTGGAAATATTGAATTCTATTGAAATTATCTTTTAAAAGTGAAGAGTTGTTTTGCATACATGTGAATATTCAGAAGTGGAGAATGGAACACCATGGAGAAAAACCATTGTTTTTTTTATTTATGATTTCTTCATTATTAATATTTTGATTAATGTGTTGAGGTTATCATATCTTTTAACCCTATGTAAAAGTAAGGAGTGGAATATAGAAAGAGGTTGTGGGCCATAGATAAGTAGTGATATTGTCCTAAATATTATAATTGAAAAATAATAGATTAGTGACTAATTTTAATATTAAAATATCATCAATAAGTGATCCTTGGATGTATCCTAGTGCTGGTTAACTGAGTAAAATCAATGTTTCCAAGATTTATTTTTCTACATTTGGTAGTATTTAGGTGTAATCAT
The DNA here is from genome assembly GCA_963277665.1 of Viscum album. Classification (NCBI taxonomy): domain Eukaryota; kingdom Viridiplantae; phylum Streptophyta; class Magnoliopsida; order Santalales; family Viscaceae; genus Viscum; species Viscum album. The sequence continues at coordinate 295,999,852 of OY728145.1, read as the reverse complement.
TCTGATATATTCAAGGTTTATTTGGAAACATGAAGAAAAGGTCTGGTTAAACTTGATATAAAAAGAAATTTCAAGTCACCCTAATTCATCCCTCCCCCTCTTATGGTATATATTATGGTACCTCAGGTTATAACTAGTGGTATCAGAGCAAAATTTTATTTCTTATTGAATTTGTTAGAGAAAAAATAAGCATTTGTGGATAATATTGTAAATAAAAGGGGGTATTCCTATTTTATGGATTTAATTGTGAGGTGTTGGATAATAGAATTAAATTTCATTTATGAAACCTTGGTCTTTATAATTACTTGGTAGTATTTCATTGAATTCAAGTAAATGATTCTACCAAAATGTTAATAATGGAAACTGGCAAGAAATTTATAAATGATGATGAAAAGGATATAATCCATTATTTTAAGACTTATATAATCATATATACATGAATGTGATGATTTCAATAGTATCCAAAAATAGTTTTTTATAAGCTAGATAATAATTATGAAAGTGGAAGTAAAGAGAAATATGCAATGTTATAGGTTCTTCAAAATAGATTTGATGATTTGAAGATGAGTTCAATTGAAAAGTTTTATAGTTTGTTCAAATATATTATTGAAGTGGTTGGATAAATTCATGGACGTTTTCATGATATGTAAGATGTTGATATGGTAAAGAATATCACATGTTTATTACCACCAATTTACATTCCCAATGTATCAACACTTGAAGTAGTAAATATTGGGGAATTATCTCACTATGATCTACACTATAAACTGGTAACAAATGATATGAGAGTGAAGTGAGAAATTTATTCTGAATATTATTCAAAATAAATGGATTTTAAATATATATAGATACAATATATTCAAAAAAATAAAGTTAAAAATTATTTTAGTGAAGACTTATTATCTCTTATGGCAAGGATGTTTAAGTGAATCAAAGTAATATTCAATGGTAAGCTACCTTTACCTCATTTTCATTATAAAAATGTTCATCACATCACTAATTTGTGTCCAAAAATATTTTATTAATAGTATGTTATGTTTTAATTCACAAAAAAAAATAGAATAGATTAAGGTCTTTGATGAAATTTTAACTTAGGAAATGAAGGTGTAATGAAGTTTTATAGAAAGGTGCTGGTAAGAAAAGAGGAAGATGAAACTGAGAAAGTTCCTTTAGAAGGGGTTGATACTGAGTTTATCTAGGATATAGAAGATTCTATTATAGATATAGAAGTTAAATAAAAATCTAAAGTGGGTGAGGATGATAAACCAAACGAATTTGTTGATGTTAAGGTGGAATTAGAAGGGTTACTTGAGGAAATTGACCAATAAAGAAAGAAGAAAATGAAGATTGGAGGATTATAGAAGTTTTAAAGGAATCTTAAAGTTATATTGATAATAAAAAAGTATAAATTTAACTCTTAGAGAATATTGTGAAGGAACATGAAAATGATCAGGTGAGACATGAAAAAACATTGAACTACATACAAAATATTGTAGAACATGATAGTATTCTTGATTATAATAGTATGTCCATCATGGAAAAAATAAAGAAGATTAAAACACCCAAATAGAAAGTTTAATATTTGAGAAATAATATTTAATCTAAAATAAAAAAATATAGATCATGAAAGAATCTATAGTTTGGAAACTTCTAGAATGAATTATTAAATTATTGAGATAAATGAGGAACAATAACTTTTGAGGAAGTGTTGAATGCTAAAATACCTAATTGTATAGGTAAAAGTGGTCTTGGATTTAATATAGAAACATTAAAAATAAAAACAAATAACTTGAATTGTAAAGTAAATAATAATATGTGATAATTTTCTCAATCAATGAGATTTCAAAAATTATCAAAGAGTACATAAAAATTGGAGACATGTGGAGAGATGATAGAAATAATATATTTCCTTTATTGAAGTGAATTTTTTTTTGTTATCATGGCCATATGATGTCTTATGAAAATAACGTTAATAGTAACTTAAAAGGAGAATTAATTTTAATTCATCAAATGGGAATCACAATATATCCTCTATATCGAAATATAAATTCATTTTATGGATGTTGTTTCAATTACCTAAATTTTGGGCATAAAGTTGATAATGGAAAGAAAATGAGTGGGTATTATTTCTATAGATTCATTAAATAATAGATTAATGTCAATTTAATAAATTTACTTTGGTAAATATATTTTACCCAATAAAATAGTAAGAATGTGAATTGATTTCCAATGCTAAGGAAAATGATAATATACCAATATATGTCTCAAATAATTTTGGATTTTCTTGTAAAGAAAAGAAGATGGAGATGAAGGATAAATATATTCTTGTAGAGAAATAATTGGGGGCTAGAAATAATATAAGTAAGTGGATTATTGATAGTTAGTTATCATCCCATATGATAGGTAACATAAGTCTTCTCAAAAATGTAAAAGTTAGTGTTGATGGGATGATTCATATTGGAATTTATGGGGATATAAAGATTAAAGAAAATAGAATAATTTTTTTAGTAGGATGTAATTTGAATAATATTGATGTTCTACATGTTGGTGGTCTTAGACACAATTTTTTAAGTGTGAGTTAGTTGTGTGACTCAATATTAAAAGATATTTTCAACTAAAGAAGCTGATATTTCAAAGGAAATACTGAAATAAGTCTTATGATATATAATGGTCTGGACATCTCCGATCCATTACATTGAGAAAATATGGTTTTTTATGTTTTCTAGGTGGTCATAGTGACTTATTTCTACACTTTGTAAAATTTTCAGTTTTGAATGTCACTGGTGGTAGGTCGATGATGTCTAGTCACTGAAAGTGACTCGCGACGGTGATTTGTTATGGTGTGTCACGGCGGGGAGTTGCAATGGTGATTCATGATGGTGAGTACTGATGGTGAGTCCTGATGGTGACTCATGATAGTATCTCAGGACGGTATCTCACCGAATGTTAGCTCACCCAATGGAATCTCATCCAATGGTTAATCTTCCAATAATAGCACGTCCAATGGTGAGTCTTCCAATGGTAGCTCATCCAGTGGTGAGTCATTCAACAGTGACTCATCCAATGGTAGGCCATTCAAATGGTGAGTCATGAACAGTGTTTACATCTTTCTATAGTTTTTCCCTTTAACATTTTATTTGATATTAAATGAGTTTAATAAAATATTTAATGTTTTTTCGAGCTGTTTATAATCATATCTAACTTCTGAAAACAAGAATTTATTTTTAATTCTAAAAAGTGTGGTCTTTTTCAAGATCATCCTTTAATGGATTTTAAAAACTATTTCTCCATCTGATTTAAGATCCATCCTTTCTAAAGCTGACACCTTATCTTTCTTGTGTGCTTCCATTTCTCTTTGTGCAAGATGCCCTGAACCTTTCTCCACCCCCCCCCCCTCCCGAGTAGTCGTTCAATTGAGATGTATCTTTTGGACAGTGTTGTCCCTAGAGCTTATTCCTAGGGCATGCACTCCCCCTGCTTTTGTGCAACCAAGAAGTGTTGATCGTCTCTTATTACTAGTAGGGATCCCTTCATCTCTCTTAATTGTGTATCATGAGGTTGCGTATACATATTTTCTTCTTGAGATGGAATTTCAATTTGGATTTACAAAGATAATTTAATCTTCTTTAAATTAATAAACAAGGGGTTGGGTAAAAGTGATTCAAGTTTCTATTTTATTCATTTTACTCTTATTTTGATATGTATGGGATAACTACCCACTTAAAATCATGGTCATTGAGGGTATTTGTTTGTGCACCCATGATGGCTTGTGAATTTTTTTTACTTTTGTTTAACAACTATACATATGAAATGTATTAACCACATTTATTCGGTAAATTAAATGGATTCCCCAAGATCTTATGGATTCTGTGAATGGACCCTCAATTGAAGAAGTAAAATTGAATAATAGTTCCATTTATTAAAACTAAATAAGTTTTTTTTATAGTTGTGGTGTGTGTTTTATTTTATTTTTTGTATGGGGGAAATGTATGGATGTCATTACATGGTGGGGGTTGTGATGGGTGTGTTTTAGTTATGATGAGATGTATTTCTGGGTGGGGCTATGAGTCAGGGGTTTTCTCTGTTGATAATATGGTTTGGGTGGGATGAATTTGAATAATAATGATGTTAGTGGTTTTCATGGGTGCCTTTCCAATTAATAACATATATAAATATTTCTTATATCTTAAGATTAGTTTTTTATGTCATCAATGTGTGTTAAATGGATCGGAATGTGAATTGAGTTGTTTTTACTATGGTTATCCTTCCTCAGTGTGACCTTTTTTTTGCTTCTTGTTGTGAATTATAACTGATATTTTACCAGGTAGGGATGGAATGAATAAATGAATAATTAACAAAGAATGATAATTGGTTAAATGAATTGGATGGGGGTATGATTTGTGTTTGTGTCTTATTGTGTAGTGGTACATTTAGAGGTAGCAGCAAAGGAGGTATTGTGAGATGGTTGTTGGTTGAAAACCCATAGGTTGGGCTTGAGTGTTTGATATCATATATGTATTACTTTTATTTTCCTTGTTATTTCTATACAAACCCCACCCTAGTTGAGAACTATGTTATGAACACCCCCATCACCATGGGAGAGGGTGTCTTTACCAAACATCCTAGTGAGAGGATGTATGGATGGCCACTCCCTCTTCTCCACTTCTTCTTCCATTTGGTGGTAGCCCAAGATTATTTGGGTAGATTCTGGTTTGTGAGGATCAGGTGTTCTCGGGTGAGTTGTTCTTTCCTAGGTGTCTTCGGGATAAGATGTGTTGTTCTTTCACAAGTGTTTTCAAGATATGATGTGGTTTGTAGCCCAAATGTCTACAGGTAGGATGTGGTTTGGTTTGTGGGGGCCTAGGTGTGTGCAGGTAGGATGTGATGTGGTTGTAGCCTAGGTGTCTATGGGTGGGATGTGATGTGGCTCGGGGCTGAGGTGATGGGACAAGATGTGGTTTGGGGGGACCAAGTCTATATTTGTAGTTTGTGACATGGTTTTTTTAGAAGAGGTGGGAGAAAGAGGATGTTTTCTATTAGGAAAGAGTGGATAAACCATTTTAAATTGGTTTAAGGTTCCCAAATCATCGATGTAATTACTATATTACTTTACTTCAATTGGATTACTTGGTGAGTGTTCCTTGGTGAGTGTGCCTTGGCTAGTGTGCCTTGGTGAGGATGGGATGGCTAGTATACCGTGTTAAGTACTGTTGGATTCTACTACTTTCTCACATGAGCATTAGTGTGCTTCTCTCATAGATTTTGGTTTTTCCTACTGAGTATAATTGTGTCCTCACCCTATGTATATAAAACTATTTTCAGGTTTCTAGGAGTATTATATGGACCATGTTAGACCTTACCAAATCGAACATTGGGACAGTTTCTGTGTCGCTGCTTAGCCTTTATTTTTGTATTTACTGCGGAGTTTCATTGTATTCATAATAGTTTTATTTTAAACATGAATGTGGGATGGATTTTATCATTATTTTATATATAGTACTTTGATTTGTCTTTGGATGGACCATCTTATCTCCCAATCTTTTTTCTTTAAAAAAGGGGAAATGCCACCCTTTTTGTGAGATTGTATACCCTTGGTGTTGTTCGCCCCCCTAGGTCTAACTGTAGGTAAGACTCAAGGGTCATTAAATCCATTTCTTCATTACCAACCCAGGAGGGTCATCTTTGGATGGAGGGCGTCATGACAAAATGGTTTCAAAGGTCATGGTTGAAAGATAGGATGTATTTTGGAGTCACGTACAGTGAGGATTGCATGGGTTGGTAGGGAAACAGTGTCATGTGAACTCAGCGTGTGATATAGGCCTAGGAATACCATCTAGGACATGGGATTTTAGCACCCCCATGATCCTATGCAAGGACTCTGGGTCAACAAAACAACCAAGTGAGGCTACACCGTTTGTAGGGTAGAGACCCTAGGAAAGGTACTTGCATCATAATGACTTGTGTTCTTGTATGAATTGTATTGTTTTGGGGAATTTGAAATGGATAAAAAATGAGTTAAAAGAGTTAAAATGAATCTTAAATAAAATTACATACTACTCAGGCTTAGGGATTTATTGTTTACCTTTTTTAGCTATAGAACTCAGTCATCGTCAGTGTGTGGCTCAGGAAGTTGGGAATTAGTAGGTTGATCTGGTTGATCAGTAGAGGGTTGATCCAGAAGAGTAGGATGACCAGTGGCATATAATTTTACGTGATTTCCAGTGTTAGGCCTTGGTAAAGTATGAGGACAGTGTTTCAAACATGGAGACAGAGAGTTAGTTTGAGGAGCATGAGATCACATTCAGTTTGATCCAAGATCTGACAGAGTACTGGGTTCATTTGGAAGTGAGCCACATATGGGGAGCGGCATGTCAGTGGTGGATAATTTACTTGGGGGATAGGAATGAGACTGATGTTCTGTGGTTCAATTTCGAGAAGGAGTTCTGAGAATAATTCCTTTCATTGACCATGAAGGCTGAGAAGATGTAGAATTTACTGTCCCTCTAGTATGGGGTATGTTAGTATAGTAGCTGGGGATTAGGTTCAAGGATCTCCTTCATTTTACCCTAGATCTCTTTTCGAATTATTAGTCTTGTGCGAGACACTTAGAGGAGTCACATCATCCTTTTATCTAGTACATAGTTACTCCCTTTAGGTTTTCGACGTACTTATAGGTTTAGAATAATGCCTAAGTGATTAAGATGATGCACTCATGAGGAGGTATACAACGAGAGGGTAGATACAAAGGTTCTTCAAGAGGTAGGGTTACGAACAGAAGGTCTCAAGCACCAGGGCCTTCAACATTTTGTCCGGTAGGGAGTCTACCTCAGTAGTTTCCTTTTCTCCATCTGGTCCTCATGCCTTTATATTGAACTTGGGACTATAGTGTTTCATCTATGGATTTAATGGACATCTTCATAACTAGTGTCCGTTAGATCACAGTATGGTGGATGTGGGTAGGGTTAACACCAGCCACAACAGTAGAGACAGTAGGATCATGCTTCACCAAGGGGGGATGGAGTAGGTAGAGGTTGACCTTGGCATGTTCCTTAAGGACCTTCACCCAGATGTGGTCGTGGAGGAGATCATTAGTAGAGGGGTAGAGAATTTTGGTGTGGTTAATTGCTACCACAGAAGAAGCAGTTCTAACAGGTCCAGAGATCATCATAGGTACGATAGGTTTTTTTAGTACCGTTTCTTTCATTTTGTTTGATTTATGAGATTCACACTCCTTTTTTACACCCAATATATCCCATGATTTGGGACTAGATGTAGATATGCTTCTGAGGCCCATGGTGTTTAGTATGCCATTCGGTGGTCATACCATCTTGTTTGATGTTTTTATGGGATGTAGACTGATGATGGGGATGCATCAGCCCCATGGGGATCTCTTCTTGATTTAGATGCAACAATAAAATGTCATTATCAGCATCTCTTGGTTGTATTCTATGCATGCTATTATTTACTTCTTCTATATAAGATTCATGTTTTTAGACATGTATGGATAGTGTGTGGATTTCATTGGAAAGTGTAGTTGTTAGGTGGGAAGTAAGCATTTGGAGCCCCTTATCTCTTTGTTGGTTAAGCTATCAGTGGAATCAGTGGATGCTGAGATGGTGGAGGATCCCATGGTAGTTGATGAATTCTTTTATTTTTTCCTTGAGTAGGTTGTGACTCTACCCGCTCTACGTGATGTTGATTTCGGGATAGACTTACAGCTCGGTACTTTTCCTATATCAATGGATCCATATCGAATGGAACCTTTTAAGTTATGGGAGTTGAGGATTCCGATTAATGACCAGATGAATAAGGGATTTATCCAACCTGGTGTGTCACTGTGGGGTGCTCTAGTGTTGTTCCTAAAGAAGGTGAACGGTGGTATGAGGTTGTTTATATACTACATGAGTCTGAATCAGGTGATGGACAAGAACTGTTACACTCTTCCAAGGATAGATTATCTTTTCTACTATATGAGAGGGGAAATTTGGTTTTCTAAGATTTATTTGTGGTCTGGATATCACCAGTTGACGTGATGGAGGGTGATATCCTAACGACTACTTTTAGATGTAGGTATGGGCACTTTGAGTTTGTGGTCATTTCGTTCGGCATTACGAACGCACCATCTATGTTCATAGGGCCTATAAACTACATAATTCATGTGTTACAAGACCATTTTGTCATCATATTCATCGATGATATCCTGATATACTCGAATTTAGAGGAGGAGAATGATAAGAATCTCAGAATCATCCTACGGGTTCTTCAACACCACCAACTCTATGGAAAGTAGTCCAAGTAAAAGTTCTAGACATGAGAGTTGCATTTCTTTAGGCATGTTGTGTCTCATATGGCTGTGGCAATAGACCCTTCGAAGGTTGAAGCAGTTTTTTCTTGGGTAGCACCTATGAATATGGCATGGGTTTGCTGTTTTCTTGGTCTTGCAGGATATTATAGAAGGTTTGTACCTAATTTCTCTCTAGTTGCATCTCTATTGAAAACTCTAACTAGAAAATACCAAGATTTTTTCTAGAGAGATTAGTATCAAGTATCTTTCGACTATATGAAGGGGAATTTGGTCAGTGCTCCAGTGATCTGGTTTCTAGAGGAAGGGGTGATGTTTGAGGTTTATTTGTGATGCTTTCCATCTAGGATTGGGATGTGTCTTGGTGCAGCAATAGGCAGTGATATCTTATGGTTCTAGAAATTTACATACCCAAAAACATAATTACTCTACCCATGATATGGATCTATCAACGGTCATGTTTGTACTAAAGTTTTGGTGACATTACATCATTGGGGATCACTTTGTGGCCTTAACTAATCTTAAGAGTTTGAGTTATATCATTTCCCATTGATATTTGAACTTCTGAAAGTATAGGTGGATGGATTTTATTCAATATTTTGATTTTGAGATCTCCTATACCTTAGGAAAGGATAATTTCATGGTCGATGCTTTGAGAAGGAATTCACAGAAGGAGGTTGTTTGAGAATCTGCAGACACTTAAAAGGAAATAGAGGAGTTGGTAGCCTTTCAATTGGATGTAAGGGAGGAAAACGGTATAGTTTATTTATTTCAGATGATGTTTTAGTCTTCTCTGATGCATAATTTGGAGGAGTCTCACTGGGAAGACTTATAGGTAGATAGGATGTGAGATCGTGTTACCCATGGGGATACTCTGGAGTGGTGGTCATAGGATGGTCAGAATCGAATTTTGTTCCATAGAAGGCTGTTTTTTCGGTGGTGATACATGATGGAGTGCTATGTGAGTTTCGAAACTCACCCTTAGAGGTACACCTATGAGTATCCAAGATGTACCATTCCTTGAGCATGAAGTTTTGGTGACCCGAGGTGAACCGGGCAGTGGCAGAGTTTATGGTGAAATACTTGGTGTGCCAGTAGGTGAATGCTAAGCACCATGTTCTCGGTGATTTTTTGCAGCCCTTAGATTTCCCCAAGTGGAAGTGGGATGACATCTCAATTTAATTCATCACAAGGTTACCCAAATCTCAGGGAGTCTATGATGTTATCGGGGTAGTAGTGAATCAGCTTATGAAATTATATCACTTCTTAGGGATCAAGGAGTTGGGTGTAGTGGATACCTTGGAAAAGAGGTATGTGTATTATGTGGTGCGACTACGTTGAGTTTCGAGATCCATTGTCTCATATTGGGATACATGTTTTACCTCACAATTCTGGAGAGGATTGCAGAATGCTTTTGGCACTCAGTTATGTCTCAGCACTACCTTCCACCCTCAGATAGATGGGCAGATAGAACGAACTATCCAGACACTGGAAGATATGTTCTAAGCATGAATCTTGGACCTTGGAGGATCTTGGGTACAACAACTTCCCTTGGTGGAGTTCTCTTATAATAATCACTACTAAAAATATGGCCTTTATCAATGCTCGAAAAGTCCATTTACAGTGCTAAAAAAAGCAATATTAATCTCATTGAAGATAAAGGGGGTCCCTTTTATCAAAGCTAAAAAAATCTCTTATAAAGACCTCTTTTATCAGTGCTAAAAATGCACTGATAAATGGTTCCTTTATCAGCACTTTTTTAGCATTGATAAAAGTCAAAAAAAATTAAAAAATATAGAAAAACAATATTTCTACATTTCGGGGAGGGGCTTCAACAGTGCTTGAAGCCCCCTTAAATAGTGCCCCACTCCCACCCATCATGCATGACCTAGCCACCGCACCCCATCCTTTAACAGTGCCCCCACCACCCTTTAATAGTGTTAGCACTTATTCCCACCCGTGTGCGTAACCTGCCTCCCCCTGGATTTGAACTTGGGACCCGTTGCCTACGCACCTAAGCTTTTACAACTCCACCATATTGTTTTTCTCTTCAATTAGTAATATATATATTTATTTATATATATATTTAATTATATTTACTGGTATATTAATATATATTTATATTAACAAATATATATTTATATTAGTATATATATATTTAGTTATATTAATATATATATATATATATATTTATTTATATTAATATATATATATATATAGTTATATTAATATATTTATTTATTTATTTATTTATTTATATTAATATATATTATTCATATATTAATATATATATATATGGTTATATTTATATATTAATATATTTATTCGTATATTAATATATATTTATAAGATCGGTTTTAAATACATTTATAAAATATGATTTTTAGTGTGTGTTTATAAATAAATACATACATACATATATACAACACACACACACACATATTATATGTGTATTTGTAAGTATAATTATACATATTTATATATATTTACAAATTTTATATATTAATATGTATATATATATATGTTTAGAATATATAGATAATATATATCAGTTTGTCAATACAAACAGACACAAATATTTATACACACACAAACACACATCATATTGGTATATAAATATTAATATATATGTATTTTTAAAAAATTGATATTAGTTTTTTATTTATATAAGCCTTGAAAATTGAGAAATATACTTTATATGTAAATATGTTTAATTATTTATTTATAAAATTAAATTTTTATGGGTGAATATATAAAAAATATGTATATATTGATATATAATTGATTATAAATAATATTAAATTGTGAAAAATGATAAAATTTCAAATCCATAATATCAATATAAATGTAACCTCTCATAATAAATTCATTCCCCAGTGCAAAAGGTAAAAAACTCCCCCTTAAATGAGTCTAAAATTCTATCAAATGTTAAATAATTTGGGTATCTGAACTAAAAACTCAGTTTTAGAGTCCTTATGGGACTTTTTAAGCCTCTAAAAATGTGACATAAGGTTCCCTTTTCTCACTAGTGCTTAGAGCTCATCACATGATTCGATTTGATATGTTGTAGTGCTCAAATGGACACTCAGATCAAAAGTTATGCGCGCTTGAAGTTTCAGTTACGTTTTCATGTTATTTCAGATCTTTTATTAATTTTTTTGATTTTTTGTGTCTTCAAATTTTTTTAAATGATTATTAGTAAATGATAATTAAACAAGTATTAATTAATAATTTTTTAAGATATTTTATAAGTCATTTTCACTACATATATTATATATTAAGTGAAAATGTTTATTTATACTTATCTAAAACAAATTTAAAAATATATATTATATTTATATCAACATAAATATACTTATATATTTATATATCAATATATTATTTTTTATGAATTTTTTTTTGAAATATAAACTTTATTAGTGCTAGGAAAAAAACGCTAATAAATCCACCATTTATCAGCGCAACTAAAAAAGAACTAATAAAGGGAGCCCTTTTAAAAGTGATAAAAAATCTCTGATAAAGGGGGTGCCTTTATCAATGATAAAAAATGATACTAAAGGGTCAATTTTAACAACGCTTTTCTTAGCGCTGTTAAAAGTTCCCTTTATCAGTGCTTTTTTAGCGCTGATAAAGCCACCCCCTTTATCAGCGCTTTTTTTAGCACTGTTAAAGGGTGGTGCTGCAAAAACCCAATTTTTTGGTAGTGAATATTTATCACTCTTACATTGTCATTTACACATTTGATGAATTGTATGGTATACCATGTCGTTCTCCATTGTTTTTGATGGAGGTTGGGGAGACAACTGTTCTTAGATAGGACATGGTGCATAGCACGACTGATAAGGTTTAACATGTTCACAAGAGGATAAAAGTGTCACAAGACTGAAAGAATTCATATGTTGATCATAGGAGAAGGCCCTTAGATTTTGAGGTTGGGGACCATGTTTTATTAAAGGTTTCCCTCCGATGTAGGAAATGGAGGTTTAGAAGGGGGAGTAAGCTTTCTCTCAAGTTCTTCAAACCCTTCTAGGTGTTGGGATAAGTTGTCAAGGTGGTATACCATTTGGCACTTCCACCGCAGTTGGAGAGGATCCATGATGTCTTTCACATATCTCAACTCCATTTGTATCTTCATGATGACTCCCATTTCATTTACTAGGTATATTTGGATATCAAAGATGATGCGACATATGTGGAGCGACCAATAGAGATCTAGGATCATTGGGAGAAGGTGCTGGGTGGGTGGACCATTCCTTTGGTTCGTGTATTATGGAGACATGGTGGCCTGGAGGAGATTATGTGGGAACTAGAAACATAGATGCATTCCCATTACCAATATTTGTTTTGAGTTTTTCTTTGTTCTGTCTTTCCTTGTGATGCAATGTTTGAACCTTGTTTTATGAAATAAGTTTTTTCCCTTGGGTTGATATGTGTGTGGTGAAATGTGTAATGAAGTCCTGAAATATAAAAATTGGCGGACCAAATTCCTAATCTAGATGAATTAACTTCGATGTGATTAAAACCATGTGGGTGAGTCAGTACCTCCCAGAGAAGATTTGTTTGTTCAGGATGGCATGGTTGTTGTTCTTTTCTGGTGTGTCTTCTGGTCAATTGGGTTAGTAGATGTTAATGGGGGTGTTATTGGATGTCAAAGATTCACTCTAGCTTTCAAAAAACACATGGTGGTCTATTTTTGAACTCTGATGTCGGTAGTAGTGTTTCATGCATAGCCAAATCCTTGATAAGTATCTCTTTGGGTAGTTATTCAGACCCCTCTTTTCCTTCTGGGTTTGGTTTTTAATTCTTGGGGGTGAGAATAGTTTGATAGGTATTTTATATATGGACTAGACCTCTCTGGTCCTTTGCATTATGAAAATTCAATGGTTGAAGTGTTCCAGGATTTCATGGTTACTTATTTAAATACTTTGAAAAAAATATAGTTTTTCAGGTTCTCCAATGGTAGGTCTCTAATGCTGACTCATGATGGTGACTCATTATGGTGAGTCATGATGGTCAGTTATAATGGTGATTCATGACGATGAGTTATGACGGTGACTTGTAATGGTGACTCACGATGGTAGCTCACTGAAAGTTAGCTCATTCAAAGGCATCTCATCCAGTATTGAGTCATCCAATAGTAGCTCATCCAATGGTAAGTCAGTCAACAGTACCTCATCTAGTGGTGAGTCATCCAATGGTAACTCGTCCAATGGTAGTTCATTCCAATGGTGATTCATGAAAAGTGTTTCCAGCATCCTAATGTTTCCCCACTTTAATGTTTTCTTTGATATAAAATGATTTTAATACCATATTTAATTGTTTTCGGAGCTATTTCGAATCATATAAATCTTCTGAAAACCTAAGGATTTCTTTAACTTCCAAACTACATGGTATTGGTCAATATCTTTCTTTAATGGATTTTAAAACTCATTTCTCCCATTGATTTAGGAACTGTACTTTCTAAAACCAAGATCTTCTCTTCCCTGTGTACTTACCTTTGTCTTGGGGAAAGACGTGTTGAACCCTTCTTCCACCCCCGAGGAGTCTTGTAATTTAGTTGTATCCTTTGGACCATGTTTTCCCTGGAGGTTCTTCCTGCTGCATGTGTGCCCCCTACTTTGGTGCAACCAGGAAGTGCCAATTTTCTCTTCTTCTAAGTAGGGATCCCTTCATCACTCTAAATTGTGTATCATGCAAGGTGGGTATACAAATGTTCTCATTGATATGTTAGTTTAATTAGGATTTATAAATATAACTGAATATTCTTTAAATCAATAAACAGGGGGCTATGAAAAAGTGATGAAAGTTTCTATTTTATACATTTTGCTATTATTGTGATCTATATGGGCTAATAACCAACTAAAAATCATGTTTTTTGGGGGTCTGTGTTTGTGCACCCATGATGGATTTTGAATGCTTATTGTTGGTATTCTGTTGAATGACTATATATATGAAACTGATTAACCACATATATTTGGGAAATTTAATGGAATCCCCAGGATCTTATGGCTTCTTTGATCACACCGTCAATTTAATAATTGAAATTGAATAATATCCACCTTTGTTAAAACTAAAAAAGTTTTATTATTGTTGTGATGTGTAGTTTGTTGTGGGTTTTGTGTATGGGGTAAATGGATGAATGTGGTTTCACTGTGGGGGCTGTGATGGGTGTGATATAGTTGTGATGAGATGTGTTTCTAGGTGTGGCTGTGAGTTTGGGGTTTTATCTATTGATAATATAGTTTAGGTGAGAATAATTTCAATAATGATGATGGCAGTGGTTGGCATGGGTCCTTATCCTATTAATAACCTGTGGAAAATTTTCATATAACTCAGGATCAGTATGTTATGTCATGAATGGGTGTTAAATGGATTAGAATGTGAAGTGGATTATTTTTACCATGGTTCTCCTTCCTCAGTGTGACCATTGTTGTGCTGCTTATTATACCTTGTAACTGGTAGTTCCCTAGGTAGTGATGGAATGAATAAATGAATTTTTAATAAATAATGATAATAGGTTAAATTAATTGGTTGGGGTATGATTTTATTTTTTGGTTTATCGTGTGGTGGTGCACTTAGAGGTAGCAGGAAAGGTGGTATTTTGATTTGTTTGTTGGTTTAAAACCCATAGATTGGGATTTAGTGTACAGTTTCATATATGTATTAGTTTTATTTTCCTTGTGATTTCTATATGCACCCTACCCTAGTTGATCACTATGTACAGAAAACCCCCCATCAACATGGGGGAGGGTGTCTTTACCAAACATCCTGGTGGGAGTATGGATGGTTGGCCATCCTCCCTTCCTTGCTCCTTCTAGATAGTGGTAAGCCAGGATTCTTTGAGAGGATTAAGGTTTTTGAGGCCTAGGTTTGTTCGGGTGAGTTTTTCTTTCCCATGTGTCTTTGGGATGACATGTGCTATTCTATCCAATGTGTTTTCAGGATATGGCGCGGTTTGTGGCCCAGGTGTCTGTGAGTGGGATGTGGTGTGGTTTGTGAGGGCCTAGGTGTGTGCGGGAAGGATGTGATGTGGTTGGGGCCCAAGTATCTATGGGTGGGATGTGATGTGGCTCGGGGACCAGGTGATGGGATGAGATATGGTTTTAAGGGCACATGTGAGTGTGGGTGGGTTGTGATGTGGTTCTTTTGGAGGAGGTGGTAGCACAAGGATATTTTCTTTTAGTAAAGAGCAGCTAAACCAGTGGGAAGTGGTGCAGGGTACCAAATAATTTCTGTGATTACCATATTACTTTACATCACTTATGTTACTTGGTGAGTGTTACTTGGTGAGGTTGGGATGTCTAGTATACCTTGTTAGGTGTTGTTGTGTTCAGATGTTTTCTCATGGGATCATTAGTATGCTTTTCTCACTTGTACATGAGAGACTTTGGTTTTTTCTACTAAGTATACTTTTTTGCTCACCCTATGTATATTAAATTGTTTTTAGGTTTCTAGGAGGATTATATAGACCGTTCTAGACCTTACCATCTTGGGAATTGTGATAGTTTTCATGTCACTACTTTGCCTTTCTTTTGGTATTTACTTTGGAGTTTCATTATATTCATAATAGTTGTATTTTAATATTCATGTGGGATAGATTTGGAATTTATTTTTTATATAGTAATTGGAGTTTTCTTTTGGATGAACCATTTTATCTCCTAATCTTGTTTTCTTTATAAAAAATGGGGCAATGCTTCCCATTTTTGTGAGATTTTATACCCTTGGTGTTGGTCTCCACCTTAAGGCCTACTGAAGGCGGGACTCAGGGGGTTATTGTCTCCCATTTTTCATTGCTAGCCCAGGAGGGGAATCTTTGGAGGGAGGGGGTCATCACATGAAAGGTTATATAACAAATGGTAATTATATTAGGTAGAGAGAAATAATAATACTTGTCTCCTTACTATAGAATAAGAGAAAATTTAATGTCATTAGAGGATTATTCACATTAATCAGTATACTGTGGAGAATTTATCAATGTTGAAATATGATGTTGATATTCATATAATGAAGAGGATCATAGAAAATATTTGTGATACATGATTGAGGGGGAAGATGGTGTTGAACCCTTACCATCTAAATAAAAATATAGCATTAAATATATTGAATTTGGTTCATACTAATGTGTGTGGTATAATAAATCTATTTGTAACTCATTGTGAGAAAGACTTTATATTATTTATTAATGAATATAGAAGTATGTGATGTAAAATGTTAATATAGTCTAAGAAATAATTATTGAATTTTAACAAAAGATTATAAATAATGGTGTAAAATAAAACTAGAATAACAATTAATATTCTATTTTCAAATAACAGAACTAAATACACTTCCATTTAAGTTAAGAACAAGAAATAAATAGCGATTTATTAGTAGTAAGGAATCCTTAGTAGAATAGAGTTCTACAAAAGAGGAATCATGTAGTAAATAATATGACTAGGACTTTGATGATTTAAATTAAAATCCCTTGTAACTATTGGAATGAAGTTGTGCAAGTGGATCTATATACACACAATTGAGCACTTATTATATTAGAGAATAGAAAATTCTATATGAAATGTGGAATATAATGAAATTTTCATTTAAACAAATTTTATAATTCAAAAACAATTATTTTATTTAGAACAAATTGGGGAATCTGGTAAAGTATGTTCAAGTTGCAGATAAAGGAATATGTTTAGGTTACTCATCCAAGAGTAAATCCTATAAATTATTTAATAAAAAACTCAATAAAACCCTTGAAATCGGTTATGTTAATGTAGTTAAATATGAATCTAAATAAAAATCTAAGAATTATGTCCCATATGAAGTGGGTGATGAAAATAAATAAATAAATGTTGATACAAGAGAATAAAAAAATTATTCGATTGATGATGATTCTGAAGTTGAGTTGGAGGATGAGCATGGTGCAGATAGAAGTCATCCCATGAATCAAACAAGAATAATAAGATTTAAAATTGATCCAAGAAATATTTCTATAGATAAATATTATTTAACACGGACCTAAATAATGATAATAATGGATCATACTTCTCTATAATAATTGGTGGATCCAAATTCATTTTGAGAAGCAAAAAAGGATGAATCATGGGTTAAATCCATGAATTAAGATCTTGATCAAATCAATATGAATCAAATATGGGAGTTGGTAAAAATAAATAAACAACACATTTTGATTAGTACCAAAAAAATTTTAATAACAAGGATGATAAACATCGATGACTGATTTAGAATAAGGAGATACTAGTATACAAAGGGTATTCTTAGATTGAAGGACGTGATTTTGGGGAAACGTTTGGACCGGTTGAATGAATTGAATAAATCATGATTTTCCTAGTAGTGTCTATTTATGTAAAGCTCAAAGTTTTTCAAATGGATATGAAGATAACATTTCTGAAATAAATCTGGAATGAATATGTCTACATTAAACAAATAAGAGTATTTATTATTAAATATGATGATTCAAATATTATATATTTTAAAAATAGTTATATAGCCTATATAAAGAACCACATGATTGGTATGAAAGGTTAAAAACATATCTAATAAATTTTATGTTTAATAGAGAAGGTTTATATCACAACCTCTATGTGAAAGTCTCAGATAAAGAGTTTTTCATTGTGATGGATTATGTGGATAATATTATATTTGGTTAAAATAAAAAGAATTCTATTACATGTTTGAACAATTGATGTGTTTGGAATTTGATATATAAATGATTTCACAGATGACATGATTTCATGGGATAAAAGTACATCAAAATGGAGGAAACACATTCATATCAAAGTTGAAATATACTGGAGAGGTGTCAAATAAGTTCATAATAGAAGAATGTAGACCAGTTTTAACTCTGATAGTAGCTAGAATGGAACTTGGAAAGCATGAGAGAAACTAGGGAGTAGACTAGATATTCTATATAAAAGTTATTGGGAGTTTATAGTATTATATAAAAATGTGTTCAAATATCTTATATATTTCATTCTTGGTGTAACGTCATTGTATTTTTCTAAAAGAAGAAAATATCACAGTAGTAAAGAGGATAATGAGGTTCAAACAAGGTGTATTGAATTATGGTTTGGTTTGAGAAGTAGGAGAAGATATTTATTTTTTACTTATTCATATATAGATTGTAATGGATATTGTTGTACTAAATCATGTTTGGTTGCATTTTTTATCAATATTTAAATATGTACTAGTTGATAAAGGTGATAGAATATTATAATGAAGTTATGTATGGAAAATTATTAATGGAGATTAAGGGATATTTTTTATGAGTTTTAGGAAACTTTCTTTATGGAGGTTAAGATAATTTTCCTAATGAGGGGTACAGAATATTCCTTGTGGAGTGTAATAAAGTTTCCTTAGATAGTTAGATGGTTTTATGTCATTATACTAGTTCTTAAAATCATAATGATTTTCATTATTCAAGATTCATTCCAAATGGGAGGTCAAGGTTACTGGACTTATGGTAATAGATAGTGATAACTGGTCATATATTACTAGATACATATCATTGGATGAAAATAACTAGATAAAAGTGATCAGATGAATATGTTGTAGCTATCTGAGGTTGCAATTGCACAGGGCTATCAGAAAAAACATTTAATAATGTTACCTGATGAAGTTGGAATTACAAAGTGAATTTTTTTTACAAGTGTGTACAAATAATTAGAAATTTATTTTTAAAGAAAGATTGAGTTAAATTCTATATGAATTTGTGTATATTATCTGATGGACTAACGCTATGTTAAAAGAAGTACAAAGGGGAAGAAGCGTGATAGTAAAATGTTGTGAGGGTTACATAAAAGTAACTTGATATTTTTATTAACTACATAAATATAAATCAAGATTTGAATTTCATATTTAAATGTATTACAATCTCTCCATAAAGGTAGTAGTAGATTACTATAAGATGCATCATGTTCATCTATGTTTTACATAGACTACGTAAATTTATAGTGGATATCTTATCAAATCTATGAGATGGAATAAATAAAAGTTGAATAACTGATGAAGATGATAATAAAATTTCAACATTTTAAGTACCATTAGTAATAAATTTTAAATATCCAAAAGAAAGATGTTTTATACTTCCATCAGATGGAGAAATGTGAAGGCATTGAGTTGAACCATATGAAAAACTACAAAAAATTATTTTCGAATAGAAAATAATATGAAATATATCATATAGATGAACATCAGACTAAGATGCATGAAGTAATCATATGGATGATCCTTGGCCAAAGGTTTCATTTAAAGGTAATTGGTCAGAGAGATGAATGATGATCCATCGAGGGGAGATATAAGATGTCATCATACAAACATATGCTGATTAAATCATGTGGAGTTTTCTTAATAAGGAAAACTAAATAAATTTACACCAAACAATTAATCATTATGATATCCTCATTTTGATAATGTTGATGGTGTTCCATCAGACAAAGAATTCCTAAAAAAATAGATAAGCATACACTTTACGTAGGAATTCTATTGTGCTTTATAAACACCTTAAAATTTTCTTAATAATGATGATGATATCATAAACCTTCAAATTATTTTTACCTTTTTTATATTAAATAAGTTTAAAAAAATTCATAGCACCATTTTTAATGATGTTCTAAGAAAGGGGAAATTTTATGAAACTTCCATATTCCTTAAGAAGACTCCAGAAGATTTGAGAATTATACTATGAAAATCATTAAAAAGGATATCTGAAATTTGAGTTTTAGATAAGTGGTAAAAAAATTGATTTCCTACCCAAACTTTTGGAGGTGCACATATATAAAGGGTTGAAATAGTGTGAAGTTGTGGAACACTATTCATACTTATGGAGAAATGAAAATATTGAAGAATTTTTTCGGTGATAATCCAAAAAAAATGTTCTTACCGAGTTGAAGAAGACAACATTGGAAGGATAAGAATTGAATAGAAATCCAATAGATGAGGCATTGATCAAAGAATAGTCATATCAGACCAATCACACTTCATCATATATAGAAGCATTAAACTGAGAACATTGGAAGGAGGTGCATCAAATATATCATATTAAACTAAAGCACAGTGAAGGGAATCAGATGGAGGCCAAATGGGTGGAGGGTATACTAGAAAGAATTTATAATATGAATATTTCTATAAAATTTTTCTAGATGATGTTTTGGAAAAGTATATATTAATCATATCCAAGACTTTATAAGATTAGGAGAAAATTTCAATGCTAATAGACACTTAAGAGTGATGTTGGATTATGTACAGGTAAAGTTCGTCTAACTTTATTATAGAGGAAGAGAAGATAATTCTACATTGGATTAGAAAAAGGTAAGTAAACGGATTATATTTTGGGGTATAACCTGTTACTAAAAGGTATTATGGCTGGGGGTCTAACTAAATGTGACTTCATGTGGATATAGTTAGGATAATTGGGGGGTATAACCAACTATGGTAGATGATATGATTATTGGGGGAACAACCAAGGTTAGATAGAGAAACAATTACTATAGGTTATATTTATTTTCTACTTATTCTTTTGGAATCCTAAAAGAAGTTAGTAAAAGAATCCATGTTGAGGAGGATAACCAACATTGAAAGGAGTAGGGCTTTGTACCAAACCATGTAACTATTGTGTGTTGGTATCTTTTTATATTTATTGTATATTAAAGGTGAGGTTGATATTTATATTTCAGTGGATTGTAAATCTAAAAGTAATAAGGTTTAGGATATTTTCTACCATGTTAACAAACATTCCTATAAAAGAAAAAGTAACCAATGATTTTCCATTCCCCCTAAGTGATCCTATATTGATCCAAGGAACATCATTTGGTAATAGATCAGGTTCCCTATGAAATACCAAACTATTGGGGGTATAGAATTTTAATTTACTAAACAATAGGGGTATTTCTATTTTTGATGGAAGAAACTATCAAATTTTGAAAAATAGGATGTTACCCAATATTTTATCTCTTGGACTTAAAGTTAGAGATGTTTAAAACATGGTATTTCCTCCCATTGATGAAATTTCTTTGAAAACTACTGATAAAATATATTTATAAGATGATGGAAAATCAAAGAATTACATGATGAGGAATCTTACAAAGAATGTTTATCCAAGATTATGGGGTTTCCAATAGCTGAAAAAATATGGGATAAGTTGAGAAGTAGCTATGAAGGGAATTATAATGTTAGGGAATCTAAGATATAAATCTTGAGAATAATATTCATAGATATTAATATGGGTGATCAAGAAAGTATTTATGAATAATTTATAATATTCAATGATATTGTCACCATCATCAGAGGTTTTGGTGAGAAATTGCAAGATATCACTATTGTTAATAAATTAATGTGAAACATTACAAATACATTTGATACCAAAGTGTTAAATTTATAATATTGAGAAGATTTATCTCTAGATTAATTTTAAAAATATTATCATGAAATATTATATAAGAAAAACAGTAGTCTTTAATAAGAATGATAAGAAATAAATAGCATTCAAATCCTTGTTAAAAGGGAATATCTAAGTAAAATATATTGTATAAGAATAAAATTATTCATATGTAGAAGAAAATGATGAGGACTTCAACATAATCATCACACTTATTTCTAAGATATACAATAAAGGAAAGAGTAAAGGTAAACATTCTCTTAAATGTTGTAATTATAATGACAAGGGAAATTTTTAGGAGATTTTCATAAGAATAAGTATGATGATTTTGAGTTAGAATAATAATATAATAAGTCTTGGAAATATTTTTGAAAGATAAAAAAAGTAAAATTTTCCTTACAATAAGAATAAAACTTTGTTGATAATAAGATATAAGGATGGTTATTTATCTAGTAATGAATATAATTTTCATATAAACTTATTAAATCAAGTAAGAATATGAATTTATTAATTATATAGTGATGATGATGGTTAATATAGAATATAATTTGAATGGATGATTCAAAAAATTTTATGGTACTCTTAAGTAACTTACACAACTCAAAAAGGAATGAAAGAAGTTGAAAAATGAATTTAAGGATATAACTTTTTAGAATGGTGAGAAAATTAAAAATGAGGAGATAAACATTAATGTTATAAAAATTATAAAATGAAATTTGGTGATATTGAAAGGAAATGTAAATGTTTTTAAGAAACATCAAATTGACCAGATAATCGTAATAAGGTAGAAGCGACACTTTTTGAGAAATGTAAGAAGAACAAGCTGAAGTTGGATAAATTTAAGAAGATCATAAATAATATTAAATAAATCTTGGATATAAGAAAAATGGATTTTTAGAAAAAAAATCACTATTTATTATTATAAAAATTTATCTAATAAATATGATATAAGAATTCATCAAATTAGTTGAGGTTAAAGGTAAATATTCTCAATCAGGTGAAAAGAAGTCTCTATAAAAGTAGGTTGTTTATTTACCCAAACAATCTCAATATACATATTCTTTTGTTTATAATCTAGGTTCAAAATTAAAGAATTTTTTATATATCATCTTCCATTAATAAGGAGTATAATTAATCAAGAATGTATCTCCCTAAAAAAAATTTCCATAATTTTTAAACAAACAACAACAATAACAACAAAAATTTTAAGAGCATTACTACTATCAGCATAAAAGATAAGGATTTAAAGGTTACTACCAATGTTGTGGATTTTTCATGAACATAGAATACTCATGTTAGAATAACATGTCCTTACTATGAAGAATTTATGAATCAATGGGAATATATAATGATAAGATAAGAATAAAATCTAAAATAAAATATGATGATAATGAAAAAAAAAATCCATATGGTGAAGAATGATAAAGATTTAAGAAATAAATATGTAACTCTTAAGAAAGCTAAGAAAATAAAGAATTTACAAACTTTTATTGTGCTAATAAATTCCAAAAAGGAAAGAAAGAGTTATCAATTATTTTTCTAGATCAAATATCTATAGATATAAATATAGAGGAATAAAAAAAGTTGTTTAAGAAAAGGAAAAAAAATTGGTTTTAGAAAATGAGAAAAAAATTGATAACAAGTTAATAAAAAAATTCAAAGTTAAATATTCTAAATAAATTAAAGTGTTGGGAGAAATATGGGCATGATAAAAAAATTATATAACTATTTTACCAACCCAAGAAGAAATTATAAAAATAATGTTAAAAACTCAAGGTAACAAAGATGTTACCAAAGGTGAAGGGAAGATGTTAGCTTCATCTAAATATTCTACTGATGAGAAGAAATGATTTAAATCCCATGAAAAAATTAAGAAAAATTATAATAAGTTGATATTAAGAGAACATTCATAATCTTACCATTATTATAAAGAACACTAAGGTTCATAATTATTCCCCATACTAGTTTATTTTTACTAACTTACAGGGAATTAAAATAGAATAAATATAGAGTCTTATTAAGTGTTATAATAGTTTTTATATCAATAAGAGAAATACATCATGGAACATTTTTACCACCATAATGAAGAAAGTTATGGTACCCTTCTGGGGGAGAAAAGATAATGTTTAGGTATTAGTATAACACTTTTCTTAAAAATTTGATGATGTTTAAAAAGTTGATCTATTAGGTGAATTTTTTTATACAAATGAACTATTCTGATATGTTTGTAAATATGGAAATGTGTTTTTCCTTCCAAATTTCCCCTAATATAAATATTTTGGAATAATATTGTGGAAATTATTACAAGGAATATATGTTATGGTTGATTACAAACTTTTGTTTTCTATATTAAATTCTCCCATGTAGACTTATAGATGTGTAGTGAAAGACTCATTTTTAAGAAACTGATGTGATGTTAATTTTATCTTAAATAAATATTACATGTCTCTATGAAAATTGAAGATGATAATATATGATCTTTACACTTCCTTTTTATTTTATTGTCAATACAGAAAATAAATAACATAGGGGAGAAAAAAATTAAATCAATATATAGGGATAAATAATTGATTACACATATTAACATTAAAGATGTTTTAAGTTCTATGTTGTTATTGATAGAAAAAATAGATGGGATATTATTGTCTCAAATTCTGTTTAGTCACATTTTTTTTAATATTTAAATATGTTTTTGTTGATAATATTGAGATAATATGATTCTAAAGTTATTTATAAATATTTCCCTATGAATATTAAAAAAAATTATTATGATGTGTAGGAAAATTTCCTTATAGAGGTTAAGAAAAGTTTCCTAATGATGTGTAAGAAACTTTCTATATATTTTTTCCTCAAGAAGTGATATAATGTTATGCCATTCTACTTTTTCCTAAAATTATGAAGATTTTAGTGATATAAGCTTTGTCCAAAGAGACGATCAAGATTACCATACTAATGGTAATAGATCAAGATCACCAAATGAAAATCAACAGATGCAGATCACCAAACAAAAATTGATCGGATAAAGATGTTTCAATTGTATGAGGTTGCAATTGCATAATGTTAACAATTAGAACATGAACAATGTTACTTAAAAAATATATCATTTAAAAGTGTATATTTCTTACATGTCTATAAAAATAATGAGAAATTCATTTCTAGAGGAAGATTGAGTTGCATCATATATGAAGTTATGCATATTATCAAACGTGTAACGCCCTGACCCCAGCTACCCAGAGTCGGTGCATTACTTCGTAACATTGGCATGATCACAAAAGATCATGTCTCGAAAGACCGATTAGTTTAGTAGCCTTGGAAACACTAGATACATTCATAAATGTTACATTACATAAGAATGTGAAAAACTACAATAACAAAGTCTCCATAGTCCACACTCATATCCTCTTCTGACTATCCCTGCAGGTCATTCATAAAATACTTCTTCACATCCTGGAAAATATTAAAACATTGAAAGGGGTGAGCTCAGATGCTCAGTAAGGATAACAATATTGCGGAAGCTTTCATAAATAAACATAAACATTTAAGGCAATGTATGACTAAAACAAAAGCCTTTTAAACTTGAACATCAGCATAATATGGAAAAAGTAAAATGAGATAATTCCATTTACTTCTTCACATGGATATTCTAATGGTCGAATAATCGCATGCAATATCAATAACCACTTTCATAATGATGGAATGCATAATGCCAGACTATCATAACCACGTAGTCAAGGCCTCGTGCCAAGACCACAAATAAGATTTTGTCAAGGCCTCGTGCCAAGACACTATTTGTCTCATGAGACCTGTCGATGCATCGAGGAGCTGTAGCGGGCTCCACCCGTCACTTATTAAGTCCAATGCATTCCTCATATGAATAGGTTTAAACATATAATAAACCATAACATAATCGTATCACATAAAACATGCATAAGGGAAACATAACATTTCCACATTTCAATCACAAGATATCAATACAACACATTGATATAATAAAAATGCTTTCAAAACCATTTTCAATACCAAAATAAAAGAAAGTTAAAACTTTGTATTTATTTTTCATTAAAAAAATGATGGCTTGTAGAGGAAGCCGAAACTCAAATAATGGTCATGGCGGCGTAGAAGTCGTCATCACCGCATAAGTACGGAAAGAAAAACATTCCCTTTTGTGGTTTAGCAAAACGCTTCGTATAAAAAATATTCCTTTTGAATAAACGTAAAATTCAAAGGTGTTTATACACCATATAAAAGAAAGTTGTGTATAAAACCAAATATGTCTCAATGAAAGGGGATTGAGACGAAGTCCTTAAAAGATCATTTTTAAAATAAAATAGATCTATTATGTGTATTCACTATAGGTACACATAAAGAAATTAAAAATAAAAAAATAGGACATAATAATATCATGACATAATTTGGAAGTAGGAGATTAACCCAAAGAATGGAAGTTGGGTTAAGAAATTCCCTTACCTTGCGTCCTGTCCTGACTCGACCGTTCTTTAAACTCCTGAATAATAAACTAGAGTTAATTTCTATTTACTTAAGAACCTTTTTGATGTTCATTATTCCTTATATATCCCTTATTACCATGTTATGAACATTATGTAATTACTTAAGTTTATAACGGTCATTTTGTCGATCTTAGGTACTTGAGTCAAAAATAAAATTCTTATAATTACAAGTTGTTCATGTGGTGATATATCCATTATATCCAGAATTATTTTCATGATTTAAATATCATATATATCATATATATCCATTATATACATTCATTCATAATATTGCGTAACATTTAGAGGTAAGAAATGAAATGCATCGTTCATGGAGACGGTAAGCCGTACGTACGCATGAACGCTACTTTCATTTCTATTTCATATTTAATGGAATGAAATCATAATTATATAAAGGTATAATATAGTTCCAGTATAATATCATATATAATATCATTTACTCCATCCTTTATACATCCCACATATGGCATTAACAATTCACATCACTTTGAGGGGGCGGTAGTCCGCACTTCCTAAAATGAAATTATCGCGTTTACCCATAATGGAAATCATAAAGTATGCCATAAATGAGAAATACAGAAGCATAAGGAAAACATAAAAATAATATATATATCATATATGAAAATAGTTTCATCAAAATGGCCACCATTATAGGTGTTAAAAGAATTTGAACAATCATCGTTTCGTGAGGCAGTATTTTGCCACCCACAGAAACAGTATGTTCTTTAACCATTAGACGAAGGTGTGTGTAAGTGTAAACCAAATACTTATAATAACAACATCCTAGTATATTGTAGATACTGATGGTGTTACAAAATAAAGGAATTAAAAGAGTTTAGAGGGTTGGAGGAGAAAAATAAAACAAAACAACATTAGAGAAGACATTACCTCAAAATCGGGTAACTCTTTTTGATTTGAGCCAAAGGCTTCCTTGGGAAGAGTTATGCCCAAATGGAGTCTTCTAGGAGTAATAGGGGGAAGTTGGGAGAGTATTTGGGCAGTGTTTGGCCGATCCAAATGGCTTGAAAGTGTAAATGAGGTGGGAGAGGTGGGGGCCTTTTATAAGAGGAGAGGAGGGGCTCTTTTGGAAAGATTGAAATGTTACATTATTATACAATTCTTTTCGGATTCTAAAGGTCCCACACTTATATAATTCGTGGATAAGGTGATAAGGGTTCTAAATATACCCATCCAATAGTCTTTTGACAATTGTAAGCCTTGGATTTTACATTATCTTTTCATTTTATTAAAATCATTAAATAATGAGGTCATCGCTGCATCATCATGATGTCATAAATATTTTAATTTATTTAATGTATAAAAATTATAAAACAAATACTATGATGTAGGAAATATTTTTATCTTTCTAATGAATATTTATAATCAAAATTTGGACTTGTGTAACCCCACTTAAAAACTGTTTGAGTAAAACAACTCATGTTTGGGTCAATTTAATTTTAACATTAAATAAATATATATTAATGTCATTTTCCAACTAAAGTGGCTCCATGGGGTCCCCAAGTTGACCCATGGGTTGTATTGGTCGGCCATGACTCATACAATATGATTAGTACAAGTTTCATGCTCATCTCATATTATTAAAACATTATTTGTACCTTAAACTACACTAATTACCTCTAATCGCGATTAAGAACTTAAAAGTTACTATTCACCAAAAAATTATTTTAATCTCATTGAACCACATTTTACTTCTTAATGACAACCATGTATGTAGGATTTTTGAAAATCAAATCACAGAAGTGGTAATATTTCATATAAACGAAAAATCAGTTATTTAACTACCACTTAGTGGTTTCACTATTCATCAAAAATTGAAGTTTTTCAGAACAATGCCAAAATTTCACCCTAAGCTATAATTGATATTCCGAATTCAAAAACGATGTCTATTTTACAAAATTCCAAAAATATAAGTTGCATTAATTAATTTTATAATTAATTCCCGCTGTCACAACAAATAGCGTGTTTTTAAGAAACAATTTATATCAAAAGATTGGCAATTGTTTATGTCCAATTTCAATGTTAAATTAATTCTAATGACCACCATTGGATAAAATGGTAAAAATATATTCTAATTATACTTTAAAACCACTAAATAGTATAATTTATCACTATAAATTATTTTGATTAAAAAAGTTGTTTTTTAAGTATTTTTCACTATTCATAAAAAATTAGAAGTTCTCAGAAAAATAACAAAAATTCAACATAGGCTAATTTCAATATTCCGAATCCAAAAATTAAGTCCATTTTGAAATATAAAATTTCTATAATTTTAAAAAGTGGTTATTACTATTCATAACGGCTACTTTGATTAGTCGCGGTGTTTTAGAACTCGAAGTTGCGTACAATGCAAGCTATTGCATTATTGAATGAGAAGCGTATCATGGAATCTCGGGGTGTTACAAAACGGATTGGCCCTATGTCAAAATAATTACAAATTAAGAGAAGTGTTTTTGGATAAATTCATGATGTTTTCAAAAAGTCAACTCAATATTTGCATTACCTAAGTAATGGAAACTCCATATTTTTATTACCTAAGTAAATGTACCATAGTCAATGTGTAAAGGTGGAAGAATATTTCTATAAGCTACATCAAGGTCATCTGTGTTATACAAGACCTGCATAAAGGTTAATAGGGTAGATTATAAAATCTATCAAATATAAGAAATCTAATAAGAACACCATGTTGATAAGTCAATAAAGTTTCTATGGTTTAAGTCCCATCAGTAAAACAATCAGAATATCCAAAAAATTGATATTTTTCACCGATATTGACTGAAGAAATTTAAATTAATTGAGTTACACTAGAAAGAAAACTACATGAAGTCTTATCGGAAAAAGAATGGTATGAAAGATATCAGATGTAAAAACATCGGATAGAGATACATGTTGTTATCAATGGGATGATCATTGGTTAAGGGTTTCATATAAAGAGCATAGATCATAGTGTTGAATGATGATCCACAAGATGAAGATATGAGATATGATCATACAAAAATATATTGACTACATCGGAAAGATGTTTCCTAACGAAGGGAAAATAAAATGGCACATAGGGCGATTAATGCTTTTGAGTTATTTGGATATAGAATTATAAAGGTGTACCATCAGATAGAGAATTACTAATGAAGAAAATGGATATAAATACACTAGATAGAGTGCAACGACCTAAAATTTCATTAATGGAAATCCCTATTGATCTAATTAAATGTCTCTTTATGTAAAATGTTTATATAAAATTCCAAATTCTATGATTTTATGTTTTTGGAATTTAAAATACTGTTAAGAATTTTGATCATTTCTAATATAGTCGTTGAACAGTGATCACGTGATTAGTATAAATATAGGGATTTAAAAAATCCAATTTACTCAAACAAAGGAAGTCAAGGACCCATCCAGTAGATGTGCCCCATACGAAGCCCATTTGTTAGAGCTTTTAAAGGAGGTTGTGTCTTTGGGATTCTCTCTTGACCAATCCCAAGCTGAGCTTGAATATGTTAAGCTTGAGCGGGACCGCCTATGAGAGAAGTGGAAGTTGATAGAGATTACCACCCGAGCAATGATGTCTGAGCCACCCCAAGAGTCTTTCACCATCTCACACCTTAATCTTCAGTCTAATGGGGGTGTTATAAGGGGTTATGTAACAATACCCTAGTACTATGGTTATGTACATTATGTTTGTATATAATAATGAATATACTTTCATTTTATTATTGTTACCTTGTAAATAGTTTTTAGAGCACAAATAGTATTTTTAGTTAATGTCAAACTAAGAAATCTATTTTGATGAATTAATGGATTTTTGAATTAAATAATATTTTAATAAAATATTATTATTATTATTATTAAATTAATTTTTATTAAATATAAATTATCGTATAATTTTATGAATGAAATTTTAATTTTTATTAAGGTTTGAAGGCCATTTTTTTCAAAACCCATGAACTTTCAATAAATGTCGGTTTTTATTTTAAAAGTGAAAATTAACATATTTTGAAAATTATTTAGATAAAATGAATATTATTTTTGAAAATTAGGACATCGAAATTATCCAATGGTGAATTTTTCATTATTTTCTAAGACAATCAAATTTTTGGGTAAAAATTAAATACCATTCGAATATATAATGTTTTTTATGACATCATAATGACCCAATAGTGATGTAATAAAATAATATAAACTTTATGTTTGGAAAATATATGTTTTACCATTAAAATAATATGATTTTGGTTTTGTTTGATTTATTTTACAATGCTTTAGTAGACCCTTCAAAACTTATTTAACATTTTTTCTTTTTAAATTGTTTTCCTTGGCAGTGTGACTCACCTCCACATAAGCAACCCCATTATTTTAATAAGTTCGGAATTTGGACTTATAAAATATTTTTTTCTAATTCCCTTTTCCAAAAACCATGGTAAAAAACCATAGTCTGGTTTTTGGTTTGCATTAGTTTAATGTGAGGGTCTCAAACCTAAATAATAAATAATTCTCTCACCTTTCCTATATAAACCCACCCAAGTTCCCACTTCCTCCTCACTCAAAGCCTTTCTAATTTTTCGAACCTATGTCCTACTTTCTCTATAATCCTCAAAATGTTCCCCAAGCTCCCAAGAAGTCTCTCTCAATCCTCTCTCAAGCCTTTGGAAGAATACTTACGAGTAAGATTTTTTCTTCCTTTCTCATTTTTTGTCCAATTTTCTTAATATTGTTATTCCATTTTAATTTCAATTATAAATATTGGGGAATGGTTTATCACCTCCCCAATACTGACTTATTTATGTTTGAATTATTATATACCCATTTTTCTCTCAATAAATTCCTCCCATGTACACCCGTTACTATGCCGAAATTCTGAAAGGAATTTATCCCGCCTCACTTACATTCAAGCAATTATTTTGTATCATGAATCTAAATTCTATTAAAATTGTTGGGATATGTAACTATATGACCCCCTTACTGCGCATTTCATGTAAATATGGTGAGACACCCCTTTCTCTCTTATCAACCATTTTTATGAATTCTTATGTTATGCCATTACGCTGCCAAAAGTGCATCGATTTTTCAAGCCAATGTAATTATGTAGTGAATACCATGCCCATTTATCTATCAAGGGTATTCACCTTTATGCACATTTACTTATTGATTATAAAGTTTCATGTATGAATTCCACATTTCTCTATCATTAAATAAATGATGATGTTTTATGAATCAATGTTATATGATCCATGTGGCACACTTATGCTCGAAATGAAATGTTTAAGAAAGGTTCACCCTTATAGAGATCCAATGCATTGGGTAAAGTATAGTATCATGATACATCATTTGAAATGGGTGTTGACTCATTAGAATTAAAGTTCAATGAGGTTTTACTTGTGCTTCATATTCAATGAGAGTTTACTCATGCTCCATGTGCAATGAGCCTTGGCTCATGATAATTCCATGTTAAGTTCTGTTGCCACATTTCCATGTTATGGTTATCATGATTTATCATGCCTTTATGTTTATGCTTATATTGTGCTCTATTGATATTCATTTTATCAAACATGTATTGTATTCCTCATGTTATTCCATGACTATTCCCTTACTTTGCTTTATAGCTCACACTTTTCTTATGCATGTCCTCAGGTTATCCCATGCAATGCTAAGTATGAGGGAATGTAGTGGTCATGTAAAAGAAGTTTTCAATAAAGTTGTTTTATTTCATGTTTAAGTTGTTATGTAATTATCATAATTCCCAATAACACTATACCTCTTTATCTTCTATATTGTATCAATTGAAGTTTATGTAATAAATTATGTTTAATTGTGTAATAAAAGATCAGGGTTGTCATAGTTGGTATCAGAGGATAGGTTTAGTTATTTTTGGGATTAGGTTTAGAAAACCCTAGTAAAGACTTAGAGACAATACTAAGTATAATAAAAACATCCCTAAGTTTTGGTGAGTATTGATTAATTGGTTTATCAATCAAATACATCCTTGTCTGTATATGAGCAGGTAGAGGTGGCTCTAGCACAGATGTATCCTAGGGGTAAAACCTGAAAACACCACTTTGAGCTAGACTCGAATGAGAATTGGGGCATGAAAATGGGACTTGTTGCACTCTTGGTTACAACACTCCCAGGGTATATTCTTTGGCAAATTTAAAAGATTAGTTTGAACCATTATTAAAAGACAAAAATATTCCCTAATAATATATGTTAGAAAGTATATCATGGATAACATAGACTGAAGCCAATAGATTCGTATGTTAAGGAAATAAAAGTTATTTATAAGTCATCAATTTTGTCCTTGTATTACCCTTTATGTGTTACCCCTAACTTTCCTTTTATTCCATCCAATGGCTGGTAATAGGAGGACTTGGTCTAACGACCGATGTGAAGATCAATGTAATGATTGTACTAATGAGATGCTCAATCTAATGGGAGCAGGAATCGTGAACTTTGTCATGATTCTCTCTCAGCTAACTCAAGATTTGAATATAAACATGGGTCAAGAGGAACATTCACCCCCACCCCCAAGAAATAACAAGTCTCTATTGAGAGATTCATGAGGCAAAGGACTCCTACTTTTAATGGATCATCTGATCCCTCAATTGTTGAACAATGGATCAAATCCATTGAAAAGATCTTCTCCATCCTTCAATGTTCTGAACAAGGGAAGTTTCTCTTAGTTTCTTATCATATGGAGGTTGAATATGATCAATGGTGGATGTTGATCAAAAATACGAATCATGAGGAGGTGATCGAGGCGTTGGAATGGAAGGATTTCCAGAAGATGTTTTTCAATAAATATTTTATGTGCACCCTCTGGATTAAGATGGTAAGAGAATTCCTTTCCCTGAATCAAAAAGATGACGAATCTATTGGAATGTATAAGGAAACATTCACAAGGATTTCATGATATGCTTCTAGATTTGTCATTACCCCTGAATGCAAGGTTGACCACTTCTTTGGTGGGCTGAAACCTATCATCCGAAAAGCTCTGGAGATCCGTGACTTCGACAGCTATGAAGAAATTGTCTGATGTGCCTTCAAGGTCAAAATGGATATCAGAGAATCTATGGGGTATCATATGGATAATAATCGTATGGTAGACTTCAATGTTGGTAGTCTGATGGATAAATCCAATGGTGCTAAGAAGATCCAGTACCCCACATTCCAAAGGTGTGGAAAGAAGCACCTCGGAAATTGCCTGAAGGGGACGAGGAAATGCTTTAGGTGTGAAAGAGAAGGGCACCAAGCTGTTAACTATCAGAAAGAAAGACCTGCAGTTGCGACAGAGGAGAGGAATTCTCCGTTTCAACCTCAATGCGTGGTTCGTTGATACAACTGTAAAGAGCCAGGGCATCTTGCAAATCAGTTCTCAAAGCCATGGGTTTTCTGAGGCAACCAACAACCTCCAAGGTAGTAAGGGTGAGCTTTTTCAATCACTACTGCCAAAGTGGACCCCAAAAACAAAGTGGTGACAGGTACGCTAGTTATTCATTCAAGAATAGAGAATGTACTTTTTGATTTAGGTTCTACGCATTCTTTTATATCTCAAAAGTTTAGTAGAACAATCCTATCACCACCACAAATCATGGAAGTGAAGATGTAGGTGAGTATGGAAAATGGGGAAATCATTGCATACCATGAATATAACTCCTCCCCTGTCATAATTTGTGGATTGAACTTCTTGGATAACCTCTTCATACTCCCTCTGGTGTAATTTGATGGAATTCTTGGCATGGATTGGCTTTCCTTATATAGATCTAACATAAATTTCTGTGAGAGGGAAATCACTCTCCATGTGGAGAATCGTCCCCCGATTCGTTACAAGTGCAAGGAAGAAGATGAACCTTCTTTATCTCCATCATCTCAAGAATGGATGTTACTACCCTATGAGAACGTGTATCTAGCTCAGATGATTGAGTCTAAGGATTAAATCATCCTAGAAGACATGCCTATTGTGAGGGAATTCACAGAAGTGTTTTCTGAGGAATTGCCTAGTCTTCCTCCTAGAAGAGATGTTTAATTCTCAATTGATCTTATACCTAGGGAATTTCCAATATCTAAGAATCCATATAGAATGGTTGTTCGGGAGCTTGAGGAGCTGAAGAAAAAACTATATGAGAATCTGGATAAAGGGTTTATACACCCAAGTGCTTCACCATGGGGTGCACCAGTCCTCTTTGTCAAGAAGAAGGATGGGTCAATGCGCCTTTTCATTTATTATCTTGAGCTTAAAAAAATCACAATAAAGAACAAGTATCCTCTCCCACAAATTGATGACTTGTTCGACCATCTGCGTGGAACACAATACTTCTCCAAGGTCGATTTGCGGTCAGGATATTATCAAGTAAGGGTGAAGAAGGAAGATATCCCCAAGACTACTTTTCGTACAAGATATGGGCACTATGAATTCATAGTAATTCCTTTTGGACTCACTAATGCTCCAGAAATCTTCATGGACTTGATTAATAGAGTATTTAGAGATTACCTCGACAAATTTTTGGTAGTCATTATAGATGATGTTCTGATATACTCCAAAACCAAGGAAGATCATAAGGATAATCTAAGAACTATACTAGAGACCTTGTAGAAGGATAATCTCTATGAAAAGTATAGAAAGTGTGAGTTCTGGTTGAAGGAGGTCTCATTATTGGGCCATATCACCACAACCAATGGGATATATGTGGATCCCTCCAAAACAGATGCAATTGATGGATGGTCGAGGCCAACATTGATAACGGATATCCGTAGCTTGTTGGGGTTAGCTGGATATTATCGACAATTTGTGAGAAATTTCTCATGATTGTCCAACCCTCTTACCAAGCTAAATCAGAAGGGATTAAAATTTTCTTGGAGTTATTAATTTGAAGAAATATTTAAGGAATTGAAAATGAGGCTTATTACTGTGCCCGTGCCCACTTTATCCACAAGTGGAGAACTTTTTGTGGTATTTAGTGATGCTTCAAAGAAGGTCATGAGATGTGTGTTAACGCAAAATGACAAATTCATTTCCTATGCTTCAAGGAAATTGAATGTTTATGAACAGAACTATCCCACACATAACCTCGAGTTGGCTGTAGTGATCTTCACTTTAAAATTTTGGCGGCATTATCTATTTGGGGAGAAGTGTGAAATATATACAGACCACAATGGCCTCAAGTATATATTCACATAGAAAGAGTTGAACATGCGCCAAAAAAGTTGGTTAGATCTGATCAAAGTCTATGACTTCTCAATCCATTACCACCCTGGGAAAGAAAACAAGGTGGTGGATTCCCTAAGTAGAAAGGACCCAGCAATTCTATCATTATTGTGAATTGAAAAGGATCCAATATTCTTAGATTTTATGAATATAGACATGGGAATCATAAATAAGGGAACATCATCAATCCTTTCACAAATTATTTCTCAACCGTCACTTTTCGAAAGGTTAAAGGATTTCGAAAAGTATGATGTGGGAATTCATAAAAAAGTGGAAACTATAGGAAAAGGGAAATCCTCAGAGTTTAATGTTAATGGAGAAGGAATTGTGAGATTTGGAAAAAGAATATATGTTCCATCAAGTCCAGAACTGAAGAAGGAACTTTAGGATGATGCACATAGTTCAAATTTCTCTATTCACCTAGAAAGCACAAAGATGTATTGAGATCTCTGAGATCCTTATTAGTGGGATAATATAACGAATGAGATCGCTGAATATATATCAAAGTGCCTGTTGTGTCAGCAAGTGAAGGCAGAGAGAAAAAAATCTAAGGGAATGATGCAACTATTGCCCATATCAGAATTGAAATGAGAGAACATCACCATGGACTTTGTCACCAGCCTTTCGAAGACATATAAAGGTAACAATGCCATCTGAGTTATTATGGATCATCCTACAAAGGATACTCACTTCATTGCTATTCGGGAGGATTTCTCATTGGATCAACTGGCACGGATATATATGAGGGAGGTGGTAAGGATTAATGGAGTACCACTATCTATTGTGTCCGATCGAGATCCAAGATTCACCTCTAAGTTTTGGAAGAGTCTTCAACATACTCTAAATATTGAACTGAACTTTAGTACGGCCTATCACCCTCAAACTGATGGCCAATCTGATCAGACTATCCAAACACTTGAGGGCATGTTGAGAGCGTGCTCAATGGACTTTAAAGAAGGATGGGATCTATATATTCCCCAGGTTGAGTTCACTTATAATAACAGTTTCCATTCGAGAATCCAAATGGAACCCTATGAATCCCTTTATGGGAAAAGGTGAAGAACAGCGGCGTGTTGGGATGAGGTTGGTGAACATAAATTGGTTGGACCAAAAATGGTCGAAGAAATGGTGGACAAGGTGAAAACCATTCAACAGTATATCAAGGTAGCCCAGAGTCGACAAAAGAGCGAAGAAGATAACCGTAGATGAGACCTTGAGTTTAAAGTTGGACACATGGTATTTCTATGCATATCACTTTGGAAGAAGTTCATGAGGTTTGGAAAGAAAGGGAAGTTAAGTCCAATGTACATCGGCCCCTTTGAGATTCTTGATCCTGTCGGGGTTGTGGCCTATCGACTCGCACTTCCACCTACCATGGATAAAGTACATGATGTATTTCATGTATCCCTCTTAAGGAAGTATATATCAGAACCTTCACATATTCTCTCTTCATAGGTGGTACAGTTATAGGATGATCTTTCTTATGAGGAGCAACCAGTGAAAATATTAGATCGTAGAGAAAAAGTTCTACGAAATAAGGCAATTCTCCTCGCCATGGTGTTGTGGGGAAACCACAAGTTTGAAGAAGTGACATGGGAATCGGAGTAAATGATGAAGAAGAGTTACCCACATCTGTTTTAGTGAGGGAAAATGAAATTTCGAGGTCAAAATTTCTTAAGGGGGAATATTTTAATGACCCAAACTTTCATTAATGGAAATCCCTCTTAATCTAATTAAATGTCTCTTTATGTAAAATGTTTATATAAAATGTCAAATTCTTTGGTTTTATGTTTTTAAATTTTAAAATATTTTTAAGAATTGTGATTGTTGCAAATATAGTTGTTGAATAGTGATCACATGATTAGTATAAATATAGGGATTTAACAAATCCAATTTACTCAGAAAAAGGAAGTGATGACCTCATCCAGTAGATGTACCCCATATGAAGCCCAGTTGTTAGATCTCAGAAAGGAGGTTGCATCTTTGGACTTTTCTCTTGACCAAGCCCAAGATGAGCTTGAATATGTTATGCTCGAGCAGGACTACCTGTGATAGAATTAGAAGTTGATAGAGATTACCACCCAAGTAATGTTATCTTAGCCACCCCAAGAGTCGGTCACCATCGCACACCTTACTCTGCGGTCTTATGCGAGTGTTATAAGTGGTTATGTAACAAGACCCTAGTACTATGGTTATGTACATTATTTTTTTATATAATAATGAATATACTTTCATTTTATTATAGTTACCTTGTAAATAGTTTTTAATACACAAATAGTATTTTTAGTTAATGTTCAACTAAGACATCTATTTTGATGAATTAATGGATTTTTGAATTAAATAATATTTTAATAAAATATTATTATTATTATTAAATTAATTTTTATTAAATATAAATGATTTTATAAATTTATGAATTCAATTGTAATTTTTATTAAGGTTTGAAATCCATTTTTGTCAAAATCCATGAATTTTCGATAAATGTCGGGTTTTATTTTAAAAGTGAAAATTAAAATTTTTAGAAAATTATTTAGATAAAATGAATATTATTTCTGGAATCAGGATGTCTAAATTATCCAACGGTGAATTTTTCATCACTTTCTGAGACAGTCAAATATTTGGGTAAAAATTATATACCGTTTAAATATATAATCTGTTTTATGACATCATAATGACCCGATAGTGATGTAATAAAATACTATAAACTTTATGTTTGTACAATATATGTTTTACCATTAAAATAATGTGATTTTGGGTTTTTTTTATTCTTTTACAAATCTTTAGTGGACCCTTCAAGACTTATTAAACATTTTATCTTTTTAAATTGTTTTCCTTGGGAGTGTGACTCACCTCCACATAAGCAACCCCATTATTTTAAGAAGTTATTACTTTGGCCTTATAAAATATCTTTTTCCACTTCCCTTTTCTAAAAACCATGGGGAAACCATGGGCTGGTTTGTGGTTTGGATTAGTTTAATGTGAGGGTCCCAAACCTAAATAATATAGAATTCTCTCACCTTTTCTATATAAACCCACCCAAGTTCCCACTTCCTCCTCAATATAAGCCTTTTTAATTTGTTCAACCTCTTCCCTACTCTCTCTATAATCCTTTAAATGTACCTAAATCTCCCAATAAGCCTCTATCAATCCTCTATCAGGCCTTTGGAAGCACACTTCTAAGTAAGGGCTTTTCTTCCTTTCTCATTTTTGTCCAATTTTCTTAATGTTGTTATGCACTATTAATTTCAATTATAAATGTGAGGTTATGGTTTCACACCTCCCCCATACTTTCCTATTTATGTTTTAGTTATGATATACCTCTCTCTCTCCCAATAAATTCCTCTCATGTACACCTGTTACTATGCCGAAATTCTGAAAGGAATTTATCTCTCCTCACTTACATTCAAGAAATTCTTTTGTATAATGAATCTAAATTCCATTAAAAAAATTGGGACATATATCTATATGACCCCATTACTGTAAATTTTGTGTACATATTATGAGAACCCCCTTTCTCACTCATCGGCCATTTTTATGAATTCTTATGTCACGCTGTTATGCTGCCGAAATTGCACCGATTTTCCAAGCCAATGTCACTGTGTAGTGAATACCATGCCCATTTATCTATCAAGGGTGTTAAACTGTGTGAACATTTAATTATTGATTATAAAGTTTCATGTATAAATTTCACATTCCTTATTCATGTAATAAATGATGATGTTTTATTAATCCATGTTATATGTTTCATGTGGCACACTTATGCATGAAATGAAATGTTTAAGAAGGGTGAGCCCTTATAGCACTCCAATGAATTGGGTAAAGTATGGTATCATGATACGTCATGTGAAATGGGTGTTCACTCGTGATAATTCAAGTGAAATTACGTTTTACTTGTGGTTCATGTTCAATGAGGGTTTACTCATGCTCCATGTGCAATGAGACTTGGCTCATGCTAATTCTATGTTAAGTGTTGTTGCCACATTTCCATGTTATGATTATCATGATTTATCATGCCTTTATGTTTATGTTTCTCTTTTTCTCTATTGATATTCCTATTTTATAACATGTATTGTTTTCCTAATGTTATTCCATGATTATTCCCTTACTGGGCTTTATAGCTCACCCTTTTCTTATGCATGTCCTCAGGTAATCCCATGCAATGCTAAGTACGAGGGAATGTAGTGGTCATGTAAAAGAAGTTTTCAATGAAGATGTTTTATTTCATGTTTAAGTTGTTATGTAATGATCCTAATCCCCAAAGACACTATACCTATTTATCTTCTATGTTGTATCAAGTGTCGTTTATGTAATAAATTATGTTTAATTGTGTAATAAATGATTAGGGTTGTCATATAGAGGAGTTCTTGGAATATTTACAAACACTTTATAATGTCTTAAACAATGACTATGATGAGATAAAAATTCAACATATGTTTATCTTTATGATATTAATGAATTTTGAAAAAAATTGTTAAAATTGAGTTTAAGTATTTTTTAATAAAGGGGAATATAAATGAAACTTCAAGAATCATAATATAAACTCTATAATATTTGAGAAGAATCTTGTGAAAAGAATTTTGTTGTAGATCTAAAATTTTGAGTTTTAGATAATTGGAAAAACTGTTTTGAGTTGTCACCCAAAATTATAGAGTTTCACCTATACAAATTGGTGAAATAGTATGGAGTAAGAAGTGGAGCATTTTCATACTTGTAGATAATTGGAAGTACTGATGAATTTGTTTCGTGAGAATCGAACTAATATTATTACCTGGTTTAAGAATATTTCATTAGATAAAGTTGATTTGAATAAAGATCCACCAGATGAAGCATCATTCGAAGAAGTAGATGCATAATATTGAGATTGAATTATAAAATAGAGAGGCGTTGAACTAAAAAAATAAAATTTTGGTACATAAAACAGATCATGATGGACCAAATTATAGTGAGGTGAATCAGATAGAGACTCATTGGAAAGTTACCCAACAGATATAGAGTATACTAGAAAAAGTTGATCAGATGAACATTGATAAATATATTTTATAGATAATTTTTATTAAAATTAAATATCTATAATATCTAGATATTTATAATATTGGGAGTAAGTTTCAAGTCTAGTAGACTCTTAAGAGAGATATTGATGATCTTGAATACTGTACAAAGGTAAATATGAAGTCGTTTGATTGTAAAGGAGGAGATGATATTTCTATAGTTCATCATATAATAAAAAGGAAATATATTATAGATCGGGATATAAATAAGTACTAAAAAGTCTTAAATATGGGGGGCATCACTAGTTGTGACTTCAAGTGAATATAGTTAGGATAGTTGGATGCTATAACCAACAGTGGGAAAAGAGCTAATTACTGAGGGTTATAACCAAGGTTACCTAGAGGAATGATTACTGGGGAGTATAACAAATTTTTATCCATGCCTTTATAATCCAAAAATAAGTTCTCACATAAATACATGTTAGTAGGGAAAACCAATATGTAAAGGAGTATTTCTTTATACTTAACTTTGTTAATATAATCTGTTTATCTCTCCATATATTTTTACCATACAAAAGGTGAGGTTGAGATTTATATTTAAGTGGATTTTAACTCTTACAAAAATTCATAGGATAGGAATATT
Organism: Viscum album; assembly: GCA_963277665.1. NCBI lineage: Eukaryota > Viridiplantae > Streptophyta > Magnoliopsida > Santalales > Viscaceae > Viscum > Viscum album. Next base: position 295,958,822 of record OY728145.1, on the reverse strand, counting down.
TACTTAATAATTGAATAAATCTATTATAAAATAAAAATTGATCACTGATTTAGCACCCTCCCCACTCCCCCTCAATTATTCTACATTGATTCAGGGAACTTCATAGATGTCATGGAATGAAAATCCACAAGTGGTGGAGCTTTTATAAAAAGAAATAAATTGTGTTTCATAATAAAGTATGAAGAAGAAAATTGTATCCTTTATTAAATTAAATGAATAATAAATTTCATTTTTAAGGCTTGTACAATACTGATGTGAATGAAGTATCAATTGGAAGATATTGGTGAAGAAAGTTTATAACCAAAAACAATTTATTGTGAAAGATAGAGTGTCATTGAGTTAATAAAGAACTTATTATGAAATAATTGCATGAAATAAAATGATATAATTTAATATTTTATCAAGGATATGGTGGAGCAAGGAATTTTATTTTTTTATAATTCAACATCAAGTGCCAAATATTTTAACAAAACCACTTGTTTCAATTGTGTATGATAAGCATCATTTCAACCATAGAGTTCAAAAAACTTCTCCAACTAAGGAGGTTTGAGTAATAACCTACCCCCACTATACGTGATAATTTACTTGGATGTTTTATGTATTTTAAGGTGTTTATATTTTATTTAGTATAGTAAGATAGGAGAGACACACTCTATGGGGAATTGATAGTATAAAGAAGATATTGTTTCATGAATTTTCAAATGTGATTATAATTGGAGTAGGTGAAACCTTTTGAATTTTTCTATCAAATGGGAAGGATGATTTTCAGGGGAGAGATATATGTTAGGTATATTAGATGGAATGATTAAAAAATAATCATGGAGAAATATAGGATTGATAACTATATCCAAATGGGGTAATACTGCAACCATAAGTTGTAATTTTTAATCTTTTGTAAATTAAAAATTCAATAGAAAGTAAAGACGTTCCAGAATTCATGAGTTTCTCTAGAAGATGAATAATTTTAAGCACAATTTTTTTTATTAATATGTTGTTTTATATATTTTTATAAAAGTTCAGTTTTTATAAAATTAAATAAGAATTCTGATAAGGAATATTTTATTCTAAAAGATATTTTATAAGTGAATTTAATGTTGTTCCATATGTAAATAATGATGGTGATTTACAAGATATATAATTTATCCAAACCCTATATTTCATAAAAAATTAACAAAGTCAAGAAGCTCCCAGTGTATATAATATTCATTAACCTGATACATAAGGTTCATTTATTGGATACGTAAGGGTTTCCTTGTTACAGAGTATATTGGATATGAAAAATGGTAAAGACTCATACAAAAGGAAATAAAAACATAATATGTCATGGTAACTAGTGTTGAAGATATTTCATTCTAGAAAAATATAAAAGATTTTAATTACACTGGGATACATAAGGGTAATTTATATTCTCTAAATGATACATAAGAGTCACTTTGTGATGAGTAGACTTAGTTTGGAAAAATGATTAAGGACCGATATATAAAGGTTACCATGCTAACAAGTAAAGTTCATTAGGACAATATGTAAAGGTCATTGGGACAATACATAAAGGTAACTAGGCAAATACATAATGGTTTCTTATAAGAATTTAAAAATTTCTGGATATGTAAAGGTTATATAAAGGTAGCTAAGATAATACATAATGGTTACCTACTAGAATTTGAAATTTTCCCAATATATAAAGGTTATTTTACCAATAATTCAAGGTAACAAAGTGATATATAAAGGCTATTGGGATAATATGTAATGGAAAAAAAGAGTATACATAAGGTTTCTCTAGAGATATGACACATATGTAATTATTTTTCCTTAGTCATTTGAGGTAAAGATTTGATACTAAGGAAATACATAAGATTTTATTTTTTAGAATTCATTATCCCACCATTGATTATGATATAAATTATAAATCATAATATATGATTAACAATGTGTCTAGTCATGGATGTGCCATGTTTTAATTACTAAAATCTATAGAATTTGAATACTATTTATTTTTCATCACATTACAGTTATTTAGAGGTTATAGAACTAACTTCCAAAACATAAATTGAGTTAAATAGTTAATATTTACTATAATATGATCTAAGAGATGAGCAAAAGTAGATGAAGTTCAAGGTAGATTGTTGCTTGAGTTAAATTTGAAATTCAAATGTACTAGTTAGAAATGGAGGGATGTTCATGGAACAAACCAAGGATAATATTTCTTGATAGATATATAATAAAATAAAAATATAAAAATATAAAAAGGGGGTAGAGAGTTTTTAAAAAGGATAAGGAAGAAGAAAGTGGGATTTTTTGAATATATTGAATTAAAGAGTGGGTTATGGGTAGATTAAATCCTATTAAAGATTAGATTTGGAAGTGAAGAGATATTTTACATTCTTGTGAATATTATGAAGTGAAGAATATAACATCTTAGAGAAAAACCATTATTCCTTGGTGTTATTTTTTATATATTTATTCTTGTTATTTTACCTTTATGTTGACTTTATCATATCTTGCAACACTCTTTAAAAGTAGTGATTGGAAGAGAAGAAGAGGTTATAAACCTTGGATAAGCAGTAAACTTTTCTTAAATATTTTAATCACATAAAATTGGTGTAATAATTAATTGGACTACCAATACATCATTGATATGTGAAACTTGGATATATCCTGGAGTGGGTAAACTAAGTAAAACCCTTATATCCAAGATTTTTATTTTTACGTATTTTTTTGTGTTTGGGTGTGATCATTGTGGAAAATTCATGGTACATTTTCAAATATGATGACAACATCAAGTCAATCATGAGATAATAATAAATTTTAAGTCACCCTAATTCACCCCCCTCTTAGGGTATATATTGTAGTAACTTGGGTTATAATAAGTGGTATTAGAGCCATGGGTTATTTCTTAGTGAATTTTTTTAAAATGTTCTCAACATGCAAAATGTTATTAATTTAAAGGGAATTACCCTATTCAATAAATTAAATTTTTATTTGTGAAAGAATATAGTAAAATATAATTTATGATCTCTTGGGATTGATGTTTACTAAGCAGTAATTCATGGGATTAAAGTAAGTTATTTAATCAAAATGTCAATGTTGGAAATAGATAATAAATTATTTAATAATGATGAAAATGCTTTGAATTTATTTCCTATATCATTTTATAATGATTAATACATTAAATTAATGAGTTTTATAGTATCAAATTGAATTGGGGACAATATTGTAACATTTATAAAAGTGAAAGTAAAGTGAATGAGGAAAATCTACATATTCTTAAAACAATATTTGATAATTTGATGATGAGTTCATGTGAAAATATTGATATTCACATGAACCAAATTATTAAAGTAGTCATATATATTCATATACATATTCATGAGATGAAATTTAATTATATATTAAAGAATATATAATGTATATCACCACCAATGTACAATCCAAGATATCGGCACTTGAATAAGTAAATATTAAGGAATTATCTCTTACGTATTTTCCTAAAAAACTAGTTTCATATGAGATTATTTTGAAGACATAAATATATTTAAAAAGTAATCAAAAAATGGATTTCAAATCTACAGAAAAATAATGTATTCAAGACACTAAAATTTAATAAGATGTTAGTAATGGTTTCTTATCTCTTGTGGAATTAATGTTTAAGATAGGAAAATGAAAATTCAAGGGTAATCTACCTTTACCCTATTTTTGTTATTTAAAGGTTAGTAAAGCATTTTTAGGTGTCCAAAATTTTATGATGAGAATGGTTAGTATGAATTCACACACAAAAAACAAATAAGTTTTATCCTAGAAGGAACTTTAATTAATGTAATTCAAGTGGATATAATTTTTATAGAAATATTATAGTAAGAACATATGAATATGATACTAAGTAATATCCATTAGAAGGTGTTTATATAGATTTTATCTTAGATATAAAATATAATATAATAGTTACAATGATGAAATATAAAGTTTAAGTATTAGATAACGATCAACTGAAGGGATGTGATTGTCTCATTGTAGAATTAGAAAGGTAAATTGAGTATATTTACCTAAAAAGAAATAATAATACGAATATTAGAGGATTTATGAAATAATTATCAAGTTAATTTAAGAATCTTGAAGTAGAAATTGATTTCATAGATAAATTTATGAAAAAAAATGAAAATAATCAAGTGAAACCTGGAAAAAAAAGTGAACTAAAGGTTAAATATTGAGGAATATGTTAATATCATTTTTGATCTTAGTATATATATCAAGAAGAAGACTAAAAATATTGAAACACACTGAAAGGAATTTTTATCTTTTTTAAAGAAGATTAAATCTGAAATATATACATATGGATTAATAAATAAGTTATAGTTTGGAAAGTTATCTAATAAAGTATAAAAGTGAAGGGATAAAGGAGGTATAAAAATTTTTGAGGAAGTATTGAATGCTTAATGACCCAATTATATATATAAAATTACTCTTGTATATTATATTGAAACATTAAAAAGGTAAAAAAATTGAGGAGAAATTGGAATAATAAGATATAAGAAGCTTCTCAGTCATTAAAAACATATCAATTATCAAGGAGTTATACAAAAACTAGGTATATATAGGGAGATGAAAAAACATGATATTCCCTTTGAAAAAATGTTATTTTTGTGGTTAACCTGGCTACATGATGTTGTATTACAATGAATTCAATATTTACTTGAAATTAGAAGAAATTATAAGCTAGGAAAGGTGAATCAAAACATATCCTTTATACTAGAATAGAAATTCATTTAGTGGATATTTTTTAATTTTCTCTTACCTTTGGCATAAAGATGTTAATTTTAGGAAAATAGTGGAAAATATTTATATAGAAGTGAAATAAGAATGGAAGTAAGTTAATTAAATAAAAATCATCTATGAAACCAATTTTACTTATTGTAAGAGGAATAATATGATTTGATAGTTTTTTTGAAGAAAATGAGAATAAACTAACTTATGTATCGACCCATTTTGGAATTTCATGGAAAGAGAAGAAGATAAAGATGAAGGAAAATGTATTATTTTATATATATATTTAAAGGCTATAAAGAAAATTAATAAATGGATTATTGATATAATGTTCTCATATCATAAGATATGTGACATTAATTTTATCAATCATGTGAAAGGAATTATAAATATAATGTTTTGGATTAGAAATTATAGGGATATAAATATTAAAGGAAATGTAAAAACTTATTTTCCCAAAGATGAATTGAATAATACTAAAGTTCTCTGTATTGATGGTATTTGAAAAAAAATGAGTGTGATTCAGCTATGTGACTCGATATTGGAAGTTACATTCAACTGGATAGGTTTGTATATCAAAGTAAATACCAGAAACTCACCAATTTAGGAATGGAGAACAGATTTCAACTTATATCAGGTGCGAAGAAATTATAATATTTATCTTCTTACTATTGAATAGGAAAATAGTCTATTGAATCAACATCAAGATAACATTATTGAGCATAGTATTGATAAATTATCAAATTTGAAATATTATATTCATGTAATTTTATTGAATGGGAACAAAGGAAATATTTTTAATGCATTCTATAGGGGGGAAATGGTGAGAAACCATTACCATATAAATAAGAAGTAACCATCAAATGACTATGGTCTTTAAATATGTGTGTGGTCCAATCAATCAATACCTAAATTAAGAGGATAGATAATTAATTTTAATTATTGATAAATATACCAGGATTCGATGCGTTATGTTTTTATATTCTAAGAGAGAATTATTAAATTACACCACAAGATTCTGAAGTATACTGGAGAATAGAACTAGAAGAATAATGAAGACTCTATAGTAAAATAATTTAACTGGATACACTTATACTGAAATTGAATTTGAATGTGAAAAATTTTCATGAAGAGGCACCTCTGAGTGGCATCATCCTCTCTGTTCTTAGATAGGGTTCATCTTCCATAATGATTTAGTGGGGGGAGGCTAGTATGCTTCCTCTTTGGAATTACCTTCCCCTATCTAGCTTCTACACCTTCTGCTTGAACTCTCCCTTCATATCATCCCCTTTTGATTGTAGTTTTCTCTCACTCTAGTTGGTTTTCCTTTTTTTGAGAATTTTAGATTCTCTTGTTATGGTTCTAAAGTTCTTGATGGTTTGAAGTTTTTTGCCACAATTTTTTCTCATTTCAGTCATTGGTTTCTGATTCCAATGGTAGAGGGTGTTTTTTTGGGTTGTTCATCCCACCTAATCGAGGCCCAATCTGCATCTATCTCTTCTCTAGATTTAGGTTCCATTTCTCGACCACATTGTGTTTTATTGTGATGATTCTACAGGAGTCTTTAAGATGTGTTGAGCAAGTAGTAAAGTTTTCTAGGAGGCTTGATTGACATTTGTTTTCTGCTTTGCAGTGAATGTTTTTTGATGATTAAGGTCATAGATTGTTGGATTATCTATCTTTATCAATGTTTTCTTTCTTCATGGTCTATCGATTCTATTTATAAGTTATTCCGAAGTGGTGGATCTCGTGGAGGTTTAGAGATGCTATTTTGCGCGTTTTAGTGTTCCAGGAGGTGTGGCCTTATAGATGGTGTTCATGATGGTCCCAGTAATTGTACTACTGGTGGTAATCCCTGATGGATGGTAAGTTGCGGTGTTGGATGGACTATCTACATTAGTGATGGTAATTTTTATTATACCATCATTCGGTGTGGTTTTGAGTTATGTGGTCCTAGTGGTCCGGTATGACTTTTTTGTTAGGGTTTCAGTGGATCTTCACCATCACGATGGGTGTGGAGGCAAATGATGGGGATCTGGATGTTAGGATTTTTGGCTCGAGGTGGTTCATTGTTCAAGGGTAATTTTTGGGGCTTCAATGGTTTATTTAGAAAAAAACAATGATGCATGGAGGTAGTCTCGATAAGGTGATATAGTGCACTTATCTATATGGTTAGCAGCATGAGGCATTAATTCATGTGTTACTTTTAATATGAATTGTGTGGATCACTTGAAAGGTGATGGAGGGTGTTTTTGTTTGTATTCTAAACTGGGTGTATTGGATGTCTTTTCGTGATATTTCTGAGGTTCCCACTCAACCATACAGTGGTTCTAAAAAATACAAAAAATATGGATTTGGAGTACACTTCTATTGAATTTAAAAATTTTCTAGAGAAACATGGAATAAATCATGATTTTTTAACAATAAAAACTACTCAATAAAATGGAGTTATGGAAAAGATGAATTTAATAGTAAATATTTTGTCCACGAATTTTTTGGTTGAAAGTGGAATCTCACACTATTATTGCAAAGAGCTATACAAGTGGTTTTATATACTTAGAATCAAGAATTGCTTAGTCCTGTAGAAGATAAACCACCATATAAAATTTTATATGGTAATTAACCTCACTAAAATATCTCAAAGTATTCATAAATAACTATTTAATTCAGAATAAAGAAAAAAATCAAGGAATACATATTGATGAAACTAATGATGGAATATTTTTAAGTTACCTTCCAAATATTAAATCATAAAAACAATTCAATAATAGTCTCAAAAAATAGTTAAAACAGTAATTTTAATTTATTCAAATATAAATCTAACAAAACACTATAAATATTTCCAATAAAGAAGTGAGTGAAGAAGATGAAGTGATAAATTTGGATTTGGAATAATTAAATAATTATCTAATTGATATAGATTCTAACGTCGATTCATAGGATGATCATGGTTCTTAAGGAAGTTAATACATCACTAAAATGAGAATAAAAACATTGAAATTGGAACCAATATACATTATTGGGGATAAATATACTCTAAAACATAGTCAAATAATTAAAATATATCTTATTTACCTATTATCAAAGGTTTAACCAAATTTGTTTAAATAGGTAGTAAAGGATGATTGATGGGTAAAATAAATCAATTATGGTTTGGATCTAATCAATAAGAATCAAATATGGGGGGTGGTATAAAGATTAATACATTTGGATCATATTGGTGTAAAAAAATTTAAAAATGGTTTATAAACATAGAAGGGTGATATAAAATAAAATAAGACTAGTATGAAAAGGGTAAACTCAAATTAAAGGATTTCATATTGATGAAAATTTTACACAAGTGGAAATAGTTTAATAAATAAGACATTTCCAAGAATTGGTTTTTTATAGGAAGTTTAGAGTTTTTCAAATAGATTTGGAGACAATATTTTTGAATAGTGTTTTAAATGTATATGTGTAAATCAAAAAAAACAAAAGGATTTCTTATTTGATATGATGATTCAAAGGTTTATATATTGAAAAAGAAATTGTATTCCATGTATTAAGAACCTCATTATTGGTATGTATGGATGAACATGTACCTGATAACATTAAATTTTAAGAGATGAGAGGTTGGTCGCATCTTCTATGTTAAAGTCTTAGATGAAGAGAAGTTCATAGTGATGGTTTATATAGATGATATCATGTTTGATAACAACAAATAGAATTTTATTGATAATTTTACACAATTGATATATTTGGAGATATCAGTTATTGTAGAGCTAACATAATTTCTTGGGTTATAAGTATATAAAAATGGAGGACAAATATTCATCTCATATTTTAAATATGAAACAAAGGTGTTAATGTGGGTAAATTAGTAAATTTAACCTAGATGGTTTTTATGAAATCATAATATTTACCCTTGGGAAAAAAATTTGTGAACTGAATTAATATTTTTTCATTTTTATTCAATAAATGAAAATTTACTCTCCTAAAAATATTAAAATTATTTAAATAAATTAATATTTATTCCATGATCATAGACGATAATATCAACTAAATAAAATCTCAAATGAAAATTATGGCATCGTAGTTCTGTTTAAAATGGGGTGATTTTCTTAGGTGAGGTATAAATTTTGTTCTCAAGCATTAAGCCGTAAACAGAAATTTTTCAAGCCTTTGTTTAAATTTACAAATCAACTAAATCAAAAAAAAATTATTATTCAATTTGAGGGATTAGATACATGGAATTGTAATTACATGGTGGTGATTATGCGGACTTTAGTGATATTTTTGGGATTATATTCTTAAAATGGTTGAATAATCATGATGAATAGATTTAATAATTTATTTTATAAGATGAAATTAAATGATTATTTTGTGGCGGGGGTTATGGAAAAATAAATCCCCCTTTATAACCCCCCTATTCTATTTTCTATTGTAGGAGTATCGTACTAGAATTTAACTCCCCCACCCCTTTAACTTTGCACAATGAACAATGATTCCTCATGTTCTTCACATTATTTATGGTGATGGAGACAATGATGATTGAGGATGTGACATGATTTTCAAACAATAACTTTTTTCCAATGAGGTATGACTTTTTTTATAAACCTCACACCTCCATTAAATTGTATGATTTGATCTTCTTCTTCCCATGATCGAATCAATAAAATTTTTAAGGTGATAAAATGATTAAAATTTAAGAAATTTGATAAATTTGATAAATTACTAAATATTTGTTGGTAAATTTAATCGATGAATATTATCAATAATAATAAAATTAGTTATGATAATAATCAGATATTTAAATATGAATAATATTTATATATATTATTATTTATCTCTGATTTCACATGTAATTAAAATTTATTCCCTGTTTTAAAAATTATTATTTTGTGTATCAAATTATTAGAGGTTTTATTATGACATCAAAATGATAAGGGTTTAAAGAATAATAAAATTAAATATTGAATGGGGTTATTTTTATCAACACTCAAAGAATTAATTTAGAATTTTAAATACCTTATTTTGATTAAGGGATCTTGATTATTTTTTAATTTATTTTTTATATTATGTTATAGAAATAAAGATTAATCCTCCAGGTTTATCAAAATTTTTAATTCAAAAAAAATCATGGTTTATTTTTCTAATAAGTTTTGTTTATGGTGACGATTATTATTACTATTATTCAATCAGAAAATATTATTTTATAGATTAATTTATAAAGGAATTATTATTTTTATTTGATAATCAAGAATCAAATTTCTTTTCATCCATGCATTCATTATTCTTTGTTAAAGAAGTTCACGAACTCAGTTTTTAGGGTGTCTCAATATTCACCCCACCACTATTAGTGATACTTTTTATCACATCATCATGATTGGTTTGTTTTAAACTATAGGGACTTATATTATTTTATGGATAAGGATTTGGGTTTCTTCGATAGTGGAGTTGTGGTAGATGATTGTGGTGATGGTAGTGTTCATAGTGATGAAACACAGATTCTATCATTCTAGAACTTTTTTGATAACACAATGTATAGTCGTATGTCACATTCTTTGTATATTAAAATTTAAAATTTTTTATTTTCTTTAATTCCATATGACATGTACCCATGAGAATCTCATCATGTATCTCAGAAATCACATCAGATAGGGTTTTCACTGAAAATTAAATACTTCAAGTCATGGGACTCCAAGTCATGTGTCGTGTATAATAGGAATTAGTGATTTGATATGTAACCATGTAAATTATATATCAGTAATATAGATCCAAATGTTATGTTTCCCCTTCACACAATCCACTTATAGCGGCTAGAGTGGTTCACCTTATATAGGCTATACTTGCTGAGTAACCATATTGACTCACACGCCGTGTAATTCCAATGATGTCATGTGTAACTATAAAATAAAGTTAGTGTGCATTAAAAATACATGTTGTCAAGTGTGAATACCCATATATTCTATGTACCATATTATAAAGTCCATGTATATCCACCTCACATGGATTTAGCAATGTTTTTACCTGATCAACTTACCCAAGAGACCCTATACATTGTGTTCCCTACTAAGATGCATCATGTACTAGTAAGATTATGGTGTTCTTCGCATATTTTCCCCCAATTTTCATTTTTGGATGCATGAGTAGTAAATTCTTAGTTTTCTTCCTCATAAGACACGATGGAATATATATCTTCATCATTTTTTTGTATTATTAGAGTTCAAGAATATGTAATTTCAATGGTATGTAGAGATGATGATGTGAGTGGGTGGATGATTACATCAAAATAATAAAGTTTGAACCCTATTAGTAGCATATTATCTCTAGGATGTGGTTCCTCCATGTATATAGTAGATTAGGTAAACCTCTAGTAATAACGGAGTGTGGATCCTACACTCATATAGTTAGAAAACCTCTCAACCAAAGTACATTACATATTGTGGGGTGTGCATCCTTAATATGGGTTGGTAACCCTCTCGTCTGAGGTGTTTAACAGTAATTCATAGGCCCCTATTATAGATTCTACTAAATGATGATGTGGATTTGAATCATGTGATATAGGTTGGGTTTTAAAAAGTGGGTTCAACCACAAAATCAGCACACAATGCAACAAAGAAAATTTAGGTAAATCATTGACCAAGGGACATGACCCCACGACCATGCCGCAAACCCCTCTCCACCCTTACAACCCCATCCGAGCATGGGGATCTATTTGATAGGTTGGGTTTTATGGTAGATACAATGTATCATCATTTTTGGATGTCTTTGGGGTTTGAAGGGAATTTTAGGTCTTTATATCTTCCATCTAGAGATAGTTTACACCATGGTGTTGACTGTGATAATTACACTACTACAAATATGGCTTATAATAGCACTAAAAATGGCCTTTAACAGCGCTAAAAAAGTGCTGTTAATCTCGGTGAAGATAAAGGGGGTTCCCTTTATCATCGCTAAAAATAGCGCTGATAAAGGGGGACTTTTATCAGCGCTAAAAAAAGCACTGATAAAGGTAATATTTATCAGCGCTATTTTCAGCACTGATAAATGTATAATATATCAGCACTATTGTGAGTGCTAATAAAAACTACCTTTATCAGCGCTCAAAATAGCGCTGATATATTATCCATTTATCAGCGCTTAACTAGCGCTAATAAAGGCCAAAAATCCTATCCAAAACCAGAACCTGCACAGAACCTGCCCAGCACCTACACACATTACAGCACCTGCACATAGTCCAAACAAAACCTATACACAGCACACACAACACCCACACACAAATCATAGAAGAACAAAAAATGATACATACATTTACTTGAAATCATGAATACAAAACAACACACTTCTATATACATTTCAAACAATGTTTAATTTGGTTACAACTACATTTATCCAACAAACAGTTAAAAAACAATGATGTTCCATCCTTTTTGCATCCATCCACTCTAAAAAATTGTTGTCCATGGCGGCAGTTTCCGAACAAAGAATTCGAACTGTGGAAAAATATTTCACCTACATAATAAAACAAATATTATGTTAGTAATACAATAATGAAATAAATAATGGGGTTGCTAAATGGAATTATACTAGTGAGGCACAAAACCTAAAATAACCAATTATACTTGTGAGTCAGAAAACATAAAACAAATATTATGTCCCCCCATTCCATAAAAAAGAAGAACCCCTTCCCCCTTCCCCAACACACCCCCTACACACTGCCCACCCCCGAGCACACCCACTACCCCTACACACTCCCTGCCCCCTGAACACCCCCTGCCCCCTTCCCCAGCACACCCCTGCCCACTGCACTTCCCCCCTGCCCATTGAAAACCCCCCTTCCAACACCCTACATATTTCAAAAGAACCTAGGACACCCCCTACCCCTTCCCCCTACCACTTTTCCCCCTTCCCCCTCCCCCAGAAAACCACCCCTGCCCTCTCACCCTGTCCCCTGCACATCATAAAGAAAATACCATGTATGGAAATTGTGCTCAATTTACACTATACACATCATATATATCAACACATTCTCATGTACTTTCATTAAATGTAAATACACATATATAGAATCTCTATATCTCATAAGAAAACCCTCTTTGAAATTCACAAACACATTAAATCCATTTGAAAACACCCATCACACAACTTTCTCATTTCTTCAGACGCATTTAAAGGACTTAAGCATGAAAATCCACAAGAAATGCAACTGCATTCATTTTAAAAATAACTTTCAAGTCTATACACACCCCAAATTCCTTTGATAACACATTTTTAACCACACAAAAATTTCATATAGTACACTTATCAAGCAAATACAGGATAATAAAATCATCATATAATGTAAAAGCATGGAATCACCTACATAAAGTGTGGAATCTTCCGAAATCTGCTGGAAAACATAAAACCACACCTCCACAATACCTTAATAAGGACTGATTAAACAATAATATACTATATTAATGGAAACCCATGTTTAACTTGTAGTATTCCATGAGTTTAACATCCCACAAGGATAGAGGGTCATGATTTAATGTCTTATAGAGATGTAAGACCTAGGTGGATCAAAACACTTATAAAGGTGGATCAGGTAGGTACATCTCTGGGAGGGAGCACCTGGAATGTTTACCTGATAGATGGATCAAAACACCCAATGAGGTCTGACCCAAGTGTGGTGCATCCCATAAAGGTAAGGTTTCTCTTTTTTAAGAATTATTCAGATGCCACTAAGGGAAATACAAGAGGAAAAATAAGCAAAGGTGTACCCCAGTGAGGGGGTCACCATGGTTTACCATTGGTTGGGATTTAACCTCATGGAGGCTTCCTACGTACCCTATTTAGAATACATGGATCAAAACCCATATATTTAAAAGCGGTATATTGTGGGTATTACCCATTGTTAGATTCCTATCACACTAGGAATACTCTTTGTTGGATGAGTATGGGTCTTGTGGGGCTTATGCATTGTTAGATTCTCAGGTTCTTCCAAGAGTAGCAATGGGATGAATGGGACATACGTGCTAAGATGGACCATGTGAATGGCGTGATCCTTGTAAAGAGGCATGAGGCACAAAAAACATGTGGAGATGTCTGTAAACATTATTTATGTTGGCCATGGGGCTTATCAGACTCCCCATACCTTCTATAAACACCTCAAAACATCACGAGGACCAGATTCTACATGATGGTGCATCACAGGGTTGATTCTTTTGAAGATGTACTGGTCGTTTGAGCTTGGATTTCATCTCAACCAGCCTTTACCTTACTTGAATTATCATGGGACACGTATTTTGGTTCCAAAAAATCCCTCAACGATACTGATTATCTCATGCATCTACCTAGAAATAATTGTGCAAGTCAAACAATAACACGTGTGCTCAAATACAAGTTCAAACAAACAAGATACAGAAAATGTTTTGATCCTCGGTGGTTTCATCGTTCACCCCATACGCACTGCACACCATCATGCCTTACTTCAATATTGATTTGTTAAAAGATCAATAATATGAATTCGGAGATAGAAAACATTGAGTAATAAATTAAGATTTCAATACATCGAAGCATTCTCAAATCACTAAAGAAGGATGGAGGATAATCAATGATCATATATAGATAACATAAGTGGTAGGAATTCACCTTCATCTTATTTGTGTACAATCTTCCATCAGGTATGTTTCCCATTCGTTTCTAAACACATGTATATCATCTTCTGAATATGAGTTTTTGCGACAGTCATGGTAGTAATGAAAAAATATAAATACACAAAGGATTAATAAATATTTTAAATGAACACGGAATTATTTTCAAAAATATCTCATCAGGGATGATAGTTTGTTGATGAAATATGATCTCTTTCATAAATTTACAAACATAATAACCACAGTCCTTTCCATTTGTTTTTTTGGACACTACAGAAACATCGACAACAATAAGTAATTTGTTTTGATATGTGTTTGTATAGTGAAATGTTATTATATATACCCGGATACTTTTCCAGTTGTAGATCTTGTAGGCGTTCTCATCCTTATGCCCTGGATTCATTCCATGCATTAGACGATATTGATGCACCGCCCTATCATAACAGAATCCTCATTAAAGGATAACATAAATTATATAACTAGATGTTTAGTTTTAAAATTTTGGATCTATTGTATTAAAAATTAAAAAACACCATCATGCGTGGTCGGTTTGTTTGATATCCATGCGTTGAATCCAGAAAATAAATCTTTGGAGTATCCAAATTGACTGCAATCAGCATCCAATCCTCCCTAAAAATACAAAAAGGAATAAGTAATGAAAGAAATGAAAATATAGTTGATATGATTAAATTTTAGAGTTTTACCCCTGCATCGTTGGTATTAAAAAGAGTCTATCATCTGTAATTTTGTTTTCAAACGATTTGAGCAGGGATGGCATTATTGCAGTCTCTTTAACAGAATCTATTTCATCTTTTGAAGATGTGGTGTGAGGACTAACGAGTCCAAATTTTTGTTCATGGGGAAATCCCTTCAATTGTTTTTCATATATACATCTGCGACAAATATAAAATGTATTTAGTCAAAATTATCATAGTATATTAGCTTTTGTAAAATCAAATCATGAAATCTTACCTCATGTATACATTTACAACTGAGGCACCTAGACATTCATACTTGAGGAGTTCATTTACATTTTCATCACTAATGAAATCTGATATCTCCTCTCCATACATATCTTTTTTGAAAGAAACTATGTGAGTACTGTCGTATTTCAACTTTGTATCCACATGAGCCAGCAATGATATTAACTGTGGATATAGAACGGTTGGGGTGAAGGTGCTCTCAGTAGACCGTTTCAATCGGTTGGTTGATCCTTGAGATATTTTTGAGCTGATATTTAGTTTCACCCCACGGTCTTTGTCATTTTGTAATAACAGTCATTGGTTCAAACCTTTTTTCATTAAATGTTAAAGGTCCAACTTGAAAAATAAATAAGAAATGAATACCTTTTTGTTGACATGTTTTTTTCAAGAACTGTCGGCCATGCGATGAATGTTCCAACAGGTTGTTCAACCGTATGAATGTCGTCATTGTCATTTGGAACAGTTGTCTCGGCACTCGGCTCATTAGCTACGTTAATTAACACTCTAAGATGATCTTTTGGAAGCTGTCTGTTGTGTAGCATGTCGTTTTGTGTATTGAACACCGTAGCCCTCGCTACAAGGTGATGGGTGGGAGTTGATAAATATAAATCATAGTCATTTTCACCCTATGTAATATTAGTACAGGAAATATATTAGTGTCTATGTAAATCACATTTCACAGAAACAATTATTAAAACATTGATTACCTCATCTAAGTCAGGTTTAATAGGGGAATGGCTCACCTCAAAGCTAGTGGGGGGTGGGGCGAGATCGTCACGCACGGGTTGTTGTTGAGTTGTTTCTTCTCTTTGCCTCTCCCCCATCAATTTTGATATCAAATCTCTCTGGTATTGTAATTTTTCTTGAAAAATAGATAATTGTTCTTATAGCTTTTCTATTTTTTCATTTTGATCCTCCGCTTGTTTTTGTTTTTGAAAATAAGTTCAGGGTGTCACCCCAAAACCCACACCTCTGACGCAGCCATACTTTTCTGGCTGCTTCAAGGATGCTGAAAGTATGTCTTCATCTGGTGCGGTTGTTGTTGATTCTTGTGACTATTTCAGATAGAAAATATAGAAAAATAAGTAGTTATTTTAATGTAATAGCAATTTAAAGCAACTCAAATTTATATTATGTCATACTTACACATGTTTCCCACACTTTTGTGTGTTTTCATCTATCAATGTCCCCTCTTTATTTACACGAGCCTCCTTCCATAGCACATGGCGTGGGATGGATATGGCTTTTAATTTCGATTCACCAATCTGTATATAAATAGAGAAACATGGTTATGTGGTTGTTTTATGTCACATTCTAATAGTAGGGTAGATTTAAAAAATGTACAAATTTTTTCTCAAGTTCAGTGTACCACATCCTTGCTTTACGGTAAGGGTACGCTAGTTCTATTGCGCATTTTTTATTTTCATCACTCAGTAGTTGTTTCATAAATAAAAACTGTCAATCAGAGTGATGAATACAAGCAAACGTCAAACAACGTATTACCCCACACAATTTACCTGAAAAGTATGCTCCCCACAATAGTTTCTAAATGCATCCCACGCTCCTTGGGATATCAAGTGTGCGTAAAGAGGAGATGGGTGCGGCTTTATTTTCCCTTCTGCATCTTTAAGATGATATTTTGTTAAAATTGTGTGGAAACCTCTATGAATCCTTCCTGCAACTCTTAATACATATTCCTTGTGTGAGGAATCTACTATAAATTCACTCTGAAATGGATGATGAAGAGTAAGTCAATGTTTTGGTATTTTATTTTATTTTAATAAATTAAAAAAATGATATCATAATGTTACCGTAATCTCTTCCCACATTAGTTTCTTCAGCCCGGTGAAAACATGGTGCCACGACTGTACATCAATCGGCACGGGTTGTCGTGTGACGATTCCAATGAAGCTACTAAAGATGGCTTTCTTAGGGTTAACATGTTGGCCTCGATTATTCCATCCCACCTCAAATTTGATGCCTTTTGCTTTTGCCTTAAGGATTTTGGAAAACACTATCAAACTACGAAGCTCTTGTTTTTTTTCGCTTTCAAGGTTTCATTTCCTACCATTTCCTCAGAAGTATCATCAATATCTTCCCCCGGAGCGCTAGCATCGGCAATGGGACCAGCAGAAACAGGTTGAGAAACTTGTTGTACCTCAGCACTGGGACCAACAACAACAGGTTGAGAAACCTGTTGTTGCTCTACACTAGGACCACCAGCATTTGGTTGAGAAACCGATTGTTGCTCTGCAGTGGGACCACCAACTGCTGGTTTAGAGACCTTTTGTGCCTCGGGATTGGGCACATCAGTAGGTGCAGAAGTCATTATCTGCAGAAGTGATTTAATATTTAATTTAGATTACATAAAAACAGCAGCGATCAGATAATAACATAATGTAACACAATGTATGTTACAATAAACAAATAACCTGATTATTGTACTCTCTTTTTTTTTCATTTAAGGCTAAAGTGATTTGACTCCTCTATCGACTATGTAAATTCCTTCATTGTGGTCTCCTCTGACATACAAAATGCCATCTACATTTGGATCGTTGTGAAATTATTGTGAAGTCTCTATAAAAGGGTCGACCTCTGTTGAACTTTCATCTGACCCTTCAATTGTTTTGGTCGATAACAGAACAATTGACCAATTTCTGTTTGCGGGGTCTGGAACATAAAATACTTGTACTGCCTGTGATGACATTATAAATGGTTATTCTTTCTCTCCTTCCTTACTGAAATCAACTTTCACGAATCCTAATTCATCTATTTTAACAGTAGTCCTGTTATCAACCCACTTGCATTGAAAAATAGGCACTTTGAATTTTGTATAATCCAACTCCCATATTCGTTTGATGATTCCAAAGTATGACATATTCGCATAAATTGGATTTTTTTTCCTTAGCACCGGAAACATGCATCGCCTCAGCCACAAGTGTAACCCCACTATTCTGCATGGTACTGTCTTCATCATGTTCATTAGTATATAATTTATAACCGTTAACTTCATAAGCATTGTAAGATAATACGTACACACTTAATCCTCCGGCCAGCCATTGAAGTCATTCTGAAATTGAGTCTGGATTTTCATCTAACTGCTTAAAAATATGGTCTCGAAACCATCCTATATACTATCGATTATGTGTATCTGATATCCATTTTTCCACCCTAGAAGGATTCAAACGCCTAAGAATTTATTTGTGGGTTTGAACATATGGGTCAACATCGAAACTGTTATGCAAAACGTAAGGGTGGGCCTGCTCCCGATCTGTAATATTGATTGTGACAACCACTCTTCCAGAAATTCCTTCACCCACAAGCCACTCAGTGTGATGAGATTTCGGTAGGCCAACGATTTCCACACCAGATAGGTATTCAGTACAAAATTCAATAGCTTCCTCAACAATATATTTCTCCGCAATACAACCCTCTGGCCGACTTCGGTTTTTGACATACCCTTTCAAAATATTCATATACCGTTCAATGGGGTACATCCATCTATAATGTACAGGACCACATAGTCGAATATCTCTCACCAAATGAACCATTAAATGAACCATCATATCGAAAAATGTTGGTGGGAAGAAGATTTCCAATTCACATAATATGACGGCAATTTCTCTTTCCATAGTTGGCAATTTCACTGGGTCTATAACTTTGATGCATATAGCTTTGAAGAAGAAATAGAGATTCGTTAATGTATGGTGGACATTATTGGGAAAAATGCAACATAAAGCTATAGGAATTAGATCTTGCATAAAAACATGGTAGTCATGTGATTTCAGACCCTTTAATTTTAAATCTCCCATTGACACGATGTTCTTGATATTTTATGAATACCCCTCTAGAACCTTTACGTCATTCAAGAAGTTGCAAAACTGATATCTCTCCTGCCTAGAAACATTGTAAGTAGAAGGAGGAAGAAATGTTAGTTTTTTACCCTTCACCGGTGCCAACTCTTCTCGTATTCCAATCTCAACCATGTCCAATCTAGCCTTAATTCCATCCTTTGTTTTTCCGGGAGCATTTAGCAATGTGCCGATGACACTATCACATACATTTTTTTCAACATGTATAACATCAAGAAAATGTCTGACATATAGACAATTCCAGTATGATCATTCAAAAAAAACTGATCTCTTTTTCCAACCAGTTTTTGTAAGGTTTTTCGAAAACGGTTAACCAAAATTAGTGTCCAAATCTTTCACTTTCTCAAAAAATTGATCACCTGTTAGTGGAGACAGTGTTGTACGTTCCTCTTAACTTCCATCGAATGATGTCATCCAAGATCGGTACTTATGTCATCGGGGTAGAAATCTGCGATGTCCTAGAAACACGGTTTTCAATGAATGTTTCAACCTAATTGACTGTGTACCTTATTCACAAACGAGACACCCTTGAGTTCATTTAATGCTATATCCTGACAAATTTCCATAAGCAGGAAAGTCATTTATCATCCCGTACAACATGGCTTTCAAAGTGAACTATTCATTTTTGTAAGCATCATACATCGTAACACCTGAATCCCATAATATTTTCAAATCCTCGATCAATGGGGCCAAATAAACATCAATATCATTACCCGATTGTTTTGGTCCTGATATAAGCATAGATAACATGATGTATTTTCGTTTCATGCATAACCACGGTGTTAAATTATAATTTACCAAAATAACCGGCCATGTACTGTGACTGCTGCTTTGAAAACCAAAAGGATTCACCCCATCGGTAGATAATGCCAGAAGAAGGTTTCTCGGCTCGTTCCCAAATTCAGGATACTCGTGATCAATTCTCTTCCACTTATGAGAGTCTGCAGGGTGACATAGTTTCCCATATTTAATTCTTGTATCTGCATGCCATTTCAATTGTCTTGCAGTCACCTCACTTCTATATAGGCGTCTAAACCTAGGAATGATTGGAAAGTACCATACAACTTTCGTAGGACTAGAATCATCTTTCTTATATCGGGAAGCACCACACTTTGGGCATTCTTTAAGTGATTTGTGGTCATTGAGAAACAATATACAGTCATCCGGGCAAGCATGTATTCTTTCAGATATCATACCCATCGATCGTAGCATTCGTTTGGCATCATATGTTCGGCTTGGGAGTTCATTATCTTCTGGGAGCATGTCATTCAGGAGAGCAAGTAGTTCCGTAAAACTGGCGTCACTCCACCCATTGCCATCTTTCAAATTATACAGCTTCAATACGGCTGACAATGCTGTATATTTAGTGCAACCAGCATACATTTACGTTTTTGCATGACTCTTTAACTTCTCAAACAATTTTGGGCAATCACAAAGTTCATCTCCAACTGTCCTTGTCATTTCCTCAATACGATCTTCATCATCGTTTACATCTGTAATCATGCCCTCCATACGATCGTCTTCACTGTTCACGCTTCTAATCATATCAGATGATCTATAAAATGTCGTGTTCTCTGAGTCACTACCTAAATTGGTTTTTTCCCCATTTTTTATTCCAACATGTATAACTTTGATCTATTCCGTGATAGATTAGGTGTTCTTCCAACTCCTCTGGACTAATTTTTCTTGAATAACAACAGCATAAACACGGACAAAGGATTTGAGAAGGGTCACATGCATGATCTTCTGCAAACTTGATAAAATATTTCACGCCATCTTCATACTCTTTTGTCAACCTATTGGCATTCATCCATTCTTTATTCATATTCATTGTCTTTATGGGTTCGATCTCAAGAACTTGCCTAATATTATGTTTTAATTAATCAGGTAGCATTGTTTGGGTTTTATAAAAACAAATCATGGTACAAATGCCTTTAAACACATGTGAAATCCATATACATGGTGTGTCCAATAGGGTGAACATTGTGTATGTATAAGATACCTGATTTAATCTGACATATATCAAATTTATTCCAAGTTAGTCTTAAAAAGACTGAATGATGCCTTAGAAAATACATGACATGTGAACAAGAGGAAACAAATGAGTAACAGGAGAAAACAGTAATAAATATGATGCTATCTCAATGTACTCAAGGTGATGATAAGATGTTGGTCAAGATCAACTATGGGTTGGGAGTACACTAATATTTAATTGAAAAAAACTACTAAAAACTGATCCAGAAAAGGATGAAATATCCTATTCAACAAGTCCCTTAATACTACCAATGCATTAGTTAAACCAAAAATCATCGCTAAAAAATCATACAGGCCATAACTACTCCTAAAATCAGTCCATGGTAGGTTCATCGATGTCCAACTCATCTAATGGTATCCTAATGTAAAATCTATCTTGGAGAAGATCATAGAACCTCATAGATGATCAATGTGACTATCAATACGTGGATGAGGATACATATTCATGACTCTCATCAGGTTCAATCTCCAATAGTCCAACAAAATAATAAATACCAATCAACCATCTATTTTAGAGAACTATAAAACCCCATGGTAAAGTATTATTCCATATGAAACCATTATATTCTATATCATCAAATTGTAATTCAAACAACTAATGCTCTTTTGGTGTTATTTTAGAAATTGTGATAGAAACTGAATTTTCTACCAAAACTAACTAGATTATAAAGTTTATATCTTTATTAAGAATCAAATTTTATACCTCATCAGTGAAAACATCCTAAAAATGTACTACCATTGGGGAAAAAGAATCCTACAACATTCTAGCAACATCTACAATATGCCTGACTATTTGAGCCATTACGGTACAGTAAATATATAATTATAACATGATATTTAAAATGAAATGTGGAAACAGGAAATCATACAGACTCCTGATAAACCCATAATACAAAACATATCACCTAGTATGTCTGTCACATATACAAATAAATAAATTAGAAAAAAACATGCTACAAAGCATAAAGGTACCATTAAATACTTACATTGGTCAACTTGTTTTAGAAATTGTTTATCTTCATCCGTGCCTTGTACTTGCACCCATGAATTTGAAGGTGAGTATGCGTACACGATAGTTGACCTTCTTAGAGAAGAGTTTCTGGAAGAGTATAAGAGACATGAAGCAATCAATATCTTGCTATTCATTGTGGAAATCGGCTTGTGCAGCGTGGCCTAAGTTACAATACCTGCAAGTTGTAACTTAGGACGCGTTTCACAAGCCGATTGCCAAATTTTTTGTAGCAACCACATTTTCTCCAACACTCTAATGATCTTCATTTCTTCATGTCTCTTATACTCTTCCATAAACTCTTCTCTAAGAAGGTCAACTATCGTGTACACATACTCACCTTTAAATTCATGGGTGCAAGTACAAGGCACGGATGAAGATAAACAATTTCTAAAACAAGTTAACCAATGTAAGTATTTAATGGTACCTTTATGCTTTGTAGCATGTTTTTTTTCTAATTTATTTATTCGTATATGTGACAGACATACTAGGTGATATGTTTTGTATTATGGGTTCATCTTTGTCTAATCATATAACTATGAGATTATGCTATGTGATGAAAATTAATATGGATCCATCATCATTTCCATTGGGATAATCATTGGGAATCCATATAACCATAAGATTAAAAACTATTTCCTTTGTATCTCATACATAAATATTCAACTCGAAGGGGTAGAACTTACCACCCATGGTAACTCAAAATAAAAAAAAATGAAAAAAAGGGTTGGTTATCCACAGAAGTCATCACACATAACCTTGGTAGACCTCTCACACATGTGAACCATCATAACTAACCAAATACCATATACTTCATCTTAGAGTCAAGATATACCTATGGAACCTATAGGGTATCCAATTCCACATCATTCAAAAACAACCCACTTGTGTTTCTAAATATCAATAACATCTCTTATTTTGACACTCATCACTAATTATGAATCACATCCCTAGACATAATCATAATCTCATTAAGACCACACTATCTATTAAGGAAATCCTTACTGGAATTAGGCTCAAGATATGGTATCATTCCTATCTCACATCTATATTCACTATTTGGTCCTCACACACACAATATATAAATAATATACCAAGGTAATACCATCCATGGAACTCACCTCCCACCTTGAGAACATGAGGAGAAGGAGGACAAGGCGGTGGCGGTCGTGGAAGCGAGGGTGGAGGCGGCAGAGGCGGCAGAGGCGGAGGCGGTGGTGGCGGTAGAGGCGGCAGCGGTCGCGGCAGCGAGGGTGGAGGTGGTAGAGGCAGAGGCGGTCGCGGTAGAGAGAGCGGGGGAGGAGGCAGAGGTAGCGGCGGAGAAGGAGGAGGACGAGGAGGATGAGGAGGAGGAAGGAGGAGGAAGGAGGAGGAAGGAGGAGGACGAGGAGGATGAGGTCACACGGCGAGGGGCTTGGTTCAGCTTCCACGAGAGCTTGACCACGTGAAAGCGAGGATAGCCTGTTAGAGTTATTAAATAAAAACCAACAGAACCTTTATCAGCGCTCATTAAAAGCGCTAATAAAGGTATGTTTTATCAGCGCTAAAATAAAAGCGCTGATAAAACATTCATTTATCAGCTCTTTTTTAGCGATGATAAAGAGCTACCTTTATCAGCGCTAAAAAATGCGTTGATAAAGAACTGCCTTTATCAGCGCTTTTATATAGCGCTAATAAAGGCATACCCCGTTATCAGCACTTTCTATTTAGTGCTGATAAAGTGCAGCGCTTTCCTTGCCCTGTTTTGTGGTAGTTTTATAAGCCTAATTACTTTGTTATATTTTGTTTTTTAGTGATATAATCCATTATAAAGTTGTGTATTAAATACTGTTTTTCCCCATTTTATGTGGTTTTCTTGACCTTAGTGTATATCAATTTTTTCCTCAGGTTTTCCTTGAAATTTTTCATTAGTTCATGGGTTTGAGCTGATTTTTGGGATTATTTTTTACTTTTTTTCATAGTTTTCTACTATGTAAATTTATTCAAACCCATACATGATCCTTAATCACACATGTGTTGTGTTTGTACTAATGTTACATAGTTTAGGAGTTGTCTTTGTGGGTTTGGATCTAGTGGTGCTCAAAAATATATTGCATAGTTCCTGTTGATGGTGTGTGTTGGGAGATTATTTCTAACAGACTTTGTTCCAGTAGAATATATAGTATGAAGGTGTCATCCCATTCCGAGATTTAGAAGAACTTGGTGGTTTTTTTCTTCTGAATTTGTAATAATTTTTATTTATCTTTATGCTAATTATACTAGATAGGTGTGACCCATGCATGCATTTTTATATAGTTCTATTATTAGTATATATATTATTTGTTTTTTGTAAATTATTGTGTATTGTATATGCATTATTGTTACATGTTGTTATAGGATATGTCCTCCATGTATTTTTTAACCTTCTTAGTGCTAGTCTCCATACCCTAACCTATTGAAAGAATTATTGTTTTGGTATATTGAAATTATTTCTAGTCAAGGAGGGCTCCCTATGGTTCAGGTTCAGTTAGAATGGTATAAAATCAATTTGAGTCCAAAGGAATATGTTTGGAGTTTGTTATCTTGTGAGTATACGTATAGGAATTAGATTAGTGATGTTAAGGGATCTTGAATTCTTTTATTAAACAAGGTATATCGACGTAGGGGTAGTGGACAACATATACTTTTTCCTTGACTCTTATAACCATTTTATTTTTCTATAAACTTTATGAATAATTTAAAGGTAAAATAAAGTTTTTACATCCATTATATAGTAGTCAATAATGATCTTACATTATATTATTGAGTCAAATCACATAGATGAGATCGAGTAACTATGGGTTTATTCTACTGAATATAGGTTGTTATCTATATATATATCCATCTCTTATACAGAGGTAGGGTCATGATATGTTTGTTCTATGTTTGATCCCTTTTATATTGATCAGTTGAGTAATGTGACATAGATTAAAAAAAACTATAACATATCCTTAACCCATGCATAAAAGAGTGATCCTTGAATATATTTGCTTAGTGTATATCCATTTATAAACTAGATAACAATTCCATATAATAAATACATGACTACCTATAGATCTAATTTTCTATGGGTGATTCAGTGATTCATTCCTCTTTTGTTTATTGGGTAATAATGATCATTATATGGTAGATAATTGGTTAGAGTTAGAGATTTACACTTCCTATCTATTTGGAACACCCACTCACAATATATTGATTCATTAAATATATTGACCCTTTATAGTGTATCATATATTTTATGGATTCTTATCAAAACTCACAAAAATACTATCTTACCATGATTGGAGTTTTAGATCTTTCTCAGGAATTTCTATTTTATGATGTAATGGATGGCTTAAGTTCATAATATTTTTAACCCACTTTTTCAAGGAAGAATTACTATGACCAATCGCATGTTGTGGTTTGCTGACGAGAATACATTGGATGTGATTTAAGATAGATCCCTTCCCAACTTTATAGTTTGATTGAGGCCTTCTATATGAATTTAGAATTTTGGTTTATGCATTATTACATTACCCACACATGTTTGAGACTTGGGGTATGTTTTTTCAGTTTATATAATCCTAGATATGATGAATATTTTATTTTGAAATAGGATAGTTATTAAATATAAATAGTTATAGTGTTTTAATGGATGGATCTAAAAGTTAAATATGACTTTGATATTATACACTTACCTATTATGAGGCTCTATGTCCTTCCATAATGTTTCTCCTATAAGTGATTTTGTGGGGTAGGATTAGTTAGATATATTAAAAGCCTTTAACTACCTTTTTTACAACCGTCAAGTAATCCTTATCAAACATAGGGTACCAACATATATATCATAGGTGGTTTCATGAAACGGATGCCTTCAAGTGGTTGGTATCTAAAAAATATTCAAAGTTTGAATTATTTTCTCCTCTATAACACATTTTTTTATTAACATCAATGATAAAAATATATTTCATTTTGTGTTTTTGTTTATTAATTTTATATTCTAGTGTAATTCCTAAATAAACCTCTATAGGTAGGGATTCTAACTGGTGGTAATCCTATTTTTACACAAATATTTAAATTCTTGATTCCCTTTAAGTGGGGGAGTGATTCTACAATATTCGAATATGTCAAGTTGATAACTTATGTTATAGTTCCTATATAGATTGGATGGTCTATTATTTTTATAAATAATTTGTAGAAAAGTAGTTTTTCTATCTTTGAGGAATGACTATCATGAAGGTTTTCATTAGTGAATATACTAATATCTCTCCCCATTTATCAAATAGAATAGAAAATCTCAAGGATATGATATATAATTAGTTTATCTATTAGAGGAAAGTTTTAATTGGGATCGTTGTGATGTTTTTTACCAATGGTTCTTATAGGTTGAGTTTATATAAGAGTGTCACTCTATGGGAAATATTAAAATAAGTTTAGGGACATTTTAAAATCCTAATGAATTTTTTGGGAGAAATTAATTCCATGATGTGGTAATTAACCCATAGATTGTTTTTAGTTTTCTTTTTTGATGAAACCCACTTGGAACTAAAATATAAGGCTATATAATTGGAATTTAGTGGTTGTTTTACATTCTTTGAGAATATCAATGTTGTGGGAAACCCTCTAAGTGTGATTTTTGGGTTTGATAAATCCATCCTTTCATGTGTTATATTCAAGACTATGGTGTGGTGGATATTCCTCATTAATCAATAGATTGTGATGAATCTTATGATCAGAGTGGCACATTCATATGGTTTTATCTAATTTATAAAGTTATAGTTATGTGGTCATTATATATAATATAAATCTAAGAATTAAAACATGGTAGGTTTGTTTCCTTTAAAGACATGGTATGTCTTTTACTAATGATAATGGCCCTCTCACGTCAATGAGTGTGGTATTTTTGATATGGAAAGTTTTATTTTTTGTTCATTCATGATATAATATTTGAATAAAGTTCACCAAATTAATTATCTAAAAGTTATTAAATAAATCATCTTGACTCAATATTGGAAAATATTATCCTTAAGACCCATCAATATTATTGTGGTGCACATTTTTAAACTAGGGTTCTCATGTGGTTAGAGGAACTTTTTGTTATACGTTTAGTGAAATATTGGTGAATTATGTGGGATGACCCTAGACACACATTTAAGGATGATATCATGTGGGATAGAGCTGACAGAGAAGTTTCATTTGAATATTTAGGACCATGCACATTAGATTATGGTGAAATGGGTAAATGATGAGTTTTGGGTTTGTTGGTGGGAGATTTTAGATAGTTGACATTGTTTCTTGGAGTACCTATTTGTCACTTTTACATAGAGTGACCACAACCCAACCAAAAGATCTTCAATAATGGATACATGGTTTTAGGGAATAATAAGTGTTTTGTGTGTTACTGTAATTGGATTTTATATATATCATTAAAGGTGGGGAGTATGGAACTCTCACTGATGGTTCCCTTGATAATGGGTCTTTTCAATATTGATGCATGTGGATTTTAGTTTCTACTTAATTATTTTTGAATGATTAATCTATGGTTGGAATGATATTTTATGTAAAATATTTGTGTGATTCATGTAGTTCAAGATTAATACTTTTTTTAAATCTTTTCTAGGATAGGCTTATGTAGGGTGGTTCCTATGAGAAAGTGAAGTTTGTTTCCTTGAGAAGTTCTATCACATATCTTTTTAGAGTTTAAAATTATATAATTTAATTTTATATGCATGAGGGTGGGTTATTTTCAAAAAAAATTGTTAAATTATATTATCTATTTAGCAGCTCATGTTTTATCCCATTTTAGGGATAAATGTTTAATGTTAAGGATGACATAGTTAACCAAATTTTATTTAAAGTGAAAA
Organism: Viscum album; assembly: GCA_963277665.1. Lineage (NCBI taxonomy): Eukaryota > Viridiplantae > Streptophyta > Magnoliopsida > Santalales > Viscaceae > Viscum > Viscum album. The sequence goes on along the minus strand of OY728145.1, from coordinate 295,930,688 downwards.
TTAATTTATTTTTGAGTTTCAAACATCGGTTCCTTTAAAGTTGGTGGAATAATAAATTTACCCATGTGGTTGACTATTGAAATCTTTTCTATTTCTTCTCTTAAACACAAAATGTGGTATTCACCCTTGGACTGATTTATGGTGAAATGATGAGACAATTGAATTTTAAAGGATATTTAATATTTATTAAATAATTAAATATGTATCCCATGATAAATAATGTTAATATATCCAAAATTAATTTACCAATGAAAATTATAACTCTTTAATTATGATTGAAATAGGGTTATATGATTATTAGAGGCATAGATTATGTGCTTGGGTGTCAATACATGAACTAATATTTTTTAGGTGTTTTTTTAAATCAATAAAACAACTAAATAAAAATAAACTATTATTTAATTTAGAGGATTGTTGAGTTTGTGTTGATGTGACATTATTGTGACTATGTGTTCTTTTAGTAATATTTTTTGGAGGATATTATTAAAATGGTTGACTAGTCATTATGATGAGATTTAATTATTTATTTTATGAGAGGAAATTAATTAGGGATTTTATGGTGAGAGTTATAGAGAAATAAATCCCCATTTATAATTTTTTTATTCCCATTATATTTTCTTTTGGTAGAGCATAACAGAGGAATTTAGCCCCCCCCCCCAACTAATCACACAATGAAGAATGGTTCCTCGTGTTATTTTTGTTCCTCATGGTGGTGGCGATAATGATTATAAATTAATATGACATGATCATAGAGTAATGGATATTTTCTAATGAGGTATGAATTTTTTATAAATCTCACACCATTCTTACATTATGCAATTCAACCTACTTCTTAACATAATGTAATCACTTAAATTGTTGAAGTGGTTAAATGATTTAAATTTTAAAAAAAATAAAATATGATTAATTACCAAATATTTCATGGTAAATTTATTCATGGAATTTAATCGATAATACTCGTGGGAAACATAAATTTTTATAATTATATTTAATTGATTTCCTTTTCTAATTATTTTTTGATAATTAAAGATATTTTTATTTATTTAAATTTCTTTTTCCTTAAAAATATTTTCCCATTCATGAAGACGATAGAGATTTTGCGGTGATAATAATTCAGTTGTTTAAAATAAAAAAATTTATTAAAAAAATTATTATTTCATGATTAAAGTTTGAATTTTCCAAGAATATATATCCCACTGAGATGGTGGTGAATCAATGGGGTAATTTTTTAATTTTACTTCACCTTAAATTAACCTCTTCAATTTTGTAACGTTTTGAACCTCTCGAAATTAATACTTGGCCAACCTTATATACAGTAGTAATAAAATTAAATTCAAGTCATGAAAGTGTTTACGTGGTTTGTTCCCAATGTGGATATCCACTCCTTGTTATGTTCGGTTTTTATATTGAGACATATATATTCACTATATGATGCAAGTGAATACAAATGGGATATCTTTTTAAAATCCCTATCTATCTCTTAACATGTTCTTGATACTAATTATCAGTAGTTTACAATAGAAACCCAATTGTAACTAGAAATATCACTCTTTACTTCATGTTACTTCTATAACAAATTATTAATCTTCCTATGAGCCTTTTATGGGTACATAATCATTTTCTACTCACTACATTAATTTCTGGATATTAATTTCTGAAACTAGTAATTATCAAGTTTTATGCATTCAGCCTCCCCAACTCATTGATCGACTAAAATATAAGCATTTTATATACTAAAATGAAAGATATATAGGATCTTAACTTCCCTGTGACCAAACAAATCCTCTCAATCTCTCAATTCGATCTCTATCTAAAAATATTTCATTAAAATTGTTAGCATCACAAAACTCTAAATGAATTCACTATTTACACAACCATCCCAACTATAATAATTTTGGTCTTCAAGCATTGTATCTTTTTCCATATTCAAATATCAATCAATAATATATTAATACCTTTAAATATATCAGTGCCAATCTTTATCAAGTCTCCAAAAAACCATGACATCGACGATATTCAAGAGTCCCATAAGTATCAGCAATAATCCTGAATTCTCTTTCATGAATTGTTATATTGAATATACAACTCAACTATAGGAGTATTGTACATTGTTTTTCAAAATTTCTAAAGTTATAAGAATATTAAATTGAAGACGAATAGGAGTGTGCTTCAAGTAATAATTCCAATAATTTTATAAGAGTTATTTTTTATCAAGAATTTAAGGAAGTAATCCTTATTTTACTAAAATGAGGATTTATTTATCCATGAAGAATTAATAATAAAGTGATGGAAGTGATATTGGTTGTTCCTCAAGTGGTATAGGTCATAAGACATTCGTTGTAATAATGGATGACAATAAGTCAAGCAGTGAAGATAACTCAAACAAAGAAGAATAAGTTTTTTAAATTAGTGAATAAGAGTTGTATGAATATTAAATAGAGTTCACATGAATAATTAATTGAAGAAGATAATATATAAGTTTGTTAACTTAGATAAATAAAATTGGATAATTAATAATGAATCCAATATGGTTGAATTAGATATGGGTAAATTCAGAAGGAAGTAAGTTGAGTTTATCCTAAGTGTTAAAGAAGTAAGATACATACCCACCAAGGAGAATAAGAAATTGGAATTATTGAAAGAGAATTGTATTTTATAGGATAAATAACATGAATCTATTAAATTTGACTTGTTGGATAAAGAAAATTGGATAAAAAATTTCAGATATGACTTTTCTAATTCCAAATATAAAGTGGGAGATTTCTCAAAGCAAGAGAAGTGTTTTATGGATGAAGTGAGAATTTAATATTATTCTTTTAAAGACCTAGAAATTCTGTGGAAATTTTTTTTCTTAAATACATGGTAATTTTATGACTCTGTGGTTTCTAACGGCGCCTGATTCCAAGGCCCGGTGTGCCTGGAATCAATTTCTGAAGTTTAGTTCAGGTACGTTCAGTAAACGTACGAGCGGGATTTTATATCTTTCAAACCAGTGCTCAGAATTGAAATCTGAGGACACCGTTGAACTCGCAGAGCCAGTATTCGTTTAAGGAGACCTTTATCGCAGTTGCATTTTATCAAGATTTGAAGTTAATTTTTGGGGTTTCTAAGTAAATTAAATAAAAATATGTGTAGCATATTTTTATTTGAGTGGTGGTTTAATCCTCCAAGGGGAGGTTGGAGGTGGGGCCCACCTGCGCATAACCTCCCTTGGGAGGATATTATGTAGTGGGTCCCACACAAGCTTCTTACACCACATTAACTCCCTATTTATTAATTTGACACCCCTCTTCATTAGTTGGAACTCTTCACCTCCCCCTACTCTTTTTGAATTTGAACGATTCCACCCATTAATTAGATGAGTTGTTGAATTTAATTAAAATAGTGGAATTCAAATGGTTATGCCAACAAATAATAGAAAATTCATTTATTATTTTTGGGTTGGGCATTTTTCTTTTGGGAGAGCATTGGAGTTCTTGACGAACGACTTATTCCAATGAAGAACGCCCCTCATCTCCGAATAACATCGAGCATCAACTTATTCCTTCTTCAACCGGGGCAAGGAAGGGAAGTGACTCCCACGAGGAATGCTGATGTCTTCTTCTAATTCATCACATTCGAACGTTTTCTACCAATGACGAGTACCTCTCTTCCTCTTCCGACGTTGACGGAATGACGTCTACTTCCCGCGACTCTGTCAAACGACACTGAAAAGAAAGGTAGGGGTTTTTTTATTAAATTAAATCCCCATTCCTCGTTGTTTACTATGGTTCAACGTTGACCAATTGTTTTCCCCTAATGTAGAGGGTGCAGGCTGAAAAAACATGGCCCGAAATCCCTCCATTGGTTCAATTTTGGTTGATGTCGGAGGAAGAGCCGGAAGGGCGTGGTGCCGTTGTGCCGCACCGGAGGTGCGGAACAGTGGCCAGGGTGGGCTGCGGCAAAGGGGTGTGGTACCGTCGTGCTGCACCGGAGAGGAACTATGGCCAGTAGGGCCGCAGTGGAAGAAGAAGCGTAGCGCCGTCGTGCTGCGTGGTGGAGCCGAAAGCCGCGGCCAGGTCGGGCCGAGGCAGTGGTGGCGTGGCACTGTCGTGCCGCGCGGAGGGAAGGAGGATCGATGTGCCAACATTCCACGGTGGAGGAGCGGTGGCAGCCGGCTAGGTCGTCTGCCATGGAGCCAGTCAAGCGGGACCACCCTAGTCTCGCAGCTCCTGAACCGGTTCAATGCGCCGGTTCCGTTCGACAAACCAAGGGGCACCCCCCTCCCACGCGTGGCCGGTCGGGCCGCCATTGGTCAGGACGCCATGGTCGGGCTACCACAGTCCGATACAACACGAGCCGGTCCAACCTTCAACTGGGCCTCCATGGGCCAGGCCACCCTCAGGTCGGGCCGGGCCGCGCCTTCGGGTCGTGCATTCTGGTCGGGTCGCGCCTTCGGGCCGAGCCGCGCCTTCGGGTCGGACCGCCCCTTCGGGTCGGGCCGCTCCCTTGGTTCGGGCTGCCCACTCGGGCCAACCCAACCACTCGGGTCGGGCCCCACACGTAGACCGAGTCAGACCCCATTTCAGACTGGGTCGGACCGGGTCGGTCCGATTAGGTTGGACCGGACTTGGACCCGCTATGGCCATTTACACCTTTTAGCCCGTATCTTTGGCTACGGATGTCCAATCGACGAACAGTCTATGGAGATGGAATTCTTAGAGAAATAAAATTCTTTTTTCATACTCCACTTGAGGTTCGGATGCAATTGGGGAGCGGTCGGGTTAGTTTGAGCCTAAAAACCAACTAGGTCCCTAGAATGGAAACGCCAATAACTCACAGACCGGGCGTCCGATTGATGCGTCGTCTGTTGCGTTGGGTTCCTTATGATAAGACGGAACTATGGGATACATAAACTCGAGAATTCTTGATAGTTGATGTATCGACACTTGGCTCGAGGAGCAGACCCTCCCGAAATCGAGCGTGATGTGTGCGGGAACCCTATGGGTGGCTATAAAAGAGATGACAAGATCATTCGTGGGTTTGATAGCGATGATACTGTACTAGGATCCTCTGTGGGTTCTACAGTGATGACTTCTGTACCGGGACCCTTCATGGATTCTACAGTGGTGACTTTTGTTCTGGGATCCCCTGTTGGTTCGACAGTGATGTTTTCTGTATCGGGATCCTCCGTGGGTTCGACAGCGTTGATACTGTTCTAGGATCCTACGTAGGTTTGACAGAGGAGATGATTCATAGGCTACATCTAATCATCTCTACCCCTCTTCATGGGTTTAATACCTGTGTGAGCTGAGTCTTGTCTTTCATTCGTTATCATCGAGATAAATGACGTTACTTCCTTTGTGGAATGGGTTGTGTTTGGGCTCGAGTGTTGGAGTCGTACTGTGGTTGGTAACTTAGGTATACGTATGGAAATATACCTGAGTAGGGATGGTTGATATTTCATGATTGTATCTTATTACTTTGATTTGTCATTACTGGATTTTGGGAGACCTCCGGGGGTCTCGGGGTCCCCTACTGAGTATTTTTATACTCACCCCTGCACGGGCTTCGCCTGCACCTTGTTGTGTTCTGTGCAGACGATGGTCAGTAGTGATTGAGGCTGAGGGAGATGGATGGGAGGCTGCTCGGAGCTGTACTAGATGGGACTTACAATATGGAGGATTTTTTCGAGTTCTGTACATACCCTTTAGGTAGCATTCCCCGGTGGATGATCCAGGAGCTGTTTTTCCCTTTGTACTTGTACTTGTACTTGTCGTTCAGTTGGGTTTGTATACTGGCCCACTTACTTCCATCACACTTTCCTTTTCTATATTAGTATTTTTTTTCTTCTACTACCTATGTTCAAACTCTGTGTGTTATAGGTTTAAAGGCAATTCCTTCCCTTTTTATCGGGGATTCACCTTTAGTGCTAGTCGCCAGCCCCTGGCCTATGGAAGGCGGGCTTGGGGTAGTCACGACATGTTCCCCGAGGAAGGGTCATGAAAAATTGGTATCAAAGGAGTTGGTTATAACATAGAACTTGAACTCTGATTATTTTAACAGCAATAGTGTTAAGTATTTTGGGTGTGGTTATCAGTTTAGTGAAATCGGTGTCGGTGAGGCGGCCGACGTATCCGTACACTAGGACTCTGACTTCTGATTTTCGACTCAGTGCACGAAAACACTGATTGCATGTGTGTTTCTTTTGAAAAGTTTTCTTCGTGATTACTTTGTGTCAGCTCACCAGGTAGATTTTTTTTACCATGGCACACCTCTTTCTTTTCAGGATGGCCCCACATAGGCATCCAGCTAGGGTTTCGAGTTTCATACGAGATGGTAGCCCACCGAGCGATGAGGCCTTGGTGTAGGGCCCCATCAAAGCCGAGGTACCAGTGGTACTACTACCCGCTGGGCCACTAATACCACCAACTCCAACAACAGAGAGTGCACGCCGTCTAAGTGCGTTGTATGAGTTCTATAGCTAGAGTTCACCCAGGTTTAGGGGAGAGATGGACCCACAGGAAGCTGAGGATTGGCTGGAGGCTGTTGTGAGAGTTTTCAAATTGGTAGGGACACCAGCCGACCTCATGGTGATCCTTGCCGCGAGTATCCTGAATGTAGCAGTAGGAAGATGGTGGAGCCTGATGCTCTAGTTGCATGATGATGCATCACTACTCTGGGCAGACTTCGAGAGTCTCTTCTGGTCAGAGTTTTTTCCAGCCACCCTTCGTGTAGTGGGGATACATGAGTTAATACATCTACAGAAGGGTAGCATGACAGTAGATCAGTACTCAGCGAGTTTCACCAACCTCTCACGTTACTCCACGGATATGGTACAGGACCCATTCTTCAGGGCTCGGAACTTCGAGGAGGGACTCAGGCATGAGATCAGGGCTTCGATGATCTCCCTTAGCATCCCGATGCAGGCAGGGGTGCTGGAGCGAGCCCTTCTTGTGAAGAGTTTTCTTGATGAGTAGACACCAGTAGTGAGACCCACCACAGGGAGACACATAATGGAGTCTTCTGCAGCTGGCAGTAGACATATGTCACATAGATCCAAGCAGACCAGGCCATCAAGTGGGAAACCCCAGGATATAGGTTCGGTTTTGTAGGGAACACGAGATAGATCTAGCCATACGACGAGAAGGTAGTTCTATGCATGCAGCGGGCAGGGTCACATGGATCATGACTACCTAAACCACCATGAAGATGAGCAGCCGATAGTAGAGGGACCTCCCAGTCAGAGGCAGAGTTTTGACCATGGTGGTCCTCCGAGAGTAGGTAGATGCGGAAGAGAAGCTGGCTGAGCAGCATGTGGTGGACGACGTTTCGATACCCTACCACCACCACCACCAGGAGGTCCACCTTGACCACAGGGAGCTAGCGGATAGGGGCGGGCATAGATCCAAACAGTCGAGGCCTATAACCACGTCACAACTGAGATGATTTGAGGTACTATCTTTGTCTACTAAACCCTTTTTGTAGTACTTATAGACACATGTGTGATTCATTCTTTTATTTTTTCTACCCTCGTTTGGAACTCAGAGAATCTGATGGAGCCATTGGATCGATCCTTACGACTAGAGACTCCTACGGAATCAAGCTCGATGATTACACACTAGTTCCGGCAGTGTGAGCTTACTCTAGGAGGCAAGAACTTTGTCTAGGATTTCCTCATATTGGCGTTGAGGCCTTACGATGTCATCTTGGGTATGGACTGGTTATCCATAGTTCAAGATCAGATTGACTTTATTAGGCAGAAAGTGCGGTGTGTCCGTGGGGATGGGATGAGGTTTACCTTCACTGGAGAGAAGGGTGCATTTGCAGCGCATGATGGACTTACCCAGAAGAGGGGGCAGCCGATCACACATCAATTGACTAGTCTCATTCTCAGAGTGGTTGATGTGCGGAGTCTGGTTTTTCCTGTTGTGTTGGATCAGTACGCAGATTTTTTCCCTGACGATGTATCAGGACTACCTCCTTGTAGGGAGGTCGACTTCTACATTGACCTATACCCCGGGACGACACTGATATCTACTCCAGCATATCGGATGACTCCTGTCAAGCTTCGTGAGTTGTGGGTACAACTGGAGGACTTGCAGGGGAAGGGATTTATCCAACCCAGTGTTTCACCCTGGGCATCCCTGATTTTGTTCACCAAGAAGGCGGATGGGAGCTTGAGACTATGTGTTGACTACCGTCACCTGAACTAGGTTATCATAAAGAACAAGTACCCACTCCCAAGGATTGACGACCTCTTTGATCAGCTCAACGGAGCACGATGGTTCTCGAAGATAGACCTTAGGTTAGGCTATCATCAGCTCAGATTTCAAGATGAGGATGTGCAAAAGACAGCCTTCAGGTGTCAGTATGGCCACTACAAGTTCTTGGTTATGCCCTTCAGTGTAACCAATGCTCCAATAGTGTTCATGAGTCTCATGAATAGTATATTCCATCCTTACCTCGATCATTTTGTCGTATTCTTCATCGAAAACATATTGATCTACTCGACTACTGAGGAGGATCATGCCTACCATTTGCGGGTAGTAATGGACACACCCCAAGAGAACTAACTTTATGGTAAGCTCTCAAAGTGCCAGTTTTGGATTCGAGAGGTTCACTTCTTAGGACACATCATCTCGGAGGATGGAGTTTTAGTGGATCCAGCAAAGATCGAGGCAGTTCTTTCTTAGGATCCACCCAGGAGTGTGATGGAGGTATGGAGTTTTCTAGGACTGGCTGGGTACTATTAGAGATTTGTGCCAGACTTCTCCAGAGTGGCAGCACCACTTTCAACTTTGACGATGAAGGGGTAACTCTTCGTGTGGTCAGAGATATGCCAGTAGAGCTTTCAGAAGCTGAGGTAGAGATTGACTAGTGTTCCCATATTGAGGCTACTGGAGGAGGGCGTAGGGTATGTAGTTTACTACGACACATCAGGGACCAGACCCAGGTGTATCCTGATGCAGGACCGAGCAGTGATAGCTTATGGTTCACGTCAGCTGAGACAGCATGAGCAGAACTACGCTACCCATGACCTGGAGTTATCAGTAGTGGTCTTCACCTTAAAGATGTGGCGGCACTATCTTATGGGTGAACGCTTTACAGTCTAATCTAACCACCAGAGTATCAAGTACATATTCTCGTAGAAGGACATGAACCTGAGACAACGGAATTGGCTTTAGTTTCTCCAGGACTACAAATTCGAGATATTCTATACTCATGGGAAGGGGAACGTTGTAGTAGATGCTCTCAATAAGAGATCAGGCATTCAGATTCTAGGAGAGGCGATAGAGCAACTGGACACGTTGTAGATATCCTTTGTGGATAGAGATGGAGTAGCCTTTCTAGAATCTCTCAGAGTCACTCCTACACTTCTTCAGCGATTCAAGGAGGCATAGTGTGGGTATGTTGACTGTGAGATGCGACGTGCTCAGATATCCATAGGGCAGGCACCTGATGGATTTTCTAAAGGTGGGGAGCACGTTATTCTCTTCAGAGGACATACCATGGTACCAGTTGCACTTTAGGAGGAAGTGTTGTGGGAGTTAGACCCATCTCTTTTAGCGGTAAATCCAGGAGTGGTGAATATGTATCAGGACCTCCGACGACAACACTGGTGGTGAGGTATGAAGAAGGCAGCAGTAGATTTTGTCTCAGGATGCCTCACTTGTCAACAAGTGAAGGTGGAGAACTAGGTTCCAGCAGGCTTTGTTTATCCCTTAGAGGTCCGAGAGTGGAAATGGGATGAGATATCCATGGATTTTGTGACGGGACATCCACGTATATCCAGGAGACATGACTCTATCAGGGTGATTTCTGACCGACTCACCAAGTCATCCCACTTCCTACTGATCAGAGAGTAGGGTTCAGTAGAGAGCCTAGGACGCCTCTATGTACGAGAGATCATACGGCTTAATGGTTTTCCATCGATGATCATCTCTGATCGAGATTCTCGTTTCACTTCCCGTCTATGGAAGGGGTTATAGGAGGCTTTTGGGATGCATCTTCACTTGATCACTGCCTTCCATCCTCAGACAGATGCTCAGAATGAGAGGACCATTCAGACTCTCGAGGACATGCTCTGTGCATGCGTCCTCGCCTTCAGTCATACCTGGGAGGATCATTTACCCTTGGTAGAGTTTTTGTATAACAACAGCTACCACTCCACCATCGGTATGGCACCTTTCGAGGCATTGTATGTCTAACCTTGAAGATCGCCTCTGTGCAGGACAGACCCTGGGGAGTCATCACTTTTAGGACCAGAGATGGTGTGGGATACGATGGAGAAGGTGCAGATCATCTAGGAGTAGATGAAGACAGCACAGAGTAGGTAGAAGTCTTTTGCTGATAGGAGACGGAGACCACTGGAGTTTGAGGATGGCGACCACGTCATTCTATGGGTCTCACCTTGACGAGGTCTACAGAGACGAGGTCTAGGAAGAAAGCTATCTCTATGATTTATCGGACCTTTCTAGGTCCTCATCAGGGTAGGCGAGGTGGCTTACCTCTTGGCTCTTCCACCTCAGTTGCACCGGGTGCACGATGTCTTCCACGTATCTCAGCTGAGGAGAGACGTGCATGACCCTTCTCACATCATCGATCATGGAGAGCTGGACATCGATGACGGGGCGACTTTCACTGAGGTTCCAGGGGAGATTGAGGATCGACAGGAGCAGGTCCTACGTGGACAGTTGATTCCTCTAGTGTGCATTCGCTGGTAGCACGGGAACCTCCAGGAGAGCACATGGGAGCAGGAGGCTCGGATGCGTGCTCAGTACCCTCATTTGTTTCCTTAGTGTGAGTTGTAGCTTACGAGGATGTAAATCCCTGAGGTGGGGAGAATGTAAATTCCAATAAATTCTGTGGATAATTTTTTTCTTAAATACATGGTAATTTTATGAGTTTGTAGTTTCTGACGGTGCCTGATTCTGAGGCCCGGTGTGCCCAGAATCAATTTCTGAATTTTAGTTCGGGTACGTTCAGTAAACGTATGAGCAGGATTTTATATCTTTTGAACAGATGCTTGGAATTGAAATATGAGTACACTGTTGAACTCGCAGCACCGGTATTATCTTAAGGATACCTTTACCGTATTTGCGTTTTATTGATATTAGAAGTTAACTTTTGGGGTTTCTAAATAAATTAAATAAAAATATGTGTAGCATATTTTTATTTAAGTGGTGGTTTAATCCTACAAGGGGAGGTTGAAGGTGGGGCCCACCCGCGTATAACCTCCCTTGGGAGGATATTATGTAATGGGTCCCACACGAGCTTCTTACCCCTATTAACTCCACATTTATTAATTTGACACCCCTCTTCATTAATTGGAACTCTTCACCTCCCCCTACGCTTTTTGAATTTGAACTATTCCACCCATTAATTAGATGAGTTGTTTCATTTAATTAAAATAGTTGAATTCGAATGGTTGTGCCAACAAATAATAGACAATTCATCTATTATTTTTGGGTTGGGAATTTTTCTTTTGGGAGAGCCTTGGATTTCTTGAAGAACGACTTATTCCAACAAAGAACGCCCCTCATCTCTGAAGAACATCGAGCATCAACTTCTTCCTTATTCAACCGGGGAAAGGAAGGGAAGTGACGCCCACGAGGAATGTCGATGTCATCTTAGACTTTTTCACCTTCGAACGCTGTCTACCAACAATGAGTACCTCTCTTCCTCTTCCGACGTTGACAGAACAACACTGCCTTCCCGCGACTCTGTCAAACGACACCGACAAGCAAGGTAGGGGTTTGTTTTGATTCAATTAAATCCTCTTTCCTCATCGTTTACTATGGTTCGATGTTGACCAATTTTTATCACCTAATGCGGAGGGCGTGGGCCGAACAAACATGGCCCAAAGTCCCTCCATTGGTTCTTGTTTGGTTCACGTCGGAGGCGGCGGCGGAAGGGCGCAGTGCCATCGCGCCGCACCGTAGGTACGAAACCGCGGCCAGGGCGGGCCCCAGCAAAGGGTTGTGGAACCGTCGCACCACACCAGAGAGGAACCGCGGTCGGGAGGGCCGCAACGGATAAAGAATCACGGCGCCATCGCACCGCGCGGTGGAGCCAAAGGCCGCAGCCAGGTCGGGCCGCAGCGGTGGTAGCGCGTTTTCGTCGCGCCGGGAGGAGGGCAGGAGGACCACGACACCATCACACCACGGTTAAGGAGTGGTGGTGATGGGCCGGGCCAGCCGTCGTGGAACCGGTTATGCAGGACCACCTGAGTCCCACAGCTCCGAAACCGGCACGATGTGCTGGTTCCGTTCGACAAACCGGGGGGGAGTGGCACCCCCCGCCCACTTTTGGCCGGCCGGGCCGCCACGGGCCAGGCCGCCACAGCCAGGTCTCCCTTCATCTGGGCCGCCATAGGTCGGGACTCCACGAGTCGGGCTGCCCTTCGTCCGGTCGCCACGGGTCGGGCCGCTCTCAGGCGTAGTCACACCTTCAGGTCGGGCCTCCCCATTAGGTCGGGACGCTCCCTTGGATCGGGTCGCCCACTCGGTCCAGGCCGACCACTCGGGTCGGGCCGCACCCGCGGACCGGGTCAGACCCCGGTTCGGATCGGGTCTGGCCAGGTTGGTCCGACTGGGTCGGACCGGACCCAGACCAGCTATGGCCATTTACACCTTTTAGCTCGTATCTTGGGCTATGTGTGTCTGATCGATGAACCATCTGCGGCGATGGAATTCTTGGAGCGAGAAAATTCTTTTGGAATATTCCACTTGAGGTTCGGATGCAGTTGAGGTATGGTCGGGTTGGTTTGAGGCTAAAAACCAACTGAGCTCCTAGAACAAAAATGCCAATAACTCACAGACCGGGCATCCGATTGATGCGTCGTCTATCACGTTGGGTTCCTTATAATGAGACGGAACTACGAGATACATCAAATCAAGACTTCTTAATAGTTGATGTATCGACACTTGGCTCGAGGAGAGGACCCTCCCAAAATCGAGTGTGATGTGTGCAGGAACCCTATGGCTGGCTACAACAGAGATGACAGGATCCTATGGGGGTTCAACAGTGACGATACTATACCAGGATCCTCCGTGGGTTCGACAGTGATGAATACTGTACCGGGATCCTCCGTGGGTTCAACAGCAGTGATTTCTGTATTGGGATCCTCCATGGGTTTTATAGTGATGTTTTCTGTACCGAGATCCTCTGTGGGTTCGACAACGCTGATACTGTTCCAGGATCCTATGTGGGTTTGACAGAGGAGATGATTCAGAGGCCACATCTAATCATCTCTACCCCTCTTCATGTGTTGAATACCTATGTGAGTTGAGTCTTCTCTTTCATTCATTATCATCGATATGAATGACATTACTTCCTTTGTGGAATGGGTTATGCTTGGGCTCGAGTGTTGGAGTTGGACTGTGGTTGGTAACTTAGGTATATGTATGGGCATATACCTCAGTAGGGATGGTTGATACTTCGTGATTGTATCTTACTACTTTGATTTATCCTTAGTGGATCCTGGGAGATCTTCAGGGGTCTCAGGGTACCCTACTAAGTATTGTTATACTCACCCCTGCATGGGCTTCACCCATGCCTTGTTGTGTTCTGTGCAGACGAAGGTCAGCAGTGATCAAGGCTGAGGGAGATGGATGGGAGGCTGCTCAGATATGGACTAAACGGGACATACCTCATGGAGGATTTTTTCGAGTTCTATACCTAGCCTTCAGGTAGTATTCCCTGGTGGACGATCCAGGAGCTGTTTTTCCCTTTTTACTTATACTTGTACTTTTTGTTCAGTTGGGTTTGTATACTAGCCCACTTACTTCCAGTACACTTTTTTCCTATATTATTAGTTGTTTCTTCTACTTCTTGTGTTCAGACTGTGTGTTTTATAGGTTTAAAGGCAATTCCTTCCCTTTTTATCGGGGATTCGCCTTTGGTGCTAGTCGCCAGCCCCTGGCCTTTGGAAGACGGGCTTAGGGTAGTCACAGCATAGGCCCTGAGGACGGGTCGTGACAATTCTAATAAATAAGGATCATAGATAATGATTCACAAAGATCATGGAATCACTAGAGGGATGATTAGAGTCCACAAAAGTAAGATAAGTAAAGAGAATCACACATGAGAAGACAATTCATAATCTATTTTCTTCAAAAAAATTCTATCATTTAATAAAAATATATTATTCTATTTAAAGGAAAAAATAAGTAAAAAATATAAAATAAATAGGAACAAGGGTAGAGCATCTCAGATTTGTGTTTCATTAAAAAATATTCAAGAGAGCTTCAAAAGATTAATTTAGAAAAGTAATACTTTTGGATAGATGAGTGGTTCAGGAAGAGTATTTTCATTTTATAGTATTTATTTTAGAGGCTATGGGAATATGATGGGATGTTTTTGGTTTCAAGGAAAAATATTTTAGTATATTAATAATGGATAAATCACACATATACAAGGATATAACCCTTTCGAAAAAAATAAATTCATGTAGAATTTTATGCAATAATAAAGTGTTTCATTAAAGATCCATTTTGAGGTATTGAATAAAGTATGTGGGATATGTGATCAATAAGGTCATATTATGGATGATTTTATCACAGTTCTACTGGTTAAACATATTCAAAAAAATGATATAACATTATTACAAAATATACAAAATATAAATAAATATATAGAGAAGGTGATGCCTTATAAGATGAATAAGGAATATGTTAAGAAGCCATTTGAGATTATTGACTCTAAAAGGGAGGAAAAATAAGTCTTCTCAAAAAGAAGGATAAATGAGTTATATTAAGAATAATATGTCATAGAATTATAGAATAATTTATTGTTGTGATTTTTGGATAGTAATGTCAATGTTATGAAAAGGAAGTTTAAGTGAAGTGCAGCAAGAAGAAAGAGTCTTTGGAATATTATTGTTAAATTAAAGAAGAAGAATAGAACTCCCAATCTATAATTAGATTTGAATAATTTTATGGATAATCAATGTGGTCTTTAGTAAAATTGGAATTTTAATACCAATCTGTATATGTTGAATAATAAATATTATCCTTCACTCATCAAAGGATAAGGTATGATATTTCGTATCCTCTCATACTTGTTCTTTGGATATTGGTTATCAAAAGGGAACTAACACAAAAAAATCTCTTTATTTTTATCCATTAATGAATGGGGAAAAATATAATATATGGGGAGAATAAAAAAATATGTGTTTTTCCAAATGGGGGATAAATATCTTATTTTGGGGGATCATATATTTAAAGGGAGTTTTTTAAATGGGTAAGTTGTGAATTCAACATGGTTGTGTGAGTTTTAAATTGTTATAACATGTTTTTTTAGCATGTATGAAGGAACTTATTATGCATAAGTTCAAATAAATGTTTTGTGAAGTGGAAGAAAATTTGTTTCAAGAAGATTTTATCAGTTGGTTTTAGGTATTGTAAAGTAGTGGATGTAAATCACTTTAGTGGAGAACAAGACATTATTATTAAACTTTATAATTTCAAACACCAATTTCACTCATGTGGTATTTTAATTATTGAATAATGATTCATTTATAAGTGTTTTGATTTTGAAAAGTGATTTATATTCAATGGTTACCAATAACATTCAAAGGGGGGTGTTGTTGTGACTAAGAATAATAAAGATATTGAGATCTAAAGTTTTGTGATATTACTGAGTTTTTTTAGACCAAATGAGAGTTTTATAAAATAAATATATAAATAATTAGACCTTTCACTATTATTTTTTATTAAATAGGAAGTATTGATAAGTAAATAATTTGATATGCTTCTTTTGTTGTTTTTGTTGTTAACAAATAAATCATGTTAAAACTAAAGTGTTACATGGTTTTCATTTTAAGTGAAGTTAATTTCATGGTTTTATAGTGATTAAAGGAACATGGAAGGAGTTATTATATTGAAGAGAGGTCTTTAGAAGAAATATTTAAAATTTTAGAGTTATAGTTTTATAAATAATTAGTAAAATGCCTCAATACAAAAGGGTTGTTATGGGGCGATGCATAAAGGTTGTTTAATATTTCCCTAGGATGTGTAAGGGTCAATCTAAAATAGAATGATTGGTAAGGGTTACATATAGTTTAATAAGTATTAATTCATTGTGAAGATGATAATAATGCATCAATGCAATCCATGGATGAATAAAGGATTTCATCAAGCTCTATGACTTGAGTTATAATCACACTATATTGTGAAGTCCACACCCTAGTATAAGATAAAGTGTGGCTAATGAGATGAAGTTTAATTATAATAATAATTCATAAGAGTTAATATGCATGATGTTTTTGAGATTGAAATATGAATCACACCATGAAGAATTTTTTCACACTGCAAATGGAGAAGTAGATTGAGAATCAATTGGAGATAACTGGTTGATCATGTCATAATGTCTACAGTTGCGCCATGATTTATTCCAAAGTCTATAATATGAGTTTTTTAATGATATAACACATTTTTTTCTTCATAGAGATACTCTAAATATAAATATGAAGTCTTATAATTATATCCAAGGGGGATAGAATTCCTAGATAGATCTAAATGACTAAAGAAAAATAAAAGGGAGAAGTTGAAGAGTAATTGAAGGAAGTTATGGGTTAGAATTTTAAAATAAAAAAAAAACCTGAATAAGAGTATCTTATTATTTGTGATATATGTGAATAAGGATCTTAAACACATTATATTTAGATATATTGGAATAGAATATAGATGAATGGGAGTGTACAAATTAGTTTGCACTAAAACAGAAGAATAATAAGAGTACACACATGGTTTGTGTATGATCATCACACATATGTTGCGAATTGATAGAGAAGTTTGAAAATCTTTTATAATGTGAATAAGTATGGGATTAATATAAATTGTTGGGAGATGATAAAATTATAATAATAAGGATAATCCCTACCTCATAAAAGTACAAGACTTTAGTGCAACTTATTGGGAGTCCTTTTTAGAAATAGTATTGTTGATATTCTTGTATTATGGTTTGAGGACGCTATTCATTATATCTATAATGTGGATTATTGTGTACTGTCTAGCCTTGGGTTTTACTAGGTCATTCTAAGGATTATATTCTACTTTTAATTAGGGAAACCTGTATATAGGGTGTCTACTGTTTATTTTATTTCCTCATTAGGTGCGAGTTTAACAATGATATTTTTCACTCTAATAAGTTATAGAGGTTTATTTTTAAGAAATAATAAAAGTAAAAATATAAAATTGCACACTGATTCACCCCACTGCCAACTCTTAGTGAACCTACACCATGTTTGGGTTGATCGCACCTGGTACCTGATGGAGTTGGGTAGTAAAAGGGTAGTTCTAGAGGAACATTGGGTACCTTATGGACCCCTATGAGATACCTAATAGGAATAGGTCTATTTTCCATTAAAAATTAAAGATTTTCCTTTTCCCTTTATGTCATGTCCTGAGATTTTGGAATTTTTTTAAATTAATACTATGTTCAATAGCTTGCTTCACGTGTAACACCAAACCAAAACAAGGCATAACATATTAAATAAACATTATAAAGAAATTATAATATGAAAAAAACCTCTAGTATATAAAAAGATATTAATAAATTAAAATTTCATACATTTAGAGAATTAATATTTAATGTGATTTAATTATTCTTTCTCAAATAATTGTTTAAAGTGTCAATAAATTAAATCAACCACTATTAAATGATTATTTTGATAATTTATGATATTAAAATATATAAACTAATATATTAAGATTATTTAAATTATAAATTGATATGAAATAATATTATGACCACTTAATGTTTAGAAGTTTAATTTTTTTAAAAAATAAGTTTTTCTTTATATTTTTAATTTTCATTTAAAAGATAAATATATAAATGGTAGAATTCAAATTTTACAAAATTAAACTAATTTTTTAATTCCACGTATCAATATTATCTTAGGATATTTTTTGTAACTTTTTTGAAATAATATATTTTTAAGTGAATAGTGAAAAATGTCATTTTTGAAAAAACAACAACATTATAATTATATAATAAATACTTATAAATTTATATACCTTTTAATTGATCAAATGGTTTTTTATAAGTAAAACTATAAATTTTTAAAATACTATGACGAATTTATAGAACCTTTTATTATTATTTTAAGGAATTAATTAATATTTACCTATAAAATTGTTTTTAGTCTTTTCTTTCGATTAAATATTATTTTGGTTAAATTTCAGTTTGAATTTATTTTCAAGATATGTAACATTATTTTATTTTATAATAAAATAATTTTTATCATTAAAATAAAAAAAATGATAATTTTACCCTACGTATAAATTTTTAATATAAAATAAATTTTTTTCTAAAAATTAGTTTTTACACGTTACATATGCTAATGTTAAAAATAATTTTGATTACAAATGTAAATTTTATATGATAAAATGGATTTAATATTTTAAATCATAATTTATAAATTATTTAATAAGTTCTATTTTATTTTTAGTCATTAAAAGTAAATTACCTGGGTAAATATTAGTTTCCACCGTAAAACCAAAAATGGTAAAAGTGAAAATTCAAAGTGTAATGGACTTAAAAACTTGTTTACAACATGTATAAAAATGAATTTTTGAGGTATTTTTTACATTATATAATTACTCACTCCATTATTGTACATTATTTAGTTTTATTGACATGTGAAACAGGTGTTCTCTTTATATTAAGTTGAAATATTTAAAAAAAGTCATTCTAACCACTTATAAAAGGGGTATATCACCACCCCTTAAAGAACATTAAATGAATTCATTTTCCTATTAAAGGTATAAAAACTTTAATTCCCATATAATTATCATCATTTTTCTTGATCCTTTAGTCGTGTGATATTGTCTTAATACCTCTATTTCCAAGGAGTCTTCCAAAGGAAATACCAAGTCCTCAGCATGAGTATTTTTTTCCTAACTTCTATTATTTTCTTTCTTACCTACCCAAATATAATTTTCTAATTACTATATAATGACATGTGTATTTTTTATACTTTGTTTTATTATTCAAAGTTAATAACTATTAACCATAATTCCCCTTTTCTATTAATAAAAACAAATCATGTATTTGTGCATTGTGCGTTATCCGAACTACCGCCTCTACAATGAGAAAACTTCTGTTTTATTACCACCACCTATTTTCACTAATTTTAATTGTGAAATTAAATAATAAATATTTAATATGGAATATAATTATTATTATTAGTATAAAAATTATAATCCTCCTTCTTTCCATCTCATTCATCGAGAAATAGAAGTGTTAATCCTGCATTGTGCGGACTACTGCCTCCATTAAGTAACATATATCATTATTCATCTAGTTTATTTCTTATTTAATTAAATATATTAAAATAAAATGAAATATATTAAAATTAAATAAATAATTTTATTCTTCTTCTATAATAATTATATTATGAAAAAATAAATCATTTTCATAATCATAATAACTCATTAATTATGGTATGTTCGTGTTTGGGTTGTCTAACCACCTACCTTAACAATGCTATAAAATAATATCATGTGTGACTATGAGAACCTAATTACTACTAATATATGGTATAAATTAGTAAATAATTATTTTTTCCAGTTCTATAAAGTTAATTATAATATAACTCTTTAATTAATATATCATCGTTCATTTGTTAAAAAACATCAAAACATGCTTGTGACCAATTTTGTCTACAAGAACCGTAACTAAAAATATCTTAGAATGAAATTATAAAATTATAAATAATAAAAAATAAAAAATATTAGTACCTTTAATTAATTTTTTATTATGAAATTGTTATGAATATTGAACAATAAAACTATTATTATAAAACTAGTTTAAAAATATCAAGATTGCTCACACCCAATATTGAAAAAAAATAACTAGATAATAAACATGTAGAGAATAATTTTAAATGAAGTTTATAAAGGATTATCAACATGAATAATTTTCAAAAATGTTTGATTAATATGGTTATGTTTTTTATAGAGGATTTTATGGAGTGATAAACTAATAGGTAAATCAATGTAAGCTTTTCATTGACTCAATTTATGATTCATTGGGTCATAATATTCATTACATGAATATAATTTTCAAAAATTATTTTATCCTACTATTACCCTATTTTAAATGGTATTACCTCTTTTTTATATGTAAATTAATTATCATAGTTAATAACCACTTATTTGATAAAAATTATCTGAAATAAATGTATAACCTTGGTAAAAATAACTTTTATTCTTAACAATGGATTTTCATCATCCATGGAAAGGATTTTCTTATCAAAAAGGTTTATTTAATGAAATCAAAATGTTTTTTTCTTTTATATGGATAATAGTTTCATTTAATACTATTATGGTATGAAAGTCTTTCAATATATCCTTGATGTGTGTTTTTCATTACAATGTACTAAAATAATTAACAAATGAAACTATTTTCATTATTTAACTCTATGGATTTATCAAATTGATTTTTATTTATCTAAAAATATCTTTTATTAAGAAAATATATAATAATGTTTTCAAAAAATTTATCTTTCCTTTCAAAAAAAATTGTATTTGATTTTCACTTCATTTTTATAACAGTGTTTAAAAGGTTTTGTGAACACTTTTGTATTTTCACTTCTATTTTTCCTACAGATTTTATCTCTCATAGAGTGATTATTTTAACACCCTCAATATGTTATTATGATATGATTACTTTTTAAAAATTATAATTTCTATATCCTATGATTTCTTATGTTCATGTCATGTGATATTTTTCAATATTTTATATAACCCATTCTTTTCCATGGGTTTTTTAAGATATAATAATGATAGATTTTAACTGGCACACATATGTAAGGGTGATAATGAGTGGAGTCCTATATCACTATCTAATACATTGGTTTAATTTTATATCATATGATATATTCAGGTGTGGACATGATTATTTTGTTCACACAATCATGTCCATAATGAGTTTGCTCAAATCTCTATGCCTAGACATACTGAGTTTGTTCACATAGGTATGGGAATGATCAGTTTTCTCACAAAGGTTTTCCTTTACTTCTGGTTGTTCCATATTATAGTGTTTTTTATCAATTTATGGATTATTTTCAATATTCTTTAATTTTCATTATATTCCATGATTTCATGTTATGCATTATTTATAAAGTATCTTGCACTCTTATGATAGGATCTCGCGTTTTAGTATTACTAAAATATATTTTGATCCATGTAATAACTTTTATGATTACCTAATGATCCTTTTATGATATTATGTTTCCTTTTCATGTTTTATGAATATCACATATGATCTCAAAATATTTTATTAAGATATTTACCCCTTATTCTTACCGTCCTTTATGTTTATGATCTAATATATTTTGATAAATTTTTCTTTACTATAAATCTGATCTCACTACTATATTATATTTTCATTCCCTATTTTATAAAGATTATTATATCATATGGGATGTCTATAAAAGGTTATATAGGAGTAAAATTATGGAGTAGTGTTTTAAGGTATTTCAAAATAAAATGTTTATATAGGTAATCTTCAAGACACTAAACCTTTTGGTCCTTGGGTTGTGTGACTAATTATGAGATGTATTATCAAAAAATAAAAATTAATTTATTATTTAAGTTATATTTATCTTGGGTCTCTTTAGTTTTTATTATAATAGGGTTTTTCATTTTGATGATTAGTTTATAGATCATTAGTGAAAATCCCAAGGATAATTCTAAGGGATAAGTCTAAGTATAGAATAATATCCTCAAATTTTGGAAAAGAATATATAATATGGTTTTCGTAGAAAAAAAGTCCCAATATAGATACTAAAAGTGGATTCAAGATCTAGCATAGATCTACCATGGGTTAGTAACCCTAATAGGGGTGTATTGGGTATTAACTCAATTTTTACCCAATTCATGATAAAGAGGCCTAACTTCACACCCAATTTGACGTTCCCATGGGATATTATTTGGTTATTAAAATTTTATTTATGAACAATTATGAATGATTTATCATGTTACGAAATATAATATAACCAAACATAAATGAACCTAGATTGAACCAAGAGTGATTTAGGTAAAACTGAAAGATAATGTTATAATTTTGAATAGTAAGACATTTTGTGGATTAATGTGTCATTATATTATAAGAATTATCTTTTCTTGTTAATTTTTCATCAATCACATAAAATAATTTGTTTTAGTAGTCTTTTAAGATCAAAGGAACCAAGATAATAAGGGATACCATAGACAATTTGGAGACTTACCCAATAGGAAACATGATGAAATTGGGGTTTGGATGAAAACCCTCATGTAAATTATCATCCAAGTGTCTCAAGCTATGATAACCAATTAAAATCATGTTGATAACATGAAAGTTCCATGGAAGGATAAACTCTCTATCAATTCATTCATAAGTAAACATCCTCCCTCTTTTAGCAGGTATTCTAATCCATAGTATGTTAAGTAGTGGGGAAATGAAATAGAAAAGATATTTTTCATTCTCCAATTCTTGGAACATGGGAAGTTTGTTCCACCCATTTATTTTTTAGATGGTGAGGCTAATCAATGATGGAATCTAATTAAGCATACAATGGAAAAGGTGGAAGCTAGATCATTGAAATAGGAGGATTTTAAGAAAATATTTGTAATTAAATGTCTTCCCTAAATTATTGACACTAAAATTAAGTGATAATTTCTAGGGATGAAAAAAAGGATGATTAATCCAATGGAACTTATAAATATAACTTCATGAGACTCTCAAGTAATTCCTCTACTTTTATTATTGATATCAAATGTAATATCGAATGATTATTTAGTAGCCTAAAACCAAGTCTTTAAAAGGAATTATATATAAGTAACTTTAGTATCTATGAATAGGTTCTTGATGTGAAATTAAGGTGGAAATTAAAGAAAGAGACTCATTATTCTAAGGAGAAAAAAATTAAGATGGACTATAATGAAAAATATAATTAAAATTTACATGGATGGAAGAAAAATTAGCTTCCTACATGCCAAAAGTATGGGAGGAAGTAGAAAGGAAATTGCATAAAAGTAACTACATGGTAGTTCAAGTGTATAAGGGAATTTTGTCAACATCTTTAGTATTTAATGGGGATTAATAGGTCGGTTAGTACAATAGTGGAAAGTAAGATTCCTATTAATACACCATCCACACTCAGTTATTCAACTATAAGGATTATGGGAATTACACCAATCAATGCACCAATCTAAGAGTTTGGAAATAATCAACATTATCAAACTCCTAATAAAAGGAAACAAGGTAAAGATATGTAGTCAAAACTACTAAAATGGGTCTTAAAAACAAATTTAATTAAGGTATAATGATCATCCACTAAATAACTATGAGTGACATATTTTATTCTTTTTCAACCCACTCCTTTTTACCTAGAATACTTTCTAAGAACATAAAATCACAACCCAAAATGTTTTTATTATTTAATAAAACATATTTTTGTATTATATACCAAGTTATCATTTATGGAAATGTTCCATGTAAAAATATTATTATCATTAATTTAGATGAATTTAATTTAATAAATTGGTTCTCCCTACTTAAAAGAACAATTATTTTGAATAATAAAATCACATTTCATATTGAACTATGGTAGTATATCATGTAAGGATTATTTTTAACACCATTTAGAAGTAAATTATATAATGTAGGTCTCAATACCAAATAATTATAGACTCTTGGTTCAAATAGTTAGAGAAAAACTCAATATTGAGGATAAGCCTATTATATATAAAAATATTTGTTTTCCTAATTTTTTGAGGTTTATATATCTCTATAAATTATTTATTTTATTTTTTCTATATTTATGATACCCTTAAATATTTTCATTAGTAGGTTATTGTAACAAATGGGCCCCACTAACTGCACATACACTCCACCTTAACATGGTTGTCAGGTTCTGACTTGATAGGTACTACCATTTTACCCCAAAGACATGTGGTCCCCCCTAAGGCTAACCCACATGCATGAACGGGTCATTAAACTAATGATTGTCCCTACAGGACAACACATTTTCTTTATAGTGTGATTTTTCCTCACTCGCACACACTATGGGAAACATCCCAGAAGGTCACCCATCTTGATCACTACTCCATGACAATCACGCTTAACTGTGGAGTTTTAATAAATTGGACTCTTGAAAAGAAAGGTGTAGCTTGTTGACATGAGTCATATCATTTATTCATTTTTCCTTTATCATTATAGGGTGTCACATTCTCCCCCCCCCCCAAGAGCACAACGTCCTCATTGTGAACTCTGCATCTCAACCAAGTTAGTGTCACTACACTTAAGGCTAGGTTCCTGGTATAATACCAAATTTAACAACTATCCCCCCTGATAGACACCCCCTAAGAGCACAACTTCCTCAATGTGGACCCTAAATATCAAACCATTCAGTGTCACTACATTTAAGGCTAGGTTCTTAGTCTGATACCAAATGTGACAACTCGGCCTCATTGATAGCACATACACCCTGCCATAACATAGTCGTCCCGTTCTGGATTGGTAGGTACCACCAGTTGCCCTGAAAACATGTGATCCTCTTCCTATGGGCCACCCACATTCTTGAATGGGTCATCATACTAATAAATTTTCCCATACTCTTTCCTATG
Source organism: Viscum album (assembly GCA_963277665.1). Lineage (NCBI taxonomy): Eukaryota > Viridiplantae > Streptophyta > Magnoliopsida > Santalales > Viscaceae > Viscum > Viscum album. The sequence continues at coordinate 295,906,089 of OY728145.1, read as the reverse complement.
TTCTTTCTAGTGTGATTTTTCTTCACTCACACACGTCATGGGAAACTTCTGAGAAGGTTACCTATAAGATCCCAGATTTCTCTATAAGGTATGTTCTTGTTTATGTTTCATTTTAAGTCCCTATTTGTGGTTAATTAAGTGTCTTACCAAGTCCTAGAGAAGGCTCGGGGGTGTTATGGGGTTTCGGGACATGAAAAGGGAGGAAATATGGATTTTTGGGAAATCCACATGGTTTGCACATGGTTTGGAAAACCGTGTGAGGGGAGACCATGTAGGTAGTAGAAATCCACATGGTTTGCACACGATCTTGAAAATTATGTGAGAGAATGGCATGCGGGTAAACCGTGCGGCCTAGAAAATTTTAAAAAATACCAAAATTCCATTATGGGATTTTAATTTCCACTTGGAATTTTCTTTATTTATTTTCCCTTGAAACCTAGAGAATCCCCAAAATCTTTAAGTGATTCCAGGGATCAATATACCTCATCTTAGATCTGTTTGGAGTGTCATTGGTTACAGATTGAAGATCCGAGTAAGCCTAATACCACTCTTGCTTCTCTTTTTGGTTTAGGCTTTGTATCTCTTTCTTCTCTCCATATGAAGCTCAAAAACATTTATCTTTTGGTTAGATCTAGTTTGAGGCTTCAAAGGTGTATTAAATCGGGATATAAGGCCTTTTTTAAGAGTGTGTTCTCCAATGTATTAAAGGTAGGTGGTCTATAATTTATATCTCTTGGTTTTTGTTTAGATTTTTCATGTAAGGTTTTTATTAATACCCTATTTTGATGAGTTCTTGGTGCCTTTGAAATGATGTGACGTATTGGGTGTCTAAAAAAACCTAATAAAACCCTCATGATCCTTATGGGATGCATGGAGGATGATGTGACCTATTTTAGGGCCACCCTTGGGGTGAGCTTAACCTCCCAAATGGTTAACAGAAACATAGGGTGTGAAATGGATTCATGTTGATATAGTGCCTTAATGAATGTGTTAATTGGTTAATGTAATAACTTAAAAGGGTTATGGATAGTTGGTTCTAATTTTATTAAAGGATAAGGGTTTGTTTGGTTGGATTTTAAATGGGTTAAAAGGGAATAATTGGAATATGACAAGGAATTATGTTTACACTTGAATATTCTTAGTGATTTAGGAATGGGAAATAGAAAATGGGACTAAAGGGTTAAGTAATATAAATTATTATTATGTTAATGGATTGATTCAAAATGTTAATTTCCAATTTATTGATATTTTTGTGATGTTGTAAAGGACATTGGATATGCTTGTTGTGATATAGTTAATTGTGGTGAATGATAAATAAGCATGTGCACCTGGCTTGGTAGTGTGGGCCATAGACTTGAGGTTCTATGCCCATAGGTCGAGTTGGACCGAGGATCTAGATACACCCCTAAATTCATGGGTTAGGGAAGGGGACGGAGTTCTATTCCCCTCAATAGTTTCATTCCAACTAGACTGAGGGTTTGAGGTGAGGATTATGAGGATGTTATAATGTGATGCCTAGTGAGATAGGACTTGACTTTTATTCCCATATTCCTGAGAATATTGAATATGCCTAATCCATTGAACATATGAAAGGGTATATTAAACTAAGAAGTTTCTAAGTAGTAAACCTGGATTCAATGGTAGTATAATTAAAAGTAACATAGTCTAGAATGGCTTATTGAACTATTTATTTTTACCTGCCATTATTTATCACCTGCATGCACTATCTTCTTTTGCTGGATATTTTGTAGACAATGTTGGTGGTGTCCTACTGAGTTATACTCACACCCTGAGTGGATTTCCATTGGGTACCTGATTAGATTTCATGCTTTCAGGTTTGGACAAGTGAAATGTCCCTATGCTAGGGAGTTTAGTTGGACATGGGACATGTATGGGTGAGATTCTAGACTTAGAGTCCATACCATTTTGGGGAATCTATTTTTTTCTTCCTTATAGGTTTTTTTTTATTCACACTGTAGCATGGCATGATATATTTACTATTGTATATGGTTACACCTAGTTTTGGGAATTGGTTATTTATCCATGTTATTGAATGTTGCCTCTTATTCTGTTATTTAAATTTTTTTCTATTGTGGCTTACTCTGGTAATGAGGGTATAGTCTCCACACATGACCTATTTAACCCTCGCTGCTAGTCATCAAACTCTATCATATGGGGAGGCATGCTTGATGTCAAGTATCAACTCGTATCGGGGCACCAGATTAGTGGATCTCGGGTCAGGGACGTTATAAAGTGGTATTAGAGGAGTTATTTTCTCTTTCTTACTATTTTGGAGATTGTATATAGGAGGTTAGGAAAGTGTAGGGCCTTGTTAATGAGCTCATTCTTGGGAGTATCTAACCCATGTATGGGGGGTAACCCAAGTCACCCTGGGAGGGGATTTTTATTCTTATTGTGTTTTGTTATATTTGATGATATTTCACCATTGAGTGATGCACTTGTTGTGTGATTTGATGGTTTTATGATATTTATCTCATGGTAAGAAAGTTACGATATTGTTAATTAATGCATCATTCTAGTAACCTATGTAGGTAAGTGACATGTATCATGATAGGCACACACACAGGATGGGTGTGCGGAATATAAAGGTTAGGATGCATATGTTTTATTAAAAATTAATGAAATTGTTCCTAATAGGATGGTATGAATGAAAATGGAAATTCAAAAGGGGTAATTAGTAATTATAAAATGGTTCTTAAAAATAAGAAAGAGTGGATTAACATGTTGTAAGACTAAATTGGAATAGGAAAACTGTTTTGAATTGGTTAAAAGAGAAGGCTTTTGACCATGTGAATTATATACCGTGTTAGACATTGCCATAGGGCAGATGTCCAAGGGTAGTGATCTGGTTTTGAGTGGTATATTTTGGGTAGTGTATACGAAATGGTTCAGTTGTGGCAAGTGATGATCCTACCTATATCTCTTTACTTCTCATAAAAGTGTTATGGTTTCATTCTAAAGCTCATATTTGGCATTGTAGAGAAATGCGACCTCAAAGACATGCATCAGTTGAGTGACATGAGGACATTGTTGTGAATGCTCCTCTAGTAGTAGAGTAGGATAACATGGTGATATATGAAAATATGGGAGAGCAGTTTCATGATAACTTCACTCATTTTATGTAGATGATGGAATGAGACCCAGGGTGGGTTGAACCGAGTATGTTCAATATAACCAAAGAGTTATATCTGTAACACCATTTGAACTTTACCAGAGAGGGTGGGCCATAAGCAATAGAGTTCTGGATAGAGTCTATCCAAACTATATTTGACCATCTAGAGACTCCTCTCAAGAAGTGAGTCAAGTTAGAAGCCTACATGCTGAGGGGTCAAGCAAAGAGTTGGTGGGACATCATGGTCTAAAAAGAGCATGATGAAGAAATGATGTGGAAGGATTTTCAAGAGAAGTTTCTTGAGAAATTCTTCCTAAAAACCTTGAGGTAGGAGAAGGCTAAAAATTTTATGAGGTTAACTCAAGGTACAATGTTGGTAATGGAATCTGTCATTCATTTCACCGATCTGAGATGCTTCATTCCAACGTTGAAAGAAGATGAGGTAGCTGTGGAAAAACGCTTCTAAGAAGGGATAAGATATGAGATCAGATCTCAGGTGAATATCTTTCATATGAAAAGGTTTGATAAAGTGGTGTATCAGGCCCTTATCTCAAAGGGGAACCTGAATAGAGCTTCATGTAGTAAGCTTGTGGCACTAGTTTGGTGATCAAGTGATACGGATTCTGATAGTAAGAAGCGCCATTTTGGAATATTTCAGTAAGGTGAGAGCACACATAGCAGTTAGAAGAGGGGGTCAGCTTCTCAAGGTGGCTATCGGGTCTTCTACTATCAGTGCGGAAAGACAAGGCACAAACGTGATTAGTGTCCTTTCCCACTAGTCGAGTGTCAAGCATGTGGCAGGTTAGGCCACGTGCAGAGACTCTGCAAGAAACCACGATAGTCAGGGAATGATGGGTGTAAAAGGAATATTCTTAGTGTGGGTAGGGGGTCAGTTACCCCATACTAGGTGGGCAGTTGGAGCTCCATGGGTCGTACTGGTAGAGGCGGTGGATGTGGAACTCTGAGGCGTGATCATCCTTACCAACAGAGAAGTTCAGTGCAGGGTACTCAGGCTGGAGCCCACCGTAAAGGGGAAAGTCATCACCATGTAGTTCAGGATACCCCTGAAGTTGGTGAGGCAGGACCATATACTGTTCGAGGTATGATTCTTGTCGCTTCCACACTTGTAAGTGCTTTATTTTATAGAGTTTCTACAAATTACTTTATTTCTTCTCAGTTCATAGTTGTGTTGGGCTTAACCATAGAGACTGAATGTGGGGTAATTTTGCTTGACACTCCTTTAGGGGTACGAGTTGTGGACATCGAGTAGTGTAAGGGTTGTTCTTTAGAGGTCAGTGGGTATCATTTCTGTCAGATCTGTTTGTCTAATAGATTTCCGGTTTTGACCTAATCTTGGAAATGGACTAGTTGGTGTTACATAAAGCTCATATTTACTGTTACTGATGTCATGTAACATTCACATCTCTTAATAGAATCATTTATATCCTTTTTGGTGATTTGGATACTTGAGCGGTCTGTGTAGGGTCGCTACACCATCATTTGGGAGAACTCCCATCCCAAGTGGCATGTCTTATGCTTGATGATGGGGAGAAAGGATAGACAGTCTTACCTTCTATTTTGGACCAGTTTTAGGATGTGTTTCTTGAGGACTTATCGGGGTTACCACCTGAGAGATATGTTGATTTTATGATCGAATTATTTCTCAGAGTGAATATAGTTTCCATTCCACCCTATCATATAGCACCAACAGAGCTCCAAGAACTGAAATTTCAATTAGCATAATTGGAGCGTAATAGGTTTATATGTCCTAGTAAATCACCATGGGTATATCTAATGTAGTTTTTTAAGAATTCTAATGGATCACTGGGTCTATGTGTCGATTATAGTAAGCTTAACAAGATTATAGTTATGAACTAGTACCCACATACTAGAATCGACGGTATGTTTGATCAGCTCAATGCTGACTTAGTGTTTTCTAAGATTGATTTGATATCATGGTACCATCAGCTGAGGGTGAGACCTTCTGACATACCCCAGATAGCTTTCCAAATCATGTATAGGTTGTATGAAGTTTTTGTGATGCTTTTTGGTTTGACCAATACACCAGTGGTGTTCATGGCCTTGATGAACCGAATATTCCACCTGTATCTTTATCAGTTTGTAGTTTTCTTCAGTGATGCAATCTTGGTTTACTCCAAAACTCATGAAGATCATTCCAAATATCTTGACATTACCTTGAGTACACTAAGAGACCATGGGCTCTATGCCAAGTTTTAAAAATGTCATCTTTGAATTGATGAGGTGCACTTTCTAGGACACAACATTTCTGAGTCAGGTGTGTCAGTGGATCTGGAAAAGGTGTAGGCTATGGTGTCTTGGGAGTGCCAAATAACGTCTCTAATATTATGAGTTTTTTGGGTTTTTCTAGTTATTAACGAAGGTTTATTAGATATTTCTCTAATTTGGCAGCACTACTCATAGGCCTAAATAAGAAGGTAATTAAGTTTGTTTGGTCAGATTCTTGTGAGAATGATTTTTCGAACTTGAAAAAACAGTTGACTACCATACTGATTTTGATATTACCCAAAACAAGTAATAGGTATACCTAGTTCTATGATGCATCTAGTGTTTCACTTGGGACGATGTTGACTTAGGATAAATGGGTTGTAGATTATGGTTCAAGAAATTTGAGTCTGCATGAATGGAATTATCCTACTCATGACCTGGATCTAACTGTTGTGGTTTATGCCTTAAAATGTTGGTGGCATTACTTGTTGGGAAATCCCTTTACAGTGTTTACCAACTATAAAATTCTCAAATACATCTTCTCTTAGCGAGATATGAATCTCAGAAAATTACAGTGGGTTGAGTACCTACAGTATTTTGATTTCGAGTTGATGTACACACTGGGGAAAGGGAATAGTGTCACTGATGCTCTGAGCCGGAAGACTCAAAATCAGATAGTTCAGAAATCCAGTTCAGAGTGGGTGGTGATGACATTGTGTGCGAAGATATGTTTGGAGGTACATGATGGTCATAGTCAGATGATCCTTTCATATAGAATAGTTGAATATGCACTTCTAATTCTAGTTAAAGATATTCGGTTGGTGGATCCAGATTGTTTGGCTATGAAGGAAAGTCTTAAAGTCGGGGAGTAACCTTCTGGTAGGACTTTCGGTGCTGATGGAGTTGCTCGTGTTCATGGTCATGTTTTGTTATAGGTAGGAGTACGAGAAGAGTTGATGCGCGAGTTCCATGCATAAAAGTGGGAAGTACATCATGGGTTGTCTAAAATGTTCAATGATCTTCATAGTCAGTTTTGGTAACCGGTAATGAAGAAAGAAGTTGCGATTTTTGTGGCATGATGCCTTACCTGTCAGTAGGTGAAGGTTGATCATTAGTGTCTAGTTGGGTTTTTGTAGTCATTTCCTATTCTATAGTGGAAGTTGAATGAATTCATGATGGAATTCATGGTGGGTATACCTAATATTCCTTGGAATAATGATAAAATTTCATTGGTGGTAGATCGGCTAACCAAAGTGTCCCATATCTTTCTAATTCATGAGACCTATACAGTCGACTAGTTGGGGGAATTGTATGTTTGATAAATAGTATGGTTTCATGGTGTTCTGAGAAAAATAATCTCAGATCATGATCTTCATTTCACCTCACGCTTCTGGAGGGGACTACAGAAGGCACTCAGTACCCGGGGGTTTTTTTGTATAGCTTACCACCTGCAGACTGAAAGGTGGTCAGAGCATACAATTCAAGTATTATAAGACATGTTGAGAGAATGTGTTCTAGATTTTGGTGGTTTATGAGAAAAATATTTGTTGCTTTTTGTTTTTTCTTACAACAACATCTTTCAGGCTACAATTCAGATGGAACCTTTTGAGGAACTTTATGGGAGGTCTTGTAGATCAACATTGTGTTTGTTAGAGGCCATAGAGTCTGAGTTGTTAGGGCCGAGTCTCGTGAAGGAGTCATCTGAGAAGGTTATTTTGATTTAGAAGCATATGGTGATGGTGTAGAGTAGGTATAATTATTTAGTGGATCATCTTCATAGACCTCTTGATTTCATGGTGGGTGATAGTGTGTTTCTTCGGGTGTCTCCAAGGTTGGGTCACCGTTAAATTCGAAAGCATAGAATGTTGGAATCTTGGTATATAGGGACATTTGAGATTGTGGAGAGAGTCAGACCCATGGAATACTGATTTGATCTTCCACAGTAGTATAGTGGGATGAATTTTGTTTTCCATGTTTTATAACTCTGACAGTATCACCCCAATTTGTCTCATGTGATAAATTCTAAGTATGTCGATCTTGAGGCTGATGCATCCTTTGAGGAGCACCCAGTTTGTATTGTGGATCATAGTGAGAATGTTTTGTGGGTTAAGTTCATGCCCTTGGTTCATGTTTTATAGCTGCATGGAAACATTCAGTAAACAATGTGGGAGCGGGAATAGGATATATGAGCCTTGCGGTCCAACCTCTTTGTTTCGGAAACCCGATGAAGCTCGAGAAGAGCGGCTCGAGGACAATCCGTTATAAGGTGGGGAGGTTGTAAGATCCTGGATTTCTATATAAGGTATGTTATTGTTTATGTTTCTGTTTAAGTCCCTTTTTGTGGTGAATTAAGTGTTTTACCATGTCCTTGATAAGGATCAGGGGTGTTCTAGGGGTTTGGGGCATGAAAAAGTGGAAAAGGGGGATTTCTAGGCAATTCGCATAGTTTGCGCATAGTTTGAAAAACTGTGCAAGGGGAGACCATACAAGAAATATCAATCCATACAGTTTGTGCATGGTCTGAAAAACTATGCAACAGAAGGGCGTACAGGTACTCACCTTCGCCTGGTTTCTATACGGTTTAGAAAACCGTGCGGGTAAACCATGTAGCCTAGAAACTTTTAAAAAAATAAAAAAAAAATCCATTAAATGATTTTAAGTTCCCCTCAGGATTTCCCTTATTTCTTCTCCCTTGAACCCTAGTGACACCCCAAAAGCTTTAATATATTCCATGTATCAATCACCCTCATCTTAGGTCTATTTGTAGTGCCATTGGTTGTTGGTTGAATATCTGGGTAAGGCTAATCCCACTCTTACTTCTCTTTTTGGTTTAGGGTTTGTATCTCTCCCTTATATCCATATAAAGCTCAAAAACCTTTATCCTCTAGTGAGATATAGTTTTAGGCTTCAAAGGTGTGTTGAATCAGGATATAAGTCCTTTCTTAAGGGTGTGTTCACCAACGGACTCAAGGTAGGTGGTCTACAAGTTATATTCCTTGGTTTTTTTGTAGATTATGCATGTAGGGTTTTTATTCTTTCCCTCTTTTGATGATTTCTTGGTGACTTTGACATGATGTGATTTATTGGGTGTCTAAACAACCTAATTAAACCCTCATGATCCCCATGGGATGGTTTGAGGATGAGGTGACCTATTTTAGGTCCACCCTTGGGGTGTGCCGAACCTCCCGAATGGATAACAGAAACATAGGGTGTGAAATGGATTCAAGATGATATAGATCCTTGAGGAATGTGTTAATTGGTTAATGTAATAGGTTATAAGGGTTGTGGATAGTTGGGTCTAATTTGAATAAAGGATAAGGTTTTGTTTGGTTGGATTTTAAATGGGTTAAAAGTGAATAATGGGAATATGATAAGGAATTATGTTTACACTTGAATATTCTTAGTGAGTTAGGCATGGAAAATGGGAAATGGGACTAAAGGGTTAAGTAATATTAACGATTAAGGTGTTAATGGATTGAGAAAAAATGTTAATTTACTATTTATTGATATTATTGTGACGTTGTAAATGACATTGTCTATGCTTGTTCTGATATGGTTAATTGTGGTGAAAGATAAATAAGCATGTGAACATGGCTTGGTAGTGTGGGGTATAGACTTGAGGTTCTACGCCCATGGGTCAAGTTGGATCGAGGATATATCTCCACCCCTAAATGCATGGGTTAGGGAAGGGAACAGAGTTCTATTCTACTAATGGTTGCATTCCAGCCGGACTGAGGCTTCGAGGTGAGGATTATGAGGATGTTATAATGTGATTTCTAGTGAGATAGGGATTGAATTTTATTCCCATATTATTAAGAATATTTAACGTTCCTAATCCATTGAATACATGAAAGGGTAGATTAAAATATGAAGTGTCTAAGTAGTGAACCCGAATTCAATGGTAGTATAATTAAAAGTAACATAGTATATAATGGCCTATTGAACTATTTATTTTTACTTTCCATTATTTATCACTTTCATGCACTATCTTCTTTTGATGGATATTTTATAGACACCATTGGTGGTGGCCTACTGAGTTATACTCACACCCTACTCGAGCCGTCATTGGGTACCCGAGTAGATTTCATTCTTGCAAGTCAGGACAAGTGTAAGGGTCCTATGTTAGGGAGTTGAGTTGGACATGGGACATGTATGGGTGAGGTTCCAAACTTGGATTCTAGACCATTTTGGGGATTCTGTTGTTTTCTTTCTTATGGGGTTTTGTTCACTTGATACTGTATCATGGCATGACATATTTACCATTGTATATGGTTGCGTCCAGTTTTGGGAGTTGGTTATTTATGCATGTTGTTGATTATTTCCTATTTTTCCGTTATTTAAATTATTTTTTATTGTGTCTTACTCTGGTAATGAGGGTATAGTCTTCCCAAGTGACATATTATATCATCGCCGCTAGTTATCAACCTCTGGCATATGGGGAGGCGTGCTTGAGGTCTTGTAGTGACCCGTCTCAGGGCACCAGATTAGTGGCTCCTGGGATGGGGACGTTACATCACCCATCATGATCACTACTCAATGCCAAGTATGATTAACTTCATAGTTCTAATAAATTAGGCTCCCAAAAATAAAGGTTTAACTTTTTGACATGAGTCATATCATTTAGTCTTTTACCTTTATCATTTGAGGGTGTTAACTATGCCCCAAGGGTTTAGGGTAAAATTACCTAAATTCCATTAATGAATCATTAAGTTTTATTTTCTTCTTTCTTCCTCCTCTCTAGCATACGCAGCCCTCTCCTCTTCCTTTGTGGGTTCCTTCAATTCCTAATCTAGGCTTCAAGATATCTCCTCCTCCAGTTTTCTGAATCAAACACCATCGGTCACTATGGATCTGGATTGGTAATATCTCTTGTACTCTATAATTTATTTCAAGTTCTTAATTACATATGTTGCATTATTTTGGTGTGAGATCATTTTCCCTATTTTCATAGAAAATATCCATTTCATCGATTCCTTCAAAACCTGAATGAATTAGAGCTTGATACTCTATAAGTAAGTCATTATAATAATGTGGTTGGTGGTCTATGGATTTTTACTAATTTTTAATCGATTTATGAATGGTGTAATTGGTACACATGTTGTCCTTTTCCAAGCATATCTTTCTAATTGAGTTCTTTATATTAAATTGATCAATACACCTAAATACACTCTCTATGATCATTGTTTAGTAGTTTGAGATTTACAAACTCAATCACAGACACCCCATGGGTGTATCAACATGAATGAACCCTTTTTAATTATTTTTTTAATTGAACATAATGTCATATAAGTGTTAGAATTAGATATTAAATGGATCTCACCCTTAAAATCAAAGGTCTAGTTGTGAATGACACCTTCTAAGTTCCATGTTGAACCTTTATAATTTGAATTTCCATGTGGGAAGCTTTATTGAATACCAATTTTGATGAATTGATTTTGATATTTGAATGAAATGTTTAATTTTGATAAATTAATTGTTTTTTAAAAATGTCATTATTTTGTAATAAAACCCCTTGACCGAGGTGTTCTTTCTTTTAAACCAAAAACTGTTGATTAGTTATTTTATATCATGCTTGGCTTGTGGCATTATGTTTCATATTCTCTTATTTTGATGTATTAAATTGTATTTTTATGACATGGCCTCTATTTGGGTTATTAAATGGAGTGGTTATATTTTTATATAAATTTTGAATGAACTAGAGAACCATCTAAGTTCTTGACATTTTTTATAAAATTTCATAACATGGCCCACTCCTAATCTAAGTGGCTAATGAACAAAGGACATAGTAAGTGATTATCTTTTCCTATAAATGGATTTTCTGAATTAGGTAAATGTATATGTGTTCATGGTCATCTAATTACCTTTTTGACCCCTTTAAATTTTTATCCTTGTTTTGATATAATAAATGGCATGTTTAAATTGAATTTCTTAATGATGGTGGTTGTTATCTTTAAATGATTTTTATGTGTATTAAATGGAATGGAATGATCATGATGTATTTCTTTCCTTGAATGAATTAATTTGTTTAATTGAATTTGAATTTAATTGGGTGTTAATACCATGCCTCTTGTTATAACTAAATAAGAATGGCTTGTACAAATGGTTATAAATGAAATGCCCTTAGTTATGAATGGGCCATTTAAATTAAAATCATGAAAGGTATTTCCTCATTCCTTGCATTATGAATATGATAATGCCTTTATAAGGTATTGATAAATGTAAGGAATCAGAGTTATTTGCTGATGGTCGTTTATTATAAATATGATTATGCCTTATATATAGGTTGTGGAATGATGGTAATTGTTCTATTGAGTATGGTGATACCACACTCCCTTACATCAGGTGTTGATTTCAGGGTGTCTTGCACCAGTGATATTATATTGGCATTTGGGCTTTACATGGAAAATTCTATGATTAGGGTGATTCCATGGTGGCTCACTCACCATCTTGAGTATTTTTGCATGACGTCTCTCACTCTATCAGTATGTAGGGAACGTACCGTATTGCTTGAGCTTATAGGCTCAATCAGATTGGTTATCGATGACTAATTTAATCCTTGATCTAGCTAACAACTAGTATTCCATGTATATGACCATTAAGAATCATCACACACTTGGTTCATATAGGTGGATGAAATATATAACTAAACTATATATATTATTACTATATATATAGTTCCTGATCAGACACTTATTCTGACTATGAGCCGAAGCAGGTAGATCTGCCTTGTGTCCTTTAGGAACCTGAGTGAAATGTTTTTATTTATTTAAGTACTGTTTATTATTCTATATACCTACACACTACTTTACATTATATTTTACAGACTTTATTTAGTTATAGACACCGTGGGTGGTAACCAACTAAGATTATTATCTCACACCCTTCTTGGGCAGCCACTACACTAGGGTACTTGAGTAGACCTTATGTTCATAGGACCATGGTTGATTTTTTATTTTGTTTAGCATGTACTGGAGTTAAGAGAACAGGATCGAGATGGAGCTTAGGATGCTCATGGAGTTTGATTGTGGGGATTTTGTTTCATTTTTTTATTTACTATATTGTATCATGTTTTCTTTTGTATGATTATCATTTTATTTATGTATAATCTCCTGGTCATGCATGTATTTGTTCTATATTGGTGTTAACCATCTCTTTATTTATTTAGTTGATTATTATTACTCTTCCCTAACACTATTTTTCTTCATTTATTACTCATTTCGTTGTTGTCTGTTATTTACTTTCTATTATACCGTTGAGTCACTCTAATCATGAGGGTATAGTCTCCCCATTATCACCTACTTAGAGCCTCGTCAATAGTCAGCAACCTCTGGCATACAAGGAGGTGCGCTTAAGGTCCTGTGGTGAATGTTCTAGCTATTATTTCCATATTAAGTCAGGTTGGAACATTACAGTGATAATTAAAATGTGTAGATAAAATTTATTTAAGTTTGGAGATTATAACACCAAAAGATATTGGAATATACTTTTAAACAAAAATTAATAATATGTTCAATAGATTTCTCCACATGAAACACCAAACCAAAATGAGTCTTAACATATTAGATGAGAATTATTAAGAAACTATAATATGAATAAATAAATAAATAAAAATATAGTAATCGATTAAAATTTCTTACATTTAAAGGATAAATAATAAATATGATTTAATTATTCTTTCTCAAATAATTTTTTAAAGTGTTAATTAATTAAATCGACCACTTTTAAATCATTTTTATGATAATATATGATATTATAATAAATGAACTAATATATAACCATTCTTTAAATTATAAATTGATATAAAATAATATTAAGAATACCTAATGTTTAAAAACGATAATTTTAAATAAAAATAGTTTTCTTATATATTTTTAATTTTCATTTAAAAGATAAATTTTATAATTTTATAATTTGAATTCTTAAAAATTAACTTCATTTTTAATTCCCAATATAAATAATATATTAGGATTAATTTTTTGGATTTTTCAAGAATAGTGTATTTTTAGGTGAATATTGAAAATATTGTTCTTACCAATGTAGTAACTTTAAAAATATATATAAATTTATAACCCGTTAAATTGATCAAATATGTGTTTAATAAGTAAGACTATAAATTTTAAAAACACTATGTTGAATTTAGAAAACCTATGATTAATATATTAAGGATTTATGTAATATTTTCCAATAAAAATAGTGTTTGGTCTTTTTTCATAAAATTTTATTTTGGTAAAAAAATTAGGTTTTCTTTGAAAATCACACAATATTTTTTGGGTTTATAATACAAAAATTTATATCATAAAAATAAAATACATTTTTAATTTTACACTATACATAAATTTTAAACTTTAAAATACACATTTTCTAAAAACGAGTTTTTACATGTTAAATGTGCTAATGTTAAAATTAATATTCCTTACACATATAAATTTTATGTGATAGAATTTATTTAAAATTTGAAATAATTATTTACAAATTATTTAATAATATCCATTTTATTTCTATGCATTAAAATTAAATTACTTATGTAAAAATTAGTTACCATCGAAAAACAAAAAAATGTAATGGTGAAAATTCTATGATTAAAGGACATAAAAACAAGTTTAAAACATGTATCAAAATTAATAGTTTAGGGATTATAAATTTTAAATCATTCCTCACTCAATTAATATTCATTTTTTAGTCTTATTGACATGTGAAACATGTTCTCTCTTTATATGAAGTTGAAATATTTTCAAAAAAATTATTCTCACCACTAATAAAGAGGACCTCTCACCACCACCTCAAGACCAATCAATTAATTTGGTTTCCTATTGAAACACTTACCTTTTTAATTACCCTATAATTATATTCCTTTACCTTGATCCTCTGGTCATAAGATATTTTCTTAAGACCTCAATTTTTAAGGATTATTCCAAGGGAAATCCCAATTCTTTGATGTGATTACTTTTTTCTAACTTATTTTATTTTATTTATTACTTTCCCAACTCTAATTTTGTAATGCCTATATAATGAAATCATTATTTATTTTATAATAAATGTTATTATTCTAAATTAATAACAGTTAACCAACATTCCCAATTTCTATTATGTAAAACAAAATTGGCATTCATGCATTGTGCGGACTACCGCCACCACATTGCGATGACTTTTATTTTATTAACACCAACTCTATTCTATTATTTAAGTGTCTAAATTAAAAATTAATATTAAATATGTAATATTATTATTATTATTATTAATATAAAATCGTAATCAACCTTATTTCCCTCTCATTATTCTAGAAATGAATGTTTTAACCATGTGTTTTTTAGACTACCACCTCCACAAAGTAACGTATCTCATTTTTCATATAGTTTCTTTATTATCTATTATTCTATCTTAAAATATGATTCAATTCATTAATTTTTTAAATAATATCATTATTCTTCTATAATAGTTATATTATTCCAAAATAAATCATTTTTATAATCCTAATCACCCATTAATTATGATATTTTCATGTTTGGGTCAGTCTAACCACCAACATGGACAATCCTATAAATAATATAATGGATTGAAATGAGATTTTTTTTAAAAACCTATTCAGGGATAATACCCCTTTATTGAACATAAAGAAAAGAGATAACCCCTTTTGAAACTGGGAAAAGAGGGGAACCCATTACATGAACCATATGTAAAACATCCTAAAAGAAACATGACATGAAGGACCTTACATGGTCTCAAAGGCTCAATAGGAAACATATATCATGACAAGTACTAGTAAAAATTCATGTCATCTGCCCATCATACAATGTATTGGATATTCTGGTCGAATATGTTTTACCCTCCTCCAAAATTTTGTTTTCTTGGTCAACACAACATGGAAAAGGACTCCTCTATCCCACACTAACGTATGGGAGGAGGATTAGATGATGGATGCCAACACACCCATTTGTATTTAGAGTCGCCCACATGATGTTTCTTTCAAGTAACTCATATTACTATCAACCTAATTCACTACAAAATTAGACTGAAATCTCTATGAAAAAATCAATGATAAGGATCACATATGTCCACCATTTGTTTCTTAAAAATCATTGAAACATACTTGTTTCCAATTTAATATACAATAACCATAACAAAAAATATCATAGAATAAAATTATAAAATTATATATAATTATAAATAATCAATTATATTACCTTGTATGATCTTTTAATGATGAAATTTAGAACAATAATGAATAACAACATCACTATTATGAAACTAGTTGAAAATGATCAATATTAAACACATTTCATATTTAAAATAGATAATAACTAACTAACATACATGTAGAGAATAAATTTAAATTGAAATTATAAAGGATTATAGACATTAATAAGGTTCTGAAATAGGTAATTAAGATGGTTTTTTTATATGGTATTTTAGGGTGTGATTAACTATGTAGGAATTCAATGTAATGGTTTCATCTACTTATTTTTTGATTCATTGAGTCACGATATTTATTACTTTATTACGCATTTCAAGATTTCATTGATCCTGCCATTCCCCTATTATATATTATATTCCCTCTTGTTCTTTGGGAAATTAATTCTCATCATTAATAAGCACTTATTTGATAATATATTTTCTAAAACAAAAGTATAACATTGGTAAGAAAAAACTCGCATTCTTACTAATGGATCTTCTTTATCCATGTCCAGGTTAGTCCTATAAAAAGTTTTTTATTTAAAGAAATCAAAATATGTTTTTTATTTTATATTCCTCATATTTTTTACCTCTTTAATTAAATGAGATTATTTCCACATTTATTCGGTGAGGGTTTTCCTTTAAAATGGCCAAAAAATATTAATAAAGGCATTTATTTTCATTATTTACCACTCTGGATTTATTAGATTGATTTTTCTCTCTTTAAGGATCCTTTAATTGAAACTCTTTATAACAATTATTCCAAAAAAAATTATATTTCCCTTCATAATTTTTTTTTTTGAAAGTATTTTTTAATTCATATTTTATAATAATGTTTAAAAGGTTTTGTGAAAACCTTTGTATTTTCACTTCTATTTTTCCTATAATGTTTATATATCATGAAGTGATTATTTGATCACCCTATATGTTCTATTATGATATGATTCCATTTTAAAAATTAAATTTTAGATATCCTATGATTTATTAAGTTCATTTTATGTGTTTTTTTTGGAAAAAATTTATAAACTCATTCTTTTCCATGGGTTCTTTATGATATGATGATGATTGATTTTGAGTGGCACGTGTATGTAAGGATGATTATGGGTGAAATCCTATATAACCATAAAATTTATTGGTTTAAGTTTATATCTCTAGATATATTCAGGTGTGGGAATGATGAGTTTTTTCACATAGGCATGGGAATAATGATTTTGCTAACATCTTCATGTGTGGACATAATGAGTTTGTTCACATAGGTGTGGGAATAATGAGTTTTTTTACAAAGTTTTTCCTATGATTATGGTTTCCCCACATGTTCAAGTTTTTTATAAATTTATACCACATTTTCAAGACGTGTTTTAATTTCATGATATTCCATGTTTCTATATTACACCTTATTTTTAAATTATTATGCACTCTTATATTTGGATCACATTTTTTATGATTATGGAGGTGTATTTTAAACCATGTAATAAATTTTATTCTTCCTAATGATATTTTTATGATCTTATGTTACTCTATCACGTTTTATTAATATAATTTATGGTCTCAGGATATTTTATTTAGATATTTATCCCTTCCTTATAATCTCTTTCATGTTTATGATCTAATACATTATGATACGGTTTTCCTTACAAAGTGTATGAGCTAACCCCTTTCTTATATTTTTATTCCCCATGTGATAATGAATATTATATCATGTGAGATGTCTGTAAAATGGAATATAGGAAGTAAATAATTGATTTATGTTTGATATTATTTTAAAATAATATTTTTATATAGTAAATCTCTAATAAATTAAACCTTCTAGTCCTTGAGTTGTGTGACTGTTTGTGAGTTTTATTATCTGAATCATGAAATTAATGTACTATTTAGGTTATGTTTTTATTGGCTTTCTTTACTTGAACCCATTTTTCCCTTCTTTCCCATCCTTCAAACCCCATCTCTCCCAGCAAATTTGGATCCCCTCTAATGTATCTACATTACCTCCCCCACCTCTTCCTTATTTCTCTTTTCATCATAGTAATTCCATAGGATTTTTTTAAACCAAAATCAAAGGTATTATTCCCTACTCCTATTATCATCCCCCATATTATTATTTTTTCTAATTACTATTATAATAAATATGGGTTTCATGATTAATTCTACTAAATAATGGTTGAATTACTTCGAAATAGTGGGAGTTTTCTCTTCTCTTGTATAAAGGAGGCTTTTCTGGGTGTTCTACTACACGTTCATCTCCATTTGAATGGAAGGAAAATAAGTTATATAATTTCATAGTCTTTATTAGTCTATATGTTTAGATTTTGGAATTATTTATTGTAAATAATTAGGAATTTAGGTTATTCTATTTTTTTCATAGATTTTAGGGCTTGATTGCTTAATTTTTCATCGAGTTTTAGTCATTATAAATTTATAGGGATCATATATTATGTTCCTTTGGTTTTAATTTTTTTTTTAATATTTCATAGGTTCTTTTTGGTTAGTTATGGATGGGTAAATCTAGCATGCGGTTATCATAGTTGGTTTCAAACCTCCGAGTAGTTCTTGATTTATGCATGTAACAAGACTTCCCTCTGTTTTTTCAAAACTAATAATTAATACTGACTTATATTTTTAGAAATGTTAATAAAAGGTTTTCGATTATATTTTTTTATAAATTTCGAAAAAAAAAATTAATTATTTCATGTGATGCTTTGTTATGATATCCACTTCCCCATCCTTGTCTTATGAACATTGTTATACCAGTTTCATTTTGTTATCCCCTTAGAAGTTATTAACTTTGTTAATATAATTCCCTATAATATAAGATTTTTTTACCCATTTATTTATTTTATTACATATTGTAATGTCCCAGCCTAAGTGTCATGCACTCGTTCCCTGATTCGGTCAGTCACGTGACCTCAAGCACACCTCCACATACATCAGAGGCTACCAACTAGTAATAAGGGTCTAAAATAGATCATGGGGAGATTATATACTCTTTTATCAGAGTAATAAAACACTATAAATAAATAAACAATATAAAAATAATAACCAAATGATCTTACAACTAGAACATTACTAGTACAACAAGGTAACCAAAATTGGAAATATGATATCAAACTAAACAGTAGATATGTCATGCCAAAATATGTGACAAATGTCAAAATGAAAACTCAAGTAAAGAAAATAATGACTCTCAAGTGGTTCTTTAACTACGTATGTTTCACTCATCCATGATCTATCCCAACCCATCCACCTAACACAGGGCCTTTTCCCTTATCTTGTTCAGAAATCATGAAATCTATTCGGGTACCAATCAGGCGGTCTGAGTAGGGTGTGAGTATAACTCAGTAGGCCACCACCAACAATGTCTAAAATAATATCCAGTCAATACAATGTTTGTAGTTGTATAAATAAATAATCACAATAAATAAGTAAACAATTATCACGTTATTAAATTATTATTTATTTAACCACATAAACTCTTCAGTTTAATGAGGATACCCGAAATTAAATGTCTTCTTCAGCCCACATCAGAGTCTAAACTATCCCCAAGGGGTATCATGTCTTAAAATTCCACTATTAACATTCTATATCTCATCTCATATCTCGGAATTCCCTTATTACCATTCTATATCTCAATTATCATATGAATTCCATTATTACCTTTCATCATTTAATTAATTAATTCAATGATTAATTAATCATCTCAACATAATTAATTAACTCAACTATAAGTTAATCTTATCAATATCACTAATTAAATCAATAGTTAATTAATATTCTCATTCTTAGTAATTAACTTAACAATTATTTAATATTCTCAATATCATTAATTAACTCAAAAATTAATTAATATTCTTAATCTCATTAATTAACTCAATAATTAGTTAACCTTCCCAATATCATTAATTAACTCGAAAATTAGTTAATCTTCTCAATCTCATTAATTAACTCAACAATTAATTAATCTTCTCAATATTATTAATTTAATAAAAAATTAGTTAATCATCTCAATATTATTAATAAACTCGACAATTAATTAATCTTCTCAATCTCATTATTAACTCAACAATTAGTTCATCACATCAATTCCTTAATTAATTTCCCAATTAATTAATCAAAATCTACCATCCCAAAAATCCCATAATTTTTTTTAAAGGTGGTGCCTCAGTCAAAAACCAAGGCACAATTTATTGAAGAATAAAACAAGGAGATAAAAAAGTGTGAAAGATGGAATCTTATTACAATCCTTTTCATAAAACGGGAGAAGATCATCAGGAAAATCATCAATCCAGGTAATATCCTGATTGATCCCCTTGTTGGAAAGACTATCAGCAACCATGTTCACCTCTTGAAAAGAATGAGTAGCAATGTCATTGAGATCCTTGAGAGAAGAAAGGAAATTCATCCATCTAGAAGTAAGCGGCCAGGAAAGGTGCACCACCCCCTTCCAGATAGCTTGGACAATAGTGGTTGAATCAATCTCAACCACAGCTTGTTCCAACCCTTTTTTTTGGAAAAATCCACAGCATGAATCACTCCCAACATTTCTGCTTCCAAATCTGAGGTCGTACTAGAACCACCGAAGAAGCATCCATGGAACCTACCAAGATAGTCTCTAAAAATGGCTCCACAACCTGTCAGACCCGGGTTTCCTCTCGAGACACCATCAACATTCACCTTGATCCATCCTGGAAGAGGAGATTTCCAGAAAACTTCAAAGGTGCGTCGAGGCTGCCTGTAATAACCCGCAATCCTAAGAGAATGAAGGATCTCAAAATCACTTACAGATTTGTCACAGTGAGAATTATGGAGTGAGGCCACATCCTTGATTGCAATGAGAATACGTGTCCTACCTGCAGTGAGACTGAATGAGCATTTATTATGAATAAAATGATTTCTATCATACCAGATCACATGCAGGAGTTCCGCCACCATAGTCAAAAAAAATATTCTCGATCTGCATAGAGAAGTCCCAACTAACACACTGCTGCAATTAGAAGTTAATAGTATCAAGAAGTGTTCATCTGCAACCAAAAATGTCAAGAATTTAATTCCAAAGAGTTGCATATGTGGCACAAGACAAAAACAAATGATTAGAATCCTATCGGTGTTGATTGCACATGTGACATCTAGAGAAAAGAGGTATCCCAAAAGATTGTAGGCACGCTTTAGTAGGGACCATATTATGGGAAATATGCCAAATAAGAGTAAGTCTTGAGGTCATGATTCAGGACTTGCTAAATGCCTTCAACCAACTAAGGCTGGAATCAGAATTAATGAAATTATTTTTGTAGAAACTTCTGGAGTCAAGGACTCCATTAAAATCCGGCTCCCAAATAAGGAAATCCTCGGTGTTGGATAAGGGGTAGATGTCAATGATATTACTAATCTGATTCGGGAAGGTGATATCTTGGGAAAGAAGCACATCCCTTATAGTGGAATTTTTGTTATTAGAAGGAGGTTCAGAATTCGGCATGGAGATTAAGGGGACCCATGTCCAATTATCCATCCAGAAATTCATCAATTAATCATTCAATTCCCAATCTCATTATCCTATAATTAATTAATCAATTTCTCAATCTCAAAATACTATAATTAATTCATCAATTAATTATCCTAATTTCACAATCCCAATAACTTAATAACTAATTTGATAATTAATTATCTATATTCCAAAATCACATTATTCAATCAAATCCCCAATCCCTTAATTAATTAATTGAACACATTAATTAATTCAATTTTGAAGTTTCCAAATTGATATAAAAACCCTAGAAATTATACAATTAAATGTATGTAATTAAAATCAAGACTATGGGATTTGATTAATAGACCACTTAACTCAATTTTTTGTTGAACGATCACCCAATAGAAAAATCCCCAAAATTTGAGTTGAACAATGATGTAGAACAAGATCTGGATATAAAACCCAAAATCAAGATCAAAAAAATTAATATCCTTTAATTATAGATCTAGATCTACAATATTATATCTATATATAATAAAAACAGGAAGAAAACCCCTTTATAGGATGGTAGAAGAAAGGAACAGGAATGGGAAACCAAGTGGTATAGGATTCTCTTACTATGAGGGGTGTAGATCTTCGATCTAGGATTTGAATCAAAAATAATGGAGGTTAGGAAGGCTTGGAATTCATCCAGGGGGATCTAAAATCATGAGGAGACTAGTTAGTCTAACTTAGGGTTGAATATGGTGAGTTTTGGGGGTTCAAGCAATTAAAAATATAATTTTAGGGTGAATTAAAAATTTGTTCATAGTTTGTTGGGTACGGGTGAATAGTTTTCCCAAACTGTGTTCCTAAACTATATGCATCTTTTACAGGGATGCACATTTACTCCTATGAGGATGCACGGTTTGACAAACCATGTTCTAACTGCACAATTCCCTTCTATCTAGGGTTGCATGGTTTTCTGGGTTGGGTTGCATGGTTTTCCCTAAATGTGTGCCAACCATGAACTGCCATCATTCTTCCATTTTTTCTAAAATTCCCACCGAAACACACCCCAAGTTAACACCCAAACTAAAAAAGTACTCAACACAAGTCAAAAAAGTACCTAAAATCAAGCCTGATTCATCTCCAAAAAAATGTGTGGATCTTACAATCTCCCTAACTTATGACTACTCATCCTTGATCTGTACTCCCAATCATCTATAAGATTATGATTAAAAAATATTAGGCCAATGAGGCCTCATATATTCCTCTCTATCCAAAATTTCCTCCTTAACACACCCATGTTTTCACATTACTCAAACTATTGGCATGGTTTTTCCCCTCAAAACTTTCTCATTGTGATCCAACACACGCATCAGATGCTTCTCAAAGGATGCATCTATCTATAGCTAAACATTCTCCACATCGATCACATTAGAAGGGTTGGGGTGATACTTCCAAAGTTGGGACGGATGAATCATGCATAGCACTTTATTTTGTGGAATATCTAATCAATACACCAGTGGACTGATTCTCTCCACAACCTCAAATGGTCCAACGAACCTGGGCACTAGCTTTCCCTATCTCAATAACCTACGGTGACCCAACCTAGGTGACACCTGTAGGAATACATGATCACCCTATGAAACTCTAGGGGTCGTCGACATCTGTTAGCATATGACTTATGTCTACTCTGATCTATAACTATACATTTCTGGATAAGTTGTACCTACTCCAATGTCTACTACATAAGACTCGGTCCCAAAAACTCTAACTCACCTACCTCTATCCAACAAAATGGTTGTAACGACCCGAGTCCAGAGCCCCTCCACTTGTGCCTCGTACCCGGTTCACCACATGACCTCAAGCGTGTTTCCCTAAATGCTAGAGGCTGCCGACTAGCAGCGAGGTCCTTGGTGAGTCGGTGGGAAAACTATGTCCTCATTCGGTAAAGTATGCAGCGGAAAACAACCAGACACAATAGTGGAAACAATAAAGAGCATACAACAACTGAACTGAACAGTGAAAGCAATGGATAAAATAATGATGATGCAACATGGTACATATATCTACGGAAAGCAGAAAACAAACCAATGTGCTGAAATACAACTGAAAAACAAAGTGCAAAATAAAACAAAATAAACACCTCATCATCGCGAGCCACGGCTTGGTCCCATGCTCTCCAGCTCCAGTGCAATCAAGAACTTGAAGTGGAAGGGCGCTTTCCCTTGTCTATACCTACAACAACATAGTCTGTTTGGTCCCAAAAGCATGGCCCAAACAGGGTGTGAGATACAATCCCAATAAGAAACAACCCAAATATTTGTGCCTAACAGTCAATGAATACATGGCAGTAATAAAACAAGAAGCAGTAAATAGGAAGGCACAAGAAGCTACAAACCATAGTTCTAACAAATAAAGTACACAAGTAAACAGCCAGCAACAAGAAGGAAATAGGTAACCCTCTGGGTATCTCTCACAACCTAACCCCTAAGGTTCAACCTATAAGTACTAGAAACCCTCTAGGAGGCACACACAGTCTCACCCATCGGGTTCAGCTATGAATTAATAGACTCTCTGAAAAATCACTCGTCGTCAATTCCCCCTATAGTCTCGTATCGTACTAAAGGATCTCTGGGGAAGCACTCAACATCTCATTCCCCCTGTGGCCCACGTCGAGGAACTACAGACTCTCTGAGGAATCACTCATCATCAATTCCCCATGTGGTATCGAATCGCACTTAAGACACTCTGGAGAAGCCCTTTCATCAATTATCTCTATGGTCTGCTACACTAGGTTCTCACAGTCCTGTGTGAAAAATAAAACATGTTCAGCGTGCGTACATCGTCCAAGTAAACCTCAAGAACTACTTGGCTACCATTCTAAGGCTAAACGGTAATACAAAGAAACAGTTCCACTATCCTACAACTAGGCATGGAAACTGGAAAACGCTATACAGTACAATAAGCATGGAAAATCAACCTAAGAACAAGATAAGTTACTCTATTCACAAGCATAAACCTCTACTACAGCAATCAAGCAAAGCAGGAAAATAGCAGGGGAAAAACATGAAACCCACAATTCCCCTCCCAAGGAAATTTGTGGAATTTGCACAAAATACTCATCGACTTTCAACAGAAAGGCACAAACCACCTACCTCGATCCTATTATATCGATATACTTGAACCACGACGATTGATTCCCCTTAGAATTTCGTAGATCTGATAAAACGCACAAAACGCTCAACCCACGATAACTCAAAATCAAAGAGGAATCATGGAACAAGGATAAAGAAGAGGAGAGAGCTCACTGCTGCGCTTCCAATGCAATTGACCGTGCTCAAATCGGAGAACGGATGGAGAGGCAGGAGCTCGGGGAAGATTCGGTCGTATGGGTCGCTCTCGGATAAACCAGACCTAGAAGAAGATGAATATCGCAATGAGGTGCGACCCCAGTCCATTTAGTAAAAAAATAAAAGTATATGGCGTGTATTTTTAAAGTACACGGTGTGTAGTGGGTTTTTCCATACTCCTCTAAAAACATCCCCCACATCGCCCCTACACACCGTGTGTGTGGCCCGGGGCACGGCCAGCACACGGCTTTAAGCCGGAGAAGAGTACACGGCGTGTAATCAAAAAGTACACGGCGTGTACTCAGAAAGTACACGGCGTGTAATTCGAAAATTTCCAGAAAGTTCATTTTTCTTAAAAACTCTAGAAAAAGGAAAACATACCTGAAATTAAGATCTGGGTTCTTACAAACTTCCCCCCTTAAAGAAATTTTCCCCGAATTTCCCTAACGTGGCGTAGAATAAGAATCCCTGGACAGCTCCGGCCACTACAATCGTACATCGGCCTCCCTTTCCCAAGTCTCGTCTTGTACTCATCCATGCTTCCATAGCACCCATACCTGAGGAATAGACTGCCCTCGGAGAACCTTCGTACTGTGATCGAAAATCCGGATAGGATGCTCCTCAATGACGCATCTGCTTCCATCTCAACTTCCTCAGGCTGAAAGACATGAGACGGGTCTGAAAACTAACATCGGAGATGAGAGACGTGGAAGACTTCATGCATGGCTCGGTACCTCTGAGGTAACTACAACCGATAAGAAACTGGCCCCACTCTCCCCAACACCTCAAACGGCCCGACGTACCGCGGAGAAAGCTTGTCCTATCTCCGAATCCTCTTGTGTCCCAACCACGGTGCGACACGTAGGAAAACCTGATCCCTGACTTCGAACTCCAGAGGTCGTCTCCACTGATCAGCATAAGACTTCTGCCAAGACTGTGTTGTAGCCATCCGCCTCCGAATCAGCACTATTTGCTCTGAGGTCTCCTGAACAAGATGAGGTCCTAGCAAAGCTGCCTCTCCTGCCTTCAGCCAGCATGAGGGTGATTGGAATGGTCTACCGTACAAAGCCTCGTATGGTGCCATCTGAACGGTCGCCTGGAAACGGTTTTTGTAGGTGAACTCCACCATAGGAACATGCTTCTCTCAAGAACCGCCAAAGTCTAGGATGCAAGCTCTGAGCATATCCTCAAGCACCTGGATTGTAACAACCCGAGATTTTATAAGATATATTCGTTTTAATTTCTTTCATATCATCGGTTGTACGCTACAGCAAGATTATCTTGCGCTATACGCAACACTGTATTAGCTTGCAGTATACGCAACACTATTCTTGGATCGTGTTACACACAATTTCATGATAGTAGTTATTCTACAAAACATTGAGTATATATATATATATTCAATGTATTTTGTTATATGCAAAAACAAAAGAGTCATGCACTACATGAAACCCTAACTTGTCTTGCATTACACGCAATCGCAACCTTCCTCAATAGCGTGTGTTGTACGCAATACCGGGTTTTACTAAACAACGATATGCTATTAAAATATTATTAAAACTAGCCATTATGAATAGTAATAACCACTTTTTGAAATTTTGTAAATTTTATTTTTCAAAATGGACTTCATTTTTGGATTCGGAATATCGAAATTATCCTAGGGTGAAATTTTGGTATTTTTCTGGAAACTTTCAATTTTTGATGAATAGTGAAAACACTGGGTTACTATTTAAAACCCGAATTTTTATTTAAATAATTATTTATTTTATTTCAATTTATTTTAGTTCAAAATTGATACATAATACCTATATAAGTTCAATTTAATTCATTGGAGTAATTTTATAATAATTTTAGATATATAAAAATTTTATTGAACTTTTCACCGTCTTTTACCCACCTCCTAGGAGAATTTGCAAATTTACATAAAACTTAATTTTACCGCTTCTGTGAGTGGAATTTCAAAAATCTAAGAGACACGGTTGATGTTAGTAAGAAAAATTTGGTTCAATGAGATGAAAATAATTTTTTATGAATAGTATCTTTTTACTTTTATTTACCACGGTTAAAAGTAAATAGGGTAATTAAGGGTAAAAATGATATTATTATTACCCTAACACATGTCCTAATTCTATTGGATAAGTGTAATTCGACCAAAAACAACCTTATAAATAACATATGACCATTTAGGCCCACTTGGATTAGATTAGGACATTTATTATTAATTTATTTAAAGAAGGGTTAAAATAGTTAAAATCAAAGTTTAATAAGTAAATAATTTTTAATATATGGTTATACATATGATAAATTAGACTATAAATATTAATTATAAAGCTAAAAAAAATTCATACATAATGGTATTTTATTTGTAATTTTTAGACATTAAATATATTAATTTATTTATGACACAAAGATGATGCAGTAATTATCTTATTAATGAAATATTGACATAATCGATGTTATAAATACCCAAATAAATGTAATTTGAGACTTTTTATAAATTCCATTAATTTTATAGGTTAATATGACATGTTATTATTGATTTAATTAACTTTTTTCTAATTAATAATTCTGTTATGATTTTCACAAAAATCAATTACTAAATAGTGTCAAAATTGACATAAAATAGTTTTTAAAACAAATATTATATTATTGATTGTTATTTTATTCCTAAAAATCTAAGGTTCGGACAAGATACTTATATCATGATAGGTGTATCATTAATGGACCACTTGAGGGTCTCTTGGATGTATATGGTAAGTTTATTAACTATATAATATAAAAATACAAAGTGACATGGTAAATTTCAATCTAATTAACTAAGAGTTAAAACTAAAAGATAAGGTTAATATAATGACCTAAACTTTTCTAAATTCTATTTTATGAGAGGATTTCGACACACCCCCACCTTAGCTTCTAAATATATCAATTTGGAGCTATTAAAAACCGAATTTGACTTTATAATAAAATAATATTTTTAGTTATTCCAAAGGTGCCCCTCTCCTCCCTTATAAAAGGGCACCTCATCCCTCTCCTCCTCACACCAATTTGAGCCTTCAATCTCGGCAAACCCCTGAAAAATTATCTTCTCCACTTCCCAAGAAACATCCTAGAGGTCCTGGTCTTCTTCAAAGACCAATTTTAGTGCCCTAAGAGGAGGTCTCAAAGAGGCGCTTCAAAGAAGAGGTAATGTTCGTTACCGATTCCTTCAACTTTATTTCCTCTTCCACTTATTCTTATTTATTTGTTTCATTATGAAGTAATAACATCAGTATCACTCATATACGTATATGTTATTATAAGTATGAATAAACCCTATTTCACCATTTATTCATCCTACAGAAAATGAAATCACTGCGCGTGCGTACGTATGGAATACCGTCTCCACGCTGTGGTGTAATCTATTTCCCCACCACCACCTTACTTGGATGGGTATAATGATGAAAATAAATAAATATATATGATTATTGTAAAGTTTTATTGATTCTGAAATTTTATACATACACTCCAATATAATTCCATGATCATGGAAATGATATCATCGCTCGTGCGTACGTATGGACTACCGTCTCCACGATGCGATGAGATTCATTCTCCATGTTAACCATTTAAGAATGATTATAAAGTATATATAAGCAATAATAATGAAATATATTAAATTATAAAGCTACTAGATTTATGTATATATATATTTATGTCATCTACTTAATTCCATTCAACTCAATAAGGAAAGGAAAACAGCGTTCATGCGTACGTACGACCTACCATCTCCATGAACGGTGTATTTCTTTCCATTTATCAATCTATTATATATATGTATATTCTGAATATATATTATATATAAATCATGTTTTATATTCTAGAATTAATTAATCATGATCTAAGTAATCATATTAATAATTACAAGTCAAAACAAGGATGACAAATGAAACGTTTTTACCCAAAATGCTCTTTAACATGGAATTTACAAAAGAACGGGTAATATAAAGTCATAAGTGAACCATATATGATATCATAACAGTGAATATGATTCTGTAATAAGTAAATGACATTATTTAAATCATTATATAGGATGTTTGGATACATACGAATCATATCGGACATAAGGTAAGGGATAATTATTCCAATGTCATTCTTATCCGAGATTGTTTACTCGTAAGTATTTACTGGGGGTTATGTTTACTATCCATGTCCATATGCTCTCAAAATGTTTTCATAAAATTTTTACTTTCCTTCCATGTATGTTTAAGACATTTTTACCCTTTTCTTACTTTTACCACATCGTATGGAAGGAATCTTTCTTTTGTTTACCATATGAGGTTCTTTTTGACTTTTCCGGCAAAAGTACGAGAAGAATGTTTTTTTAACTTATACGGAACGAACAGATTTTTACGGTTTTATAAAGACTTATTTTCATGAAGCTTCCTACAAACGATTTCATGACTATTTTCAACAAAAACCTTTTCTTTTAAAATTGCATGACATTTTGTGAAAAGAAAATGATTTTGAAGATGAAAGGATATTTTCCTCAAGAATTCATTTCAAGTGTTTTATCAAAACCATTTTTCAACTAAGATGACATTATTTCGTATGTGTGTGTTTCAAGTATAATGTCTATATGATTTACATGGTTTCACTTTTCATATTATGAAATGATATCCATTTCTTTTATATGGATTACACTACTGGAAAAGGGACCTTTCCCAACAGTTGTGTACCAACGGTTCAATGAACCGTTGGTATATCTTGTTTTTCCCAACGGTTGCTATAAACCGTTGGGAAAAACCCCTCAATGCATAGTTTTCCCAACGGTTTCATACAACCGTTGGGAAAGATAGGTTTTTCCCAACGGTTCCTAAGAACCGTTGGGAAAAGTGGTGAAGGACCCTTGTTTTCCCAACGGTTTATATGGAACCGTTGGGAAAGATAGCTTTGTCCCAACGGTTCTAAGAACCGTTGGGAAAAGTGGTGAAGTTTGGTCATTCCCAACGGTTTTTAATAACCGTTGGGAAAAAAAAGCCCCAAATACCAAATCGAGCCAGCGGCCTCCCCACATTCCAGAAGCATTCGGTTCGTGTCCTCCTGGAGCGATTCCTTGCGGAAGGACCTCCCAATCCCCACATCTTCCATCATATCAGCACCTACCAGGTTAGACTCCTATATTTTATCAACGATATAGTTCCAGCTCTTATAAATCATATACTTCTATTCTTGATTTCGTTATTCCCAATTATTAGGGTTTTTGTAAAAATTTATGATTGTTTCATGGTGGTCATGTGCGCCACTATAGGTACATTGATTCACTAATTTATTTTGGTATTTCCATAAAATTCGAATACAATTTATTAATTAATCAATGTTGAGTGTTAACATGACATTCATGTTCTTTATTTTTGTTGAAAACCTTATTTATGGTATGGGGTCATATTATTTAAAGTGTAAACAAATACTTATATAGAATTTCCTTGTAAAACCTGATGGTTTAATTCTAGTTAAATGGACTCATAATTTTTTATGTTATTACTATTAAGTAATTGGTGAGGTGAATCATATATGTATATGAAAAATGGATCAAGATCATTTAGTATTGGATAGAATTATTCCCTAGTAATGTGAGACCCTTATGTTATGGGGTGAGTATGGAGTAGTGAGATATATTGATTGTTACTTACTTTTTTCAATTCTATGAGGTAATCATGGAATGCACTAATTTTTTGAGATCTGTCAATGTTTTTATGGTTTTGATAGTGATCCATGATGTGTATCCTAGTATGTAGATCCTGTTGGGTATTGGACCCTGGATTGGGTGAATTTGTATGCAGTAGGGTGCTTTCTAGGATGGGTTGTACTGATGTGATGGTAACTTATGAGAGGGGTGGGTCTTACTAATGTGGATTCATTCTATATCATAAGCATGTAAATATAATTTGTATTATGATAACTAAATGCGAATGATGTGTGATCAAATATTGTCTTATCCTAGAGAATTCCTTGTGATATATTGATATGGTGGCAAGAGTGATGATGCATGTGGTGACATGACCAACATACATGTGTTTCATGGTTAGTGATCAATTAGGTTAGTGATCCTATGATCATTGGGATGTGACTCTAAATGATTCAAGAAGAGTTATTAATATGATAACATGAGGGTGTGTTCCTATTTGGTTTTATCTAGAATCGTAGTATAGTATTGGAGTTGAGTTATTTTTATATATTATCTGTTTTTATGGATGTTGTCTTTTAGTGGTTGTGTGTTTGGGAACCCCCCTCCTTCCTAGACCCTGGACAACCCCCCACCCTCCTCCCTGGACCCTGGACAACCCCCCGAACACCCCCCGCACAGCCCCCCGCACAGCCCCCCACCCTCCTCCCTCGACCCCAGACAACTGTTGTAACCCTTTCTCTTGGATTTTAATGATCACAATCACTCTCATCGTGTTCTAACTTGTTTTCAAGTGTTTTGATGCTAGGAAAAAGGTTGCCCAGGAGTTGGCCCAAGAAAACTGAAAAGGACTCTCTGAGTCCACCGGCCAACCGGTGGATTCCCACCGGCCAGCCGGTATAGGCACCGGCCAACCAGTTCTTGCCCACCGGCCAGCCGGAGGTTCCAGGCAGTAGGCTTGCCCACTGCCTGGTGCCACCGGCCAACCGGTGGATGACCACCGGCTGGCCGGTGGAACCCAGACAAAGCCTGCTGTCTGGACCACCGGCCAGCCGGGAGCTCAGCACCGGCCAGCCGGTGGACCACCGGCCAGTTGGTGAGCCACCACCGGCCAGCCGGTGTGACCAGTCAAACTAGCCGTTGGGCTTTGACCAGACTTGTACTTTTGACCCCCAACGGCTCCGGAAGCTCTCCAACGGCCATATTGAAGTGTTTATGGGTATTTCTCCTATAAATAAGAAACCATGGATGCCGGGAACATAATGGAATGATATTTTGTTTAAAATGGGCATAATTTTAAGTGAAAACAACTGACATATGCCAAACCAACCAAAATTCTTCTGATTCTGTTGAAACTTTAGAAAAATGATCCATGGGTCATATGTGACGTGTATGAGTCAACCCTGGCTCAATCCAAGACACGATGTGACTGAGACCATTGAAACTGTCTCCCTTTTGTTCAAAATGGACTAAATTGTAAGTGAAATCAACAACTATCATATGGGAAACCAACCAAACGCCTTAGGATTATATTGACACTTTAGGAAAACGATACATGGGTCATATGTGATGTGTACGAGTCAGACTTGACTCAATCCGAGGCGCGGTGTGGCCTACACCACCAAAACTATCTCTCTTATGTTAAAAATGAACAATATTTTACGTTCATAAGCCAAACCGATCAAACGGATTCTGATTGTGCTGAAACATTATGAAAACGATCCATGGATGATATGTGATGTGCACGAGTAAACCCTGCCTCAATCTGAGGCCCAAAGTGGCGGACACCACCCAAAGTGGCTATCTTTTGTTTAAAATGGACTTAATTTTAAGTGAAAACAACAACTGACATACGCCAAACCAACCAAACGCCTTCTGATTCTATTTAAACATTATGAAAACGATCCATGGGTCATATGTGACATGTACGAGTCAATCCCTCATAAATCCGAGCTGTGGTGTGGCCGAAACCACTCAAACTATCTCTCTTTTATTTAAAATGGACATAATTTTAAGTGAAAACAACAACTGACATACGCCAATCCAACCAAACAACTTATGATTCTATTGAAACGTTAGTAAAACGATACATGGGTCATATGTGATGTGTACGAGTCAACCCCACCTCAATCCAAGCCATGGTGTGACCGGGACCACTCAAACTGTCTCTCTTTTGTTCAAAATGGACTAAATTGTAAGTGAAATCAACAACTGACATACGGGAAACTGACCAAACACCTTCGGATTCTGTTGACACTTTAGGAAAATGATCCATGGGTCATATGTGACATGTACGAGTCAACCCCACCGCAATCCGAGCCGCGGTATGGCTGGGACCACTAAAATTGTCTCTCTTTTGTTGAAAATGGACAAAATTGTAAGTGAAATCAATGACTGTCATACGGGAAACTGACCAAATGCCTTCATATTCTATTGAAACTTTAGTAAAACTATCCATGGGTCATATGTGATGTGTAAGAGTCAATACCGCCTCAATCCGAGGTGTGGTGATGCCGACACCACCCAAACTGTCTCTCTTATGTTAAAAATGGACAATATTTTAAATACATACACCAAACTGATCAAACGGATTCTGATTGTGTTGAAACATTAGGAAAACGATCTATGGCTCATATGTGACGTGTACGAGTCAACCTTGCCTCAATCCGAGGCCCGGTGTGGCCGACACCACTCAAAGTGTCTCTCTTTTGTTTAAAATGAACTTAATTTTAAGTGAAAACAATAGTTGACATACGCCAAACTAACCAAACGACTTCAAATGATATTGAAACTTTAGGAAAACGATCCATGGGTCATATTTGACATGTAAGAGTCATTCCCGCCTCAATCCGAGCCACGGTGTGTCTAGGACCACTCAAACTATCTCTTTTTTCTTTAAAATGGACTAAATTATAAGTGATATCAACAACTGACATACGGGAAATAGACCAAATGCCTTCGGATTCTATTGAAACTTTATGAAAATGATTCATGGGTCATATGTGACATGTACGAGTCAACCCTGCCTCAATCCAATTCACCGTGGGGCGGGGAACACCCAAACTTCATCTCTTTTGTTCGAAATGGATAATATTTTATGTACATATGCCAAACAAATCAAACGGATTATGATTGTGTTGAAATTTAGGACAATGATCCATGGATCATAAGTGATGTGTACCAGTCAACCCAGCCTCAATTCGAGGCCCGGTGTGTCACTTATGGAGTCACAAGTGATGAGACTCCTATGAAAATACCTTTTCACCATATATTATTAAAGTGGTTGTCATGTGAAGATTGAAATGGGTGTAAATAATATTTGATTTATTGAAACCCTGATTCAACTATACTGGATGATTGTTGTCATATGAAAATTCAAATGGGGAATTATTCACCATGCCTCTAATCAAATAGGTGGTGTTCTTTTTAGTTGTTTTAATTCTGTTAGTGTTTTTAGTGGTGTGTTTTATGCAGGTCTATGCACTGGAGGGGCTACTGCAGGGGCATCTGTGCAACATTTCTGGAAATACACAATACCAACGGTTGTAAACCGTTGGTAAACTTTGAGAAAGAATTATACCAACGGTTCAATAAACCGTTGGTAAAAAACTGGTTTCAATGAAACCGTTGGGAAAATGATATACCAACGGTTGTAAACCGTTGGTATAACATCAAAATCATAGAATTCCCAACGGTTTCAATGAAACCGTTGGGGAAAAAACTATACCAACGGTTGGGAACCGTTGGTATAAGTTGAGAATTATAGAATTCCCAACGGTTCTAAACCGTTGGGTAAACCTATACCAATACATAGAGTGGGCTATCCCAACGGTTTACTTAAAACCGTTGGTATATATCTTTCCCCACGCCTTACTTCCCTACGGTTTGGAGAACCGTTGGTATAGAAAATACCAACGGTTTTCCAGCCTATACCAACGGTTTACAACCGTTGGTATATACTCTATTTCCAGTAGTGTTATGTGATGATGGGATGATGTTTATGAAACCCATTTTATTTTTTGGGTTATTATGAATGATGTATGTTTATTTTGTGGCACAAGTAAGAATGATTTCATTATGAGATGGGTGGGACCTATATCTCCCTCCAATGCATTGGGTAAAGATTTAAATCTCATGAGATAGACATGACTGGAATGGAAAGTTAAACCGGTTCAGTAATACAGGACTGGAACGAGGAGTGAACTCGATTCAGAAAGGGACTTTGTCCACTAAGATGGTCTTGGCAGCAATGCCTTGGCTAATATGGAAATCATATCATGTGATTAATGGATTCCACAATTACATGTTTTATTACCATGCTATTTTATCATTCTTAATGTTTATTTATGATCTATGCCTTACGTACTTCCATGTTTTATGTCATTGCTCAAGCTTTTGATGTTTAAACATTATGTTCATGTTTTTAAGTTAGAATGTATATGGTATGTTTTAATTTATCCATGCTTACCCTTACTGAGCATTTGAGATCACCCTTTTTATATTTTCTTTTCCCCAAGATATAAAGAAAGGTTTTAGGTAAGAAAAAAAAAGGAAGATCTTTATGGGGAGATGTTGAAGATCTTTCACCACGATTAGAAGATTACGTTCCAAGTTTCCAAAGACACTAAACTATTACGGTCCTTGTGTGTCTGTTTTTGTTATGTATTAAGTATTCTGGAAAATTAATGTAATGTTCATGTATAGGTTTCTACATGGATCGTGTGCTCGGGCTGGCCATCAGTCTGGGGATGGTATGTTGTACTCAAAAGTACCTGTGTACCCCAAGCCTTCTAAAGTCCCTTCCAGAACCGAGAGGTAAAGCGTGCATCCCTGTCTGAAATAATGGAGTGTGGGACTCCATGTAGACGTGCGATATCTCTGATGTAAATTCGTCACAGGTCATCGACACTGAAGGTCTCCTTGATCGGCAAGAAGTGAGAAACCTTCGTGAACTTGTCGACAAAAACCCAAACAGCATCGTTCCCCCGAGGTGACATCGACAACCCGGTCACGAAGTCCATCGCAACATCCTTCCACTTCCACTCCAGGATGGGTAACTGCTGTAAAAGGCCTGTTGGTCGCTGATTCTCTGCTTTCACCTAATAACAAGTAGAAAATCTCATGACAAAGCCAGCAACATCTTTCTTCATACCAGGCCACCAGTAATAGCGATAAAGATCCTGATACATCTTGGTGACGCCAGGATGAACTACCCAAACTGAGGAATGAAAATCCCACATCATCTCCTCACGTATGTCTGCTGGAACCCATATACGTCCCTGGAAATGCAAGATCTCATCCTTTCCCATTGTCCATCTAGGAAGAGGGTCCTCTCCTGACACACTCTCCCACAGGACTAAGCCTTATGAGTTTGATAGCTGCCTCATCCGTACATGATCAAGTAGTGTAGAGGTAACAGCTACAGAAGATAGAAAAGTCTGTCCCTGTCTGTCGTGCACCTCCAGATGCATCTTAGAGAACAGAGCCATAAGCTGCCACTCACTGCTGGCCTCTTGAAATGCCTGAATATGAGTTCTCCTACTCAATGAATCTACCACTATGTTGCCCTTTCCCAGCGTATAGGCAAGCTCAAAATCAAAATACTGAAGATACTCAACCCATCTGCACTGCCTCAGATTCAGATCACGCTGTGTGAAGATATACTTGAGACTCTTATGGTCAGTGAAGACCACAAAGTGCTCTCCCAGAAGATAGTGTCTCCAACAACATAAGGCATGAACAACAGCTGCCAACTCCAGATCGTGTGTCGGGTAGTTCCTCTCATGTGGCCTCAACTGCTGAGACCCGTATGCAAAAACTCCATCTCCCTGCATAAGCATAGCTCCTAGCCCGATACCTAAAGCATCACAATAGACTGTGTAGCTCTTTCCTGGCTCTGGAAAGACTAGTATCGGTGCTGACGTCAACCTTCCTTTCAGCTCCTGAAAGGATGACTCACAAGAATCTGACCATAAGAACTTCACCCCCTTCTTTTTCAGACCTTTGAAGGGTGATGCTAGACAAGAAAAGTCCTGAATGAAGTGTTTGTAGTATCCAGCCAGCCCTAGGAAGCTTCGTACCTCAAATAAATTCTTTGGGTACTCCCAGGAAACTATAGATCTCACTTTCTATGGGTTCACTGATACTTCTACCTTTGAGATGACGTGTCCCAAGAAGTGAATCTGATCAATCCAGAAGTGTCACTTCAAGAGTTTGGCATAAATCCGATGTTCTCTAAGTGTACTCAGAACGATATCAAGATGTGTGTCATGGTCATGTCGAGTGTGAGAGTACACCAAGATATCGTCCACGAAGACCATGACGAAAGAGTCCAAGTAAGGATGGAACACTCGGTTTATCAGAGCAATGAAAACTGCAGGCGCATTCATGAGACCGAACGACATGACTGTATACTCATATAGACCATACCTGCTCCTGAAGGCTATCAACGGTACATTTGATGGTCTAACGTGCAACTGATGATAATTGGACCTCAAGTCGATCTTCGAGAACACTCAGTCTCCTCGGAGCTGATCAAAGAGGTCATCGATCCTTGGCAAGGGATATCGGTTCTTGACCGTCAACTGGTTCAGCTTCCGATAATCCACACAAAGTCGAAGGGTACTGTATTCCTTCTTCACAAACAGGACAGGAGAACCCCATGGAGAAGTACTGGGTTGGATGAAACCCTTTGCCTGCAAATCCTCCAACTGCTTCTTGAGCTCCTGAAACTCAGGTGTAGCCATCCTATAAGGAGGAATGGACACCGGTGCTACTCCTGGAACGAGCTCAATAGAAAAGTCCACCACACGCTCTGGAGGAAAACCCTAAAAGTCCTCTGGAAAGATGTCCCTGAAAAGATCCACCACTGGAGGAAAGTCTAGCTGTGAAGTCCCCTGATCATCCAGATAAAGACTAGAAATCTGGGTTGTCACACTTCCTAGCCCATGACGCTCGAGTCCTGCTTGACTCGCCTGAACATCCCATTCACCTCGATGAAGAAAAGATTCACCCTCTGGTGAAATGAAACTCACTCTACGGCAATAACAGTCGACGAATTCCTGGAAGGGAACCAACCAATCCATTCCAAGAATTCCATCATAGCCTGTCATCTCTAGGACATAGATATACCATAAGAAATGATACCCTGCAACCTCAAGAGGGCACTCTCTACACTAGCGTACACTAGATTTCCTCGTCCCCAAAGGTGTGTATAGTGTCAACGAGTTGGCAGAAGAAAAAACATAGATCCCAACACTCTCCATAGCAGCAACAGAG
This sequence comes from Viscum album, assembly GCA_963277665.1. Taxonomy (NCBI): domain Eukaryota; kingdom Viridiplantae; phylum Streptophyta; class Magnoliopsida; order Santalales; family Viscaceae; genus Viscum; species Viscum album. The sequence goes on along the minus strand of OY728145.1, from coordinate 295,868,803 downwards.
ATAAATCTATGCATAGCACCAGTATCGAAAAGAGCTGAAGATAAAACTGAGGCTACTAAAATTGTACCTCGAACCGTAGAATGGTCGGGATCCTGCTCCTGATAGGTCTGCTCCACGATGAAATACTGGCCTGCACCGCGGACCTACGCCCCTAGATTACCACTCTGAGATGAACCTCCCTATTGGTGCTGAGGGACTGGTGGCTGACCGCCACGGCCTCAACCTCCACCTCGGCCCGAACAGCCGGAAGAACTCCAGTTCCACGACTGGTGAGAAACCGGTGGTGCTGCTCCTGAACAAGGAGTCATGGAAGAACCCCGATCCCCAGCTTCTGGTGAGAAAACCTGGAAGAAACACTGAATGTGACCCATCTTGTTGTAAGATCAGCACTCCACGGGGTCTCTCTGGCACTGCGGCCTCATGTGCCCTGACCGGCCATACTGGTAGCAAACCACCTGGCTACCTGACGATGCATCTCGCTTCCTCGGATCACCGCGCGTAGACTCCCTACGGCACTTCTTGCTATATTTTGGAGGAAGGATAGCTCTAGAAGCAGAACCACTCTGGATCGCAACTCTGGAGTCTCTCAGATTGCGCTTCGCAATCAGTTCCTGATTGACAATGGAAGTGATGGAAGTCAGCTGGAAGATGTTCACCTACGAGCAGATCTCCCGCCTGAGACCATCCTCAAACTTCCTTGCTAGGAACACCCCACTCCCATCCCGGAGGGGTGTAAAACACTGCAGATCAGTGAAACGAGAGTAATACTCCATGACAGAAAGATTACCCTGCTCTAAGCTCATGAACTCCCGGGCTCGATCGGCCCTCAGGGTCTCCAGGTAGAAGTAGTCATAGAACACACACAGGAACTCCTCACAAGCCATAACCTACTGATGACCCGCCTGTGAGATCATTTCCCACCACCTCTTGGTGGAGTCTCGGAGCATATATAGTAGCGAGCTTGACCCGCCTCTCTAGAGGCGTCTCTAGATGCTCGAAGATAGTTAGCATGGCTTCCAGTCACGACTCTGCAGCCTGTGGTCCTCCTTCCCCCGAGAAAGTAGAAGGATGTTGCTGCTGGAAAACTTGCGTCAAGTCTGCCATAGTCGTGGCAGGAGGCGGCGCTCCCTGGAAGACTTGCATCATCCTCATGAAAGCTTCCATGAACTGCCCATCAGTGCCTGCAACTGGTATAACAGCTGGTGCCAAGGCTGGCCCGACTGGAGGATCGGCAGGAAGTCCCTGATCAGCCTTGTCTGGCGTCTGATCATTTCCTGACGACAGACGTATGATCGGAGGACTTCTAGGAGTCATATCTCTAAAAGCTCAAAATCACACCTTAGATCAGAATTAACAAATACAGGGAACACAAGAGTTCAAAATGGGAATAGGGAAGAAAAACACACAAGTTTACAAAACTTGACTACACGACATGTATAAAAACTACATGGTGTATCTTCTTAAGCCACTAACATGGGCGTGTGCTCCCTCCCTACAAGTTGTGTGACACATCATCTACATGACGTGTTGACCCCAACATATGGTGTGTACCTGAAAACTATTCTCATGCCCAAGTCTCCTTGCATGGCTAGCCCACACGGTCCAACTTAACCCGAGACTACACGGCGTGTTCTGAATACACACGGCGTGTACTAGACAAGGCTTCGGCAGCCCATGTTGTTAAACACATGGCCGTCTATAGGGATGAACCTTACATAGCGTGTTCCGAACAAACACGTCATGTATAGGTGAAGGTGACATTGTCCCGTGTTGTTCGTGACACGGTCGGGTACCTAAACAAGAGTACACGACGTGTTCCTAACAACACAGCGTGTGGAAAAGAAGGTAATGCCGGCCCGTGTTGTTCATGACATAGTTGGGTACCTGGACAGGACTACACGGAGTGTTCCAAACAAACACAGCATGTGGAAAAGAAGGTAACGCTGGCCCGTGTTGTTCATGACACGGCCGGGTACCCGGACAGGACCACACGGGGTGTTCCCTACAGACACAGCATGTTCCTAAAGTTACTTTCACGACACCGCCTTCTGCTCACATGGTTAGTGACATGGCATGAAAACTACATGGCGTGTATCCAAAAATTACATGCCGTGTATTCTAGTTTTTTATGGGCAGTAGCTCAAAAACTGCACAGAATCCCAGAAACACTAAAAACAAGGCAAAGAGGTGCCAAATTCTGATCTGTGAGGGTTTATACTCCCCACGAATCAAAGATTGGAATCTCCCAAAGTCATATACAAGAGAAAACAGGACCATGATCCACCAATTTCCGATTAATGAGGGGCCATGACACCTCAAGAACCAAAATTTGGCGTTCATTTTAAGTAAAGAACAAAACAAACAGTTTTCTAACATAACAGCAGAGAATCTATCAAGCATCTATCACAACAGCATGCATAATCTACACAAAGCCTATCACAGCAGCATTCAATCGCTAATGCAACCTATATGGCATGGAAATAATGCATGTAATGTGATTTCTACAAGTTCCTATATGATGCATGAGATGGTATACCCTCATCTCATTGGGTTGCGACAGAAATAGAACTGCAATCGTCGAGAAAATAACAACACAAAGCATGTGAATCACTCTATGTGAAATCATGTCAACCGTAAAATCTCAAAACCAGTAACTTCAATTAACGAGGTAGTATGGCTTTTCCCTGTACATGGGTTAGCTACTCCCGAGCATAGCTTAATACCAAGTACCAAATTTTTCCTATCCCTAGCTAAATTCTCCAAACTGTAAAGCAAGAGAAAAGAACTCCTCAGATACCACTTTGTAACGACCCGAGTCTGGAGCCCCTCCACTGGTGCCTCGTACCTGGTTCGCCACATGACCTCATGCGTGTTTCCCCAAATGCCAGATGCTGTTGACTAGCAGTGAGGGCCTTGGTGAGTCGGTGGGGAAACTATGCCCTCATTCGATAAAGTATGCCACGGAAAACAACCAGACAAAATAGTGGAAACAATAAACAACATACAACAACTGAACTGAACAACGGAAGCAATGGATAAAATAATGATGATGCAACATGGTACATATGTCTATAGAAAGCAGCAAACAAACCAACGTGATGAAGTACAACTGAAAAACAAAGTGAAAAGGAAAACAAAATAAACTCATCAGCATCGCGAGCCACAGCTCGGTCTCATGCTCTCCAGCTCCAGTGCAATCAAGAACCTGAAGTAAAAGGGAACTTTCCCTTATCTATACCTGCAACAACATAGTCTGTTTGGGCCCAAAATCATGGACCAAATAGGGTGTGAGATACCATCCCGGTAGGAAATCACCCAAAGATTTTTTCCTAACAGTCAATGAATACATGGCAGTAATAAAACAAGAAGCAGTAAACAGGAAGGCACAAGCAGCTACAAACTATAGTTCTAACAAATAAAGTACACAAGTAAACAGCCAAAAACAATAAGGAAACAGGTAACCCTCTGGGTAGCTCTCACAGCCTAAACCCTAAGGTTCAACCTATAAGTACTATCAACCCTCTAGGAGGCACACACAGTCTCACCCCTCGGGTTCACTTATGAATTAATAAACTCTCTGAGGAAGCACTCACTGTCAATTCCCCCTATAGTCTTGTATCGTACTAAAGGCTCTCTAGGGAAGCACTCAACGTCTCATTCCCCTTGTGGCCCACCTCGAGGAACTACAGACTCTCTAAGGAATCACTCATCGTCAATTCCCCCTGTGGTCTCACATCGCACTTAAGACACTCTGGATAAGCCGTTTCATCAATTCTTCCTATGGTCTTCTACACTAGGTTCTCATAGTCCTGTGTGAAAAATAAAACATGCTCAGCGTGTGTACATCATCCAAGTAAACCTCAAGAACTACTTGGATACTATTTTAAGGCTCAATGGTAATACAAATCTATAGTTCCACTATCCTACAACTAGGCATGGAAACTGGAAAACGCTATACAGTACAACAAGCATAGAAAATCAACCTGAGCACAAGATAAGTTACTCTATTCACAAGCATAAACCTCTACTATAACAATCAAGCAAAGCAGGAAAACAGCAGGGAAAAAACAGGAAACTCACAATTCCCCACCCAAGGGAATTTGTGGAATTTGCACAAAATACTCATCGACTTTCAACGGAAAGGCACAAACCACCTACCTCGATCCTAGGATATTGATATACTTGAACCATGATGATTGATTCCCCTTAGAACATCATAGATCTGAGAAAACGTACAAAATGCTCAACCCACAATAACTCGAAAATGAGGAGGAATCATGGAACAAGGCTAAAGAAGAAGAGAGAGCTCATTGTTGTGCTTCCAACGCAATTGACCGTGCTCAAATCAGAGAACGGATGGAGAGGCGGGAACTCGGGGAAGATTCAGCCATATGGGTCTCTCTCGGATGAACCAGACCTAGAAGAAGATGAATATTGTGATGAGGCGCGACCACGGTCCGTTTAGTAAAAAAATAAAAGTACATGGCATGTATTTTTAAAGTACACAGCGTGTAGTGGGTTTTTCCGTACCCCTCTAAAAACATCCCCCACGTCACCCCTACACACCTTGTGTGTGGCCCGGGCACGGCCAGCACACGGCTTCGAGCAGGAGAAGAGTACATGGCGTCTACTCAGAAAGTACACGGCGTGTACTTCGAAAATTTCCAGAAAGTTCATTTTTCTTAAAAACTCCAGAAAAAGGAAAACATACTTGAAACGAAGATCCGGGTTCTTACAAACTTCCCCCCTTAAAGAAATTTTTCCCAGAATTTCCCTAACGTTGCATAGAAGAAGAATCCCCAGACAGCTCCGGCCACTACGATCGTACATCGGCCTCCCTTTCCCAAGTCTCATCCTATACTTGTCTCTGCTGCCATAGAACCCTTACCATAGGAACAGACCACCCTCATAGAACCTTCATACTGTGATCGACAATCCGCATAGGATGATCCTCAATGACGCATCTGCTTCCATCTCAACTTCCTCAGGCTGAAATACATGAGACGGGTCTGAAAAGTAACGCTGGAGCTGAGAGATGTGGAAGACGTCGTGCATGGATCGGTACCTCTAAGGTAACTGCAACCGATAAGAAACCATCCCCACTCTCCCCAACACCTCAAACGGCCCAACGTACCGCGGAGAAAGCTTTTCCTGTCTCTGAATCCTCTTATGTCCCAACCTCAGTGCGACAAGTAGGAAAACCTGATCCTCGACCTCGAACTCCAGAGGTCGTCTCCGCTTATCAGCATAAGACTTCTGTCGAGACTGTGTTGTAGCCATCCGCCTCGAAATCAGCTCTATTTTCTCGGAGGTCTCCTAAACAAGACGAGGTCCTAGTAAAGCTTCCTCTCCTACCTCCAGCCAGCATAAGGGTGATCGGAATGGCCTACCGTACAAAGCCTCGTATGGTGCCATCTGAATGGTCGCCTGGAAACTGTTGTTGTAGGCGAACTCCACCAGAGGAAGATGCTTCTCTCAAGAACCGCCAAAGTCTTGGATGCAAGATCTGAGCATATCCTCAAGCACCTGGATCATGCTCTCGGACTGGACATCAGTCTAGGGATGGTATGCTGTACTCAATAGTACCGGTGTACCCCAAGCCTTCTGAGGTCCCTTCCAGAACCGAGAGGTAAAGCGTGCATCCCTGTCTGAAACAATGGAGTGTGGGACTCTATGTATACATACAATCTCTCTGATTTAAATTCGTCCCAGGTCATCGACACTGAAGGTATCCTTGATCAGAAAGAATTGAGCAACCATTGTGAGCCTATCGACGACAACCCAAATAGCATCGTTCCCCTGAGGCGACCTCGGCAACATGGTCACGAAGTCCATCTCAACATCATTCCACTTCCACTACAGGATAGGTAACTGCTGTAAAAGGAATTCTGGTCGCTGATGCTCTGCTTTCACCTGTTAACAAGTAGAAAATCTCATGACAAAGCTAGGAACATCTTTCTTCATACCTGTCCACCAGTACTGGCGATGAAGATCCTGATACATCTTGGTGACGCCAGGATGAACTACCCAAACTGAGGAATGAAAATCCCGTATCATCTCCTAGCGTATGTATGATGTCACCCATACGAGTCCCTGGAAATGAAAGATATCATCCTTGCCCAATGTCCATCCAAGAAGAGGGTCCTCTCCTGACACACTCTCCTGCAGGACTAAGCCTTCTGAGTGTGATAGCTTCCTTATCCGTACCCGATCAAGTAGTGTAGAGGTAAAAGCTACAGAAGATAGGAAAGTATATCCCTGTCTATCTTCAACTCCAGGTGCATCTCAGAGAACAGAGCTATAAGCTGCCACTCACTACTGGCCTCCTGAACTACCTGAATCTGAGTTCTCCTGCTCAATGCATCTGCCACTACATTTCCCTTTCCCAGTATATAGGAAAGCTCAAAATCAAAAGACTGAAGATACTCAACCCATCTGCACTGCCTCAGATTCAGATCATGCTGAGTGAAGATATACTTGAGACTCTTGTGGTCGGTGAAGACCACAAAGTTCTCTCCCAGAAGATAGTGTTTCCAATAGCATAAGGCATGAACAATAGCTGCCAACTTCAGATCTTGTGTCGGGTAGTTCCACTCATGTGGCCTCAACTTCCGAGACCCGTATGCAACGACTCCATCTCCATGCATAAGCACAGCTCCTAGACCGATACCTGAATCATCACAGTAGACTGTGTAACTCTTTCCTGGCTCTGGAAAGACTAGTATCAGTGCTGAAAACAACCTCCCTTTCAGCTCCTGAAAGGCTGACTCACAAGACTCTGACCATAAGAACTTCACCCCCTTCTTGGTCAGACCTGTCAAGGGTGTTTCTAGACAAGAAAATTCCTAAATTAAGCATCTATAGTATCCAGCCAGCCCTAGGAAGCTTCGTACCTCAAATACGTTATTCGGCTGCTCCCTGGAAACTATAGCTCTCACTTTCTCTGGGTTCACTGATACTCCTTCCTCTGAGATGACGTGTCCTAAGAAGTGAATCTGATCCATCCAGAAGTGGCACTTCGAGAGTTTATCATAAAGCTGATGCTCTCTTAGTGTACTCAGAACGATCTCAAAATGTGTGGCATGGTCGTGTAGAGTGTGAGAGTACACCAATATATCGTCCACGAAGACCACGACAAAAGAGTCCAAGTAAGGATGGAACACTCGGTTCATCAGTGCAATGAAAACTGTAGGCGCGTTCGTGAGACCGAAAGGCATGACTGTATACTCATATAGACCATACCTTCTCCTGAAGGATGTCAGTGGTACATCTGATGGTCTAACGCGCAACTGATGATAATCGGACCTCAAGTCGATCTTCGAGAACACCCGGGCTCCTCGAAGCTGATCAAAGAGGTCATTGATCCTCGGAAAGGGATATCGATTCTTGACCTTCAACTGGTTTAGATTCCGATAATACACACAAAGCCAAAGGGTACCATCTTCCTTCTTCGAAAACAGGATAGGCGAACCCCAAGGAGAATTACTGGTTTGGATGAAACCCTTTTCCTGCAACTCCTCCAACTACTTCGTGAGCTCCTGCAACTCAGGTGTAGCCATCCTATAAGGATGAATGGACACCGGTGCTTCTCCTAGAATGAGCTCAATAGAAAATTCCACCTCATGCTCTGGAGGAAAACATGAAAAGTCCTCTGGAAAGACGTCCCTAAAGCAATCCACCACTGGAGGAAAGTCTAGCTGTGAAGTCCCCTGATCATCCAGATAAAGATTAAAAATCTAGGTTATCACCCTTCCTATCCCATGATACTCAAGTCCTGCTCGAGTTGCCTGAACATCACATTCACCTCGATGAATAAAAGATTCACCCTCTAGTGAAATGAAACTCACCCTGTGGCGATAACAGTTGACGACTGCCTGGAAGGGAACCAACCAGTACATTACGAGAATGACATCATAGCCTGTCATCTCTAGGGCATAGAGATCCCATATGAAACGATACCCTGCAACCTCGAGAGGTAACTCTCTACACTGGAGTACACTAGATGTCCTCATCCCAAAGGTGTGCTTAGTGTCAACGTGTCGGTAGAAGAAAAGACACAGATCCCAATGCTCTCCATAGCAGCAATAGAGATAAAGATATGCGTAGTACCAGTATCCAAAAGAGATGAAGATAAAACTCAGGCTACTAAAATCGTACCTCGAACCGTAGAAGGGCTGGGATCCAGCTCCTGATAGGTCTGATCCATAGTGAAAGACTGGCCTGCACCGCGGCCTTACGCCCCTCGCTGACCACTCTGAGCTGAACCTCCCTGCTGGTGCTGAGGGACTGGTGGCTGACCACCATGGCCTCGACCTCCACCTCAGTCCGAACAGCCAAAAGAACTCTAGTTCCCCAACTGGTGAGAAACTGGTGGTGCTGCTCCTGAATGAGGAGTCATGGAAGAACCCTGGTCACCAGTTTCTGGTGAGAAAACCTGGCAGAAACGCTGAAGGTGACCCATCTTGCTGTAAGATCAGCACTCCACGGGGTCTCTCTGGCACTACAGCCTCATGTGCCCTGACCGGATACACTAGTAGCACACCACCTGGCTACCTGATAATGCATCTCACTTCCTTGGATCACCGCACGTAGACTCCCAACGGTGATTCTTGCTATCATCTGAAGGAAGGCTAGCTCTGGAAGTAGAACCACCCTATCTCGCAGCTCCGGAGTCTCTCATATTGACCTCCTCAATCAGTGCCTAATTGACAATGGAAGTGATGGAAGTCAGCTGGAAGATGTTCACCTGCGAGCAGATCTCCCGCCTGAGACCATCCTCGAACTTCCTTTCTAGGAACACCCCACTCCCATCCCAGATGGGTGAAAAACGCTGCAGCTTGGTGAAACGAGAGGAATACTCCATGACAGAAAGAGTACCCTGCTATAAGCTCATGAACTCCCGGGATCGATCGGCCCTCAAGGTCTCCGGGTAGAAGTAGTCCTAGAACACGCACTGGAACTCCTCACAAGCCATATCCTGCTGATGACCCACATGTGATATCACGTCCCACCACCTCTTGGCGGATTCTCGAAGCATATAGGTAGTGAGATTGACCTGCCTCTCTGGAGGCATCTCTAGATGCTCGAAGATAGTCAGCATGGATTCCATTCATGACTCTGCAGCCTGTGGTCCTCCTTCCCCCGATAAAGTAGGAGGATACTGCTACTGGAAGACTCGCGTCAAGTCTGCCATAGTCGTGGAAGGAGGCGGTGCTCCCTGGAAGGCATGAATCATCCTCATGAAACCTTCCATGAACTGCACATCAGCACCTGCAACTGGTATAATAGTCGGTGCCAAGGCTGGCCCGACTGGAGGATCGACAGGAAGTCCCTGATCAGCCCTGTCTGGCGTCTGATCACTGCCTAACGACAGATGTACGACCAGAGGACGTCTAGGAGGTATAGTTCTGAAAGATCTAAAGCACACCTTAGATCATAATTAACAAAGACAGGGAACACAAGAGTACAAAATGGGAACAGGGAAGGAAATACCCAAGTTTACAAAACTTGACTACACGGCGTGTATAAAAACTACACAGCGTGTCTTCTTAAGCCACTGACATGGGCGTGTGCTCCCGCCCTACAAGTCTTGTGACACCTCAACTACACGGTTTTTTGACCCCAACACATGGCGTGTACCTGAAAAATATTCCCCTACCCGATTCTCCTTGCACGGCTAGCCCACATGGTCCAACTTAACCCGAGACTACATGGCGTATTCTGAACACACACGACGTGTACTAGACAAGGCTTTGGCGGCCCGTGTTATTAAACACGTGGCCGTCTACACGGCTGAACCTTACACAGAGTGTTCCAAACAAACACAGCAAGTATAGGTGAAGGTGGCATCGTCCTATGTTGTTCGTGACACGGTCGGGTACCTGAACAAGACTACACGGCGTGTTCCAAACAACACGGCGTGTGGAAAAGAAGGTAACACCAACCTGTGTTGTTCGTGACATGGTCAGGTACCTGGACAGGACTACACGGCTTGTTCCAAACAAACACAACATGTGGAAAACAAGGTAATGCCGGCCAGTGTTGTTTTTGAAACGATCGGGTACCTGGACAGGACCACAAGGCGTATTCCCTATGGACACGGCATGTTCCTAAAGTTACTTTCATGACACCATGTTCTGCTCACACAGTTAGTGACACGGCCTGAAAACTACACGGCGTGTATCCAAAAATTACACGCCGTGTATTCTGGTTTTTTATGGGCAGTAGCTCAGAAACTGCACAGAATCCCAGAAACACTAAAAACAAGGAAAAGAGGTGCCAAATTCTGATCTGTGAGGGTCCATACTCCCCACGAATCAAAGCTTGGCATCTCCCACAGTCATATACAAGAGAAAACAGGACCATGATCCACCAATTTCCGATTAATGAGGGCCCATGACACCTCAAGAACCAAAATTTGGCGTTCATTTTAAGTAAAGAACAAAACAAACAGTTTTCTAACATAACAGTAGAGAATCTATCAAGCATTTATCACAACAGCATTCATAATCTACACAAAGCCTATCAAAACAGCATGCAATCGCTAATGCACCCTAGATGGCATGGAAAGAATGCATGGAATGTGATTTCTACAAGTCCCTATATGATGCATGAGATGGAATACCCTCATCTCATTGGGTTGCGACAGAAATAGAACCACAATCGTCGAGAAAATAACAACAGAAAGCATGTGAATCACTCTAGGTGAAATCATGTCAACCGTAAAATCTCAAAACCAGCAACTGCAATTAATGAGGTAGTATGGCTTTTCTCTGTACATGGGTTAGCTACTCCCGAGCACAGTTTAATACCAAGTACCGAATCCATCCTATCCCTGGATAAAGTCTTCAAACAGTAAAGCAAGAGAAAAGAACTCCTCTGATACCACTTTGTAACGACCCAAGTCCGGAGCCCCTCCACTGGTGGCTCGTACCCGGTTCGCCACATGACCTCAAGCGCGTTTTCCCAAATGCCAGAGGCTGCCGACTAGCAGTAAGGGCCTTGGTGAGTCGGTGGGGAAACTATTCCCTCATTCGGTAAAGTATGCAGCGGAAAACACCCATACACAATAGTGGAAACAATAAATAGCATACAACAACTGAACTGAACAGCGGAAGCAATGGATAAAATAATGATGATGCAACATGGTACATATGTCTACAGAAAGCAAAAAACAAACCAACGTGCTGAAGTACAACTGAAAAACAAAGTGCAAAGGAAAACAAAATAAACTCCTCAGCATCGCCATCCACGGCTCGGTCTCATGCTCTCCAGCTCCAGTGCAATCAAGAACCTGAAGTGGAAGGGCGCTTTCCCTTATCTATACCTGCAACAAAATAGTCTGTTTGGTCCTAAAAGCATGGCCCAAAAAGGGTGTGAGATACAATCCCAGTGGGAAATCAACCAAATATTTTTGCCTAACAGTCAATGAATAAATGGCAGTAATAAAACAAGAAGTAGTAAACAGGAAGGCACAACCAGCTACAAACCATATTTCTAACAAATAAAGTACACAAGTAAACAGCCAGCAACAAGAAGTAAACAGGTAACCCTCTGGGTAGCTCTCACTTCCTAACCCCTAAGGTTCAACCTATATGTACTAGAAACCCTCTAGGAGGCACACACAGTCTCAACCCTCTGGTTCAGCTATGAATTAATAGACTCTCTGAGGAAGCACTCACCGTCAATTCCCCCTATAGTCTCATATCGTACTAAGGGCTCTCTGGGGAAGAACTCAACATCTTATTCCCCCTGTGGCCCGCGTCGAGGAACTAAAGACTCTATGAGGAAGCACTCATCGTCAATTCTCCATGTGGTCTCGCATCGCACTTAAGACATTCTGGATAATCCCTTTCGTCAATTCTCTCTATGGTCTACTACACTAGGTTCTCACAGTCCTGGGTGAAAAATAAAACATGCTCAGAGCACGTACATCATCCAAGTAAACCTCAAGAACTAATTGGCTACCATTCTAAGGCTCAACAGTAATACAAAGCAACAGTTCCACTATCCTACAACTAGGAATGGCAACTGGAAAATGCTATACAATACAACAAGAATGGAAAAGCAACCTGAGAATAAGATAAGTTACTCTATTCACAAGCATAAACCTCTACTACAGCAATCAAGAAAAGCAGGAAAACAGCAGGGGAAAAACAGGAAACCCACAATTCCCCGCCCAAGGGAATTTGTGTAATTTGCACAAAATACTCATAAACCTTCAACAGAAAGGCACAAACCACCTACCTTGATCCTAGTATATCGATATACTTGAACCACGACGATTGATTCCCCTTATAACATCATAGATCTAAGAAAATGCACAAAACGCTCAACCCACAATAACTCAAAAATGAGGAGGAATCATGGAACAAGGCTAAAGAAGAAGAGAGAGATCATCGTTGCGCTTCCAATGCAATCGACCATGCTCGAATTGGAGAACGGACGGAGAGGTGGGAGCTCGGGGAAGATTCGGTCGTACGGGTCACTCTTGGACGAACCAGACCTAGAAGAAGATGAATATCGTGATGAGGTGCGACCCCGGTCTATTTAGTAAAAAAAGAAAAGTACACGACGTGTAGTGTGTTTGTCCGTACTTTGATAAAAATGGCCCCCATGTCACCCCTACACACTGTGTGTGTGGCCCGGGCACGGCCAGCACACGGCTTCGAGCTAGAGAAGAGTACACAGCATGTACTCAGAAAGTACACGGCGTGTACTTCTAAAATTTCTAGAAAGTTCATTTTTCTTTAAAACTCCAGAAAAAGGAAAACATAACTGAAATGAAGATCCAAGTTCTTACAAAGGTGATCTACATGGCTTACCATAAATATCCTATTATGGTTCCATCTAAATCATAGCTTGATAAATGTTATTATAGGAAAACTCCACAAAAGCTAGGTGTTTCTCCCAAGATCCACCAAAGTCTAGAACACACACTTGCAGTATATCCTCAAGCACTTGTATAGTACACTTTGACTGCCCATGGGTGGAAATATGTGTTCAGAAAAACCAGTGTACCAAGGGCCTTCTATAATCCCTACCAAAAGTGTGAAGTAAAATACGAGTCACAATCTGAAACTATAGTCCATGGCACCTCATGAAGATAGAATATCTCTAGAACATACAAGTATCCCAACTTCTCCACTAAGAATGTATCCTGTATAGGATAGAAATGTGCTACCTTCATCAGTATATCCACAATAAACCAAATAGAATCATTCTTCCAAGGAGTCGTTAGAAGACCCACCACAAATTCCATGGTAATGTGGTCCCACTTCCATTCCAAAATGGGAAATGGATGCTAAAAAACTCCAGGTCATTGATGCTCTTCTTTCACATGTTGATAGGTGCAGCATCATTTCATGAACCCTGCTATACCCTTTTTCATGCTCAGCCACCAAAACTTTAATCATATGTCATTGTAAAATATGGTTACACTTGGATATACCACCAATTTTGAAGCATGAAATTCTCATATCTTCTCCTCTCTCATTCTCATAGGCACAATAACTCAATTCTTGAAATAGATGATCTCATCCTTGTATATCAACCAATATGAATGTTTCTCCACACCTTTAAAGATTTCCCTCAAAGATAAGAATTTCATATCCTCATAATTTCTATCCTTGATCCATCTCAAAATTGAATACTCCATTGAAATTGATAAAAGAGACATTTTCCCCAGATTCACCTTAACCACCACATGCATCTCATGTAGTAGATCCATCATCTTCCACTCAGCACTATACTCCTGAATATCCTGAGTATGTGTTTTTCTGTTTAAAGAATCAGTAACACTATTCCATTTTCTAGGAGTATATGGTAGTTCAAAAAAAATAACCGCATATACTCAACCCATCTTTGCTTATAAATATTCAAATATCATTGTGAGAATATATACCTTAAGTTATTATGGTCAATAAACACTAAAAACTTATCTCCCATTAGATAATTACACAAAAACATCAAATCATAAACCACCCTATCAAACTCGAGGTCATGTGTAGGGTAATTCAATAAATATTTCCTCAAATACTGAGTCCCATGCACCACAACGTTATCCATATACATCAAAACTACTCTAATCCCTATCCAAAAAGTGACACAATACACCGTGTACTTATCACCTAGATTGAGAAGGATCAATATTTCTACCACTTTTAGGTGATTATTTATCTCCTATAAATAATTCTCACAAGCTTCAGACAAATAAAAAAGTATACCCTTTTTATTAAATCTCAAAAGCAACAATACTAAATGGAAAAAGTCATGAATAAACCTTTGATAATATCCAGATAATCCTAGAAATCTATAGATATCAAAAACATTATCTGGATTCTCCCAAAAAACCACTACCTGCACTTTCTCTAGGTCCATAGACACTTCTTAATCTGAGATGATGTGTCCCAAGAAGTATACCTAATCAATACAAAACCAACACATAGGTAGCTTGGTGTATAGCATATTCTCTCTCAGTGTAATCAGTATGATGTCAAGGTGTTGGGAATGATCATAATGATAATTGGAGTACACCAAGATTCCATCCATAAACACTACCACAAACTGATAAAGGTATGGATGTAAGATTCTAATCATCAAGTCCATAAAAAATATTGGTGCATTCATCAACTCAAATGGAATTATGATGAACTCAAATAGGACATACCTGCTTCTGAAAATAGTCCTCAGTATATTAGAAGGTCAAACTCTAAACTGATGATACCTTGATCTCAAGTTGATCTTTGATAAGATGCACCCCCCCCCCTCAACTAGTCAAAGAGATCATAGATGCAAGGAAGTGGATACTAGTTCTTCATTGTTATTTGGTTAAACTTCTGATAATAAACACATAAGCACAAAATCCCATCATCCTTATTTGAAAATAGAACTGTTGATCCCGAAGGTGACGTACTTGGATGGATAAACCCCTTATCCATCAACTCCCCCAGTTGAGTCTTGATCCCTTGAATCTATTTTGTCTCCATTCTATATTGTGTAATATAAACTAGTTCATCTCCTTGCATGATCTCAATAATAAACTCCATGTATCTCTTTGGTTAAAAACCTGAAAAGTGTCTAGGAAACACATTGTGAAACCAATCCACTATAGGTGGAAAGGTATACTTCTTTACACCTCCCATCATATAGTAATAGACTATA
The DNA here is from genome assembly GCA_963277665.1 of Viscum album. Taxonomy (NCBI): domain Eukaryota; kingdom Viridiplantae; phylum Streptophyta; class Magnoliopsida; order Santalales; family Viscaceae; genus Viscum; species Viscum album. Next base: position 295,853,641 of record OY728145.1, on the reverse strand, counting down.
AACTTGGGTTCTGAGCTCTCATAGTTGCTATGTAATTGGCCCTGCTCGGCCCGGCTGGATATCCCACTCTCCACGGTGAATATAATTATCACACTTAGGATACGTAAAAGTCACTCTCCTATAGTAACAATCAGTATGGTCTCAGTATGCTACTAACAAGTCCATACCCAAAATTAATTTTAATCCTAACATGTCTAGGATATATAGATCCCATAGAAAATGATACTCACCAACTTCGACAAAACATTCCTTACCCAAGTCGATGTCCCTAGATCGTACTCCCAGTAGTGTATCTATCATCAAAACCCTGCTCACAAACTCCATCTCCAGGCCCAAACCATTTATAATTTGTGCAGAAATAAAGGAATGAGAGGCACTAGTATCAAATAAGGAACTAGTTAATGTAGATGATACAAGAATAATACATCTCACTATCGATGGTCCTCTTCCCCATGATACAGTTTGAACCTCTTTAGCTACACCATTCTATTGATCTTGATGATCTTTCCAAGAAGTACCACATCCACTACCTCTACCACCACATCCAGTAGAATTCCAATTACCAGCCTGATATGGTGTAGAATATCCCCTTCCTACACTCTAATACTATATAGCTTCCCCATAATTAATCATCTATCACAGGATCCTACAAAACTTATATAGATGTACCATCTTTCTACAAGATCGAAACTCCACTGATGGTCAGGGAAAGTGTTACGATAGTTTCCTAGCCTACTGAACTGGTGAAAATCACTAGATAAAGGTCTTATGTAACTAAATTTTCCCCCTAGACACTCTATTTTCCACTAATCTAGGTAAATTTCTCAAAAAAACACTTTTTTATCTCAGAAGATGTACCTCATGATCATCTAGAAGCAACCACCTATCCTGCACTAGAAGCCTCCTTCAGGTTCCCCAGATATATGAGAGCCTGATTCTCCACTTATGAAAACTTATTCAGCCTAAATATATTCAACTAGGACTTAATTTCACACATAATTCATTTTAAAATCATTTTTCTGATGTATCCTCATCTGCTACCAATGCTGGTGAAAAGTGCTGCAAATCTGTAAAGCATCCAGCATAGTCCATCACAGACTTACTCCCCTAATCCAATCTCATGAACTCAGTTATTCTCTACTTCCTCATTGTATCTAGATAAAAGTGATCAAAAACCTCTCTTAGAATTATTTTCATAAAATACCATCATCCACTCCAGTTATAGCCTAAACATCCCACTAGTGATTCGATAATCCTCATGAGATATAAGTAACCAGCTTGACTCTCTTCTCATTGGGAGTATCCACGTAGTCAAGTATAGTCTATATAGACTCAATCTAGAACTCATATTCCTTAGGTACACCCTCTCCCAAAAAAAATCAGAGGATGTTTCTACTGAAACTCTATCATCAAGTCAAACATCCTCTTCTCGACCCCCCTTGGGTCTCTTTCCATGAATTTCATGAACTGAGAAAAGTTCTCCTTGAACTAATCTCCAACTTCCTCACTCGGAACTATTGGTGCCTTAGGTTCTTACACTGGAGGATCCCCCCTAGCTATGTCCTTATGTTTTCCTCTCAATAAGAATATTCATGGAGGCATAACTCTAAAATCCAAAAACAAACTTTAGGAGTATTTTCTCAACACTAACACATTTATGAGAAAACACAATAAGGCACAATATGTCTTTTTCTCCAAACCCCACCACATGGTCATAACTGAGGCACTAAAACTACCCTTAACCGTCCTACATATAGGTTAATGTTAAAAAAGGATAAATCATTTTCATTATTAAAGTTTCTCATTTAAAAACCCAATTATTCTCATCCTGTATCATTTTTACCACTTTTAATTTAATATTAGGAACCATTTTCAGTTCAATTTCATAAGAAAGGAAAAACAGTTCAAGTTCAACAACTTACCCAAAAACCATTTTTTGTGTATGTCTAAAATGATTCAAGTTAAAAAATAATCTCAAATTCCTAGTATGATTTATGAAAACTCATCTCTCATTCCATACCGATCCATGAGTCAATTATCATAAAATCTCAGAACCAAAAATCAAATCACACCACAAGTTCATCACCCAAGGTGAAATAATATTCAACTATATCAGCAAATAAAAATAACAACAATACCACCCTAGGAACTTAAGTTCCCCCCCCATACATGGTTTAGTAACTACCATGCACGAGCTCATAACCAAGGACCAAATATTCCTAGTATCATATCTACCTTTCCCAAATAGTAAGACAAAATAAAAAAAATAAAAAAAAATTGGGCTCTGATACCACTTTGTGCCATCCCGGTCTGGGTGGCACACACCAGTGCCCTAAGACGATCAGTCACCTGACCTCAAGCACACATCTCTGTATACCAGTGGTTGTCGACTAGTAGTGAGGGTCTAAAATCAATCATGGGGAGACTATACCCTCTTTTATCAAACTAATTCACTAGTGAAAATAAATAAAGAATAAAAAATGAATAAATATATGATCTAACAACCAGAACAATACCATTATAACAAGATAACAAAAACTAGAAATATTATATCAAACTAAACAGTATATATTCCATGCCAAAAATACATGTCTAGTTTCAAAATAAAATCTCAAGTAATGACACTAATGACTCCCTAGCAGGTCCCAAACCACATATGGTTCCCTCGTCCATGATCCATCTAGAATTAGCCACCTAACACAAGTCCTTATCCCTTATCTTGTCCTAAAATCATGAAATCTATTTGGGTATCGATCAGGCAGCCTCAGTAGGGTGTGATTACAACTTAGTAGGCCTCTAAAAATGGTGTCTAAAACAATATCTAGTCAATACAATGTTTTTTGTTGTATAATAAATAATCACAATGCATAAGTAAATAATTATCACACAATCAAATTATTCTTTATCTAAACACATATACTTTTTGGGTTCCCAAGGATACATGAACCTCGTTACATGCTTGGTCCCACGCCGAAGTCTAAACTATCCCTAAGGGATATCATGTCTTAGAATTCCACTATTACCATTCTATATCTCATCTCATATATTAGAGTGACATTATTACCATTATAGATCTCAATTCTCATATAAATATCATTGTTACCATTCATCATTTAATTAATTAATTCAAAAATTAATTAATCATCTGAATCTAATTAATTAACTCAACAATTAATTAATCTTCTCAATATCATTAATTATCTAAATAATTAATTAATCTTATCAATCTCATTAATTAACTCATCCATTAATTAGTCTTATAAATATCATTAACTAAATCAATAATTAGTTAATTTTATTAATATCATTAATTAAATCAACAATTAATTAATCTTCTCAATATAATTAATTCAATTAAAAATTATGTAATCTTCTAAATCTCATTAATTAACTCAAAAATTATTTAATTTTCTCAATCTCATTAATTGACTCAATAATTAATTAATATTATCAATATTATTAACTAACTAAACAATTAATCAATCATCTCAATATTATTAATTAACTCAACAATTAATTAATCTTCTCAATCTCATTACTAATTAAAAAATTAGTTCATCACATCAACTCCATTAATTAATTTCCCAATTAATTAATCCAAATCTACTATCCCAAAAATATCATAATTAATTCATCAATTAATCATTCAATTCCCAAACTCAGTATCCTATAATTAATTTATAAATTAATTATTTAATTGCACAATCCCAGAATTCTATAATTAATTCATCAATTAATTATCCTAATTTTACAATAACAATGACTCGATAATTAATTTAACAATTAGTTATCCCTATTACAAAATCACATTATTCGGTTAAATCCCCAATCCCTTAATTAATTAATTGACCACATTAATTAATTAAATTTAGGATTTTCCAAATTTCTATATAAACCCTAAAAAATTTACAATTAAATACATGTAATTGAAATCATGACTATGAGTTTTGAATAATAGACCACCTACCATGATTTTTTAATGAACAATCAGCCAATAGAAAATTATCCAAAATTTTAGTGGAATAATGATGTAGAATGAGATCTAGATCTAAAACCCTAAATCAAGATCAAAAAAATAAAGATCCTTACATTTTAGATCTAGATATAAAACCCTAGATATAGATATAATCAAAATATAAAGAACAGCCCTATCTAGGATGGGAAAAGAAAGGAAGTGGAATAGAAAACCAAGATAGATAGGATTATCTTACCGGGAGGGGTGGAGATCTTCAATTTGGGAATTGAATCATAAATAACGTAGGTCATGAAGGCTTGGAATCCATCAAAGAGTCTCTAAAATCATAATTATACGAGTTGGTCTACGTTAGAGTTGAATAGGGTGAGTTTTTTGCGTTTCGGTGATTAAAAATCTAATTTTTGGGTAAATTTAAAAGTCATGCATGGTTTGTTGGGAAGGGTTACATAGTTTTCCCTAACAATACACCTAAATCATGTGCCTGTTTTATAGGGGTTCATGTTTACTCCTAATAGGTCACACAGTTTGATAAACCATGTTCCAACTGTTCAATTTTTCTCTATCCAGGGTTGCATAGTTTTCTGGGCTAGGGCGCACAGTTTTCCCAAACCATGCATCAACCATACACTTCCCTCTTTCTTCCATTTTTCTCAAATTTTCACCCAAACGCATCCCAAGTTAAAACCCAAATTAAAAGTACTCAACATATTGAAAATGAGTACCTGAAATCAACCTTGATTTATCTCCATAAAATTTTGTGATCTTACACATAATTCTTTTATACCTTATTTAATATTAACTGTGGGTTAGTATTATCACCTTGGGTAGGGTATCCATATTAACTCACCTCAAGTACAGCTTGTATGCTAAAATATTCTGCTTTGGTTAAACTCTCTTGGTTGATATGGGATAGATAAAATGATCTCCCATGAGTCTTATTTATAATCCATAATAGAAATCAAATTTTTTACCAAACCTAAAAAAACTATAAGTCAATGAACCACAATTAACATATGGATAATAGAGTGGTTCATTTTTGATATGGCAGTTGGATTTATGGGGTGGAATGAATTTATTTCAGATGAAATCATGAAGGTTATAATATTCACCTAATCTCGAAACTTGAAAACTCCAGTGATTTTTTATAATGGTTTAACATGTGTTAAAATTTATGTAAAACATTTTTTAAAAAAATAGTTAATTCAGAAAAAAGATAACAAATTTATTCTATTCTTTTTTTCTCCCTTCTCCCAAATTTTTTACCGAAATATGTTTTTTATATGGAACTGACCCTTACCTATTTAAAGACCATATTTCATAATTATGTCAAAATTTTAAGTGTTTTAATTACATTTCAAATAAGGATTTGAATTTATAATTAATTTTGATAAATATTTAACCCTCATTATTCTGAGTGGTACCAAAGATATATCCTAACTAATTCCCTAACTATATTATGCATACCTTTCCAAAACTTATGGAGTATTATTTGATTGTTTACTAACTTCACATTACCTAGTATGTGTTGAGAGTTAGTTGGGTCAAACCCTTTTCTTCCCTTGGACTAAGACCAGTATGTATAATCATTACATGGTTATATTTTTTTTATTTTTTATTAGATTATTACCTTTTGAAAGATTAAATTCCTCATCAGATACTAATGTGATTAAATTTTATTATTGACATGTGTGCTGATAATTTTGTTACTTTATTATATTGATAATTTTATTTTTTTGTTACATCAAGCATGTTGTGATTTTTTATATAAATCATGATATCTTTTATAGATGGTAATATTTTCTTGATCTTAGTTACTACTTTGATAACTCATGATTACATAATGAAGTGGTGTTTTATTGATCATAATAATATACAATTTTCTCAATTTTATAAATTTTTTATTCTTATGATATACTTGAATTGTTCGTATGATGGTTTCAATTTATAAATTATGTTTTGAGTATCATGAGTCAGTGTTACTCATATTCTAGACAGGTTTGAAGGATTGGGATAAGAAATTTTACCCTGACTCTCTTTAAACCTTTCCCTTATTCCCCAAGTGATGGGTCATAAATAATTACATTCTATACATGATTCCCTTTCCCCTAGGATAGTTCTAGGACTTTAACTTCTTTTCTACACATATACTCATATGTGTAGGTGCATATATATACATGTGTGAGTTATTCATGGGTACTATTAATTCCTCTAATAGAGTATGGAAACAATACCTAATATTAAATCAAAATTAGGCCTAAAGTAGGTGAAAAAGGGATGAACTCTCCTAGTATATGTTTTTAATATTGGTAGATGATAAGTTTTAATAATTTTACTATGCTGATAGGTAGTTATATTTTGTTTGATGATTGTAAAACTATTTTATCATATATATATATGTGTGTGTGTGTGTGTGTGTTGTAATGTTCTCATATAAACTTGTTTACTAAATGTTATGTCAAGACACCATTGGTGATGCCTAACTAAGTATTTTATTCTCACACCTAGCATGGACACTCTGGTGGATATACATCTTTACTATCTATATTTCAGGTACCCATAGGTATATGAGTAGTGTTGAAAATATTTATTTTCCATGTCTCAATTCCCTATAGAGTGGTTTGGATTCCCACTTTATAGCAAGATATGTTAGCATAATTATTGATGGTTATATTAAATACAATACCTATATTTTTTTGATCTACCTTGTCTTAGTTCCAATTTTTCCTTAGCATTTATTCAAACCTATTAATATTTTATAGATTAATTTTTTATCTACCGAGTATGCATTAATTTATATGGATGTGATTTTTTTCATTCTTGTACTCTCTTATGGCCTATTTTGTTTCGTGATACATTTCTAGCATGTCAGGCTTGTGTAAAAGTTATTCTAGAACCATATTTGGATCCATATATGACTTATACTTAAAACAAAAGTGGGTAAATCATTCCCCAAATGTATATTGATACTTGCAATGATATTCATTATCCTTTGGGGATCATGGAGTGCCTTTCTTGTCTTAGAACTCTAAATTAGGTACCATACAGGGATCTAGGCCAATGTCACTATAAATTGGAATCATAGAAATATCAAGATTAGTGGAATTTAAATTTTTAGATAGGATCTAGGATATGGGACTTGAGAAGTAACTCATAAAAAGGCATCATAAAACTCTTTATAGTAAAATCTCAAAAATATTGGGAATTTTTTGGGGCAGAGTAAACACTATAGGTTCAAGATAGGATCTCATTTATTTGTTTTGAGAGTACTTGAATTGATCATATAAGGGTTTTATAGGGATTCATCGGGTGTAAACTTCTATTTTAGTTCATGCATCATGTTATATGTCAACAGTTAGGAACACATAAGACATATTCCCATATTTCATGCTTACCTATGTTTGCTTATTTTATAGTTTGTATCAATTGAAAGTTTGTACTAGATGAAACATCAATAATTAATATATATTGTTTTCTTATTTATTTATGAATGATGATTAGTTTAATATGAATTGAAACTTGATTCCCCTAATTATTATAGATCTAGTCATTCTTTGAGATAGCTAGTATTTATTATATTATTGAAAATTATATTGTTTCCTACATATATTTTATTACCAATCATGTAACTTGTCTTGTCTTAGTTTTATATTCTATAACTAATCATGATGCTAGTTTTCTAATTGATAATATTTTTGAGCATATAAGTAGTTTTCTAACTATGTTCTATTATTCAGCGTTCTATTTTTTTTATTACATTATATGGTTGACCATTTTGATATCTTACTAGTGACCATGTTGTTTATTCCTTGTGTATTTATATTATATGATATTTACTTGGGAAATGTAGAACTCAAACATACTAGTTAATATTTTCTAGTCAAGTACAAATGGGACCTATCTCTTTTAGCATGCATAATAGGAAGGAGTCTATTATTGTCCTGAAATAAAGAAATTATTTTATAACCATATATTTTATAAAGTAAAGGAAATTATTCCATAACTTCATGTTATTTAAAAAATGATTTTCCTTGTTTTTTGGTATTAGAAAGTGTTTTATAATAGGTTGGATATGTAAAATTGAGTACTTTAAATTTTTTGATAATGTGGGATTTTAGCAATAAAGCATTGTTTAATTTTAAAGCATTTAATGAATGTATCTCTTTTATAAACTAAAACTAATGGTAAGTTGTGCATAGGTAGGACCAATTATAATCCTATATTAAGAAGTACTTTAGTTTATATTATGACTAGTTGATGTTATTTATATGTTTATAAGGATAATTTTATCTTGGGAATTGGATTTTTTTTCAAACCATATTGTTGAGGATACATGAATTTGGTGGTTTTTAATGACTTGGATAAGATTTGAAAATTATGAATTAAAAATGAAATGATTTATTTGAGAAATGTCTTGGGATATATATTTGAGTGTTTATTAGAGATATAGTTATAACTTAATGATTTGGGAGTTATATATCAGAAATTTAGAATATATCTGGTAGATTTTTTTATGATGAGTCTTTGGGTAAGCCTTTCTTAGAACTTATCAAAGAAAAAAATTCATATAGTAAGTAGGTTTGTTGACGCTCCTTTCATCACAGAATCTAAAGATCGGAAAAGGGGAATATCTGAGCATAAAGTGATTCATCCTTTGAAGAAACATCAAAAATCGACAAAGGGATGAACAAAGAGAACATTGCCCATAGGTCGCGCAAGTTCCCTCATGGTCGCGCAAGTACACTTGCGCGCCGCCTAGTGGTCGTGCAAGTACTTGCGCGACGCCTTATGGTCGTGCAAGTGACTTGCGCGACCTAAGTGATAACCACCCGGTAACCGCTCGGTAACCGCCCAGGGTCTTCTTTTGCCTATAAATAGACTCTGTGGGCCCCCCATTCGGGAGGATCTTTTTCCAGAAACTCGGATTGAAGCTCCCGACGCCCAAGTCTCTTCTCAAAGCTTCCGGAACACTTCTAAGGTAATTTCTTACCTAGAACGGAAGATCTAAAGAGAAAAAGGAAGGCCTAAGTGTTGAAACTTATCAAACACTTGCGCGCCTACTTAATTCCTTCAATATAACTTGCGCGTCCCTCTTCTGGAAGAACCTCAAGAGGATGGTAAAGGGTTTAATAAAGAGTCGCTCAAGCATTTCAATACTGGTTGAAAATCGCGCAAGTACCCCTCATGTCGTGCAAGTATACTTGCGCGACCAATACTTGCGCGCCGCCGCAGGACTTGCGCGCCTTTCAAGACTTGCGCGCCCCTATCTTTTTGGGTGCCCATCTTGCCCATTTTTACCCCTCTTAAGCCATTTCACCCTTCCTATTCAAGATTCGGTCTTCAAGATACTCTTCAAAGCCATTTATGGCATAATTTCTTGATTTGACATCCTTATCTGAAAGGAATTCTGTGAAATATCTCTCAAAACCTAGTGATTTAAACATCTTTATGTCACCAAAGATTGAGAGTTCATTCATTCAACCTCATCCTTTAAGATGAGAGAATCTTAACCTGGGTCTCCTTTTCAGGAATAATCCCCAGTTATAAAACCTTTGATCTGGGCATCTTTCTTAAGAATAAGCCCCAATCAAGTCCTTTAATCTTGGGCATCCTCCTCAGGAGTAAGACCCAAACCTTAATCCCTAACCTGGGTCTCCTTTTCAGGAATAAGACTCAGTCATAACCTTGGGCTTCCTTTTCAGGAATAAGCCCCAAGTCCCCTAAAACTTCTCTTAACCAGTCATAAATTACCTTTGATTTGGGTTCCCTTTTCAGGAATAAAACCCAATCATAAGTCCCCTCCTAACTTGGGAATTCTCCTTAGGAATAAGCCCCAAGATTAGAGTATTCAAATCTCCATAAAGCACATATAACTTTGTGGACCCTGTTCATGGATTTTCTCCCTAAAAGTAAATCCTAAACCTTCATCTATCTGGGCAGTCATCCATACATAAGCCCCAAACAAATTCTTATGATTGCATCTTTCATGGCACAATTGTCTAAATTTTACTAATACCTCTTGTTTCTCACACCGAGCATGACTCACATGAGCTTAGAGTGTAAAAGTAATTATGACATTCATCTTTGAGCCATCAATCATAAACATCATACTCCATTTCTCGAACTACGTGGGTTCTGATTCCTTTTCCAAAAGAAAGGATACGTAGGTAGCCCATTTATGGGTTCGATCCCAACTTTGAAATAATCTCTGTCCTTCTGAATGACGATAAACTTCAAGTGCCCCACTGAGTGGCTTTAAAACCAGCCTGGTCATCATAATGACCAAGAGACTTTTATATAAATGTTTTGAAGGATACCATTGACCAAGAATCTCTAAACAGATATAGATGATTCTCTATTGATGAAGAACCTAGAATACATATAAAAGATTCTCTAAATTTCTTGCATATTTAATCATTGATTGTTAAAATTAAAGAAAGCTCATTTTTATACTTGGTAATGTAATAAGGATTCACGAACATAACTTAAATCTATAAAGAGAGTCCCGGAGTAGACAATAATTCCCCTCAAAAAGGTGTGATGAGTCCGACCTCCCATCCTCTCGACCAATGCAAATTCCTAATCCTCATTAGTCCACAGGCTAATGAGCGCCTGCCTTTGGAAAGTAGGTCCAAACAGATGTGGAATCATTGGATGTTTCCAGTTCTACGAACAAACCCGTTAGAAACCGATCGGAACGTTTGAATCTCCCGTCCAGGAGGTCATCCCCGGATTCCGTGCGAAACAAAAATGGTGAACCCGACGTGAATCCTTAACCAAGTTAAAGTGATGTTCTTCTTATTTGTTAGGCCCCTTGGGCCAACAAAGCAATCATTGACATATGCTCATCTAAAAGATACAGTGGCCAGATTCATCTTGATAATGTCTGTTACATGGAACAGGCACTCTTTTTTCAAGATCTTCTGCAAAAATGGCTTTCCTTAAATTCACCCCTGTGAATACTGCTGCTGTGAATACCTCTACTGTGAGGTCTGCTGCTGTGAAAACCAATGCTGCTACTCCTGCTGGAACGTCATCCGCTCTGAGGATGACATCACCAACTCAGCGTCTTCAACGCTGTGTTTCTAATGCACTGGTTAAGGAGTACCGTCGCAACGGTACTATCCCAACTCTGGAGGCCGCTCGTCAAGCCCTCCAAGTTAACAATTCTACCTGGTCATCCGGACAACGGCGACCAGCAATCAAGAAGCAGGCGGTGCTGACTACCGTCTCTAACCGTTTCGGGTCGTTATCCCCGGAACGCAGTTTCCATTCACTCCCTTACTCCGAGGAAGTGAATGAGCAGGTCCCGCATGACCTTAATTCAAAAAGATAGGAGTCCTTCTCAAGGGATCCCATCAACAATCGCCGCCAGACTCGTGCGGTAGTGCGCCATCAACATGATGAGGGTACCGACTCCAGGCATTCAGCTCAGGTTCCTCGAACCCGAGCAGGCAAGATGAACCGCCAGAGACGGAATCTGGTTAACAATAGGCAGGTTGTCATCCCTGCCATCTCCAGAGAAGTCCACCAACCTAACTTGGTGGCAAATAACGAGCAGGCATACACACCTGTTCGTTTTAATCCCACTGTCCAGCAGACTCGTCTGGCAGCATCAAGCCGATCCCGTCAGGCAATTCCGGCGGAGTACCATAGGCAGGAACATACACCTGCTTATACATCAGCAGTTAGTCAGCAGGCTCGTCTGACTACATATGATGGATCTCGTCAACCGCGTTTGGCGAAGTGTAATCAGCAGGCACATACACCTGCTAATACTAATCAAGCCTACCAACAGTCTCGCTTGGTAGCGCACGGAGAAGTCAGTCGGAAAGCCCCGACGACAAACAGGAGGCAGACTAAACTCTCTGCCTCCACACTTGAGTACTGTCAGGATTCACTGACAGGAAAAGGAGGACAGGAGCAGGCACATACACCTACTCCAAGCCCGGAATGGACGTATATCCCTGTTCCGGCGGCTGAAGTCACCAAACATATTTTGTCAATGGTGAAAGAGAAGAAGCAAATTCCTGCTCATATTCTGGATGCTTGCCAGGATATCATAACAGCTTCAGCATCATCTCAGGGACAGACACATAAATCTATCCCTAGCAGTGGAGTGACACATCAACAATTTACTCCGGAACAGACACACACATCTGTTCCAGTCCAAGAGGGTTGTGGGGCCTACTCCCCCATATCATATGGACAACCAAGTCAGGCACATACACCTGATTTGAGCGATGATCGTCAGCCTAACCTGACCATCTTTCCTGATCAGGCACATACACCTGCTCAGAGCAATCACTTTCATCATCAAGTGGTTTCTAAAGCGAGTAAGAAGGCATCTAAGAAAAAGATCCACCCAGCACAGTCAGGAGATCAAAGGCCAATCTGCAACCAAGCCTTGCTCGATGCTGGAGTTCTTGAAGCCCTCAGACATTTATCTGTCGGAATTCAAGATTCTACTCCCTCAGTTCCCAATAACAGGAACATTAATTTTGAAGGTCTTCAACAGACACTTCCTCATGAAGACTTGCTTCATGAAAATTCGGTCAATCTTGAAGTTTCTTCTTCAGATGAGAGCCACAGGAACCCTCTGTGTGGTCAGAAGGCCAAGGAGCAAGAGATCTCATATTTTGCTGTAACCCATCATGATGGTCCTCCTCATGGTGATGAACTTCGCTGCGAAAGTCCTCTCCGCAGTAGTGATTCACATTGTCTCGAAAATTCTTCAGAAGGCAATGTAGTGACGAGAAAGCCCTCCTATCTCGAGGCACTTGCAAACGTAAAACCAGTCATGTCTAATGCTTTACTATCGGCAGGTGAAACTCTTTCTCCATCAGAAGATAGCCTGGGGTTCAGGTTATTCTCCGAACCTTCCCTGGGTCATTCATCTTCTAGCATGAATAGTGATTTCTCTACCTATCTTGTTGAATCCGATGAAGCAACAAGGAAACACCAACTCTGGTCCAAACAGGTAGAAGAATCTTCATTTAATGATAAAGAGGAAATGATGAACATGAGGAAAAAACTGGCAAAAGGTTAAGTGCCAGTCATGTTTTGGCCTTTGGCTGATTCCCAGTACGACATTCCAAAGATGTTGACGGATGATGGAATTCATGATATTCGTCTCAACATATGGAAAACTCTTTGTCAATTAAAGAAGAAGGTATTATCTTACGATGAATATGAAAATCATCTTAAGAAAATAGAAGGGTTACAACGCCAGATTGATTTGGCATCTCTATCAGTCTCTCGATATCCGAAGGCTGAAAAGCAACAGAGAACCCTTCAACGTTCATGCCTTGGCGCACTAAGAAGATTGCGTCAGTTAATTTCCAATGCTCCATCTAATGTTCATATCAGAGGATGGGGTGTTCACGGAGCACTACATTTCACAGTGCTTTCCGGTCAGCAAAGCCCGCCGAAAATGGTCTCATGCAATGTTATTGCCCATGGCCGGGCACAGTCAATGGGCTTTGTTCATAATCAAAAGTTTGCTCGAGAGCAAGCTTCAACTAGTTCCTCTCAAAATCAAGTATATAGAGAATAGGTTGTTGAATTGCTTCTACATCAAGCAGGCGAGAATATTGCACAAGCCTCTCGTCTGGAGCAAACATGTCATCAAATGACAGAAGTTTCGGAAATCATCCAACGGTCTGTTGAACCAGGTGATAAAAGTGGATACAGGTTAATGCATCCAGCTAATTTCCGAACTAAGATTCGCAAGATCAAGAGAGATTTCAAGAAGATCTCAGACATAGCATGTCAAGAGACACCCCAGCTTGCCAGACTGGGGATTTTTCTAACCCAACCCTCAGAGTCAACGAATGGGATTCGAGGAGTTGAGCGGAAGCAGCAGGAACACCCCCAGTCCACCGGACTGGGGACTTTTTCAAATCTTCAATCCCTCCCTCAGAGAAAGTCAGTATTCTCTCGATTAGGGAATAAGCCTCAAGAGGAACGAAGAGCCAAGATATCCGGAGATTCTCTCCAAGTGACGGTTCTCCAAGAAATTCCTGAGGGATCAAGTCAACGGAATGTTATGTCTCATCATGGACATAGAAGGAGACAATATCACAGAAATGCTGATAGAAAGGATTCCATGCAATATGCATCCATTAATGTCATCAATGCCGTTGCTGCTGATTCACCAGATGAGGCTCAATCAGAGGGATCAGACGAAGAGGTTCCTGTTCAAGAAGTTGCGCACACAGACCTAAATGAAGAAGGTGTGCGCACACGTAATCAAAGGCTTACCCAAAATCTGGGTATTCCTTCAAGTAACCCACTTCCCCCTCTCCGAAAAGGATCCAATAAGGGGAAAGGAAAGAATCAGGTTACTTCTCACCCTTCCTCTGAAGGAGGTCAATCGCTCTCATTAGAGCAAAGGTTTGCACAACAGGAGGAAGAAATGAAAGAATTAAGAAGGTTGAATGCAGAACTACTCCAGAATAGTCTTCTTCTTAAGAATGCTGAAGTCCGACAGCCGAAGGAATTTGTTGTAACTACTGAGATGGATCAGGAATATCCTCCTTTATCAGTACACCCACAGAGATCTAATCCTATGGGTCAAACGCAACAACGGTTGGCAGCACTACCATTAGTTGCAGCACCAACCTCCATGGCTGTCCAAGCTCCATTCATTGCACCTACCCAAAACCAAGTTCAACCTGACGTTTCTCAAAAGTTAATAACTACTATTGAGTCATTAACAGCTCGGTTAGAAACTATGGAAGGGAAACGGGCGCAAGTTCAACCTGAAAAGAAAGTTTACCCTGAGTGGGTAGATTCAATTTCTCCTCCTTCCAGTTTTGGAAACCCTATTTTCCCTACTTTCAATGGATCAGGCGACCCTGAACAACATTTGACGCATTACGTATCTTGTTGTGATCCTATGATGGGAACTCCAGAGCAGCAAGAAGCAGTGAAACTCAGATACTTCGTGCGAACCTTGCAAGGACCAGCTTTTGTCTGGTATACAAGCTTGAAATCCCAGTCAGTCATCGGATGGGAGGATCTTCGTCAAAAATTCCTTCTTCAGTTTAGCTCAACTTTGCCAAAAACGACAGTTTTCGATCTTACAAACTGCAAGCAAAGGGATAATGAAAGAGTCTCTGATTTCATTGCTCGTTGGAAGGGATTAACGTATTCCTTGAGTTTATCACTCCCTCAGGAGGAATTGTTGCCAATCTGTGTGGCAAATTTGCGTGACGAATTACGCACGCCATTGATCCCTGTGAAATACACAGGAGGGTTTCGAGACCTTACTTCAATCGCTCAACAGATTGAAGATTCCCTTATACAGGCTAAAGTTAAATCTCGTGTAATTCCATTAGCTCCAGGAAGAAGAATGGGTAAAGCAGAAACTGCTACAGTTATGCTTAAACAGGCACCTGTACCTATTTCTACTTCAAAACCTTCATCTTCTCGAAGAGCTCCACCTCCTGAACGCCAACAACAAAGGCTGTTTCGTCCAAATGATCAAAAAGATCAACGACGAAAACAATTTGAGGATATGAAGAGTAAAACATACTCTTTCCGAAGTGAGCAAGTTCCTGGTTACTTCATTTCAGCTCTGGAAAATAATTTGGTTCAATTACCAGTGCCGAAGAGACCAAACAAGGAAGGAGATGAAGACCGTCCCAATTATTGTCCCTTTCATAAAATTTTGGGACATCCCATCCAGGAGTGTTTTGTCTTTAAAGACCTCCTACAAAAGATGGTCGACTTGGGACAAGTCAAATTGAAAGGTTCTTCAGCTCATGTAGCGTGTATTACCGCTACAGATCCAGAGGAAGGAGGCGAGTGGCAGGAAGTCAAAAGCAAAACTGCGAAAAAATATGATGATTGGATGGTCAGAAAGACAATCAATCGGACCCATTCCATTTTGCGAACACAATTGAAGAAGCCAATTGTGTCTCCTACAAAAGCTGCAATAAAGCCTCCATCAAAGGACAAATCCTCAAAAGGGCAGCGCAATTCAAAGAAGAAAGAGGAATCAGGAGAAGATGAGTATGTATCAAAGCCTAAATTGTCTTTGACTCTGGCAGATTTCATGCCGTCTACTTCAAAGCCACGGGCACCGTCCCACCAAACGGCACAGCCTAAACAGGCTAACCAGGCAGAGTCTTTATCAGACGAAGAGTTAATCTTTGGTTCTGTTAATATGATTCAATTAACAGATTCATATTCCAGTCTTGATGAGCCTGAATTCCCTGTATCAAATAAAGGAACCCGAGGAAGTTCTAGAGGTTCAGGATATAGGGGAAGACGTGGATCTTTCCGAAGCCACTACTCTAATTCTACCCCTGCTAGCACTATATATGCAGCAGAAACTCGTGGTAGAGCCCTTCAGCGAGCTCAAAATGAACAAGCAAGTTCTTCTGCCAATGGCCAACTCAGCTTCGGCACAGTTGTTTTGGAAGACCGATTAAAGGTTCCATCTTCTTTATCTCAGTAAGTAAATGGATCTAATCAGTCTAATTTTCCAAAACCAAAGATGTTGCCAACTCCAATACAAGATGCATCAGCTTCCAAAGCATCTGCTTCCAAGGTACCTGCCAAACCGCATATTCTTATTGGGAAACGCAGGCCTCTAGATCAAAAGTATGATATATTGAAACACTTGGCCCAAGTACCAGCCAAATTATCAATTTTGGATGCTTTGAATCTATCAAGAGATCTTCGGGAAGCACTCATCGAAGCTTTGTCAAGTCCTCAGGAATTTGAAGCTGAAATTGCTGCAGCTAAAATTTATCACATAGAGAATAATCCTACAGAATGCCATGCAGTGATATCTTTTACTGATAAAGATGAAGATGATGTTGTGCATGGGCACATAAAACCTTTGTACCTATCTGGAAAAGTCAATGGTATAGATGTTCGAAGAGCTTTTATTGACAATGGTTCAGGAGTTAACCTCATGCCCATTCGCACACTTCGTCGATTGGGCCTCACAGAATCTGATTTATCTCCTTCTACCATGATGTTGCAAGTGTATGATAAAAATGAACAAGAACCACTGGGAGAAGTTACGCTCAGAACTCAGTTTGGAGATCTTGTTTCCAATTCAGATTTCATGATTGTTGATCAAGACTCAGCTTTTAATATCTTGCTTGGAAGACCCTGGCTACATCAGCATGCAGCTATTCCGTCATCATACCATCAATGTCTCAAATACTGTTTCGATGGTCAAGTTGGAACATTGTATGGTGATAAGGCCCCGTTCAAGACATGTGAGTCTCAATACATTGAGGCGGAATTTTATCACATGAAGGGAAGAGAAAAATCTACAATGAAGGAAATTACCAAAGTTAATGCTCCATATGGTTTTTAAAAAATTCCAATAAATCCATTTTCACATGTGAGTACAGATTATGTGTTACCTATCAGTCGAATTGACAAAATAGGCCCAAATCAAAATACTCTTATGGAAAGATCCATAATGTCAATTACGGCAATCGAGCCAGACAACATGGGAGAAATTGGTAACTTACCAAGCAGTGATGAAATCATAAGTGGTGACGTTTTCATTTCATCTGCTGAAATCCAACAAGTCTATACTTCGCTAATCAGGCCAGAAGAAGTTATAGCAACACCAGAGAAGCGGAAGAAATAACACATAATGAAGAGGAAGAGGAAGATCTTAGAGATGCTCCTCCAGCATTTGAATAGGGTATCTCTACCACTGTGGATGAACTCAGAGAAGTAAATCTGGGTACAGAGAAAGATCCACGCCCCACTTTAATTAGTGCGTCCATGACCCTTGAAGAACAAGAGATGTATATTTCTTTTCTAAAGCAAAATAAAGATATTTTTGCTTGGAATTATACAGAGATGCCTGGCCTTGATCCTGATGTTGCCACCCATCATTTGGGTTTGCCAAAAGAACATCGAGGATTCAAGCAAGCCGCGAGAAGAACACACCCAACCTATGCTTACAAAATCGAGGCTGAAGTGGATAAGCTTATCAAAGCTAACTTCGTCAGAGAAGTTCAATATCCCAAGTGGTTGGCTAATATTGTCCCTGTAAAGAAGAAGAACAGACAAATTAGGGTTTGCATCGATTTCAGAGATCTTAATCGGTATTGTCCCAAAGATGATTTTCCAGTTCCGATTACAGAACTCTTAATTGATGAAACGGCTGGCTATGAAGTACTTTCTTTCATGGATGGATATTCTGGATATAATCAGATCCGATCCGAATGGCCCCAGAAGATGAGGAATATACAGCCTTCAGAGCTCCTCAAGGTGTGTTTTGTTACCGGGTGATGCCCTTTGGTTTAAAAAATGCAGGTGCAACATATCAACGCGCCATGCATCGTATCTTCAAACCTTTCCTAGGGAAATTTGTTGAATGTTATGTAGATGATTTGGTGGTTAAATCCAAACAATGTTTTGATCACTTGGCTGATTTGGAAGTCATATTCCACAAGCTTCGACAACATAATTTGAAGATGAACCCCTTAAAATGTGCTTTTGGGGTAACTTCAGGAAAATTCCTCGGCTTTGTTGTACGCCATCGTGGTATTGAAGTCGATCCTGAGAAGACCAAATCAATCCTTGGTATGTCACCTCCTCATAATTTGAAAGAATTAATAGGACTTCAAGGACACTTAGCCTATATTCGGCGTTTCATCGCCAATTTGGCAGGAAAAAGTTTACCCTTTTCCAAATTATTGAAGAAAGGAGTCACTTACCAGTGGACTGAAGAATGTCAAGAAGCATTTGATGTTCTCAAGAAATACCTCTTAAGTCCACCAGTACTCATGCCACCTGTTGAGGGTAGGCCTCTTATCCTCTATGTGACAGCTTTAGAGCGATCATTGGGTGCCTTTCTCGCTCAAAAGAATGATGCTGGGAATGAAAATAGTCTCTACTATCTCAGTAGAACTATGCTTGAAGTAGAAACCCAGTATTCGAGTATTGAAAAGTGCTGCCTAGCATTAATCTTTGCAGTTCAGAAACTGAGACACTACCTGCAACATCACGAGGTCCAATTGGTATCTCGTAATAATCCACTCAAATTTATCCTTAGTCGTCCAATGCTTACAGGACGTCTGGCAAGGTGGGCGGTTATTCTACAGCAGTTTGACATCCAGTATGTGTCTCAAAAGGCAATTAAGGGCCAAGCTCTGGCTGATTTCCTGGCTGAACACCCTTCAGTGGAAGACACGTATTCAGATATCGAACTCCCTGATGAGGAAGTTTTTTCTATTCAAGAGAGTCCTCAAACATGGGAAATGTATTTTGATGGTGCTTCTAGAAGTCCAACAGGGAAGAAAATGGAAAATCCTAAATTCAACAAAGTTGGTTTAGGAATTGTGCTCATTTCTCCAGATAAGGTAGTGTTACCTTATTCCTTTTTGTTGTGGGAAGGTGGTACCAATAATGAAGCTGAATACCAAGCTCTCATTGCAGGATTGGAGTTAGCACTTCAAGCACAAGTGAATCACTTAAAGGTGAAAGGTGATTCAGACCTGGTAATCAAACAAGTCAATGGGGATTATGCCATCAGAAAAGAAGAATTAATCCCTTTGTATGATTATGTCAGAGAGTTAATGTTGGAATTCCCTTCAGAACCGACATTTTCTTATGTCCCAAGATCACAAAATGCTCAAGCTGATGCACTGGCTAATATAGCCACAGCTTTAGCAGATCCAAATCGGGACGAAACAACCATCGGTATTGCCCACCGTCGTGCAATTTCACCTTATGTTCAAGTCAGAACAGAGGAAATCAATGAAATTAGTCTCCTTCCTGAACCGTATGGTCATACTACAGGATGGATGTCACCTATCAAGGAATACCTTCAAAAGGGAACACTTCCACCTGATAGAGCCGAGAAAGAACAAATTTGGCGACGTGTGGTCAATTTTACTCTTTATGATGATCCAAACCACCTTGAGAAAATTCTCTACAAACGTGGTTTTGATGGAGTTCTCTTCAGATGTATTGATGGTGAAGAGACAATGGCTGTCATAAAAGAAGTGCATGCAGGAGTCTGTGGTTCCCACCAGTCTGGACAAAGATTGTCTGATCAAATTCGAAGGCTTGGATACTTCTGGCCTTCAATGATACAAGATTGTGTTAATTTCACAAAGAAGTGTCATTCATGCCAAGTATATGCCAACTTCATTCATCAACCTCCAGAGTTGCTTCATACAGCTAAATACTCATGGCCATTTTCCACATGGGGAATGGATGTGGTGGGACCTTACCCTTCAGTTACGGCCAAGCAGTTTAAGTACATTCTTACTGCTACTGATTTCTTTTCCAAATGGGCAGAGGCAGTACCTCTCAAAGAAGTCAGTTCTAAATGCATTGTTATCTTCATCAAGTCTAACATCATTACTACATTTGGTGTCCCTCATACCATATTGACGGACAACGGCACCAACTTCTGTTCTTCTGAGGTAAAGAGATTGTATCAAGAATACAACATTAAGTCCAACCATTCATCTCGATATCATGCAGCGGCTAATGGCCAGATAGAGGCCTTCAACAAGACTCTTTCAAATATACTGCAAAAGATGGTGGATAAAGATAAGAGGTCATGGCCTGATAAACTCTTTCATGCTTTATGGGCTTATCGGACTACCACTCGCAATGCAACGCGGTCTACTCCATATTCATTGGTATATGGAACAGAAGCAGTCTTGCCAATTAAAGTTCAATTGCCCTCACTCAGAATAGCCATTTGTGATCAGTTATCAACAGATGAGCAATCCCAAAAGCGGTTGAATGAATTGGAACAGTTAGATGAGAAGAGATTGTGCACTTTGCACCACTTGGAAATCTATCAGAATCGGATAGCACGAGCTTTTAACAAAAAGGTTCGTCTTCGTTCATTCATTCAGGGAGAATTGGTATTGGTTCTCAGAGCACCAATGATACCAGGAAAGAAGCCTCCCAAGCATGAACCAAAATGGGAAGGACCTTATTCAATACATAAGGTCTACTCCAATGGAGCATATTCTCTAATCTCAATGGATGGAGAACACATCACGACTCCAACTAATGCCAGATTTCTGAAGAAGTATTTTGTATAAAAACAAAATATTGTTCCCAGATCCAAAACAATCACATTGGTCTGTATTTTGTCCGAGATGACATTAAACTAAATTTTTTCCCTGCAACATGACATTAAACTGTGCAGCACCAATAGTCCTAACTGCAAGACTTTAAACTGCATAGTCCCCTTTCTTATTGTCCTACATGACACTAAACTGTATTTTGTCCTAGCGACATGACATTAAACTGTGTGGCACTTTCATCGTCTAGCATGACGTTAAACTGTGTTAAGTCCCTTATTGTCCTACATGACATTAAACTGTATTTTGTCCGAAATGACATTAAACTATATTGTGTCCTAGCAACATGACATTAAACTGTGTGGCACTTTCATCGTCCAGCATGACGTTAAACTGTAAAAAGTCCCCAGAATTGATATCCTCATATTTGTTCACCTTAGTCCTAGCTACATGACTTTAAACTATACAGAACCAGTTCTTCCTTACTATATGACGTTAAACTATCCAGAAATGGTCCAGTATGACCTTAAATTGCATCATCCCTGGTCCATGTATATGACCATAAACTATTTGCAAATCCCTTATGTCCAGCAAGACGTTAAACTGTGACGTCCTAACTACATGATGCTAAACTGTATAAAAGTCCCTCACGTCCGGAAAGACGTTAAACTATATAATCATCAAAAGTCCAGCATGACATTAAAACTGCACAATCCCCCTTTCGTCCAATATGACGTTAAACTGTATTGTCCTCATCGTCCTAACTACATGACGCTAAACTGTACAGAAATTCCTTGATATGTCCTACATGACATTAAACTGTGCATCGTTAAGGTTGTTATTACCTCTTGTTTCTCACACCGAGTATGACTCACGTGAGCTTAGAGCGAACATCAACCATAACACTCCCTTTGGGCCACTAACCATGTGTAAGTCCCAACAACATTTTTTTTAGATCATTGTCCACAAGAACAACTTGATCATTAATTCATTCTTTAATTGAACTACACGGACTTTGATCCTTGCCCTCCAGGCTGGGTATGTAAGCAACCTCTCAGGGTTCAAGCCCAAAAAACAATCTCTTCACATCGGTTCACCACCATCTCATATGATGATGATTTGTGAAACCACCCCTGGAATCAATATCTTTACATTGATTCACTTTCGTCCTTGTTATATGACGTTAAACTATACAACACTTTTGTCCGGTACGACAATAAACTACAATATTCTTTGATTTCCTCATTTGAGAAGGAACCATTATTAACATTTATTCTTTTTCAATCATGGTTTTCATTTTCAAAAGACTACGTACATACATGGTAATGCCTAAACTTTTTATTTTAGGTTAAAACCATCATTGCACTAAATTCCCCTTTTCACCCTTCACATGTACGAACCAAATTTGTACAAAGGGTAGTTCTAGAACTACGTGGACTTGATTCCCATCCTTATGGGATACGTAGGAACATTCGAGTGTCCCTCGAATCCAGTCCCAAGTCTTTTGGGCCTAACCCCAAATTTCACTTTCAGTCCCTTGGCTGAAAAGTCCTCATGAAAACACACACTGTGTATTCATTATTATGGTCCGAATTCTATGACCCTAAACTAAGATTACTCATACTTTCGTCCTGCACGACGTTAAACTGCATTTCAAGAACTACGTATGGCTTGATTCTCATTCTTATGAGATACGTAGTGAAGTCCAAGTTTCAATTCAGGACCCAGCCACAACATGATTATGGTTATCATTGACCTATGTATCTCTATATACATTGGAAAATACCCATCATTATGTATTATAATCCTAACCTTAAATATTTTCAGATCTTCATAAACCTTTTCATGACTTCTAGTCACAAAAATTTCAAACTTCTGAGAATTCTTTTGCCTGACTATGCAGCACGTGCCCATAGGTGGCCTTGCATAAATAGTCCACATAAAAGACTTGTCATCCAAGAGATGCTATTTATTTGACCATGCAGCCAATGCCCATAGGTGACCCTGCATGTTTTCAACCCCCTAACGGGTTTGTTAAATAATAGTAACTTCATTCTTGGGAAGAATGCCTCTTTTGTCCTTATTTGTCTTAAACGACAGTATGTAGGGATCCGCAAAAATAGCCATCCTTAACATATTTGTCCCATATCCTTTTTCATGGTCTGAAAGTATTCAAGTCTATGGTTTATTCTTCTTCCCTACGTTTGGGTCAGACCTTCGTAGGAGTGATATTCATCCAGTTCTTCGATATTCTTGTTTGGAAATATCTTCTCCATATTCAAGTACCTCTTTCCATACAACAAACTCTATGCTTTAGAAAATTTGAATCTCCATAAACTTTCACTGGCTTTTAGCACTAGGAAAGTAAATTTTTGGGAGTTCTTTTGCCTGACTATGCAGCACGTGCCCATAGGTGGCCTTGCATAAACAGTCCACATAACAGACTTGTCAGCCAAAAGATGCTATTTTATTTGACTATGCAGCCAATGCCCATAGGTGGCCCTGCATATTTCAACCCCCTAACGGGTTTTGTTAAATAATAGTAACTTCATTCTTGAAAACTACTTCTTCTAATGCTATTTTAGCTCTTTTCCATATCATTCCTCAGATTCAAATATTCTTAAGCCATAGTTTACATTTTTTCCCTCATACTTGAGTATGGTAGTATGTTTTCAGATGAGTTATCAAGGAATTGAGTCAATTCTAATCCATTTCGGTCAAAGCTATTTCGACCTTAAACATTAGCCCCTTTATGTCCGGCATGCATGACTTTAAACTGCCCATAAAAGACAAAGGAACTCTGAATAAAAGTCAAGTTCCAGCACACTTGCGCGCTTCCTTCTGTGCCATGAAGACTTGCGCGCCCCCTTTTCCTTTGGATGGATTCAATTTCCTCAGAGTCAAATCCTCATTTCTTTCCGGATCCAACTCTGAGGGGGGGACTTTTGTTGACGCTCCTTTCGTCACAGAATCTAAAGATCGGAAAAGGGGACTATCTGAGCATAAAGTGATTCATCCTTTGAAGAAACATCAAAAATCGACAAAGGGATGAACAAAGAGAACATTGCCCATAGGTCGCGCAAGTTCCCTCATGGTCGCGCAAGTACACTTGCGCGCCGCCTAGTGGTCGTGCAAGTACTTGCGCGACGCCTTATGGTCGTGCAAGTGACTTGCGCGACCTAAGTTATAACCACCCGGTAACCGCTCGGTAACCACCCAGGGTCTTCTTTTGCCTATAAATAGACCCTGTGGGCCCCCCATTCGGGAGGATCTTTTTCCAGAAACTCGGATTGAAGCTCCCGACGCCCAAGTCTCTTCTCAAAGCTTCCGGAACACTTCTAAGGTAATTTCTTACCTAGAACGTAAGATCTAAAGAGAAAAAGGAAGGCCTAAGTGTTGAAACTTATCAAACACTTGCGCGCCTACTTAATTCCTTCAATATAACTTGCGCGTCCCTCTTCTGGAAGAACCTCAAGAGGATGGTAAAGGGTTTAATAAAGAGTCGCTCAAGCATTTCAATACTGGTTGAAAATCGCGCAAGTACCCCTCATGTCGCGCAAGTATACCTGCGCGACCAATACTTGCGCGCCGCCGCAGGACTTGCGCGCCTTTCAAGACTTGCGCGCCCCTATCTTTTTGGGTGCCCATCTTGCCCATTTTTAACCCTCTTAAGCCATTTCACCCTTCCTATTCAAGATTCAGTCTTCAAGATACTCTTCAAAGCCATTTATGGCATAATTTCTTGATTTGACATCCTTATCTGAAAGGAATTCTGTGAAATATCTCTCAAAACCTAGTGATTTAAACATCTTTATGTCACCAAAGATTGAGAGTTCATTCATTCAACCTCATCCTTTAAGATGAGAGAATCTTAACCTGGGTCTCCTTTTCAGGAATAATCCCCAGTTATAAAACCTTTGATCTGGGCATCTTTCTTAAGAATAAGCCCCAATCAAGTCCTTTAATCTTGGGCATCCTCCTCAGGAGTAAGCCCCAAACCTTAATCCCTAACCTGGGTCTCCTTTTCAGGAATAAGACTCAGTCATAACCTTGGGCTTCCTTTTCAGGAATAAGCCCCAAGTCCCCTAAAACTTCTCTTAACCAGTCATAAATTACCTTTGATTTGGGTTCCCTTTTCAGGAATAAAACCCAATCATAAGTCCCCTCCTAACTTGGGCATTCTCCTTAGGAATAAGCCCCAAGATTACAGTATTCAAATCTCCATAAAGCACATATAACTTTGTGGACTCTGTTCATGGATTTTCTCCCTAAAAGTAAATCCTAAACCTTCATCTATCTGGGAAGTCATCCATACATAAGCCCCAAACAAATTCTTATGATTGCATCTTTCATGGCACAATTGTCTAAATTTTACTAATACCTCTTGTTTCTCACACCGAGCATGACTCACGTGAGCTTAGAGTGTAAAAGTAATTATGACATTCATCTTTGAGCCATCAATCATAAACATCATACTCCATTTCTCGAACTACGTGGGTTCTGATTCCTTTTCCAAAAGAAAGGATACGTAGGTAGCCCATTTATGGGTTCGATCCCAACTTTGAAATAATCTTTGTCCTTCTGAATGACGATAAACTTCAAGTGCCCCACTGAGTGGCTTTAAAACCAGCCTGGTCATCATAATGACCAAGAGACTTTTATATAAATGTTTTGAAGGATACCATTGACCAAGAATCTCTAAACAGATATAGATGATTCTCTATTGATGAAGAACCTCGAATACATATAAAAGATTCTCTAAATTTCTTCATATTTAATCATTGATTGTTAAAATTAAAGAAAGCTCATTTTTATACTTGGTAATGTAATAAGGATTCACGAACATAACTTAAATCTATAAAGAGAGTCCCGGAGTAGAAAATAATTCCCCTCAAAAAGGTGTGATGAGTCCGACCTCCCATCCTCTCAACCAATGCAAATTCCTAAGCCTCATTAGTCCACAGGCTAATGAGCGCCTGCCTTTGGAAAGTAGGTCCAAACGGATGTGGAATCATTGGATGTTTCCGGTTCTACGAACAAACCCGTTAGAAACCGATCGGAACGTTTGAATCTCCTGTCCAGGAGGTCATCCCCGGATTCCGTGCGAAACAAGGTTATAACAACCCATGTATTGACTATTGTGATTAAGGTATTGTTATAACTTTATATGGGAAATTTCGGATAAGTTAATAAATATTTTATTTTAAATTTCAATTCTCGTGTAGATATTTGTTTTGTTCATGGATTTAAATATAATTTTGGGTGTTTGAGATTGTATTTTGATGAATTTTTAGATAAGGTTTGAGGTTTGGTAGATGGTTTGATGGTTTACATGGCAAAGAAGTGGAACTGCCTACATCTTTAAGACCACAGGTGGCACTAGTTACTGGGTGTGGGGTATCGGGTACTCAGTGGTGCTGGGTAGTAAGGGGAGTAGTTATAAAGGACCATTGGGTACCCTATAGACCTCCAACGGGTATAAAATAGGCCTCAGCCCAATTTTCCTTAAAATAGGGGAAATTTAGTCTTTTTCCTTGAACACATTTATTACTTTCACCCACTCCTTTTAATACCACTTATCTTAGATAATTGGGATATCCCCTCTTTGGTCTTTTTGTCCTCCCTATCCTCTTATTTCTTATATATTTCATCATAGTGATTCCCTAGGATTTATTCAGGTTGAAATCAAAAGTAAGATGGAATAATCATCTCACATTCCCTTATCTTCCCATTTCTCTTAATTCATTTTGGTGTAACTTTTTTTTTATAATGAATCCTAAAGGGGTATGGTGGAACTCATTTGAAATGGTGGGGGATTTCTCCTCTTTTTTCTAAAGGAGTATTGTGTGGGTGTTCTACATCTCGTTCATCATAATTTTTGGGGAATTAGAATAAGGTATTCATTATCCAAGGGTTATTTAGTTTCTAGGGTAATTTTTTAGGATGGTTTATTGTAATTAATTGGGTCTCTAGGTTATTTTATTTTTTGATGGACTTTAGGGGTTGATTTCTTGAGTTTTATTTGAGTTGCAATAATTATAGATTTATTTAGATATTTTATCAAGTTATTTTGGTTATATATTTTGGTATAAATGTTTATTAGGTGATTCTTGATGACATATAGATTGGTAATAATCTCTCAATATACTCATATGATACCAAGATAGTGGACATTGTCATCTTGAATCTGAGAGTACACTATGAGGTTTAAATGACCTCCAAAAAGGATCTGAGACACTTTCACCTTAATAAGGGTGGAGTGGACCAAACATTTTTAAACCAACCCTAGAAAGGAAAAGGAAGGAAAATCAAACTATTACAAGTTGAATTTCTTAGAAGTTCTTGGCAACACCTTTGGACTCAAGAATGCTAGAGGAAGTTCACACCAAGAAAGACCCATGATGCATCCTAATTCACATTACTGCAAGAAAATAAATTTGTTATAAAAGACAAAAAAATGAACAATGTGTCAAACACCTTATTCTTTTTAAAACATCATTCCAAAAATTGGAACGATCAGGGGCCCTTATTAATGCCCAAGTCACTCTACTCTGGAGATAAGTAGTATTAAAAGTTTGACAACACCAGAGTATACGGTTAACCCTGAACTTGAATGGTACGATGTTCCATTTAATAGAAAAATGGGTACAATGTATATCGACACATACTACCCCAATATTATGTGAGAAAAAAGATGAATCCTTGATACTATCTGTTGGTTTATCAACCATGTGCATTCAAGTATATGATGTTTCATGCCAAATATTAACCAAAGACTCACATTAATCATATGAAAGGAGAATAGACTGATGATCTCTCAGTTTTACATCACTAAAAAACTATGATAGGAAGGGTTTAATGTCTTACTAAGAGTTCAATCATGCTCTTGGCAAACCAAAGTATTTCGGGCCAGTAAGGCTTTCGGGCCACCTAAAGGCCTTCAGACCACCTCAAGGCCTTCAGGCCACATAAAATTGTGCTTCAATGACCAGATAGACTACAAGGAGCTGACACTAGAGGAAGGATTCAGAGCAGGTGTATCCACTAGAGCATAGCTAAACGGAATTGGAAGAATGAGAGGGTATGGATTTTCCATCGGGTCCACTCCTATGTATCTCTACATGAAGGACAACTAGCCGAACAGCCTTGTGAAGGTGAAATACTGATATTCATGACACGTTTTGGGAAGGAGCAGTTTCAAATTGTCTTGTCTGAGTGATTTTCTCTAAGACCTACGGGTCATGTAATTTTCTCTAAGCCTTCGGGCCTTGTAAGGGTTCCAACTCACCCCTTGAAAGGTGGATTATCAAAATAATAAAAAATTAAATCCTTTGGGCCATGCCAGAGAGAAAGATCATAACACACGACCACCCATCAAAACAAGGGTTTCATTTTCAAAACAATATTCCTACATGGGACTATGGTAGCCAAGTAGTACCACTTAAGGGAAACTATTCACAAAAAATAAATAGGGTTTTTAAATATCTGAGGGTGTTACCTACCATGGATATCCCCTAATAGATGAGGATAATAATAATAAAACCACTTAGGAAGGGTAAAAACTAACATAGAGGCTACTATAATAGTACATCTAACTATAAATAGACCTAAACTATCTTCCCTTGGAGCGATATACTCTAAAAGTCTATAGAAAGAAGTGAACATATAAAGTCTTTTAGAAGCCTTACCAAACCATGTCTTGGTAATTCTATGACTGAGAAAAAACATCCCACCAATGCTTAGCAGAGTCATGAAGCATATATATAGAAATTGTAACCCTCCTCTATAGAGGTTTCTCTAGATGGTTGAAGATGGATATCATAGCTTCTATCCATGAATTTGTAGCATGAGTACCTCCATCTCTCAAGAAGGTGGGAGGATAATGCTACTGAAAGTCCCGAGTAAGCTTTGCCATAGTTGGGGTAGGCCTGGGAGCACTCTAAATAGTCTTCATGAAACTGAAAAAACTATCTCTGAAATAAGCATCGGTGCCCAGTGGAAAATTAGAAGGATATTCCATAGGAGGAACTACAGGAGGTACAACAGGTGTCTCAAGTCCAACCACATTTGGAGTATTCTCATCGCCACTCTCTTGGAATACAACATGAGGACGTCATGGTGGCATAGCTCTACAATTATCAAGCACGCACCTCAGATGGAATTTTACAACTGATAGGATAAGTAGGAAAAGCATCAGTAATTAGGGGTATGTGCAAGGCCTCCCTAAAATATGACATAGAAAAAAGGAAATCAGTGAAGAGGATATGTATATAGCTTGCCTCTGAGCATAACACAATAAACAGCCCAATCCAAGAGTCAGGTCTAGATAATAAGGAAATGAGATGTTAGAAGGATTACTAAGACATGGACTACCACCCATTACCCAGGTAAAGATCAAGTAAAGGGGGTGACTCATCATCTCTATTAGATTTCATTGTTTCATTTTCAGATGGGGGGGTGAAGATATTTCTGGATTTTCTTATTATGATGTTTATTTCTTTTATGGAATTTGGATCCCTGTTTGGCCATGTGACTTATTGTTTAATATGTTTTTCATCTATCTTTGTAATGGGTTCCTCCTTCTTCCCAGCCTTCAAAAGGATTTCTTTTTATTTCAATTTAAGGGGTTTTCCCCACTTCCTTTTAAAAAAATATAAGAACTAGGCACATCATAAATCACATAAAAATAGGCAATGCATGCTGAAAATAGATATGGCATGGCAATAAGCATGATATTTTAAATTTTTATGGTGCCTAGTATTATGAATTTAATTTAATTCCCCCATTTCATTGGGGTAAAGTGATATAAATCATCATCTCAATAATTCCAATATCAATAATAGTAAAAAATAAGTGTTTCACCCAAAGGTGAAGTCATATCAATGATAAATGTTATAATCAATAACTACAATTCCCATCCCAGACAATTTGGGGTTCCCTTGTACATGGGTTAGCTACAGCCAATCACATGATAAATTCCAAATTCTTATGTCCTAGTCTCATGTCTAACCCCAAAAGTAATACAAAATGAAAATAAACTTTGATACCACTTTGTAGCATCTCTCCTCGAGTACCACTGAACTGGGCCCCAAGATGGTGGGCCACATGACCTCAAGTGTGTCTCCCCAAATTCCAGAGGCTACTGACTAGCATTGAGGGCCTTAGTTGTGTATATGGGGAGACTATTACCTCATAGTATTAGGTATAACACAGTAGTAAGAAAAATAAATTAAATAAAATAAACAATAAGAACCGAAGATAACATCAGAAGTAAAATAAATAAGCAATATAATAAAAATAAACAACTGTCGGAAGCTGAATAATAATAATAGATATGATAATGATTTCATGTCATGAGTTAATGAAAAAATAGGAGTATATGGGAACAGGGGTAAAATAATATATAGAATGATATCAAAAAGTGAAAAAATGGAAAAAACTGCAACAAGATTAGTGTGCCAATATATAACATGATGCAAGAAGTTAAATAAATAGAATAAATACAACTTGTTCCGAGTTCCAAAGTGGACACCCATCCCATAATACCTACTTTAGCCTAATTCATAAGTATGAATAGGGTACTTGTGAAAGGCATAATACATATACAAGGGCCAAAGTAAGCACTACAATCCAAGAATTCATACCCCCAAGTTTGTGCTTTAGCTTGGGGTATAATTCATGTGTCATCATCCAAGCATGCTAAAAATAAAAAGAGAGGTATCAAAAAATAATAAGAAAACTCTATTCAATATTAATAAATACATCTCATGCAATTCAAGAAATCCAAACAAGTACTTCAATTCCAATGGTGGAGTTCGAGCTCGTACCTAGTGATCTAAAAATAATCCCATGTGTTGCTATGATACATTCAATATAGACCAATACCACCAAGCTCGTCCAAGGTGCCCCTGTTGGAGTCCCAAGTATCACTTTGAGGCATGGTTAACTCTGATTCCATTTCAAATATCTAACATTGGGGACCGAGTCTCACCTGAGGCATGGTATACCCATCTTGCTAACAAATCCATACTCATTTTATCCCCTAGGGACCAACCTCACTCACAATCATAATAAATACCACCCAGCAAGACCATACATGCAAGAAAAATTATCTCTCCTAGCATGTTGAGTAGTAACCCAGCAAGCACAGTGAGTCCATCCATAAAATCCTTAACTTAGGATTCATATCCTCTATCACCCCATATCGAATAAGTCACATCAAGAAAGTCATATAACTCATGACAATGCATTAATAATTTCTTTCCAAAAAAGAATAATCTCCATGTCACATGATCTCCATATAATCAAGCTATGCAGTTTAAGAAAATAAACCATAGCATAATTAAAATTCCAAGGTAATAACCATTTTTCATAAGTGGGGTGTAAGAAACAAGCAAAACATTTAAAAAATTATATTTTATCACATGAAATTTAATATAACAAGATAGAAATGTTATAATTTAATCAACATTTTAAATTTAAACCAAACAACAATGGAATAATTTATATAGTAAGGCATCCAACCTTTTCAAATAATACTAAGCACTTTTTTTAGTATAGAAGATAGCATTCCTCAATTGTATGGGTTTTATTATAAAACGTGACATTTATTAATAAAAAAAATCATTTAAATATATTATCATTTATTCTAAAATCATTTAACACTAATTAAATACAAGGCAATATCTCAATGCATAAGATTAAAATGTATCGTGTAGATAATCACATGTCATCACTAACAATTAAATATCACAAGAAAATGCACTTACAAAATATTCACACATATTTTTCAAGACACTAAACAAGGCACAAGAAATTATATAGGTCACATGTCATTAATGAAATTACAAACTCACAAGCTTACAAGCTTTCCAAAAAAAATCAAGTATTTAAATAATGAATAAGGCATTAGCATAATTTATAAGGAAATAAGATTAATAATTTGAGTACTATATCACTAATAAAATCATTTTTCATGAAGTATAATCATTTAGCATAAGGCAAGGTGTTCAGGTAATTGAAATGATCTATTTAGAATATAAGGTATTTGTTAAAGAATGTCAAAGGTATATGCCACAACACAAGGTCCAATTAATGATAATTAAACATGGTCATTTCCAAAGGGAACCTAATTCATGGTCCATTACTTATTCTAAACCATTTATAAATTTTAAACATCAACCCATGGGGAAACACAACTCAAGGAAATGTCGATTTATGCCAAAATGGATGGCACACCCAAAAGGGGTGGCTGAAGGCGAAGAGAACACCCCATGGATGGGTTTCATTTTAAGAGAGGGTTTCTATGGACACTAAAAAGAATTTAAATAAATTTAATATACAACATAAAGGCTTCACAGAGAGTTTCCGGTGAGAGGCATAATGGTGTAATGTCAAGGGGTGGCCAATGGCGAGCGAACACCCCATGAATAGGTTTCGCTGCATGAGAGGGTCACTACGAACATGGAAACGAATATAGATTAGTTTAATATGTGATATGAAGCTTCATTGGAGGGTCTCTATGGGCGACACCATGGTGTGATATAAAAAGACATGAAACTATCAAAAAAAGAGTATACACCCTACCTCTTAATTGAGGTACTCCACGTGTTTGATAACAAGATTTGATTAAACCTAAAATGAGAGAAATCAGATGATTAAGAAAACCTCGAAAATAGGGGAAAAACATTTCACAAGAATATATCACACTAAAGAGGAATGTAAACTTTAAATAGATAAGTGTGGAAGATAGATCGTATCACAAGCTTTCCAGTGCATTCAACGGTGATGAAAACAGATCAAAAATGGAGGTGGAGCATCAAAAACCCCCAAGATTGGAGGAGAAGTCCACCCCAAACCAAGAGGGATGGAGTTCATACATGGAAGGAGGAATATAGGAGTAAGGAAAAAAAGAAAAGGAAATAAAAAATAAATTAAAAGAAAAATAAGATAAATGAAAATAAAATAAAATAAAATAAAAATAATGGGGAAAGCCCTATTTTTTCAAACCACAAGACACTATGCATAGAACAGGTGCACGGTTTAAATAACTGCATGAAAACCATGCATCTTCCCACATTCTAGAACCTGTAATAGGCTTCACGGGTGTATGCCCTAGGTCATGCGGTTCCAGACAACCATGCGGCCAAGTCGAGCTTCCATGGTTTCGATGCACCAGACTTTAAATGAGTCTCGGACACAGACAGGATATCATTTTTTTCCTCATAAATTTTTTTAATGAAATTTTAAGGAAATAAATCAAAAAAATTAAATGGTCTTCACCTTAGATAAATCTGAGACATTACAATATTTTTTTCAAAAATTGGTATTTTTCATTATTCACCCAAAAATCAACCTCTTCAGAAAAAATCCCAAAAATATATCTTAAGATTATTTTAATATGTTTATTTCAAAAATTATATCCATTTTTTAAAATTACACATCTAAAGTAGCCCAAATTAATCATAATATTCATGCATAAAATATAATAAAAACTATTTTTGAGGAAAATGTATTTTGGAAGTTTAAAATGAATTTATACCCATTATTTATCTAGTAACTAACACTATAGGGATGTTAATTTATTTTATTAAATATATGATCAAAAAACTTTATTAAAATTATTATTAAATAGTTACTAAATTAATTTATTTAGATAAAAGATACTTTTCACACATAAATCAATTTTCTGAAAAAATATATCCTTTGATCTTATATGATCTTATTTAAAATTGTGCTCTTATTACCTTGGAATTAATTATTACATTTGTATTAAGGAAAACATCCATACATATATTTCATAATTTAATTACTATTATTCATACTCTTCAATACAATGGAAAGGTTATAACAGTCACATAATAATATTTTAATAGTATATCACATTTCATTTTAAACACGATATTTTCCGTAGTACGCATAATCAAAGATAAAATTCTTTTTAAACTAAAATATCACAATGTTACATTCTCCTACAATAAAATAAATTGCATCCTCTCAATTTTTATTTGATTATCTCTTAAATTAATTTATCATAACATAGTAATAAAATAATATATATATATATATATATATATATATATATATATTATAATGAACATTAATTTCTAGATCAAGAATATGAGACTTATATTTTATAAAATAATGTACCTATATTAGACACATACCTGCATATTAGTTTCTAAAATCATATATTGATATTTTAGTGTTACTTTTGACATAATACTTGATAGATTTTGGTTTTTAAAAGTTTTTTGGTTTTATTTTTTATCTATATGTGTTTATAGAAGAAGTTTCTTAGAGATGTTTAATAGAGTTGTTCCTTAGTTTAGAGAAATATTATTAAGTCAACCAATACCCAAGGTTTCTTAAATGATGATTTATCTAATAATTTAATGATTCCATATGAGTCTTTTCAATGGAATAATGTTGATAAAAAAATTTACCAGACTGAGGTTAATGGAATGAGTTTACACAAAGAAGTTATCTATAATGAATTTTCAGTATTAAAAAGTTTAATTTATGAAGTTATGAAGTTGAGTAATGAAAATATTAAGTTATAAAGTTGAGTTTTACAAAGTTCCAATTATAAATTTTAGATTTAAAAAGTTAAATTTATGAAGTGGTTAAGATGAGATGTATAAAATTTGAGTTATGAAGTCATAGATTTTTTTATGTAAATTTTGAAATCTAAATTTATGATGTTATGATCAAATAGATAATTTTATTAGGTTACCATACTGAATTTAATAGACCAATCTAATCAGAAGAATATAATCAAATGAAGGAAATATTGAAGATGTTTTGGATAGAGAAAACATGGAGTACCAGATAGATAAATTTTGTAAAAAGTTCCAGATGGAGATAGTTGATTTTATTGGTTGAACTTTAACAAATTAATAAAATTGAGAACACTAAAAAAAGAAACCTATGAAGGTCATCATATGGATAAATGTGGGCTCATATTACTTAAAAGATCAGAAAAATAATTTTTTACACCATATAGTTATTTGAGGAGCTTTAAAAAAATTTATTTCAAATATTGTGACGATGTTGAGATGTATTTTAAATATTTTTAAATCTAGATGAGATTTTAGGAATATTTTAATGGGTTTTTGACATTTATATTTGATAAAAAATTTATAAATAATGCTAACTCTGATTTACATGGGGGTTTAAGGTTGTAAATCAATGGAAGAGTTGAGTGGGAAATTAAAATTTGGAGCCCAAATTTTTCTTTAACTTTTCAGAGGAAGTAGAGCATATAAATGGAGGATAGTGTATTTATACTAATGAAGTTATGATTTATATTGAGAGAAATTATTACAAGTTAAGTGAGAATTTCTAACCAATAATATACTTATTATATAATAGTGGAATAGAAGAGAGGTTCATTGTACATAGGTGTACCAAACATAGGTACACTGGACAAAGTGTATCATAAAAAGGTACAGTGGATAGAGGATAATGGACATAGGATAATCATATGTAACTTCTAGAATTCATACTATATAAATGTGAAATGGACAGAGCCAAACCAGACTGAGGAGTATCGGATACATCATACCATACTGAGTATTACCAGACAGACAGTTGTTGGTGAGGTTTGAGTATATCTGGTTCTTTCAAGATTAGGGTAATTTTCAAGACCAAATGGATTTTGTTAGGACCAATAGGGACCTATATACCCTGAGAGGGGGGTGAATCAGGGTATGGATATTCTTTTTCAAATTTCTTCTTGCCCCACTGGATCTTGACCTCTTTATTACAAAGGTCACTTTGTTTGCATTTGTGTGTTTATTATGATCACTTATTTTCTTCTTTATCTGATGATGATGCTTTAACTACAATGTGGGGAAGTAAGCAGGAAGACACATATATTTTTACTTGGTCCACCCTCACTAGGCTACGTCCAAGGAGCATACGCCGACAAGTTTCCGGTCATACCAAATTCCACTATTATTCATTAGATGTGAATACAATGGTTTGGGAACAGTCACTCTGTCCCAGGCTCACTGCCTTTACAAGGTTTAGGGTTACCTCACTACTTTCCCAAGGGTCACTCCCTATTTCTCCCTCTCTGGATCACTGCCGGTGGAGAGGATCACCTTCTTCCTTTTCCTTCTCTCACTACTCCGGAAAGGATCCAATCACAGTTTATAGACCTATAGGTCTCTTCATTATCACTAATGAATGCATCCTCTGTTGTATTTAGATTCTCTATTGAAGTTCACCTTTCACCCATAGATGAATCTCTCTTTGCACCAAAGGTATTGAGAAATATTCCAGCTTTTGCGTAGCCCCAAAAAGACGGGCATGCTCCAACAACACCTGGCGCTCTTCTCTAAGCCTGGTGTGCAAGTCCCAAAAAGGCACGCAAGTCTTTAGCGTGAAAGTCAAAATGGGTGCGCAATTCCACCTCAACCACTTGCAGGGCACAATATTCTGCAACTCCAAACTTGTGTGACTCACTTCCTTCCTTTCCCAAACCACCTCAGGTGCGCAACTATCACATGGCATGCAACTTCCAACACTGGCACAAAAGTCCACCTGCACGACCACACACCACTTGCGTGACCACCACGCCTGGGCGATGGGAGCTCTGATTTTTCTAAGTGTTGAACTCCTTTACAAATGAGGAGGGGTGGTCCTATATTTATAGGCATTTGGGCACCCTGCACAACAGTGCGCAAGTCTACCCTCAGCGCACAAGTCTCGGCGCGCAGGTCTCTTCCCCTATAAGTCACTTGTGCGACCCACTTCCAAACTTGGCCTCCCTTCTCCCTTTGCTATATTTTCTTGTTATTATCTTGAAAAACAATATATGCTCAAGTTTTCAATCTTCATA
Organism: Viscum album; assembly: GCA_963277665.1. NCBI lineage: Eukaryota > Viridiplantae > Streptophyta > Magnoliopsida > Santalales > Viscaceae > Viscum > Viscum album. Next base: position 295,816,782 of record OY728145.1, on the reverse strand, counting down.
GGCACCATCACGCAAGTCCTTTCTCATCGCTCAAGTCACCTATGCAACCAACCCAATACTTGCACGACCCTTATCCCTTTTCCATATTTTGATGATCTGATCTTGAAAAACATAAGTCGCACAAGTTTCCAAGCCTTCAAGTACACTGCGTGCAATTACCTTTTCCAAAAACCACTTTTCTTTATTTTTCAATTTTCAGGCCCAAAAATTTGGCAAACACTGGAAAACGGCGCCACCTTGTATCTGTTCTTTTTGTACCGCCTCCAGATCATCAATTCCTTTGTCGAGGTTCTTGAATCAAACATCGATCATTAACCAAAGCTCTTGAACTCGATATCCCACCATGAAATCCCCTTTTTCAACAAATTTTTATGTCATGATTTGCTTTGTCAACAATCTCAACACAGATGTCCACTTTGTCAACAAACACAATCACCTCAAAAATGATTCAATGATACCTTGAGGTATTTTTTTCCCAATAGATTTTCATGGAGTTTTTAAAGATCTTGAAGAAGTTTTACATAGGAAGATGAGATCCAAATTACTTGTGTAAGAATACTATTTAAATAAGAATATATTACTATATTGGATCTATACTAAATAAGAAGCTTTTGGTTGGGGGTATAACCAGCTATTGGAGGGTTGTAATTGAGGGGTATAACAAATCACCGAAAATTTTTGTAACTATGGGGTATAACTAGTTACTAAAATTTATAATTAGGGTTATAACCAATTACACTTGAAGTTTTTAGAGAATCCATATTTGGGGTATAACAAGTATGGAAATGAGTAGGTCACATTGGTCAAACCATGTATATATCCTGTGTTGATATCTAACTATTTTTCTTTACTGTATCTGAGGTGAGATTGTAAGATACCTTTGAGTGTATCTATAACTCTAACAAGTTTCATAGGTTGATTTCTAAGAATAATTCATGGAAGATCAATTATCCATCACCTCCCCCTCTTGGTGATCTTAAATTAGTTTGGTAACTATAAGTGGTATTAGAGAAAAGGTTTCCTCTAAAATATCCAACTATCTACTAAGGATAGAGAATATAAATTAAATTGTCAATAGGGGTGTTCCTATATTATATGTCAATAAATATCATAGTTGGAGTAATATGTTGTTACCCTACCTTCAATCTCTTGGACTATAAGTTAGAGATGCTGCTATAGTGGTATTTATTTTCTTTAATGAGGTTTCTATGTTATTTTTTTATAAGAGAAATATTAAAGTTGATGTAAAAGCTCAAAATTCAATTTCCATTTCTTCCTCTAAGTAGGTTTACAAAAAATTATGGGGCGTCCAATAACTAAAACGATGTGGGATAATTTTAAAAGTAGTTATGAAGGAAACTTGAAAGTAAAGGAGGATAAGATACAAATCTAGAGGAGAAGGTTTGAAGATATCAAGATTACTGATGATGAAAATATTGATGAATACTTTACAAGGGTTAGTGAGATTATTATAAAAATCAAAGGTTTTGGTGAGAAGCTGGAAAATTTACTATTGTTAAGAAACTAATGATAAACATTCCAGATAGGTTTGATCTCAAGGTTTCAAATATAGAAGATCAAGAGGATCGTACCTTTGATGAACTTTATAATATTCTCACAGCATATAAAATGAGAAAAGAAATAGTATTTATAAATAAGGGTAAGGTTGAAATATCTTTTCAATATATGTTAAAAGGAAAGTTCTAAGATGATAAAATAGAAGAAGAATCAAGTGATTTATATGTTTAAGAGTATGAGGAGAATTTTAACAACATTATTACTCTTCCTTATAAGAGATACAAAAAGGTTAATTGGAAAGGAAAGGGGAAATAATATATTAAGTTTTGTAATTATAATAAAATTGGTCATTTTTTAGATAAATATACAAAATATAAAATTATTTATTTTAATTCATATGAAGAAGATACAAATCCCTAAAAATATAACTTTAAGAAATATAATAAAATGTTTTCTAGTATGAAGAATAATATTTTAAGTATAAAAGATATGGATGATTCATCATCCATTAATGAATCTAATGGTGAAGTAAACTTCATAGATCATATTAAAATGAAAATGGCTTCATCAAGTAGTGATGATGATGAAGAAAAGGGAATATAACTAGAATGTATTTTAAAATAAAATTTTTAAGTATATCTTGAGAAAATTATAAACCTTAAGAAGGAGAATAAATTGTTGGAGAAATAAAATAAGGGGGATATGTTTGAGAATCATGTGAGTATCAAAAAGGAAATAAAACGTCTTAATTAGATTAGAGAATATAAAGAGAAATTGATGAGCTGTAAAATAAATTGAGAGGTCATGAATAAAAACCAACTGGATAGGAGGATATTAGAAGGAAAAACAAAACTTATTGATGAAAATAATAAAAACATATTGAAGTTGTCTACATTTGAGAAGATAGTAAAAGATATTGAGGAAATATTATATGAGAAAGAGGAAAAATTATCAGAGATACAATCAATGTGACATTCAATACAAAGTGAGTTTAAGAAAATTGGTGAAGAATTCACCAAAGTGATTTAAGTTATATGTTAATCTTCTTAAGAAGGTGAAAATAAAGATCAATAGAGGCAGGTTGATTCTATCTCCAAAAAATCATAATACATATCTACCTTTAATAGAAATGTTTTTTCAAAATATAAGATTAAATTATCTAGGACTAATAATATTAGTGAGAAATAACATTACAGCAAGAATGAGTGGAATACCTCAAGAAGATTTCTACTTGAAAAAAAACACCTATAGTTTATAAAGAAACAACAACTGAAAACTTTAAAATTGAAATATTATCAGTCTAAAAGTTCAAGGTTTAGATATCACTAATGGTATTGTGTATTATTCATACACAAATATTTATCTTTATAGTATAATATGTCTCTATTAGGAAATAGGTGTGAATCAAGGAGAATTTATGATAAGTAGATAAGAATAAAATTCTCAATAAATAATCATAAGGAAAAAATAAATTTCATAAGGTGAAGAATATTAATGTTTCAATTGAGGTGAGTGAGGAACTCAAGAATATTGATCAAGGAAAGAAATAGTGATTAGTTATTTTTCTAGATCAAGTATCAAATTCTAAAAAATATAGGAATAAAAAAATATTTATAAATAAAATTTTAAGACATAGGATTCAAGAAATGACAATAAAGTTGATGATAAGTTATCTATATATGGTGGTTTGGAGATTCAAAAGAAATATAAGAGGTGTGAGAAATATGGTCATGATACTAAAAATTATATGAATATCTTAGCAGCTCAATAGAAAAAAATGATATTTCAAGTTCAAGGGATTGAATATATTTTCAAAACTAAATAAAAGATGAAAATTTCATATGAAGACTCTAAAGATGAGAAGAAAACCAATATAAAATCAGTGAATGTTGATCACAAGGAAGCAATTACATCCCAAGATAAGTATAATAAGAAGAAGAATAAATCTATACTAATAGAATAATCTCAGTATAAATGTTAATTCTAATGAACATTGAGGTTCCTCTTTATTCTCATTATTCTTTTCTATTTGAACTAACTTGCGGGGAATTGAAGGAAAAGAAATAGCAGATCTATTTAAGTATTTTATTATTTATAAATCAAGAAGATATGTCCATAATAGAAAATTATGATCACCATGATAAAGTATTTAATGAAACCCTTTAGGGGGAGAAGAACTAAATATGAGGTATGACTTCCATACTTCCATTGTTTGTATCAAACTGATCTTAAAATATGAGTGATGATTGTTGATAAATATGAGATATGGGGGGAGTTGTGTTTATAAACTTGAATTATTTTAATGTGTTTGTTGATATAGGTTTAGTTTTTATCTTAATAAACTCACTTAAATGGCCTCTAACATAATGATAATTAAACTTGAGGAAATAATTAAAAAGGTAATTATTAATGACAACATTGATCACCTTGGTTATACACTCTTTTTTTCTATATCTCTTTTTCCCTCATATACTTAGTGTTTTCAAATTAAAGTCTCTTTATTTAGAGAATCATATGACACTATTCTTCTCTCAAGGAAATTTCTCAAGGTTCTGAGATTAAAGGAGATGAGTTAAAATGACCCCTATATTTTCCTATGCATTTGATCACTAATAAGGGGGAGAAAGAAAATGTACACACAATCCTCTAAATGGGTGGTTTGTCAAAACTCCTCTTTGAACTGCTAGAAGTCCGTTTGGTTATAATGTGCCATTTTTGAGGATACTGAGATTCTTTTTACTTTGAAGGATATTTCTATTGATGAATTTTATAATAATATCTTGGCTCAGGGATTGCTTTCCTATCCTCTAAAAATGGATTTGGGACGTTATTATTATTCTGTGATGGATACTTTGATTTGGTTGCCGAGTCTTATTGGAACCTTCAGCACTAAGGAGGATTATAGATTCATATGTGCTGAGCCTTTTCTAGTTCCTTCTTGGATGCTTATGTTCCATTATAATTTTATTTTTCCAGCTCAATATTTTCTTATGTGGAGGATTTTGAAGTGTAGACTACCTTTGAAACAGATGATACAATGAGCTTTATTTTATCTTGCACCTGTTTTCTTTCATTGTCTTGCTGAAGATGAAATTGTTTATCATTTATTTATATCTTGTTTCTCTTCATCTGGTTTATGGGATTATTTGAAGGGTGTCTTTGGATTCCATCTGAATTTGGAGAGTTTTGGACAGCTTATGGATTCTATTTACTGAGGTGATTGCAGCTCTCAGGTGAAACAGCAGATCCTATCTGCAATCTCAGCGTTGGTTTCTTTTATCTTGAGCGCTCGAAATTCTCTTGCCTTTGAGAACTGAATTACACCGATTTCTATTGGTATTTGGGAGCTTCATATTGGTGTTCTTGCTGCTGCGTGGGCTCAAATTAGAGTCATGCAGAATGATGTTTCAGATCTGGTTATATTGCGAACTTTGGGTGTTTCTGGAATATGTAAGAAGCCGATTATGATGAAGAATATCTGGTGGATCCCTCCGATATCTCAGTGTCTGAAAGTTAATGTGGATGGAGAGGCTTCAGGTGAACTGGGGCCTTCAGGCTGTGTTGGTGTTTTTTGTACTTATAGGGGCTTTGTTAAAGGTTGTTTCTACCACTTTTTAGGAAATGGCTTAGTGACTGAGGCGGAATTATGGGATATTATTAAGGTTGTCTAGTATGCTTATTTTAATGGTTGGATGACCTTATGTATGGAGTTTGACTCAACTTTAGCGGATAATATTCTTATAAATCATTCAATAAATGTCCCTTGGAGGATGCTTTCTACCTGGGATGACTGTCTCAAACTTGTGGAGTAGATTTGTTTGGTTTTCACCCATATTTATAGAGAGGAAAATTAGGTTGTTGATGCTTTGTCCAAGCATGAAATAGAGGATGTTTTATCTTTATGGTCCTTCATTACACCAACCTTCTGTTGTGGTTTGTTTGATGGTGATGTGTGTGGTGATGTGTACATGCATCTTTGTTGACCCCATGTTTCTCCTCTTTTGATGTCTTTACTTTTTTATTAATAAAATTTTTCTGGGAGTGGGCTTGCCTGCTCCTGAATCTTCTGATTAATTGAGCACACATATTGAATTTGAAGATGTGTATAGATAATGGTAGAAAACACAAAGGGGTGGATTTTTATTAAAAAGTGTATTGGATAAGTTTTTAGTAAATATGTCAATATGTGTTTCTAGAAGAGGTGAATTGAAGAAAGTTGAGAAAATAGTTTTTTCTTAGATTATAATAACATTATTATTTCATATGATGCTTTAATGATCCTTAAGGATTCTTAAATAAAACTTTATCCAAGTGGTTTATGATTCTAATTGAGATTGTTCAAAAAAAAATTGAGAAAATAAAAGTTTTCAAACTAAGGTTAATGGACTAAGTCTACCAGAAATAGTTCTCAAAATTGAAATTACAACATTAAAAAGTTCAAGTTAAGAAGTGGAAAGTTGAGTTATATAAATATTATGTTATAAAGTTAATCTATATAAATTATGTGTTATAAATTGAAGCTATACAGATTTTTAGTTATTAAGTGATGAAGATGAGTTGTATAAAATTTTATTTATGAATTCATGGGGTTGCAGCTGCACAAATCTTGATCTACAAAGTTGTGATGTTATGACCAGATGAAAAAAGTTCAGACAGAGAAATTAATGATGTTAATAGACTAATTTTAATGGATTGAGATGATCAGATGAATATGATCAGGTGGAGGAAAGACTGAGGATGTTCTTTATGGAGAAAACATGGGGCACCATACTGAGAAATTTGGTACAAATTCCTAGATGAATAAAATTTATTTTACCAAATGAATATCCATGAATCCATCAGATGAATCACATTGGATGGAGAAACCTGTGAAGATCACAAGATAGATAAATTTGGGTTCATCAAATAGATGGGATGAGACAAAGAAATTTTTACATTGGATAGAGGTTTGAGGATCTTTACAAAAAATATGTAAATTCAAATATTGTGATGATATTGATTTGTACTTTCAAAATTAATAAATATATCCAATATTTGAAGAATATTTGAATATTTCATTAATGTAGATATTTTAGGGAACTTTTATGAATAATGTTGAGTATATTTTATATGGGGGTTTTAAAGGTTGTTAATCAAAGAGATATTTGAGTAGAAAATTCAAATGTGGATCCCATAATGTGTTCATACTTTTCAGAGGAATTTCATCCTATAAAAAGAGGAGATTTCATTACGATAAATGGCTTGTTGATTGATCTTGAGAATTATTCTTATAATTTTATCATGAGTTTATAACCAAGAATATACTTTTTTGAAGAAAATGAGTATCAAATAGAGGTGCATCGGACATAGCAGTATCAAACAGAGGTATATCAGACACAAAGTATTGGAAAATGATGCATTAGATAGAGAAGACCAAACATAGGAGAACTGAATATAGCTACTAAAAGGTGTATTGGATGGCAGTTCAATGGATAGAATCACATAGGAATGAGTAGTACTTAACTCAGTATACTGGATAGAGTGTTACAAGATGGAAATTTTCTAGTGATATTTGAGTATATCTATGTCTTTTAAGATCAAGATGAAGTTTTGAGACCAGTATAATTTTCAAAGAGCTATTGAATATCCTAAATAAGTTAGACACTAGAAAAGGAGATCCAACTTTATTATAAAGGAACACCATGTAAAGAAGAATACATTTTTATAGTATATTAACACTTAAGAAGGAGCCTATATCTAGGGGTATAACCAGCTATTTGAGGATTTCTATTGGGGGTATAACAAATTACTTAAGAAGTTTGTAATTGGGGGTATAACCAGTTATTAAAGATTTTAATTTGGAGGTTTAACCAATTACTATTGAAGTTTGTGGAGAATCCATTTTGGGGGTATAACCAACATGTAACGGAGTAAGACACATTGGATGAACCATGTAAATATCATGTGTTTATCTCTCTATTTTTTACTACCCATGAGTTGAGGTTGTGATATATCTTTGAGTGGATCAAGAACTTTAACAATTTTTAGAGGTTGAGTTTTTCTAATAATTCATAAAATAAAGTAATCACCTATTCACCCCCTCTACATCTCAGTGATCTTACTCTAATTTTGGAACTATGGATTTGAGAAATTACTTTTACCATCAAGATGGATATTTTAAGAAAATATACACACTTATTTTATTTACACTAAATAAGAGGAATTTTATCATTCATTTTTGCTCTAATTGGTTTCAACTTATATCACATTTTTTACTCTAATAAATGAATATTCATGACTAATTTCTAATTCTTTAAGTACTAAAATCAACCTCTAATGGATCCTAACATCCACAAAAGGATAAAAATTTATTTATCCTATTTTTATCCATTTATAAAAAGTAAAAAATAGTTAACATAAGTTAATATAATATCCAATATAAATAAAAATTCAACTGAATAAATACTACATTAATATTTATAAACTCAAAAATAACACCCAAAATTCATATTAAATCATTACATAAATAACTAACCTTAAAACTCTTCAAAATATGTCAGAACAAAATTGAAACCCAAAAATTAGAAATCTTTTTTCACATATTCTTCCAAGATCAACTAAACATGTATCTCCAAACAACATCAACCACACATAAATTCATACACCATAAATTATATACCCTGGTCATATATTTTCCCAAAATATATTAATCTTCCCAAAATAACATAAATAACCATAAAACTATAATAAACTCATATATGATTATAAAAAATAATTTAACCTTTATTCCTCAAATAAACTCCCATCTTAGATAAAAATATTTGTGTTTACATTAATCATATAATGTTCTAAATATAGTTAACTTATTCTAAAATATATTTAATCAATTAGTCACCAAATAACTTTTTAATCCCACAGTTGTCTATATTATAAAACATATTTTCACATAATATAATAACCCTTTATCCCAAATAACCATAATTAACTCAATATCGAAGATCATATTAACCCTAAAAGTTATTAATAACTCTTAACTTATGTTAACAAAATATAAAATCCTTCTTCCTCAAATAACCTTTACAATAAAACACATGTTACACTTAAGGGTTACATATACCTAAAACATCTATTAAAACTTAATTAATGTCTCCAAATTACTCTCATAACATAAAACTTCAAAAGGGTATCAATTACTTTAAACTTATGATCATACTTAAATTTATCGATCCTTAAATTAAATATAATTACCTCATAACTATTTAAATACAATATGTAGACACTCAAGTCATTAAAACCCCTTCATGTCCTGAATGGCCTGAAGGCCTTACTTTTATTGTTTTTTTGATAACCACTCTTTCAAGGGAAGGGGGAACCCTTACAAGGCCCGTAGGCTTAGAGATTATATATCCCATAGGCCTATAAGAATTTACATGACCTTAAGGTCTTAGGGAATTAAACCAGACTATAACTACAAGGAACTGTCCCTCCCCAGCATCTGCATCATGATGGTATCTCATCACATTTACATGGTCATCTGGCTACTCTTCTCGTGAAATAACATGCTGGTCCCAATGGAATTTTCATACCCTCTCATTCATCCAAATCTGTTTGTTTCTCTCTGGTGGGTGTGAATGCTCTGAATCCTCCTTTATGGATGCTCCTATTTTGTATATTTTGTCTGGTGAAACTTCATTGATCATGTGGACCAAAGGGATTGAGGTGTCCCAAAGGCCTTTTGGTGGCCTAAAAGCCTTACTGACTTGAAGGACTTGGGTGGCTATACTACAAACATTTGAAACTTCTTCATAATCCTTTAAAAAATTTCTCTAGTTTCTTATTCCCATATTATTGACATGTATAAAGTTTAATATTTTTACCTTTAGGATGTTTTTCACATGAAATTCCATAAAAATCCATTATTATTTTATTTTCTACATCAACAAACTTACTTAGGTTTAGTTTTTTAATCATAACATGAGATAACTTTTTAGGAATAACCACAACAGTTTCCACTCCATATCATATCCTATTTGGTTCCTCATTCAAAAAACCACTTCATTGTACTTCACATTCATTGTTAACAAGGTTACTACTGGTTCTATCCACTTATTAAAACCAAAATATTTATCATTAGTATATTAAATAAAATCATAATAAACCATACTATGAAAAGAATAAATACTAATATATCCTTAACCATGTCATGTTCTATTCAACTCTTTCGATTCATCCAAAAATAACTATAATTATCCATAAAATATAAAACTTTGAGGATATATAGTACTTTTAACATATTATCAAATTATATTCTAACCTCTAAAGTTATCTAAATCCTTTCTCTGATACCAACTATAATGACTTGTGCCTTAATAGACCCATAATTATGATATTAATAGAAAGGATTTAATTTTCTTATATTCCCATGATATTTTAAGATTATAGCTTTAGATAATTAGGAAAAAAACACTTACATATCAAACCACTATGATAAAAAATAGACACTTCCACTCAATGTCTATTTATTTCTATAAAAATACGATTCTTAAATATAAACTCTTGTTTCATTCCGAACACATTCACTTCTTTTAAGAACAATCCCAATAGAAGAATGATATACCTTTCTATAGATACAACTCATCCTTAATCCCTATTAAAAACATTTTAAAATTTGTGATGAGGATAAAAATATCAATAAATAATATAAAAATAAAGAAACTTATTAGTCCATTTTTAAAATCATGAAATCTCATAGAGGTTTTGGATTTATAACCTTGTAATTAAAATAATCATTTACTTAAGAAATAAAACACACTTTCTAAATATTTTCATAAAAAATCTCATAAGAAATTATAAAATCCAAAATCATAATCATGAGTATTTCTTGTAAAATATGAGAAATCGTGAAAACATTTTCTTAAAAAACTTACTTTTCACCATTAAAAGAGGCATAAAATTTCCTTTAAACATATTATCATTAGTATACCGGATGAAATCAAATTAATTATATGAAAAATAATTTTCAAGTCTATAAAATTATTTTAGGTTCCTTTGGACGTCATATTTATTTAACCATTATAATAACTCTTACAAGAACACTTATAAATTGAATAATATATTCAGTTAATTTCTGCATAATTCCATAGAGAACAAATCATTTCCCAATGCATTGGAGAGATATATCAGGCTCACCCATAATCATAAAAAAATTACAATGACTATAAAATACATGAATCATATATAATATATAATTTACATTATAAACTCTCATAAAATTTTCTATTTAACAAATATGAAGAAACACTTTTATGATTTACATAAAAATAAGGATAAAATTCATTTTCTTTTAAAACTATTAAAATGAAAAATTATTAGAAGAATAAGAAATAGAATATTATTGAAAAACCCATGAAACATTCTAGATTAATCTTCTTAAATAATAGTGGTCATGATGGTTGGAAATTTTATGCATGTCGTATACATTAAAAAAATTCCTTTTGCACATTTTAAAAAATAACCCTTATAGAAAATTTAAAAAAAATATACCTTTTTAAACCACTATAATGAATGTAAAAGGTGGTTTAAAATGACTTTAAATGATAATTTTAGTATAATAATAAAATTATGGAACTTTTTTAAAAAACATGGATATGGAGTAAAAGGTTTCAAAAAGAAAACATTTTAAATAAGGTTTTAAAGAAAATACCCAATGACTTTAGAAAATTTTTAATCAAAAGAAAATTAAAGGATATAACTTGAAAAATATTTTGAAAACCTCTTTAATTTAATTTAATTAAAGATAAAATATAAAAATACTTCAGAATATACACCACAAAAAATGTGGTGATAATGGAATAAGTCTCAAATAAAGAAAACTGAGATGAGAAATCCTTTACATCAAGTCCCAACTCATTTCATATATATTTTACTTTCCTGAAAAATAAAATATTATTAATTTTATACTTTATTAATAAAATTTTCATGTTAATTAAATTATCATTATTTATTTTATTTCATTTATTACCATGACTTATTTATTTTCTAAATCATGTAATTTTACATTAGATATTTTGAGGATGTCTTGATCATAATCCCAAAAAAAATTGGTTGTTTGAACATGGTAAAAGGGGTCATTGTTATATTATCTCAAGATTAGTAAAAAAGTCAATTATCATTTTTATACATTAAATAAACTTTTAGATCCATCCATGTAAGACAATCATGAAAAATAAAGCACATCATTTCAGGGAGATGGTAGTTCGTACATACGCATAAACATCATTATGATTTTTATAATTGGTGGAAAAGTAAAAACATATATAATATTTTTATTTTAATAATAATAATTATGTTATAAATTTCATATTTATTCATTATTTTTATCCTTATTACCATCCATGTGATGCGGTAAAAAAATGAATCACATCACTTTTTTGAGGTGGTGGTCCATATGTATGCATGAGTGATTCTCTCATTTTCCATCATACGGAAGGGTAAGATGTTAAGTAATATAATACCTTTATATAATCATAATAACTCCATAAAAATCTTATATATTAATTAGTTTCATTTTTATAACCATCTACTTGAGGTGGTGATGACAAATGAAATGCATCACTTCGTGTAGATTGTGATGCGTACATACACACGAGTAATGATTTCATTTACCATTAGATAGAAAATGTGATAAAATATGGTTATAAAAAACATAATAAAATTTTATTATATTTTAGATACTAATTTTATTATATGTGAATGTTTGTGAAATGTTTGAATGAAGTAGAATAAGAAATAAAGTTAAAATAAATCGGTTAAGATTATACCTCCTCTTTTAATATCCTAAAAGGAGAGGTTTATGGTCACTAAAGGGGATTGAGACATGGAAATGGTGGTTTATGAATTTATATTAATATCTTTTTTATATAAAACTAAATTTGAGTTGTGTTTTGAAAAGTTTGAAGTGAGTCTCTTTTTTATAGACAAAAATCAAGGACATTTTCACATTTTTTTGAACTTTAAGTGTAATGAATGAAATTTTAAAAATGAAATGTAGAACATACATGGACCCTAAATTAGATTATAAAAAATTTATCATCCTACTAAATTAATATAGGATTTTTTTATTTTATAATTATTTAAAAAAAACTTTTAAACGTTAAATATCATTTAAAGTCATTTTCATGACTATTCACATATCTTGACTTTAAAGACATAAAGATAAAAATGTAAATCTAACATAAAAACTTTTAACCACCAAAAATCCTTATAATTATTCATGAAATTTTGGTAACAACATAATTAATTTTAATAATATTACTTTTAATGTTTTTGTAATCATTTACTTAATGTTTCTACTACTTGTACAAGTGTTCATCGGCATTGTGTTAGAATTCAAGGTAATTATAGCATCACTAAAAATTAAAAAAAATTACTATAATAAAAATAATTTATTAATCATTAAAGTAACTATTTATAATCATTAATTAATTCTTTATATCTATATAACAACATATTAGAGATATTAAAAGAAAGAGAGTGATATTTTGTAATAATCTGTTACTTAAAATAATATAAAGGTCATAATCAAAATAAAGTGTAACTAAATTTATATATTTATGAATATAATATGATATATTTGAAACTAATATCATATAATATGAATTAATATGATATTTTTTGATCTTATCATAAATTATTGACCGTAATTAACTTGTTTCACCCTTTACTATAGTGACAACATTTTACTATGGTTATTATTCATTATGACTACAAATGAAATGGAACTTATTACAAAATTTTAATTTTATGATTCAAAATATAGAATCTATTTTATGATATTTTATTTCTATAATTGGTAAAAATTAATTTTAAAATAAGTGTGTGAAATGTAATAAAAAATAATTTTCATAAAAATACCTATTTTAAGAATAAAAATGATTTTGTACCAAAATCACATATAATGTTGATTACCATTTCATTAATTGGATAATTTTTAATAAAATAAAACTTATATGACTTTAAAAAAATATATAAAAAACAAATATAACATTGATATTACTTTTATTAAAAGAAAATAAACAACATTTTTTTGAAAAAATTGGTATTTTTCATTATTCACACAAAAAAACAAAATTTTCAAAAAAATCCAAAAATATATATATTAAGATTATTTTTGACATACTAATTTCAATAAATATGTCCATTTTATCAAAAAAAATTATAAGTGTTAGAAATTAATCATAATATCCACGCACCAAATGTAATAAAACCCATTTTTGAAGAAAATGTATTTTTCAAGTATAAAATATATTTATACTCATTGCTTATCTAATAACCACCATTATATGAATATTAATTTATTTTTTAAAACATATGATCTGAAATTTTTAATAAAAATATTCATTTATAGTGATTAACATAATTTATTTTGATAAAAAATACTTTCTGCATATATGTCAGTTTTCTGAAAAATAACTCCTTTAATCTTATATGATTTTATTTAAAATTGAGTTCTTATTTCCTAATAATTAATAATTATATGTTTATTAATAAAAAATTCCATACATATATTTCATAATTTATTTACTCTTGTTCATACCCTCCAATACTTTGTCTAGATTATAATTTTCATATAAGAATATTTTGATAGTATATCACAAATTTCTTTATGCTCAATATTATGTGTCGTACACAGATTCAAACATTATATTATTTTTTAACTAAAATATCAAGGTGTTATAAAAACACTAGGATTTTATATTATTTACTAATATAATCTAAATTAAATCCCCTATCATGGTGTTTTTTAATGTTGGTTATTAAATAAACAACATTAAAATCATGAGTTTTAATATTGGTTATTTAAATAACTGATGTTGAAACCATTTTCATGGTGGGTTTTAACATTATTTATTAAATAAGATACATTGAAAATTAATTTAACATCATTTAATATATTAAAAAACATTAAAACCCACCATAAAAAGGGTTTTAACATCAGTTATTTAAATAACAAATGATAAAACCCTAATGCAAATGTTATTTTTTCTACAAGTGTATGCTTCAGACTGCATGAAGAACTGAAAAGATTTGGATAGAATTTCAATTGAATAAGAAATAAAAGAACAATGGAATATTTAGGATGTGTTTCTTGTTTTCCTAGATTAAAATACCTAAAACCCCTTTTATATTTTAATTCCAAATTAATATTTTATTTAATCTATTTTTGGAAAAATCTAGAAAAATAATGAAATTTTGAATTTTAAAAAACACTTTTTACCATATTTATAGTACCAAACCAATATGTATAACTCCATTTTTTACCCTTATGTATCACACTCAACTATATAAAGGATAATTACATTCTAGTAAAATGACCCTTACGTATACAGGGAACACTCTCAACACTTTATTATTTTTCTCAACCAACTCTGGAAATGAATCTTATGTATTCAAAATTTACTCATATGCACCAACACTTATACATTTTATGAATATTATAAATATATATATGTGTAAAATGTTTACCCTTACATATCTTACTCTTATGTGTCCCCCTTTTCAAGAAAATAATCTTATGTATTCTCATGTTTGCTTTTACATATTAATTTTTTTACCATATATTTACTTTTTCATATACAAGGTGACTTCCAAGTTAATATTATGTATACACTTATCCATTTCAAAAAAATATATAATATTATGTATGGGGTACCAATATGTTATAGTAAATTCTCACGGGGTTTTTTGGACATATCCAAAATTTCCCAACACCCACAAAATGACTCTTACGCATCCCAAATTGACTGTTATATTCTAGACAAAGTAGAAATTTGGGGAAACTACTTCAAATTCAAAAAAACCCAAAAATCATTCAAAAAATTATATGGTCTATAATTATTCAAATATTGTTCCTAAAAATACTAAAAAAATTATAACTGTTCAAAATAGAACCATCAAAATAATTAAATAAAAATTAAACCCTTGAGCCTAGACCAATTCTAGAGGCTCCTTCCCTGGCCTGTACTAACACCCTCGACACCTCTATGGGATCTAAATTCAAAATTTTGATCCTAGATCTAACCTAAATCTCTATTCTGTATACCTGGGACCTTACAACATCTTCTATATATGATATCTAATCCTCAATATATCTCATCCATACACTAATCAACTCTCACTGAAACTCGAACATCCCACGCATTACATTACCAAAACACCAAAATTATGTTAAATGAATATGTCACTTATTTATCACTAGTTAACTGATATAAACTCATATATAACCTCTATTTAAACTCCCCA
The DNA here is from genome assembly GCA_963277665.1 of Viscum album. Classification (NCBI taxonomy): domain Eukaryota; kingdom Viridiplantae; phylum Streptophyta; class Magnoliopsida; order Santalales; family Viscaceae; genus Viscum; species Viscum album. The sequence goes on along the minus strand of OY728145.1, from coordinate 295,800,984 downwards.
TCATATAAATTTCTTACCCATCCTCACCAAATCCAATTTACCTAACATAACAATGGTATCACACTAACTTATTCCACACATGCCATTTATCCACACATAACAACAAATCATCATTATTAATTGTATAAATTCCCATACCACAACCAGTATATGGTTATCCCATTTATCAAATTCCACATTATGAAACCATACCTATTATACTAAAACTACATATAACTCACTCATGGAATACCTCTAACTCTATATGGATCTCCGATCTACTTTGAGTATATTGACTCGATCATGTGTAGCTAATCTGAATCCTGACTACCCAATATCTACCCTTCCTATAGAGATACACTCGCTATCATTCATTTCCCCAAGTACTATAATGTTTTTCATTACCACATTTCATGTGTAAATTCATATTTTTGATACCTTATCCTAGTCCAACCTCTAATGTCTAAGTCTATCCTGATCATCATCCCCTCACTTTTTGTGATGTATTCTAACAAAATTGATCTAAATTTCCCATCTGTTCTCATGTGTGGAACTCCTTAGATGTTCAATAACACTAGTATAACATGTGTCATATCTTCTCACACTATAATCACATTTATTATAACCTACTATATAGTGGTATCATTGAAAGCCTACTATGTCATCCTTATTAGATCTTTTCATTCCCTCGCTTCTAGCTACTCGGATCTCCACTTGTTATATTACCTAATCCCACTATAATGAATGGTGTGACTTTCTCCTCCATGTTTCACTCTACTATGGGATCCTTGTTTACTGCCTCTGGAAATGAATTCAACCTCAAAATATTTACAAACACCTTGATAGCATATCATAATCCACACTCAAATCATTGCTCCACAACAATATCAACTCCCACTATAATTAGTAAAAATCACAAAAAAAACATTAATCTCATAGTATAATCCATGATTGATGTATCCCCCATTTTCAAGGGCATGAACTCACATTTTTGGTCTAACCTCTATTTATTGGGGAAGAAGTTCTCAAATAATATCACCTTAGAAACCTTCCACACCAACTCCCCATGTCTACCTACTTGAACTTGTATATCACACCAATATTTTTCTAGTCCTATAAGAATGTATGTATCCAGCTTCACTCCCTACCCTTGTGGTGTCTCGATATAATCGAAGATCTTGTATACTGACTCAATCAACTACTTCATTACCTAGTGTCTACCATGTCCCTATAACAAATGGGGTGCTATGACCAGAAATTTGATGTTAAATACACCATGGATAGCTCAACTCATAGACCTCCTCAATAAATTATCTAGATGACTCACACCAAGATCGCATTAAGATATTCATCCAACCAATTCCTTAGATCTCTTAGACCATGTGTCTATCCTATTTTACTCAAAGTCTCTACCTATGGATCATGTTCACATCCTCCCATAGGGGTCTCATCTAGTGTATCTCTTGATAGAACCATGTATCTTCCCTCCTAATGCTCCAACAGTGGTCATATAGGTGTAAAATCACTTAGTAATCAAATTCTATGCTCAAAATAAATATAACACTCTAGATATCAAAAACAGAAAAATATTTAATAGGCAGTGAAACCCACTAGCCCATACTCTTCCCTAACACACCCATACCCACACCATCTAGCCTCATGTCCCTATATACCCATGTCAGGGTTAGGTACCACACACTACACACATGCAAGATCACATACTCATTTACATTAGGAACCACATACCAAGTATGTATTAGTATAATTCCACCAAAAAACTGTATGGGAAAACATTATATGGGTTATTTCTGAAACTTTTAACATCCAATATCCTTTTCATTTCAAGATAAAATTATCAATTATAATAAAAAAACTCAATTTATGTGATCCCTATATTTATAAAATGATATATGAGTACTACCTCTTGCATATCAAGGCCGGGAGTAAAAAACATAAATAAAAAACATCAAATAACATTTAATCTAAATCAAATAACACAACTATAACAACAAAAACCAAAATAAAATTCTTATTTTCCCTGGTAAATTAGACTATAGTCCATTCTTGAGTTGTACAGGCACACAGAATGACTTCCACCCCAAGTTACAACATAATCATTGATATCTAGTCTACCACATATCAAATAATAAAATAGGACTCCCTCAAAATCTTCCACATCAACCTAATCTAATAACACTCTATAGCAACTCGACCAAGTTAACTCTATAGTAATTAGACTGGAATGTTACTATACCTCAAGAAATCCTCCCTATATGCCTAATGTGGATAAGTATAAACATGGTTATATTGGGTAATACTATGTATATTATACCCTTTGGAGGTAAATAATGATAACAACATAAAAAATAATAATAACAACAATGGAAAAATAATAAAATTATCGACTATATCACATTATATGATGCAATGAAACTATCTACAATATCATTCAAGTCAAAAAATAGACCAAATATATCTCAAGATAATCTCATATATACATACACAAGTAATCATAATAAACCTCTAACCCATCACTGAGGTTCCACCCAACCTATCAGAAAAACCATACCATCCATCCTATGCACCTTCTACACATCTATCTCCACTAGGCTCTAAACATAAAACATTTTCCCTCACTTGTACCATAAGACATAAATTTTGTATGCATCCTAGAGAGTTTTTTCATAGTGTGAGTATGAACTCAGTAGGCCACCACCAATAGTGTCCCTACCTAATATCCACATCAAATAAAAATATATGAAAAGTATAACAAATATTAACCAATACATTGCATGCAACCTTATCCACTCATTATCATTGAAATATTTAATTTTATGAAAAACAATTACCCTTACATATAGACCATAACCTTTATATATTGATCCCCTATTTACCCTAACATGTCACCCTTATCTATTGGAAATACCCTTATGTAATGGGATGATCACCCTTACATATACAAGGAGCACTCTCAACACTGCCATTTTTCTTGTCCAACTTTGTGAATGACTCTTAGGTATTTAATATTTACTCTTATGAACCAACACTTATCAATTTTCTAACTATTACATATACAAGGTAAATATTATCCCTTACGTATCTTACTCATGTGTATCCCTATTTTTTAGAAAATAAACTAATGTATTCCTAAGGTTACTTTTACATGCCATTTTTTTAGCATTTTCCAATTCCATTTTCTTCATATTTACTTTTATACATACAGGATGAATTATAAGTTACTCTTACATATACACTAACCCATTTCTATAAAAAAATATTACTCTTATGTATAGTGTTCCCATACGTAAGAGAAACTTCTCACAAGGTGTTTTCTAAATTGAATATATTTTCTCAACACCTTTAAATTAAGTCATGTTCATCTGAATTTGACATTTACATACCAAACATAGCTGAAATTTGAGAAAAATTATATAATTAAAAAATGTGAAAGAATCATTTAAAAAATTATTAGGTCTATAATTATTCAAAAAAATAACCCAAAAATACAAAAAATATAAAAACTTATTTAAATTAGAACAAAAAATGGAATTGAATAATAATTAAACACCTAAGCCCAAGCCAACTCCTAAGGTTCATTCCTTAACATGTACTAACACCCTCAACACCTCTATAAGGTAAAAATTCACAAGGATGATCCTAGATCTTGTTGGAGTAAGATCCCTAGAACCAACTAATTTTATACTTAATATTACATGTATATTAAAATATATGAATATTAATTTAAATATAATATCACATATTGGTTTTTATTCTACATAACATTGATGTGATAATGTTTTGGAGTATCTGTCGAATTAAAAAGGGCATAACAATTCCCATAATGATGATAACCTTGAAATTATATGACAATATTCTTTAAACTAGTGCTACAGTCGAATAACATAATATGAAAGGGAACATAGTACATAGACCATCAGGTGAGAGTACTCATAAGAGGAGGAGGCTTCTTTTCATAAATTTCTTACTTGGTAATCTCCAAGATAGGATATTATGAGAACAGATCTGCTAGTATAAATCATGTAAGTTTCAATGTCATTGGATATTCCTATCTACGAGTTTCTGTAATGGTCCTTAGACTTTAGGATTATCATTAAAGCATGTCATGACTCATGCACTTATATTTACTAACAAAACCATCACCCCATATGTTAAAAGGAGGTAGGGTGTGTAGGGTGTTTCATGAATGAAATATTATTAATAGATAAGTCAAGGAATGATTTTTCCCCTCCATATTTATGGAATTTGATATCATAACCCTTTGATTAAAATATAACTATTGTATTTAATTCCATGGACATGGTGTAACAATGTTTATTTCAGATAGTCAAAGAAATATGTATCAAGTATATAGGTCGATGACATAGTTTTGAAACCTAATTGATGAGATATTTAGATAGAGGGATTATATTATAAAGTGAGTGTTTGTATGTGGTTTTTGATGTTGTGACATTAAGTTCTTTCTCTTGGGTGTCTTGGCTCATTGCTAAACATTAATCGTGGATTTCAAGAGTACCCGCCTAATGCTAATGAAAAACAATACTAGAGGGTCACACACTAATTATTCTCATTAAACTTGATTAAATTCTATTTAAATTTAATTAATGTAATAAATATTATTATCAAGGACAAGGAATAATTTTATTTAAGTTTTATTGATAGAATAAATTAAATTAATATTTATTCACCAGATTGTGAATAAAATATATTTATTTATTTTATTGAATAATTGATAAATATTTATTCATTGTCATGTGGATAATGATATTTATTTATGAATAAAATGTTTCTTGGGTTATTCAATAAATAATAAGGAGTTCAAACAGACCAACACCGTATCTGATGATAAATATTAATTTATAAGACAGTAAAATAATATATGTTATGGTGCAAGTTAGCACACATGACATAAAATAATATTATTATTATTATTAAATGGAATGTGGTTTAATAAATATTATAATATTATTTAAGGGTTCATAATAAATTAAATAATATTTTAACATAAACTATATCCCTATAAATAGATGGTTATATCTATTATATAGGGTTAATAAAAAACTGAGGATAGGGAATTGTTATGCACAATAGACCCCTCTATATCTCTCTTGAATTAATCCCTCTTCCTATCAAAAATGAGAATAAATTCATCAAACACAAAGGATCTTGGAGTGAACAAGATGAATACTGAAATATGTGTAATTTTTCATTCTAGAACCTAGAAATAAATTTTCATTGCTCGTAGATCAAAGGAGCATATGTGAATTGCCGATAGATGGATTCTACACTTGAATCCTTACAATGTAATGAAGGTAATTTGAAAAGGTTTTCATAAGATCAAAAAAATCATCGAATAAAGGGTCTTAATATGAGTTAATCATTTATTCCTGATCTAAATAAATTAATTATAATTTTAAAATGAAATATCATCTCTCAAGGTTTCGAGAAACTCTAAATTAAATGAAATTTTTTAATTTAACACCTAATAAATGCACTTCCACTTTACCTAAAACCTACAAGTGGTTTCAAAGTTTTCACGTTTTAAATTTATAATTATTTATTTGATTTTTGATCAATATATGCAATAGTGGTTCAATTTATCATTTTACGTTATTCTTTCCTTAATATAATTTGAATTAAATTTTTTTTAATATGTTAATCATGATCGTTCAGTGTTTCATTTTTTTTAAATGACTAAAAACAGATGAAGAATGATCAGAGATGCCATCAGTTTGTTTTTTGGATTATAGCTAGATAGAATGGGACTATAAAGTGTGTATCTGAAGTACATGTTGTGTACCCAAGTGAAATGTACCTATATGTGTCTTAGGATACATGACACATTGAGTGGTAATTACACGCAGTGAATTTATTTCACTCTTCTTAAAAGTCGGGAAAACCTAGTACACGACATTTCAGATTACACAGTGTGTAGTTAGTGTGCACACTGTATAGTCTACATGGGTTAGTAGAGAAATTTGCACCATCCATGTGTTCATTAAACACATTCAAACCACATGAGACTGACAACTTTGAACACTAATGATATACATGATGTGTATGTGGTGTACACAATGTATAGTTCATCATTTCCTTCATCCTTATTATATGTCGACCCATTAGATGAGACAAGCATACATACAGTATACGATATACATAGCATGTAGTTGTCTTGTACACATTTTTTAGTATTGCGTCTGATGAACATACCAAATCCTTTGGCGATTCATATAGACATGCGACATAGAGATCACACAATGTGTATATGGATTATACACACCATGTAATCTTTAGAGATACCCATCAAAGACCCAGGAATGTATCTCTAACATATGGAAAGTGGAACATATGGAATTTCACTGGTTATTACATGTCATGTAGTCCAGCTGAGGTATATGTCAATTCCCCAAGAGTGTATCCTAGGTACACAAAAACTGAGGTACATGGCATGTAACTGATAATTACGTGTCATGTAGTCTCACAATTAATGATAGAATTAAATTACATTAAATTGATAATTTATCAGTTAAAAAATCTTTGGTTTGATTGGTACTTTATGTGTTTGTAAATTTAATTAAGGGTTTTAAATAATTTTAAATGATCAATTAATTTATTGTAATTATCTGTAATTATTGGTTCTTCCATTTATTTTCCATGTATTCCATTATGATGGATACCTCCAAATTAATTTGGGTGGTCATTAAGATAAAAGATAATTAATTAATTAATAAAAGTTCATTTATCTTAATAATAAATAATGAGTTGAAATGAATGATAATAAGTTTACTTTTTCATATATGTTGCATGCATGACCACTCATGAGATTCAACAAGACTTGTGTATGTGTTGGATATTTTAATTTAATTTATTTCATGGGTTTGAAATTATTTAATATTAAATTAAATTTAATGGTATTCAAGTCATCCATTCCTCCATTATTATATAGAACCTATATGTCCATGGTTATTTTTGTAATCCCCATTAACCAATCCAATGGTTCCTCACACATGAGTGTGAGTAATAAATACTTATAATTAAAGGAGTGTCCCAATGTACATAGATGTGGATCAATAAAAAACCATAACGATTCCAACCTAGGTGATACACAGGTGTATAGGTGGAATATTGTAACACATGCCAAGACTAGTATAAGGAATTTTCCCCTAGGTTAAATATTGATTTATTATCTTCTCAATAAATTAACCATTAGATAATATCATGATCAGGTCATTAATTATTTATTTATTTCAGTCTTATAAATTATTTATTTTATAGATTCAGGATCACTATCACATAAATAAATTAATTAATATGAAAAGATGGAATTTAAATAAATGGACTATGAATAAATGTTTTATCCAACATGGTTAATTAATTAAGTAAAATAAAATTAATATTAACAAGTTAAGAAAATGAAAAAACAAAAACAAATTTATGTATAAAAAATTAAAATCTCTCAACTAAATATTATTTCATATTTTTTATTCTATTACTTGATTAGGAATGAAACCAATATAAATAAATGTTTGACCAACCTGTGTTGGGAAACTTTATTTTATTAAGAGAGTTATTATGAATACTTTGGGTTGAATTAATCATTTTACATAAAGAGGATTGTCCATTTCTAGAATTGGTGTAATTTAGAGGAAAGTGTTGAGGAAATTCAAGTTAGGATTTCTAGATTGGGGAATCCACTCAATGTATTAAGGAGACGCAATCCCATGGTTGGAAAAGACCTACCTACCTAAATACCTTCAAGTGCCTTGAACAACCCATATTAGGGTTATGAAAAGGGTAAAATAGATCCTTACCACTAGAATTTACAAGAAACTAGAAATTCTAAGTTCAATGGTGAGGGATGTTGATACTTTCTAAAATAGAGGGAGATTTAATAAAAATTATATTATATTTATTTCTCACATAATTTTTAATCAATAAAATTATTGATCATTTATTTTAATTATTGTAGAAAATGGAAAGAAAACCCACAAAAACAATGTGATCATTCCTTAAATCAGGGTATTTTCTTACAAATACAAATTTCTGGATATGGTATAGTTATTTATGAGATGCATTATTATCATAAAGTTCGTATTATGTGTTGAAATCACCTACTACTATTCTTCCACCCCAATATATTAGAAAAAGAGAAAAGGATTCCTTCCAGAGATATGTTGAGGATTCTTGATATGTCCATTGTATTATATTATAAACTATGACTAGAGAATTATGGCTATAATATAAAGACGTGTATTCTTACACCATAACATCTCATCTTCTTTCTCTTGAGAAATATAATGAAAGGCTTGTAATAAATATGATTTTTAATGCACTATATCAGTGTAAACTAGAAGACATAAATATATCTATTGATCATTATCTTAAAATGTTGTGTTATATTGATCATTTAGTAAAATTGGTCTTCCACTTGGATACAAAATTTTTCATTAATCTTATTTTATTATACTTACCACTAAGGTTATCATTATTGGTCCAAACCTAGAAAAGAAAATGGATAAATTGATTTGGAAATTTTTTTCATACTTCACCAAGTAGATAAAGATTGGTTGAAACTTTTTTCTCCACCCCTTATAGTGAAAATTTTGAAATTCAAGGATAAATATCCCACGGATAATCTAAATACAAAAGATCCTTTATAGAGTCCTTAAAAAAGAAAAATATTCAAAGGTAAGAGATTTAACCAGAGGCTATTTTCTTATTATGTGGAAATAATGGACACTAGAAAAGAAATTTAAATGAATTTAAGAAGTAATAAGTTTCATCTACTTCATGTATATTAATCATGTTTTTATTCACTAATTGTTTATCAAATACAATATGCTTACAAAATACAAGTATTTAAATATAGGAAATTAGAAAGAATAGAAAATTTATAAAGTGAACTCAAAAAAGGAGATGAGAAAGGGTAATTCTTATATCATCCAAGGGGGGATAAATATTTCTTGTTTCTAGATTGGATTAATTCAAGTCTTTAATAAGTGTTACTAAAACATTTATCATAGTGTTTGGGTCCACAAAATGAGAAATTGTTTCATTTTTCAAATAAATCTTGTCATGGTACTTAAATATGAAACTAATGGTTCAATAACTCTTGAATCACAAATATCTATTTCAATGAATTATGAATATAAAATATAATACACTTAACTAATTGTGAAAAGATAATTATTTATCAAATAAAACTAGAATTAGTTAACCTATTTATACCCATTAAAGTTTTTTATTCTCAATTGGGCTAAGATAATGTGAATACAAACAAACTACTTATCATTTTTTAAATAAAGAAACCTTTACTATTAAAGATACATCACAATTCTTTTGAAGTTAGTTCAACATGTCTAAATTAACTATTCTAAATCTAAATTTAACATCATATACATTATGAGATTACTTTAATAAATTTTTGAAATTATTAGTAAAGTAAATAAATGAACTTGATAAAGATTAAGGAACCTCTGAGCTAGCTTCTCAAAGAATATATCATCCAAGTATTCATTGATCATATATATGGACTAAAGTTAACCCCAAACTCACATTTCATTATACACATCATTTTCATAATGGTATTAAAAGGAATATAAATAGAGATACATATATATATTGTAAATCTTCTATTATTTCTTCCAAAACATGTTTTTAAAATATAAGTGTAAAAAATACACCATATGAAAACTAAATTGTATAATGGGTATAATATCAATTTCAATATGATAAAAATCTATTAAGACACTACCACAAGTGTTTGTTGAAAATTGTTTGTTAAAAGTTTTCATTAGCTACAAATGAACCTTAAACACTAAGGTAAATCTGATTTAATCATCCAATGGACATTGTGGATGTTAACATCTAGTCAATATTGATTTTATTTCTATAAAGGAAGCATATATATTTGAAGATATTGGCATCATACTAAACTTATACAACTTAAGGCTTTGGATGCACATGAGTTGGCATAGGAATACTGGACTCCACATAGCTTAACAAGAGGAGTATTTCCAGAGACATTTAATGTGTAGGAATATATAACTAAATATTTGGTTTATGTTTACCATAATGGGTGATACATATATTATTCATTTAGAATAAAAATTCCAATAATGTAGTAGTAAATTGTAATATTTTAAGGTTAAAAAGTATGTATAAATACAATTAATGGAATTTATATGTAAATATTCAGGGACTTCATATTTTTAATGTTTCTAAGAAATAATACTATTTGTGAGTATTCAAGAGAAACTATACATGGATGGTAAAAGATGGTAACAATAAAACAAGATTAATTTTTTAAAGTTCTAGTCTATGAAAAAACCTATACACCAATCATCATGAATAAAATCATTCTTGAATTCTAATTTTTCAAATCATATTTCTATGATCATCATATTGAGATATTGATTCCCAAGGCCACCTTAATTAGAGTAGAACTTGTGTTATATGTCTATATGATGGGACTAAAAGGATACCCAATGGTGTATATATTCTAGGAATAAATTAAAAGGGTTAGTGGAATCAATAAATTCCAATAAGATATAAATATTAAATAAATTAACTTATGAATAAATCTTTCATAGTGATCATAAAATATTAATTAGAAAATGAATGAGTGACATGTATCTCAATCTGGTTAGTGGGAGCACTATAAGTTTTCAAGATAGATACATTGATAATATATGGAAAAGTTGTGTCTTATAATTTTATTAATAATAAGGAATAAAATTTCACCAAGTCTGACTTAAAGTAGCAACCATGTTATGGGGAACAGGATTTAAAATATATATCCATGAGTTTTCTCAATCTAGTCATAGTACATATATTAACTATGTATTAAAAATATAAGTTGTAATAATTCAATATCGAATGGTTGTTTTCATATGATCCTTCTAGAAAAAAATGCATAATCATAGGAAGAGATTATTGAGATTAATATAATTTCACAAGATTAGGTTATTGGAATTTATATCATGATCCATGATATATACTAACATCTGATATGAGTAATGCATGATTCATAGTATGTGAATATAAAAAATATCCAACATAACTGCATCATTTTATAGTTAGAACACTCTGACAAAAACTTTTCAAAGTAGAACTAGATGAGTTCTTAGTGTCTAGAGGAGTTGTAATACTAGAGATTCAGTTAATTGAACACTTTTCTTCATTTATTTCTATTTTATCTATTACCATAGAAAAGGCTAAGGTAATATGCAATAAAAAATTATTACAACCAGTGGTATCTATATCTAAAATATCTGAGTACATTGTGGATTCTGATTTAGCTTGAGGAGTGGTTTAGAAATTTCCTATTATAATTTAGGTTTATACCAAAATAAAGATTTTTATCATTACCATGATAATCTTTGATAATTTATTTTTTCAGTATGTCAAGAGTTTGACACAGGAACAATACGTGGATACTCGGTTATATCACTACTTGAGGGATTTTCTCAAGATTTTAATGTTGTATTAAATATATTTACCCCCAAATACATGTATCATTATACAACCCTATCCATGGAAACATGATAGGCCAAGAAACTATATCCATACTCGATGGAAGCATGTTTCTACATTTGATAACTAACATGTCATTAACAGTTGGATCTAGTGAAAGTGGGAGTTTGTCGAAGTTGGTTCCCTAAAACCAAAAAATTTTGTACTTATGATTACATGTATATTCAAATATATGAATATTTATTTAAATATATTATAAAATATTGATTTTTATTATGTATAAAATTGATGTGATAATTTCCTAGAGTATCTATCGAATTAAAAAGGGCATAGTAGTTCCCTATTGGGATGAGAACCTTGAAATTCTATGAAATTATTCTTAAAACTAGTTCTATGGTTGGATAACATACTATGAAAGGTCACATAGTACATAGAAAATTATGTGTGAGTAATCGTAAGAAGATGAGGCTTCTTCTCATGAAGCTCATACTTGGTAATCTTTAAGATGGGAGATTATGAGAACAGACCCTCCAGTATAATTCTTCCTATTTTGGTGTCATCAGATATTACTATCTATGAGCATTTGTAATGGTTCTTAGAATTTAATATTACCATTAATGCATGTTATAACTCATGCACTTATATTAACTGACAAAAATCATTATTCCATATGCTCGCAAGAAGTAGGGTACATTGGGTGTGTCATATATTACATGTTATTAATGGATACATTGAGTAAGTATTTGTCCCTTTCATCTTTATGGAAGTTGATATCTTGACCCTTTGATTGAAATATAGCTATCACATTAAATTTTATTCCCATTTTTAAATGATGTTTATTTCGGATAGTTAAATAAAGACGTATCAAGTATATAGGTTGATGACACTGATGTGAGACTTTCTTGGTGAGGTATTGAGACAAATAGATTATATTATATAGTGAGCATTTTTATGTGGTTTTAAATGGTGTGAAATTAAGTTATTTCTATTTGTTTTTTTGACCCATTTCTAGATAGTAACCTTGGACCTTAGAGATACCCACCTAATGACAATGAGAAAGAATCCTAGAGGGTTACACACTAAGTGTTTCTATTGATATCAATTAAATTCTATTTGAATTTATTTAATTAAATAAATATTATTCTCAAGTATGAGGACTAATTTTATTCATATTTTAATCATCATATAAATTAAATAAATATTTAATCACCAGATTATTAATAAAATATATTTATTTATTTTATTTTATATTTAAAAAAAATTAATTGTTGCTTTGTGGATAAAGATATTTATTTATGAATAAAATGTTTATTTACATATTCAATAATGGTCAAGGATTTCAAATGTACCTAGACCATGTTCAATTATAAATATTAATTTAAATTCTAGTAAAATAATATTTTTTATTGTGAAAGTTAGTGTGCAACCTAAAATAATATTATTATTATTATATGTTATGGGGTTTATTAAATATTATAATATTATTGAAGGGTTAGTGCACAATTAAATAATTTTATAAACTAAACCCATGCTCTAAAAATATATGGTTATGTCTATTATATAGGGTTAATCGAAAATTGAGGACAAATAATTGTTTAACACAATGGACTTCTCTCTCTCTTTATCTCTCTATAAATCCTCCTCGATTCCTCTCGATAATGAGAATAACTTCTTTAATCCTGAAAGATCTTGGATTGATCAGGAAAAATAACACAAGACATCTCATTCACCATAGTATCACCTAGAAATCAATTAGTGTTGCTCAGATATCAAAAGACCACGTATGGATCGCCACTAGAGGGAATCTACACTTGAATCATTATATCAAAACAAAAGTAATATGAAAGGGTTTTCTAAAGATAAACAACAGCATATAATAAAGGATCTTAAATAAGGTAATCATTTAGTCCCAATATAAACAAATTAATTATAAATTTAACATAAAAGTTACTATCTTGAGGTTTTGAGCAACACTAAATTAAAATAATTTTTTTAATTTAACACCCACCAACGGTGATTCCACTTTGCCCATAACGTACAGATTTAACCCAAATAACTAATTAAAATACTTGAGACCTTATAGACCTTTCTTAGTGAGAATTATTTGGGACATTTTGTTGATAATATTATTTATCTACTCAATGACACTGTTTTATTGAGGACTCCTCATTTTTGAAATTTGTGTATTATATCATGCTTCTTGAGATATTCCTCAACATAATTATTGGTGAATTTTTTTCCATTATCAATCCAAATTTTCTAAAAAAATTCCCAATAATATTTTCTTCCAATCACTAATAATGTTTAATAAACATGAACACTTAATATTTATGAGATATCACCATCATCCATGGTATCCTACTATAATCATTGATAAATAGAACATGGTGCAAATATCCTTCCATGTATTTAGGTGATATTGGTCCACACACATCAATATGAACTAACTTAATCAATATAATTGATTTATTATCATTTGAATTTTATGTTTTATGAATGGTTTTCCTTTTTTGATAAGTATTACACATGTGAGTGAAATAACATGTGAGTTTAATGATATCACAAGATCCTTTATTCTTCACCACGTTTTCAATGGACTTTTGGGTAAAGTGGCCAAGTATTATATGTCACAACTTGTTCTATTCCTATTTGTTTATAAAACACATGTCTTATTCTCCAATAATTATGTAGAAATTCCCCTTTTAACACTTTACTTGGATGAAAAATAAACCTTATCTTCCTTTGATTATGTGATCATTATTGTTGAAATATATCATATTCCCCAAGTTACAAGATTTACTTACACTTAGAAAATTGTGACCAATGCCTCCAACCAATAACACATCAACGCACCTAAAGTCATTCCCTATAATTTTATCTTTTTTGAAGCCAATGATCATTAAAACTTCATCATTGGAAAATAAAACTATACCTTCTTTTTCATATTTGATCCCTGTGATACGATTTTTCTTTCATGAAATATGTGAATTTTATTTACTATCAAGGATCCACCATCCATCCTGATCATTTTATTTTAAATTTTCCTTAATTAAATTATCCTTCTAAAATTTTCCTTTCATGATCCATCTTCTAAACTTCTCTTCCGTTCGTAGTGAATGATATCATTCCACCATCAGATCCATCAAATCATCCTCATATTATAGTGTTACAATTTTATTATGAGATTCAAATACACTCAATGATGATTTAGATCTCCTTTTCTATATTTCCTTTAGAATATTTTCTCATATACTTAATTAGAAATTCATGGCTTTGTGTCCATTACCTTCACACGTAAAAATATTCATTAAAAACATAACGAGTATAATAATTTCTACTCATCTGTTTTTGTTTCTATTATTCCCTCAAATTAATTTTTTCTATGGAATACACATACTACGTATAACCCATATTTTTATAACAACAAAACTAGATTCATGGTGTATTGTGTGTCTTTGGTGATCCAACTATAATGCTTTGGTTCTTTTGTGAGTCATTAAACTCAACCTACTTATGGGGTGTGAGTTTTTATGGTTTTGCATCAACTGATACTTATTTTTTATTGTGATCAATCCTATTAATAAATTTTCCTTTATTTTTTAAATGTTTAACTTATGGGAAATTTTTTAACCTTTTATTGTACTCTCTATGTTCCTCCTTAACTTATTTATAAGCATGTACACTATAACTTCCTGATGTCATGTCAGGAGTTATAAGTCTCTCTTGATCATAAAGATTTCATTGTATCTTCATGAAATCATCTTCAAGATACTAGTTCCTTTTTATGTAATATTTCACAAATTTGGTTAGTGCATCAATAATATAGACCTGCTCTTTAATTTTTATATTGATCTTAATTTCCTTCTTTGATTTTTCTTAATTTCCAGATGTGAGTCATTTAATTTCAACCATCAACTTGATTTTTTATTATTATTGTTACTATATATATTATTCTATATCATGTACCACTCCATTATATTTATTAATTTTATCCCTCCAAACATCAATTTATTCAATATAATCTTCCATTTAATCCTTTAGTTCTATTGTGACACCCCCAATTTGAGGTATTTTAACATTTTATATTGTAATTTCAAATAATGACATAGTTTTATTGAGGTTTTGGGTATTATGAATAGTTTTTGTAAGTTTTATAAGGATTTGGTCGGCTCCACATTTAGATAATGGTTCATATAAACTGTATGAAACTTTCCAGGTGATCATATGAGAGTTTTGGGGGGTAATTAGCTAGGCGCATGGTTGGTTCACAGTTTATCCAAAACCATGTAACTTCATAATTTTTTAGATTGTGGGTATTTTTATGGTTGACATTGGATTTTTCAAACCATTTTACCAAACCATGAAGCCCTGAGTGTCATCCAGTAACACCCATGTGATTGGATCGTGATTTTCTAAACCATGCAACTCAACTGTGAAACTAAATTAATTAAGTTAAAAAGTTTTATTTTTTATCCATTTTAATCCATGAATCTATAATTATTTATATTTTGATTATGGTTCTAAAATTAAGGTTTTTGGGGGGATTTTTATGATTCTATTCACTCTAGAGGATGATTTTATTTGATCTTTAGGTGTTAGACCAAAAAACAAAGGTAAGGATTATGTTTCTCCTTATCCATTACGATATTCTCATTCACTTCTAAAAGGAAGCCTATACCATAGATTCCTTTCCTATATATATAGGTTATAATGTATTTTGATATTATTTACCTATAATTAATTAAATTTAATGTGAGAATAGATCAAATCATTGTGATCACAGAGTAATTCACAGAAAAAAATGTTTTGAGGTGGGTGGATATTCTCTATCTCTACTTTTCTTAGGACTTGAAGGTTTTTATTTTCAAAAAAATAATTTTTTACATTTCTTGATAATATACATGATGATTCTTCTTATTTTATTGGTTTTTAAATAATGATTTTTGGGATTTAACCATAACATTTTCAATGAAATAATTGAATGATAAATTGGTTTCAAAGAAATGTTTTGGGTGTGGAAACTTGGAATGTGTTTGTGTTCCATCTATTCAAGGTACATATTGCGGCCTTGTTGGGTTGGGATTTTACTATCATTATGATTTGGGGAACTATGGATTATACCTCCAAGTTATGACTTGGGTCTGGAGGGATGGTTTCCTCTCACGAGTTAGGACTATTTAGTGGACATTTGGGATGAGATCTCATTGGCTGGGAATTTACATGTTAGTGTATGTGAATGGTGGGGTGACCTTCATGGTGTGAGTTAATATCAACACTTTCATATATGTATATCTTTCCCAATTGTTTTATACTACTCACTCATGTTTTATATTAAATTTTATCTAACTTTTTCTTATTCTTATTCTACTGGGTTGTATACTAAACCCCTGTATATGAATCGTGGTGCATTTATTAACACTATTTATCATGATACAGTTAAGGGGAAGGTCTCATACTTTAGTAGAAGAACACATTGATGTTAAAGTCTTGTTATTTAGGAGCTAGATCTTATAGATTTTTTTCAGTGGAGTTGCTCGTGGTGACACATTAATTCCTTGGTTTCTCTTGGTGTCTTTGGGTCTTTTTTAGTCTATACTTTGTGGTTCCTATTTTACTATTGTGAAACTAATTATACTTATGATTTATTATTTCATTGGATTTTTATTTGATTTTATACCACACATAATTTTCATTTTATTATATTGATCTTGTCTATTATATATTGATTTTTTTTATTTGATTTCATTTTATATCATGCATCATGTTCATTGTTTTATGTTGAGATTGTCTATTATAGATTGTATTTTTTTTTAAGTTGAATCATCCTCTATTGATTTAATATACCCTTGGAATCTATTTATGGTATTTTGTGCCTATAGGATATCACCTAAGGTTAGTGGCACTCCCCCCCCCCCCACAAGACAATGGGTTAGGTCGAGGTGTTAAAATTATTATTAGTTTGGTCCAATCCATCAGTTGGGAATAGTATGTGTGGAGATAAACTATGTCAGGAATTGAAACATAAGTATAAAAATGAATATCTAACCACTTTGTACATAACTTCATGTTAAAAGGGTAGTTTGGGTATAATAGTGTTGTTAAACACTTTTAGGCATGTTTTATCCTCATCATCGTGGGTTTAACTGGTGAGAGTCTAGTAACAAGCACTAGTTAAAAACTTATCATTATGAGTTCATCATTCATTTGATATTTTATGATATTGTGTGTTATGATTTAATATATAATATACATTATATAGTTAAAGTATTTGGTTATGACTGAGTGGGGATTTCTCTTTGACTTTAGGAACATGTCGCCAGTCCTGAGACATAAGAATCACTAAGAGTATGTTATTAAGAACCTGGTTCCATGTAGGGAACCACAGGTGAATCAGAAACCTATTAGAAGAATCGTGGAGTAATTACATGATATTGAGAAATAAAATCAACTTGAGGAACCAAATCATGTGGTTGTCTCAACAGAATTCCAAAGACAGAACCCACTGATCATTCGGGGTGACTCGGGACCTGAGATCAGAGGCATGGCTTGGAAGAATTAATAGAATATTTAATTTAATAGGAAACCCAGTATAAATTAAATTTAATATCGATATTTATATAGTCAAGTAAAATTAATATAAATGGTGAGACCTTTCCATCCAAGCTATGGTCGACCAAGGTCTTACATAGGAGGTTTTTTTGGAACTGTTCAAAAAACAATTCTCCCTACATGCATTATGAGTATCACAAACCATGGATTTATTCCAAATAAAGCTAAAAAATCATTTGTTTATGGAATATGGGGATATTTTTACATACTTTACAAACTCTTCACCTGAATTGGAATCTAATGACTCACTCAAGGAAGATATGTTCGAAGAAAATCTGTGAGTAGAAATTCTCTCTAGAATTGTGATGTTCTACATTGAAAATTACATGGAAAAGGAGAAAAAGGATATAGTATAAGAGAAATACACTACTCGGTACCTCATTAGAGGGAACACCTTTTCCCACCCAAAAAAACAAGTGGCAACTCTGATGTAGGGAATAAACATAAAAGGGAGAGCTACTCATGAGGTAGAAGAGAACCAGAGAACCATTCCACCAAATCAGTTTCATTCCCTCAATATCATGGTAACTAATCTAATTGATTTCAATGTGGTTAATTAGATCATAAAAATAGGGAATTCACAAAATTTCTTTATCACTGTCATAATATTGTTCGGGAGGGGTATCTCAAGGTATATTGTACAAAACATCCAAAGTCAATAGGTGTAGATGGTTTTAAACGATATCAATTTTATTATTCTCAAACTGAATAATCTCATCAAAAAATTATCATCATGGTGACTTAAGAATTAACCTGGTACCTCAATAGGAATTTCCTCAACATGGGGATAGGAATCGGTAATGAGGGTTGGATTGAAAAATTTTTAGAGCTAAGAAAATCATACCAACTGATGGTACAGGTCCTTTGATGGTGTGAGTTACTATTCAACTTGACTCTACCTTGATGCTTTAGTTATTCAAAACTAGTGATTTCAATTATTTTTTTAATTCTAAAGTGGTAAAAAAACTAGGCTTAATTATGAAAATCATTCCTCATATTAAGATCATCAAGACACCCCTCAGATAATGAGAATGTTGAGGATTTAAATTTTTGACATGTCCCAACACTATTAAATCAGTCCACTTTTTATGGGAGCTAATTTTATTGTACATGGATATATTCTATATCATCTTTGGAATCGATTGGTTAGTATAATTCAAGGATCATATTGACTTATATATATGCTAAGTGACTTTTACATATCCTAATTTAGTTTTTCAGTTATTTAAATGGGAATGGGATGTGAATGTAGGAAAAGAATAACTATTAGTGATATTGGTTGGGACCATATCAAAACAAATTACAGTGATCACATGGGGTATATTGATGTAGTTGAACATAAAATTTTCTTAGATAGATACCCTAATTTCATTAAAGATAATTTCTTTGAATTGTCACCTAAAAGGGAAGTGTAATCTACCTACTCTTATTAATAAATTCTATTTTATTTCCATCATATAAAATGGAAGTGATTGAATTATAAGAATTTAAGGTCCATCCAAAGGAATTAGAAAGTAGGGGCTTCATAAGACCAAGTATGTTACCTTGGTGCACTCTAGTTCTTTTTGTTAAGAAAAAGGATTGTACACTTTGAATTTGTGTCAATTATCAAAAGATTAATCAATTTATGATAAATAAATGATATCTTATTCCTTGAATTAATGATATATTTTATCAGTTGAATGGATCCAAGTGGTTCTCCAAAATTGATCTTTGGTTATATTACTGATGTAATTTTATTTTATTAAACTTTTATACATATTTATTAGTGAAATTAAATGAGTTTTTAATATATGATTGATCTTATAATATAGAATTTGTGAATCAAGAAAAAAATCTAGTTTTATTTGGAGTTTATCAAATTTTTATGTCTATTTTTGGGTGCTCAATTTATTAAAATTCTTATTGTTTACCTTTTTCATATTTGAACTATTGATGTTTTTAATTGAGAGTTTGTTTTATTATTAAATTAAAAAACCTTTCATTTTTAGCTTCCATGGTGAAAATATGTAAGATGGTTTAAGTGACCAAAATTGTTATATGATTGATCGTGTGACTATAATTTGATCAAGTTTAGAAAAAATTACAATCTCTTGGATAAATCGTATGTGAATCGGGATAGAATGTATGTGAAAATGGATTGAACGTGTTTCTTACCATTATTGCAAAGGGTAGGATCGAATGCAAGGATAACATAGTCAAATGTAATGCTAACTAGAATGATTTTAAGTTCACAAAGTGAACAAACCACAACCTCAAAGTTGAAAATTAAAAAATGGTGCATCAACCATACCCTATTCATTATCAACCACAACAAGATTGACCATGGATCTAAAATAAATCAAAAAAGGAAGTCTCTTATCATACAAAAGAAAATGGAGAACCCATGGTTGGAGAATGTACATAAGAACAAGATAAAGTGATTCATTAATTTTCAAAGGGAAATGGTGCATAAACCATACCCAGTTTGATCTACTATTTACACAAAAAATGAGAAAAGACAGAGACTCTTATACAGAAAAAATTAAAACGTAAAAAATATACACCCATATCTTGTCCACCGATCCAGATCATTGGTGCCCCTGTATTTGACTAAAAAGGATGTCCCATTCCATTTAATCATTCATTTTCAATGTCATGAGCTTCTATAGCACACTTGAACCATATCTGATACACTATGGTGAAGGAAAAAAGCTATTTGAGGGGATCATTCCTACCACCATTGAAAATCAGTAGAATCACTACTACTTAGGAGAGGACCCCTATTAAGTTGTACTCTTATTATTTGGAACCAGCTATCATTATTCCATTAAAATTTGGTTTCCTTAAAACTTAATGAGATCTTATGACTAGAAAAGGATAAATAAAGCCACCATGTGATCAAAGAAATATGGGACCGCATCTCAAGTATGTGGATGTGAATGAAGGATAGAATTTATTTCCTGGAAGAACTCTCATTTTCCAAAGAATGTGTTGAGAATAAAAGATAACTCATAATGATGATCCTTGGGGTTCTAAATGTGCTATTTTATAGTTTCATCATGTTTTAGTGAAAAACTAGAGCCTGAGTTAAGAAAGATGACTTGAGAAGTCACTTTACTCATCAATGCAGCATATCTGAAACTCGATGATTTGAATTCGGTGTTAGGATAAGCTGGGAATGTTTTTAGATATTGAAACCTTTATTGAGTACAAATTATGAAGACCAAAAACTGAATCCTAATCCCTCTTAGTGAAAACTTAGGTCGTTGAATTAATTTTAGTCCACACTCAACATGTGCTATGCTACGCATGACAAATACAAATCAGTGGAAAATTTCTCTATAAAAGATCACCCAAAAAATCCTCATGGGATCATTTCATGAAATCATACAGGGTCTTGAAGTTGAGGATTCGGTAGGGAATTCAGGGATTAGTGTCAAAAGAACTCCTTATAGTGAAAAACTAGGTATGTCAGAAAGAAGTTTTTAAAGGGATCAGTTATAAAAGATCTAGATTTCATCTATATATTGGAAGATAAAATGTAAAGGAAGGAGAAGGAGGAATGTTGGGGTGCCAATAGAGATATAAGAAAATCGGTGATGAGAAGAATGGACTAGAACTAGGATGCATTATGCCTTTTTATTTTTGCAAGAAGTTTGAATCCATTGTTGAGGGATTTCTTTCTTAATTTTTATTGCTTTCTTCCCTTCCATTTTTTTTCAATAACTTTATTAATTTATTGAAATATTTTGTTATGATGGTTATCTAAATGAAAATTGGGGAATGAGATTTAGTTGGTGGGTATTTTTACTTTATTAAAGTTTTTAGTGTGGATAGAATCTATCATTTTCTCATTGGTTATGTAATCCATGTCCATTAATTTTTGTAACTTAGTTGGAACTGGTTCGATTTTAGTTTTCTCTATTACCTATCATTTGGAAGTCCATTGGAGAAGAGAATAGTCTATGCAAGGGTACAACATTAGAAACAATTTAGAAGTTACTTCTGACTATACATGGAATCTTAATTGAGGGGTTTGGTGGATTCTGTAGTTGTGAGACCAGATAAACCATTCACCTGAAGTTCAACCATTCGAGAGGATTGAGTAACCTATTTTTACTAGACCTAGTAACACTTTTCCATGAATGAATATAGAAAAATGAAAAACAATTATAGCATCTATTTAATCCAACCAACTAATAAAATTCCTTAATTCCATACCTGAACTTCCCCATACTTGATTATAATCTCTATTATCTACAATTGATTTATATTATTTATTTTTACTTCACTTTTACTCCATTGATTTATTCCCTCCCATCACTTTCATCATTTCACTCCTTCCATTGTCATGATTTTTTATTTTTTATTATTTTTCACTTGGTCTCACTCTACACACCTTTAAAGGAAATCCATCCCTATGGATAGACCCTTACTCACTTATAAACTAGTATTAAGTAGGGTTTATAAATAATAAATTTTTCATGAACCAAGTGAAGACCTAGGGGTTGGCCAAATTTTGGAATTGTTTTTTAGGAAGGTTATATGTGACCAAGTAAAAATTAAAAAACAAGAAAAAATTATTGAATAGGGAGTAAATACAAACTAGGTCATCATATAACAACCTAGAGGTCTTCAGTCCTGAAATAAAAAAACATTTGATTGCTTTAAAAATAAATAATAATCTTGAAATGTAAAATCTTAAAAATCATCTAAAAATCAAAAAAATGAAAACTCCAACCAAGAAATGAATTCCAACCCACCACAACCTAAATATGAACTAATATATGGAGTAAGAATTAGAAATATTTAGGTTCCTACAGTGTTAAAAAACCCATCATACATTAGGAAAACCCCGTGGTCTGGAAACTATGAGATTAAAAAATACCATCTAACTATGTTATCATCTAACCATGGATTACCTAATGAAGACTCACTAGAATTCATTAGAGACTTATATAGAATAGTTCTGTAACTACCACATTGAAGATTGAGTGGGGAAGAATTAAAGATAATAGTATTTTCATTTTTCTTGAAAGGAAATAAAAATTTTTGGTTCCAATAATTAGATGAATAAATTTTGATTCATGGAACCAACTGTACAATTCATTTTTTATTAAATTTTAACTAAGGAGAATGGTTTCAAAAATTTGGCATAAATTCACCAAATTTTTACAAGATGAGGGAGAGTAGTTCCATGAATATTGAGAAATATTCAAAGGGATAATTAGTAGCTCCCCAACCACTAGTTCACACCACAATTTCTCATGGAAAATTTCAACATTAGTCTCATTACATACCATAAAATACTAGTTGGATCATTCCTCTAGAGGAGATTTCTATGATTAAATTGTTGATAATATCAAAAATATTTTTAATAATTTGGAACAAAATTCATGATACCAATGTTACAGGAGGATAAACATTTTTAGGAAAGAAACTATACACACTCCCAAAGATGAATCATAATCTATAGGATTTTAAAATGAAAACACTCAATGCACTCTCATGGAGTAATGTCACCAATATGGGATGTTCAGCCATTCAAAGTCTTATTTCCCTAACTATGACACTAGTTCAAAAAAAGGGTTCTTCATATCAGTTTTTTTAAGTTTTTAACATCAATTAACCTATGATATTATTATAGGAAACATTATAAATAAGTTTTTCATGTAAGTTTAATAATAACTGACATTATAAATACATATATGTAGGAGGTTTTTCAAGTCAGTTTTTCATAATCGATGTGAAAATGTATTTATAAAATCAGTTTTTTAATATAAAAAAACATGACAAAATAGATTATATATTTTTTTTAACATTGGTTTTTTAAAAATCAATATTAAATACTAGACTGAAAATATATATTTTTCAGGAGTTTTTCCACATTGGTTTTAAAAAAACTGATGTGGAAAATAGTGTATCATATCAGTTGTTTTAAAAAACTGACGTGTTAAACTTATTATCACGTATTATTTTCATAACCATCATTGAAAATATCCTAAAAATTAATATTTATAGGTTTTCTTCACATCATTTTTTATATAAAAAATGTGTAAAATAATTTATCACATTGCTTTTTTAAAAAATAGATTTCATAAATCTACCTTCTAATTTATTCACATTCGTTATTAAATAACCAACATGAAAAATAATTTTTTTAATAAAAATAAATAAATTCATTCCTCCCAATAGTATAGAAACATTAGGACAAACATTTAAAATTATAATTGAATAAACTTTTATAGAAGCATGCTATAAAAAAACCAATATCAACACAAACATTTACTACTTGAACTTTAAACTTTATAATGTATATTGGAAATAAAATAAATCCTAATCATACCAATGAAATGATTAACCCATTCACATTGTAAGTGTATTATATATTTACCTATATAAATCTAAGGTTTATAAAAGGGCTATAAATTAAAAATATAACATTTAACATGTAGTCTGAATAAAACAAATTAAAAATTAAAAGAAACATTTATAAAAAATCCAACCATATGGAATTTTTTATGTGTCCTAGTTGAAATTATCTCATATATAAATCTTATAACATATTATCCATATTATTTTAATCCTTATTGATGAAAAGTTTGTATAAAAATAAATTTTCAATTCAAAATAATATTTTAAGTTCTTATAATAAAAATGTAGTAATTATAAATGAAAAGTCACCCTTTCTTTTACATATTTAATCTTTGCACCCTACTTTATTATTGTCTCTCTAAATAAATCCCAAGACCTGATTTAAAATAATATATATGAAATAAATTTAAATATCATTATACAAGTATTCAAATATTCAAACTTATGTGCTCAATAAATTTTTAAAATTATCTCTCACTTTACCATGGATAGAGCATATCCAATAAAGTATCTTCTCTCTTGGAAAAAAACACCCAACAGCCAACGGTGACTAATTTCCAAAAAAATGTGATTGGTTATTATGTTAAGAGATATAACACCTTATGTGATATATGATTCATAATAATATAAATAAGGAAGCATCAATCAGAGTATAATTTTATTATTTTAAAGTATTTCAGTGATATAAACTATTCTTTCTACATTCGTTATTATCTTTTCTATAGGTGAAATAAATTGTTGGACCATAAATATATATATATATATATATATATATATATCTATTTCGTATCATGTTTTATACAAATTTTATAAATATACCTAATAAAAAAATATAAGTATAAATTTTCATTAAATTAAAATAACTGAAAGGTATATGATAATCGATTTACATGGAAAAGACATGCATCATGTTGATTCCCAACTCATCTCAAGTTATAAGGACCATGATATATTTTTTTATAATCATCATAGTCATTGCACAACCAAAAATGTAAGCTTCCATTGGAATGTCATAAACATCCAACAATAAATTTGAATATGTTGATAATATATCAAAAGCAGAAGAAGTTGAATCTGAAGTCATAACAGTCTATATTTGTTATTGTCTATATAGTATATATTTCCCTTTAAAGTATTCCTGTAAAAAATATATAAATATATAAACTTTAAAATGAAAAAAAAATAACACCAATATGAAATAAATTATATAATCTGAACATGCCTCAAGGGTAATTTTTCAAACAAGTCTAGATGGCCAAACTAAAAAATGGTTGATAATTTTTCCAATTATACTGACCTCATCAGTAGAAATTGGTATTTTTTGTCTATGTGTAATATCATGTACAGTGACCCTAAGATTTTGTATCTCTATCTGTTGATGATGAATCGTATCACCAATAAAATATATAATTGCATATGAAACAATATGATGTTGTGGATCCTCAACATATAACTCACAATAAATGGGAATATGTGGAGTATGAGGTGTAGGAGTTGGATAAATAGGAGATATTTGAGGAGTCGAATCTATAGGAGGAGGTGGAGGAGTGGGATTAGCAACATAAACCGTATTTTTATGTCTATAAAAATTGACTCTACCGAAGCCTTGAACCTATCCTCTATCATCTCACTTGTATCATAAACTTTATCTTCTAAAGATTCTATTATTACTTTATAAATATCCTTCTTTCAAGAAATTTTATAATGACTAAACACATTTTTTACCGACACACCTGTTGGGTATCCACATACATGACCTGGGTGTTTGAGCTTCCCCAGTGTTTTAGGTAAAATATCCTTACAACCCTCATCCATGAAGGTCCCCTATGTGCTCTTCTATTCAAGGGAATCCTATATAGAATATTCAAAAAATCCAGTAGTGAATTATAATATATAAATATTTTATTTAACTTAAACAACATAATAAATTAAATAAATTCTTACAATCCTCTCAGATAAAACCCTTGATTCTTCCATAAGATATTTCCACTTTTTTCTCATTTGGTCCCTATTCCATTTTTCATGTCTTACTGGGTGGGAGGGTCAGGCTCTATAGAGCTTGAAGACTCAGCTCTTAGTTTTTTAAATTTTTCTACTATTATTTTTTCTTCCAATAATGTATATCATCTACATGATAAAGTATAAGGTTATAAATTTTTCTATTGGATCTCCTTATGATATTCTCTTATTTTATGAAAATTAATAATAAATAATCATTAATATGATCATTAGTATAAAAAACCTCTAAAATCTAACATTTCACTTACTAAAAAAGCTTCTTTTTTCTACTTTTAAAAAAAATACTTCTATGTGTCTTCATCAAGAAATGGATATATATCACATGGATTTTTATATTTTCAATCCCAAAAAATTAATTCTATTGTGAGGGTGGATTTAAAATCACTCCATCTCCTAGAGATAAAATTTAAAAATACCTTCTTGATTCTTCTAGTATCAGGTATATAATATTTCATCTAACAAAAAGGGGAAAGACCTATTTTAGTAAAAAAATCATGGTAATTAATATAATAATATATTATTTTACCAAAATTGTCTCCCACAAAAGAGCTACAGTCACTTTGTCAACACTTCTCCAATCAGAAATCAAAATACTAACTTTTCCTCAAGATTCTACTGCAATAAAAGTATTAATATTTTTTCATTTGGGCCTCTTAGAATATCATTATCATCAAAATCAATTTGTATCCTTTGGTCTCATCTATAGGAAACTAGTAATTTTGGTAAACGTGTGCATCCACATTTACCAACCCTTAAACTCTTTTTTCCCTATAAAAGTAAATGGGTCCTATATAGAAGGATGAGGAGGCAACTCAATAATAGTATGTATACATACTACCCCAAATGTATGTGTACGGTTCTCCCCAGAAGTATGTGGGGGATTAAATTTTTGATCTTCAATTATACTAAAAATCAAAGTAACAAGAAATTTTAACAAAAATATACAAATATAACTATTATATATATAAGTAAATAAAAAATTAGAAAATGATCAATCAAAAATTAAACTAAACTAAATTAATTTTTTATATTTGTTAAAATATTTTACTAAAATGCTAACATTAATAAGAGATAAAATGACATAAATTAATGAAAATAAATCCACAAATATTGTGTAAATAACAACCAATTAGTACACAAATATAAAAATCCATTTATTATATATAAAAGTAAATTAAAATTGAAAAATGATCCAACAAAAAATAAACTAAACTTAACACATTTTTATTCTCATTTTTGTTAAAGTAATTAACTAAAATTATAACAACATTAATGAGAGTTTAAATGACATAAAATAGTGAAAACAAATACAAAAATGGCATATGGATAGTAAAAAATGCTCCAAAATATTACACCATTTTTTACACCAAAAATAATATTCTTGAATATAATATTATAATTTTTTATTTAATATTTTAGATTAAAATTAATTTTTTTCCATAAAATCAATAAATAAATAAGTTGATTAAGGGTAAAAATGGTTAACTAAACAAACTTAACTAATATAAATAAAAAATTTAACTTATTATTTATAATATGTTTTTTAATAAATAAAATTAAACTAATATATCTAACATTTTATGAAATTTAAAAAATTAAATAAGAAATAAATATATATTACCTATAATATTAGGAAATTACTAAAGGATTATTTTCCCAAATCCATTCCTCGTGATTGCTATGTATGGCACAAACCATTTCCATGATGTGCTCACCAATATTATATGTTAATTTTTCTATATAAGTAGGGATATCACATAAATCATCATATTTTTCTAGTTTTTCATCACTAGAATACTATTTTTCCCCTTTTAAAATTATATACCACTACATATTGGATGGATCAAGAACATAGAAAAAAATTGCATGTGTTTCTAAGATAAAAGGATCGGTTGTGTCTTCTAATCTATTTAGATTAACTAATCTCATATCGAATCCACAAAATATGACATTATTGTTATCGATAATCTATTTTTATTTAAAAATTAGAACTCAAAATTTAAATACATCATCCTCCCATGTTTCTTCATTGACTTTTTAATATTCACTTGATGTGGAGATTGGGTTTTTATCTTCAGTACTTGATAAATGTATTGTTTCTTCAAACACCAATTCACTAATTTTTTGAGTCACACTTATGTTATCCAAATCTTTATTATGAAATTTATATACATTAATTTAATACTTGAACTATGTTATGAAATTTAAACTTAGAACGCCCTCTAATCATCTCAATGTGTCTGATTCATCTGATCTATCATGCGGATTCTCTTTAAATCTTGGAAATAAAATTTTGTTATGCTCATTAAAAATCATCATATCTTTCTTATTTGGATAACATTGTTTTAACACATTAATATGATATGTTATATATGTTTGAGCATCATCTATGTTATTGAAGATGTATTAATATAACTTATTTATCTATTTATCTATCAACGATTTTACTTTCAAGAAATAGATCACATTTCCCCCATAATTGACTCATTCATGGTGAGGTTTAGGAAAACTAATGTGCTCCACTATATACAAATAGCTTGTAAAAAACTCTATAACCTCCACAGAAATATATTTCTCAGTAATAGAGGATTCTAGTTGATATGGATTATTAACATATCCCTTCAATATCAGTATATATCTTTAAAAAGGATACATCTAACATAGTTATAAAAGTCCTAAAATCTTTATTTCTTACACTAAATGAACCATTAGATTCACCATGATATCAAAAAAATAGAGGAAAATACATTTCCATTTGACAAAAGTATTGAAACAGTATCATTATCTAAATTGTTAAATGAATTCAAATCAACCACTTTCTTACAAATTTAATTGAAAAAATAACACACCTTCATGATGCTTATTTTTAAAAAAAATGGGAAATATTCTATGCAATGAAAATGGTAAGAGTTGTTGCATCATGATGTCACAATCTTGATATTTAATTCCTATCAACTTCAAATCTTTTAGTGACAAAAAATAATTACATTTAAAGAATAACCTTATGGAACTTCGATACCATGGAGACACTAAAAAATAATTTTTTCCATCTTGGATAATGTATAAAAAGTATAAGGTATGTATGTTCGCCTTCCATCAAGAGTGGGAGCTAACTCTAAATATATTCCCATTGAGAGTAAGTCAAATATTACATTCAACCTATCTTCAGTATTTACTTTAATATTTAACAATATTCTAATCCAAATATCATATATATGCTTCTCCACATTCATTAATTCAATGTTATGTTTGACCACATGATATCTCAAATATGGTAGCTCAAAGAATATTGCCTTTTTCTTCTAAATATTTCTATCATTACCAGATTTTTGTGTCTTTTCGAATGTGACATCAATTTTTTTCACCCTCTCAAAATACTGATCGATGGAAAATGGTATTAAATCAATATAAAATTATTGTGAGTCATTGAATTAATTTTTAAATAATTTATAATAGTTATCCATAGACAAAAAATGTTAATAACACATTTATACTATTTTTCTCCCATGATGAATTTGATAATATAAAGTTTGTTATTCACAAATTGGACAAGCTTTATACCCCTAAACATTGTATCCAAAAAAATCCCATATTATGGGAATTCATTTATAGTGATAATAATCATTATATGCAATTGAAAATGTTCCATTTTATAAGAATTATACACCCTAATACCTTACTCCTATAAAATTTTCAAATCATAAATTAATGGTGATAAGAAAACATCAATATCATTCTCAGGTTGTTTTGGTCTAGATATCATTAAACTCAACAAGACATATTTTTACTTCATAAAAAATCCAGGAAATAATTTTTAAATTACTATCAAAATAGGCCATGAACTATGTGTGATACTAAAGCTTATATATGGATTCATTCCGTCTATGTATGGTCCAAGTCTGAGATTACTAACTTCATTTTCAAATATAGAAAAATGTTGATCAATTTTATTCCACTATAGAAAATCAGAATAAATATTTAATTCTCCATCACATATATACTCATCTTCATTTCATCTTAACCTTTTTTAATTATTTGAATTTTCAAATAAACATTTCAAATGAGTAATTGTCGGAATATAGAAAATTATATTTGTAGGATTATCTGTAACTTCTAAATTAGCCAGTGATTTTTATTTCAACATATATCGTGACTTCCCATGTTTAGGATAATCTGACAGACATTTGTATTCATTATTATATAGCACATATTCATTTAGGTAGGAATGTATTTTCTTATACCCCAAACCCATCAGGCATGATATTTTCTTCTCTTTATAATGTGAATTTAAAATATTTTTTTCTTTAAGAAGTATGTCTTTAAATAGCTATAGAAACTCAGTAAAACTTTTATCGCTCCATCCATTTTTCAACTTCAAGTTAATAAATACTAACACCATTGATAAAACTATGCATTCTATACAACCCAGATACAAAGGTTTTTCAGAATCACCATACAGATACTTAATTGTCATTACTTTCTCAATTGTCTGTGCTTCAATATCACAAATCATTTATTAAATTTGATCAGACTTATCATATTTCAAATCATAATCATCAATAGATTTGGAATCATGCCCAACTTCCCCATGTCAAATACAAGGGTTATAAATCAGATTAAAACCATGACATTTTAAATGATCTTTGATCTCTATTCTTTTCAACTTTTTCATATTTAAAAAAAATAGGCATGGATAGAAAAACATGTCGTTGTTTGGAACATTTTTTTAGATAATTACAAAAAAGTATTGACACCTTCACATTGTTCATCACTTTTACATAGAGGAGTAATCAAACTTTGACTAATCTATAAAAAAATATCAAAAAATTGAAAATAAGATTTTAAATTTTTAAATTTTATTTCAAAATTATTATTATTAATAAAAATAAAAAATATATATTATAAATTATTTCACAAAAAAAAAAGAAATAAAAATATTTGATATATAAAAATATAACTTTGAAAATATTTAATTGTCATTCTTTAATAAAAAAAATACAAACCTTAATCTAAAAACAATCATTCATCAATTAAAAAATACCAAATATGTTTTAATAATCAGAATTGAAAATACAAATTGTGAAGATAATGTGAAATCAATGTAAAATTGGAACCAAAAATAAAAAATAAACTATCTAGGCTGTATATAAAATTTAAATAATAAATATAAATCATAAATTTATATTGGAATTGGGATGCTTGAGAAGGAGACACCAACAAGAAGAAGGTGACGGTGGATGGTCGTGGTAGATTCCAACTGAAAGATAATGTGACATCAATGGAAAATTATAACCATATATACAAATTAAAATGACTTGGATTCATGAAAAATATAAACAATATATACAAATTTTAAATTTACATCAAAAATGGAAGGATTGATAAGGTGACACCAATAGGAAGAAAGCGCAAGCAACGGCTGACAATGGGTGACGGTGGATGATGGTGGAGGATTACAAATAAATGATAAATTGAAATTAGTGGAAAATTAGATCCTCAAATACAAATTAAAATACCTTGGATGCATATAAAATTGAAACAATAAAAAACAATTGTAAATTGATATCAAAACTGGGATGATTGAGAAGGATATGCCAAGAAGAAGAAGGTGCAAGTAGCATTTGACAAAGGGGGGCCATGGATGACAGTGGTGGATGAAAATTGAAAGATATTCAAGGCCATGTATTGAAGAATTAATATATTTGAGGAAAAAATTGAATAATGAATATACTCAATCCCACATATCAGAAATGGAAGGGTTAGGGTTTACCACATGAAAGAAACCCAAAGGTTGTTGTGTGAACTAATGAAACCAGCATGATTACTTTCATCCCCTAATTAA
Source organism: Viscum album (assembly GCA_963277665.1). Taxonomy (NCBI): domain Eukaryota; kingdom Viridiplantae; phylum Streptophyta; class Magnoliopsida; order Santalales; family Viscaceae; genus Viscum; species Viscum album. The sequence continues at coordinate 295,768,685 of OY728145.1, read as the reverse complement.
GATTAAAAATATTTTTCTACATAAATTATTTAATAACCTACCTGTAAAATATGACTTTTTATTTAAGTTATTAAAGATATGACAAGAAAAATTTCAGTGTTATATTTTCCACATTGTTTATTTAATAACTAACATGAAAGTTTTTTCACATTAGTTATTAAATAACTGATGGGGAAAATATGTCAGTTGTCTTTACCACATTGATTATTGAATAAACATTGTGGTAAATTAGTTTTTCATCTCTTTTATAGATAACTGTCATGAAAAATATGTCAGGATAAATCAATTTTATACTAGTGTGAAATGCATTCCCAAGTTCTTGAAAATGAAAATTTTATTCGGTATGGCCCTAGAATGAAACCAAGATATAATATGTTCTCAAACAACTTTAACTAAGGATACTGGAACCACTTAAACTTTTCAGGGAGAGATAATTTAGTGTTGATACCTACTTATCCCCCTATTTTTCAATAAAATAGATAGTAGTTTTAACCCCATCCAAAGTCTGATACTTCTAACTCTCAAGAATAAGTAAAGGGAATATTCCAATAGCTAATTGCAAGGTTCGATGAGAAAAAATAAAAAATTATTTTGATAAGGTAAAGTAATAATATTGGTTAAAAAATCAAGAGTTACAAGTAGGATAGTTTGTTAGAAATATATAAGATATATATAAAGTAAAAATACATAGTACTACTAAGCCAAATCCAAAGGAGCACACCCTAGTAGTTACAACTTGGAGTGTTCTCCAACCTCAATAGGAATTTAGGAAAGATCTCAAATATACCCCCAATAAAATCTAGATAAATATGAAAAACAAACTCTATAAATAGAAAAATATAGAAATCTAAATAGCCCCACTAATATTTTACTGAAGCTTATTTTACCTACTGAAAGTCTATAAGAAAAAGACCTAAAAATCAAGGAAAATAAAGGGAATAAAAATATTGTAGAAGAAGCATAGGGGAACATTTCCCCAGTAATTTCCTTTCCATATAGAATAAAAAATTTAATCAAGATGTTTAACTATTCAAATTTTTAAAGTTTTTAATAAACTAAACATCGATATTCCCTTCTGTGGGGATATAATTAAAATCCCTTATTATCTAAAATCACTTTAGAAAATATTTTCAAACAAGAAAACCTTGGAATAATCTGTTACCTATAACCTCATGGAGGAGTGTAGTATTGTCTTGCAAAATAGGATACCTCCCAAACTTCAAGATCCAGGGAGCTTTTTTATCCCTTACACCTTTGGTGATAGAGTTGGCCGTTTTAACTATCTTTAAGATCTTAGAGAAATCATTAATTTTATTCCATTATACCTTTTCCAAAACTTGAGATTATGTGTCCCCCAATCAATAACTATTGTGTTGCAACTTTCAGATCAATCCATTACTCACCTAGTGGGTAGGGTATATGACTTGTTAGTGGGAGTAGTAAATCTCTTTTTGCCTATTGATTTTCTCATTTTAGATATGGAATATGACAAATAAGTACATATCATTCTCAGTAGGACCTTTATTACCATAGGAGGGGATTTCATTGATGTGTCAAAGGGAAAATTAATTTTTAATCTAGGTAAACAAATAGAGGAATTCAATGTGTTCATAAAATTCCAAGAACACACCCAATAGAACCACTTTCCAAGACATGGGATGTTATAAGTTAAAAAATATATTGACGAGGAGGAAGATGAGTTTAAATTATTATTTAGAAAATAAATGGTACACATGAGTTACATGTATAAACTAACAGGGGAATTTATTCTACCATGGAAAATAAACCTTTAGATAAATTTAAATGGGGGTTCGAGGATCACCTAGATGAATTCACTATAGAACATATTTTGACCCCACTCAAAGAATCTGGATCTGAGGAATACTTTTCTAACAACAATAGTGATGAAGAGGATTATTTTTTTACTATATTATTTAGAAGGTGGAATGAGGACCTTTGACTTCGTAAACCTAAGTGTCTTCCCTAGAATCAACCACCTCTAAGTATGGATCTCAAACCCATACCAACTCATTTGAAATATTCATTTTTAAGAGAATCCTTAACTTTTTCGATCATTGTTTCATCTAAATTAGAGGAATTACAAAAGGATAACCTTATTGGTATCTTGAGTGATTTTAAGTCTATCATCGTTTGGTATATTGTTGATATTATGTGTATAAGTCCATTATTTTTCTTGCATAAAATTCCCATGGAATATGAATATAATCTAAGGGTGGAAACATAGAGAATAATTAACCCAAACATAAAATAAGTAGTATCAGAATAAGTGATTATGTTTCTTGTTAATGGAATAATATTTCTCATTTTAGATATCCCATGGGTAAGTATTATCCAGGAAGTCCTTAAGAAGAGTGAAGTAACTATGATAACCAATGAAAATAATGTCCAAATTCAAACCAAAACATTGAAAAATAGAGAGTTGGTATAGAATATATGAAACATAACTCTTCCACAATAAAATATTATTTTAAAATTTCATTTATAGACCATATTCTTGATAGTATGCCTAGAAAATAATTTTTTTCTTTCTGGATGTTTTTTGTGGTTACAATCAGATTCTCATCACCCAAGAAGACTAAGAAAAAATCACATTCACCTATCTATTTGGGAAATTTTCCTAGAGATGAATTCTATTTGGTTTATGTGGTGCTCTTGTCACCTTTCAAAGGTGTATGATGGTCATATTTTCTAATATGATTGAGGTATTTATTGAAGTATTCATGGATGAATTTCCTATAAAAGGTTCTAATTTTGACATTTGTTTGAAAAATATGGAAACTACTTCTCAATTTTCTACATATACAAACCTTTTCATTAATTGGGATAAATGTCAGTTCATAGTTATTAAAGTAATTGTGTTGGGTCATAAGTTTTCTAAGAAAGGGTTAGAGGTGTACATATCTAAATTTTAGGTAATCTAAAACCAAACTCCATTTGAAAATTTTAAGGGAATTAATAAATTTTTAGGACATGTTGGGTTTTATATAATATTCATCAATTATGTTTATAAAATAACCAATCCAATGTGTTCCCTACTTTTTAAGGGAACACCATTTTTGTTTTCTGAAAAATGTCTGGACTCTTTTAATTTTCTTAAAGAAAAATTCATTTCTTCACCCATTATGACTACTCCTAACTAGAAACTTTCTTTTGAGATTATATTTGATTCCAATAAAATTATAAGAGGAATTTTTTTGTATAAAGGATGGAAAGTTTTATGTAGTTTACTATGCTCTAATATTTCTTGATGAGGCTCAAAGGAGTTACAATATAATAGAGAAGGAATTTTTGGTAGTGAGTTTTTCTTTGTAAAATTTCAAGAAGTATTTTTTAGGCACAAAATTCATTATATCTACATATCATTTAGATATTAAGTATCTATTTTCCAAGAAATATGCTAAACTAATACCAATGAGATGGGTTATGTTATTAAAATAATTTGACTTGGTAATAAAGGATAAGCATGAGGCTGAGAATATTGTGTATGATCACCTATCAAGGTTGCCTAGTACTCAAAATTAAGACTCTAGGGAGATAAAATATTCTTTTCTAGATGAAAAACTTCTTGGTGTTTTTTCTAGGAAAGTTCCATGGTTTTCTAACTTTGTTAACTTTATTACTACTGGAATTATGCCTGAGTAATTTTCTCAGAACCATAAGAATAATTTTATCTTTGAGATAAAGTATATTTTTTGGGATGATCCTTTATTATTTAATAGATGTTCTGATGTAATTTTGATGATATCTATACCTAAGGAAAAGATTCTTCTTATTATTGAGATTTTTCATTAATCCTCTTTGGTAGGACATCATGGTAGTGAAAGAAAAACTCAAAAGGTTTTACAATGTGGATTCTAATGGCCCATAATTTTTAAGTATGATATAATTATTGTTGTAATATGTTCCAAATATCAAAGAATTGGTAATATTGGTAGGAAGTAAGAGCTTCCCCAAAAGGTATTTTTAGTGGTTGAAATTTTTGATGTTTTGGGGATAGACTTTATAGGCCTATTTTCTTCCTCATTTGGGAATCAATACAGATTGGTTATAGTTGAATATGTATCAAATTAGATTGAGGTAGTGGAATTAACAAACAACTAGGCTATTAGTGTGATTAAATTCACTAAGAACAACATTTTCTCAAGGTTTAGTGTGCCCAAGGCTTTCATTACCGGCAATGGGTATCAATTTAAATACTTCAATTTTAAATAATTGATGGAAAAGAATTTTTTTCACATATAACTAGTAAAAACTATCATCAATAGTCTAGTGGACAAGCTAGAGTCTCAAATAGGTAATTGAAACAAATTCAAGAAACCATTGTGAGAATCTCTATGAAATATTATTCCTTAAATCTAGATTAGGAATTATGGGATTATAGGAATTATTTTAAAACTCCAATAGGCATGTCTCCTTATAGGATACTTTTTGAAAAATATTTTCATTTTTCTATGGAGATACAACACAATTCCTTTTGGTAAATAAAGGCTTTAAATTATTATTAGTAAGTCTGTTAGAGAGAGTATATTGCTAGAATCAAGTGAGTTTGATGAGATCAGAAGGTAATATTATGAAAAATACAGGATCTATAAGGAATAGAAAAAATATTTTCATGATTATATAATTCAAAACAGTCACTTTAAATTATTTTAGAATGTTATTCTATTCAATTATTAGCTTTATTTGTTTCCTGGTAAACTCAGGTCCAAGTGGTCTGGCCCATTCACAATACTAAGAGTGCTGATAAATGGATTTGTTGATTTAGTTGGGAAATATAACATTCCATTCCTTATCAATACCAAAAGTGTGAATATTTACTTTAATTGGAAGCTGAAGGGCTTGGCTTCCATATACCTCCATGGAAGTTGAAACATTTTTGAAGTCTAACTAATGACTCTAAATTAAATGCTTCATGGGAGTCAAACCATAATTCATGTTGTTATATTTTTTATTTTATTTTATTTTGCATTATTGTATGAATTATACTTTTTTTTTTTCTTATTAACTTTTCCTTCTAGTTTTTTAACCGAGGTAATCATAATATGCATCTTCTGGAAGCTGAATTTCAACTGATCTTAAAGTCTCAATGGAGTTGTTTACTCAAGATTGATGGATAGAACTCTCCCTAACACAAACCCCTAGTTATTTTATTTTCCAAATTTATAAATTATTCATGCTAGTATAGATATATTTAAACTATGGAGAGGATATGAACATTCTAGATAGAGGGTTCTTCTTTAGGGGAAATGGAATAGTACTTCATACTGAACACTAATAATCAAGCTCCACATTATGGGGAGTGTTTCTTTTTGTTTTTAATTATTCACATATATTTATTTTTTCTTATTGTGAATTAAGTGTAGGGTAATACCCCTTGATTTTATTTTCAAATATTTTTAATCTTTGTCAGTATCTAGCTTGATTATCTCTAGAGTATTGAAAAATAAAATTGTGTTGAATTTCAAACCTGGACAGCACCCTAGGAAAATACTATGTCCTCTTTGTTTATCATGATTCCTTATGACAAAAATTCAAAATTATTTTTTCTTTATTTAAAAATGTAGATAATGAAATTTCAAAAAAACAAAATTTCTTCTTTTAATTTTATTGTTTGTGTGGAAATTTTAATGTTTTGAACTTTTAATCCACCCTCTAAAAAATACATGAACTACTAAATTGATAATATCTTTTGAATGAAACGGACTCTCATATTAATATTCAACATTAGGGGAAATATTGAGTTTTTAGTGTGGTGGAGGGGAATTTCTCTATGCCTTAGTTGTGCTTCAATTCTGTAAACTTCAAAAACACTCAACATTTTTTTAAATGCCTCTATTTTCATAATTTAATCAGCTTTTTTTCTATAAACAACAAGTTTTTTATATCTATGGGTTTATTAAATAAGAACTCTTTGTGTCCTACCTAGGGGAAAATTTCATAACTCATTTTAAGGATTATCACTTAGTCTGAAGTTTTGAGGATTTATTTATTTTTTAGTGATTTTTTTCACTACCTTTATGAAGATAATTTTTGAAAACTAAGTAAATGAAGTTTGATAGGTTTGATTCTTGTGGAATTGGAACTATAACATGAGGAGTTTTGATCTTAAATTTAAACCTAGTTACTTATAATTAATTAAATGGAACACCTTAGGGATCCAGTTCAATCAAGAGTAATATAAATTCTTTGAATCTAGATTAAAATGGGAAATTGAGATCCCACAGTGAGTCTCTGATACAAGGTTACTGGGTGTGTTTATGTAAATAAATCCCAAATTTAATAATTTCTTTGTGCAGTTCTATACACAAATTTATGGTTGTGAAAAATTAAAATTAGGTTCCTAATTCAAAAATGAGATCATTAAGGTTATGGGAATATTAAACCCAAATGAATAAAGGGAAAATTATTTATAATAAAATATTTTGATTTGTATCAACAAAATGGGAAGTGGAGCTTTGGTTTAAGAAACCTGTGAGAGAGTGAAATATTTTTTCATCTTGTTATATATTTAATTCTACTTGGGTCTCTATAGTTTGAACTCCTTGAACTGGAGTTTGTTCTTGTATTAAAGTAGTTTAGTTGGAATAATTATCATAGGAGGTATGAAATTCTTATCAATGGATGATTAAATGATTTTTCTATAATTTATTCATATGAAGTTGAACCTAGGAAATATGAACATCAATTTTTATTTGGTTTCCTCATAAATAAATGATTCAATGAGTTTAATTTCCCATGAGTACAATTGATTAAATTTGGGGTAATTTTATGTGTAGTTGTTTTATCACACTTTTCCACATATATTTTAATGAAATTAAATGATTTTTCAATGTAATATTGAGCTTATAATGGAGAATATATGAATCTATAACAAATATGGTTGAATTTGGAGTTCATTGAATTTTTTAATAAAAATGTAAGTTTTGGGGACCTCAATTGATTAAAATTCATTGTGTTTATCTTTTTAATATATGAACTATGTATTTTTTAATTGAGAGTTTTAGTGATGATTAATTTTAAAATCATTTCATTTTTATCTACCATAGTGAAAATATGGAAAAGGATGAATCAATCAAAAGTGATAGAGGATTGACTATGTGACTATTGTTTTCTAATGTTCAGAAAAGATAAAAAACTCTTGGAGTGACCATACATGCATCAGGATAAACCATATGTGAAAATGGATCAACCATGTATCTGACCAGTAATACAAAGGGTGGGATTGACCACAAGGCCAATAGGTTCGACTGGAAGGCTAATTGGAATAACTGTAAGTGCACAAATTTAAGTGACTATAGCCTCAAAATTGAAAAGTAAAAATGGTGCATTGACATGCCCTATTTGTGATCAACTGCAATAATATTGACCATGGATATGCAAGAAATCAAAAAAGGAATTCTCCTTCCATTCAAAAGAAAACGGAGCATCTATGGTTGGAGAACAATCGCAAGAACATGCTAAAGTGACTGGTTAATTTTCAAAGGTAAATGGCACATCAACCATACCTAGGTTGATCAACCATTTACACAAAAAAACTGAGAAAAGATGGATGCACCTATAAAAAACACAATAAAATGAAAAACATATTCACCCCTAAATTAGATTCACATCTAGATCATATTCTCCCCTATATTTGAACAAACTTTATATACAATTCTATTTCATCATCCATTTTCTTTTTTGTGATATTCCAAAACAAACGTAAACCAAATCTGAATCACTATGGTTGAAGAAGAAGTTGTTTGGGGGATCTCTCCTACCACTATTGAAAATCATCAGGATCACTACTAATTGGGATAGGATCCCTAATAAGTTATACTCTTCTTCTTCAAAACCAAACACCATGCCTCTACTAACATTTACTCAAATTTAAACTGAATGAGAGTTGACCACTAGTAAAGAGTAAAGAAAGGTGTCATGTGATCAAAGAAATATAGGACCCTATATTCATCTTGTGGATGCGAAATGAGGATTAAATTCATTATATTGAAGCCCTATATTTTTCCATAGAATATTTTGAGAATTAAATATGACCAGGCACACAGATCGTTGGGGTTATAGATGTACTATTTTATAGTTACATCATGTAGCAGTGTGAAACTTGATCCTGAGATAAGAAAGATGGCTCGATAAGGCATTCTTCTCAGCACTACAACACCTCTAACACCTGACGCTTAAATTTTAGTGGTAGTATTAGATGTAAAAGATTATAAGCAATTGAAACCTTTGTTAAGGATTAATTTTGATTCCTAGTTACTGAATCTTAATCCCACTCAGTAAAACCTTAGTCCCATGAATTAATTTTGGTCTACACTTGGCATGTGATATGTTGTTCATGGAAAATGCAGAGTATAGGATAATTTCTCAAAAACGGTCACTAAAAAATATGCATTGTAGCCTTTAAATAAATCATACAGGGCTCTAAAGTTTAGGAGTCTGTAGGGTTTATAGGGGTTGGAATCAAAAGAACACATTACAGTCAGAAAGAAGGTTCGAAAGGGAGAAGGTATGAAAGATCTAGATTTTATCTATATATTGGAAGAAGAAAATAAAAGGAAAGATAAGAATGACTAGTGTGGGTTCAAATGGATAAAGAATATATAAGGTGGTGAGGATAACATACAAGCACCAGGAAACGTCACACCTTTGTAGTTTTTTAGGAAGTTTGAATCCCTTTTTGAGGGATTTTTTTTCATTCTCCTTAATTTCTTCCCTTCCCCTATTTTTCAATGACTTTCTAAATTTATTGAATTATTTTTTTATGATAGTTGTATAAATGAAAATTATGGAATGAAATTGATCTGTTAAGTATTATTACTTCATTCAAGTTCCAAGTGTGGCTAGAATCTACCATTTTCTCATTATTCAAGTAATACATATACCTTAATTTCTTAAACTAAGAGGGAACTAGTTCAGTTTTATTGCTCTCTATTACCTATCATCTAGAAGTTTTTTTTAGAAGAGTAAATACCATGAAAGTGTAGAACATTGGGAAAATTTGATAAGTTATTTTTGGTTGTCCTTGGTCTCTTCATTGAGTGGTTTTGTGGATTATATAGTTAAGAGACTATAGAATCCATTCATCCATAGGTTAGGCATTTGAGAGAACTAGATATCCTCTTTTCACTAGACCTAGTAACACTTTTCCATGAATGAATATAGAAAAGGGGGAAAATATTTATAGCCTAAAAATAATCTAACAATCCAATCAAATCCCCTAGTTCTATCCCTGTACTTACCCCTACTTTCTTATGATCTTCTTTCTCTACAATTGATCTATTTTTTTACATGTTACTTCACTTTCACTCCATTTATTTCTTCCTTTCCATCACTTTCATCATTTCACTCCTGCATTTTTCATAGTTTTTTATTTTTTATTATTATTATCTTGTTCTCACTCTACACACATTTTACAGAAGACCATACATGTGGAGTGACCCCTGATCACTTATGCACTAGTATTAAATAGGTTTTATAAATATTTAATTTTTTCTAGACCTAGTGACAACCTAATGGATTGCAAGTTACCACTAATTCTGATTCAGAAAATAGGAAATTATAAAGGTAGATTTTATAATTCCTTATAGACGTTATGAATACTTGTTTATGCCCTTTGGTCACACTAATTCACCAATAGTCATCATGACATTGATCAATCGTATCTTTCACAAATACCAATAATCTTTCATTATGGTATTCTTTGATGATATCTTATTGTATTCTCACAAAAAAATATGACTATTAAAAAACCTAAAAATTATAATGAGTAATTTTTTATACCACTTCCTTTATACTAAATTCTCTTAGTGTGACTTATGAATATAGGAAGTCCACTTCCTTGGGCCAATCATCTTTAAAAAATTAATATCAGTTAATCTAGATAAAATTGGGGCTATTATTTCTCAATAAAAAAATAAAAATATCTTTGAGATATACAGATGCCTGGTATTAGCAGGCTCTTATCATTATTTTGTTCAGGATTTATCACATCTAACTTCTCCCATGACTACATTGAGAAGTAAGGGAGTTCTATTCAGCTAAAGTGATAATTTCCATAAATCTTTCAAGGAACTCAAGGATCATCTCACTTTGTTACCCATCCTTATCTTTCCAGAACACGGTGATGAATATGTAGTCTTTGATGAAGCATTTAGATCAGTATTGGGTTTTGTTCTCATACTGGGATATCATGTCATAAAATATGGTTCATGAAAATTGAGGATACATGAAATGAACTATCCATCACATGATCTATAATTGGTTTTTCTTATGATTTAAAAAAAATGGCACTGTTATTTCTTTGGTGAACGGTTCACTATGTTTGTGGATCATACAATCCTCAAAAACACATTTTCACAATGGGAATTAAACTTGAGATAATAGAACTTACTAGAATATCAATATATTTTTGAATTTTAAATTGATTATACACATGTTAAAGGATATTCAGTGGTTTGTTCTTTAAGTCATAATTTGTATAATCAAGTGGTTCAAGAGGCCTAATACTAAAGGTACTTAATAGGGGTAATTACTAATATTCACTTGGGATGTGCTTAATAGAATGTTATTGTTGTTTTCTTACCAATCACTATTATTCCTAACTTTTTTGAACAAGTTAAATAGGATCCACAATTAGACCATTTTTTCACACAATAAGGTCAAACCTCAATGGCAGGGAGACCATTGATGGATGTAAAAATGATAAATATTTAGTGTTTAATTTTTTAGATCAGATCATCGTTCATTTAACTTTATAGGACCAATTTTTTTTCCTATCACTATTAAAAGTGATATATCCACCAAAGTACTTATAAAATGTACAATATAATTAAATACTTTTTCTGGTGGTTGGGTATGAATTATAAGGTGGTCTTATATATTATGTGATGTATCACTTGTCAGCTAGTCAAGGTTGAACATCAATAGTCAAATGACATGTTATAGTTACTTACCATACTTGTATGGAAATGGGAGTATATTTCCATAGAATCCATCACTTGTCTAAAAATAATTATTTTAAAGAATTATTCCATTTAGGTAATTATTGACCAACTCACAAGTTCAACACGGTTCATTCCAATTTGAGATAAAAATATAGTAGATGAGTTGGAAAAGCTCTATACCTAAGAAGTGGTAAAATTAAATGGGGTTATATTATCTATTATCTCTAAATAATTATCTATATTCACCTAATAATTTTGAAAGATATTGCAACAAGACCTTCAAACCAATTTTACCAAGATAATGCCATATCATTCCTAAATAGATATCCAGACATAGCGTGTGATTCAAACATTGGAATAAATTCTTAGATTTTATGTTATATACTTTTAATGGTTCATGGGAAGACCATTTACATTTGGAGGAATTTTCTTATAAAAATAGTTATCATTTAATGATACATATGGCCTTGTATGAGACATTATATGAGTGTCCATATATCTCTTCGCCTGTGTTGAAACTGGGCAAACATCATTGATTAGACCTAGAAATTTACACAAGACTACTAAAAAGATACAAATAATCAGGAAAATTATAGATATATCCTAGATACATTAGAAATTATATGCATATCATCATCTTCACTTATTTTCTTTTGAAGTGGTTAATCATGTATTCTTGTGTGTTTGTCTGAGCTTGGGGGATTATAGTTTGGATAATCTAGAGAAGTTGGTACAAAGGTATATTGGAAATTTTCAAATTATTAAATAGATTTGTGATTTTTCTTATTATATATCTCTACCATTGATATTTATTTTGGTTTATAATGTTTTTCATGTCTCACAATTAAATAATTACAAACCTGGTCTTACCCATGTGATTAGTTGGGATCATCTGATTCTTGATCATGATGTGACATTTATTCACACCCTAATTCACATTATGTACAATAAAGACAAGGTATTTTATAAAATATAGATATCATTGGTTTGATTATTATGGAAACATGGACATATGTTGGAAAATACTTTGTAATGAGAGAATCATATGATATAGGAATGGCTAGAGTTGTTCTAATACACTGATAGCCTCAAGCGTTCTAAGAACAAAAATATTAATGGTGGGGAGAATGTGACACCCTAATTTTGAGGTATTTTACAATTTTATACTATAATTTCAAGTAATGAAATGTTTTATTTTTGGTTCAAAATGTTCTTGAGAGTTTTTAAAGTTTTAAAAGGATTTTCGAGGCTGAAAGTTAGATTACAGTTAGTAGAAACTGTGTGTAGTTTCCTAGGTATTCTTAGGGAGTGTTTTGGGATAGCTGGCCAACTACATGGTTTGGGTTAAACCATGAAACTTTGGTAATTTTCATAAAATTACTATTTTCATGATTGGCACATAGTTTTCCAAAATTTGTGGCCAAACTGTGTATCTCTGGGTGTTGTCCATCAGTACTCGCATGGTTGGTGCGTGTTTTACCAAACCATGAATCCCAATCATGTTATGTAATTAATTATGTCAATAAATTATATTTTTTATTCAATTTAATCCCCAAAACCATTATTATTTATCATTTTATTGTTTTTCTCGACTTTTATGTTTCCTTTGGGTGATTTTTGGGATTTTCTTTGCTCTGGAGGCTGATTTTAGTATATATTTGGGAGTTAGACCTAGGAAATCAAAGGTATGGGTTCTACTTCTCCCTCTACTTTGGTATCTTCTCATTTTATCTTATAAAAAACCCTAGAAAGGTTCTTCCTTACTCAAATCTATTGATTAGGGTGGACTATTATAGAATTTCTCTATGACTCATTAAAGTTAAGGCAATTAGATTCTGGATTAGTGAGATCATGAAGTGATTCCTAGAAAATAATTTTTTGAGTTAAGTAGACTCTCTCCCTCTATACTTTTCCTAGAACATAAAGGCTTTGGTTTTCTAAAAAAATAACTATTTTAAAAAAAACCATGATTATTCTCCTTATTTTACTAACTTTTAACCAATGGGTTGGGATCTTCACCCAAAATGTTTTCAATGAAATTATTGAATGATAAATTGATTTCAAAGAAATGTTTTGCATGTAAGAACTTGTTGTTGGTGTGTGTTTCATGTTTTCATGATGCATATTGGGGATTTTTTGGATTCATACATCATTTTCATTTTGATTTGGGGTCACTTTTGATTATACCTCTAAGTGAAGAATTAGGTCTGGAGGGATAGGTACGTCTAATGAGATAGGACTATTTAGTGTACATGTGGGATGGTATCCCATTGGTTGGTTATTTTCATGTTTTTATGTGTGCATGGCATGGTATATCTTTATGTTGTGAGTTATTATCATTTCTTATATATATTTATATCTTTCAAAACTATTTTATAATTCTCACTCATTTCTTATATTAAATTTTATCTAACTTGTTCTTATTCTAGTTCCATGTGTAGGAACTCTTGGGGTATTACTACAGGGCTTTTGATATCCCCATAGGGCATCATTAATTCCTTAAAGTACTATGAAAAAAGAACAAATTTATAAAACCCAAACTATTCTACTCAATTAATTAAAATGTATTATGATGAAAGTGCGGGATCAAACCCACAAATATGGTGTGTATGTTTTAAATTAATTAAGGAAAAAATTTAAATTGTTTAATTCGTTTGAGAAAATAGAAATAATAGTAGTTATTATTGGGTTGAAATTAAATATAGGAAACATGCTAGGTTCATTGATTTTTGGTTTGTGTGTTATGGATTCAATAGAAATGAATTTATTCATGTTTGGTATAGGAATTGGGTCATTAGGGATCCTTGGTCTTGGTATCCCTACTCTACTCCTATGATTTCACCTTTGGAATGGTCATCTACTTGGTTCAATCATAGAAGTAGGTGATTCAAAACCATATTTAAACATAACTAACCTATATTTCATAATGTTCATGTGAAAATTGGGATAATTAATTGGTGAAATTAAATAAACAACCTCATAACTCAAGAAATGATCATGCATTTTCAGAAAGAGAATGAATTGGAATTGGTAATCTATTTGCAGCAATCCAAAACATGAATAATAAAAATAAACAATCACTAGCATCACATACCCCTAAAATCACATCACTTGACACTAAGTGATCTACTCACTCATGATGAGAATGATCCACATGGGTAACCGAAGAATAAATTCAATTAAGTGAGGCTTTGTATCATATGAAGATTGTCCCTTGGTGTTGCACTTACTCCGGCTAGTCCCAGAGTAAGTTAGAAGAGTGGTCGATGGTCTTATTTATAGGATTTTCTGTCAGTGTTGCTTGTAGTGACTTTTTTATTTTTCATGCATTTTCATTATAACAACATGTAACTAGGTTACACATTGTGTAATCCCTCACATTTTTCTATGCATCTTCCAAATCTACACAAATATCACGCGAATCTTGTTTTCTAACATTGACTCTGGTCATGACGTGTACTGGGGACTCACATCGTGTAATCATCTTTCACAGTGTGTCTTCATGTCACAACTTATCCTAGTAGAAAAATTTCCATTTTAAACAATTCACAACATGTAATGGTAGTACACGGTGTATAATCATTTTGTTCCAATTTTACATGTCCTCTTTATCTTCAAAAAACCTATGTTTCATAGATTCACTTTGCTCACGGTGCGAAGTGTTCTTTTTTCTCATTATTTTTCTTATTTTCATTACTTTTTCCTGAATCTATTATTTCCTTCCATAAAACATAAAACAATTCAAATCATTCCAAAATTGGAAATATTATTAAATTAAATACACAATTAAATAAACAAAAATACTCTAAAATATATTCATGAAATACACTTATCATTTGTATACTTTCCCCTATATATACACCTTGGTGCATGTGATGATGTTATTTATCATGATATAGGTAATGGAAAGGTCTTATACATAACTAAATGAGTGACTTGATGTTTCGGTCTTATTGTTTGGGAGTCGGGTCTTGGATATGACTTATAGTGGATTTGGTCAAGGTGCCACATTGATGCCTTGGTTTCTCTTAGTTTCTTTAGGTCTTTTTTTAGTTTATCCTTTTTGGTTCCTTTTTTAATTTTAGGACTCTAATTATGCTTATGATTTCTTAGTTCATTATATTTTTATTAGATTTTAAATCATGTTTCATGTTCAATGTATTCTATTATGTTTTTCTATTATATTTCATAATATTTTAAGTTAAATCGTACCCCAGTGATTATATATACCCATGGAATTTATTTCCAACATTTTGTGTTTGAAGGATGTCACTTAAGGTTAATGGAACTTCGGTGCCCCCCCCCCAAGACAAAGTGTCTAGTCAGAGTGTTAAAATTTGCATCAGTTTGGTCCATTCCATCATTCAAGAAAAGTAGTTATAATGATTGAATGTTTTAGGACATGAAACATAAGTATAAAAAGGTGTATCTAACCTATTTATATATAAATTCATGTTACTATGGTAGTTTAGGTACATTATTTTTTTAAACACTTTTAGGCATGTTGTCACCTCATCATCATGGGTTTAATTAGTGAGAGTCTGGTATCATGCATTAGTAAAAGACTTCTCACTAGGAATTCATTATTCATTTTATATTTTATGATCTCCTGTTATATGATTCTATATATAGTATATTTTATAGGTTTAAAGTATTTTATTGTGACAAGGTGGTGATTTCGTTGTGACTTTAGGAAAATTTCACCAGTCATGAGACTTAAGAATCACCAAGAGGATATTATTGAGGACGTACTTCCATGTAAGGAACCACTGGTGAATCATTAACTTATTAGAAACACCATGGAGGAATTCCAAATTAGTGAGAAAGGAAATCAACTTGAGGAACCACATCATGTGTATAGCTCAATTGAATTACAAAGTCAGAACATACCAATCTTTTGAGGTGACTCGGGACCTAAGAATGCAGAGGAATAGATTGGTAGAATAAACAGAATATTTAATTTCCTAGGAATCCAAGTAGAAATTAAAGTGAATCTATATATTTATGTAATTAAGGACCTATCATGACATTTATGAGACCTTTTTTCCAATCTAAAGTAGTTCAGGGGATTACTTGGGTGGTTTTGAGGAATTTTTCAATAAAACATTCTACCTATGTACCTTCTAAGTATTATGAACCATAGATTTCTTCTATATAAAGTAAGAAAACCTTTCAGTTATGGAATATAGATCCCCATTTACATACTTTACATTCACTACATTGAAATTGGTAGCTAGTGGATCACTCAAGGGATGGAAGTTCAAAGTGGGTATGTAACAAGACATTCACTCTAGAGTGGTGTTGCTCTACATTGAAAATTACATAGACATTGTGAAAAAGGCTATAGTGGAAGAGAAATACATCATTGAGAACCAAACTAGAGTGAACACTTTTTTCCTCCTAGATATAGGTGATAACTCCAGTGCATTGAATAAGCACAAAATGGAGAACTAATCCCAAGGTAGTAGAGCACTAGATAACTAATCCACCAAATCATTTTCCTTCCATCTATATCATAATAACCAACCTAGTTGTTTTGAATGTGGTTTATTGGGGTATAATAAGAGTTAATGCACAAAATTTCCTCGATACTATCATAATTGAGGTTGGGAGGGGAATCTCAAGGGATATTGAACTAAAATTTTTTAGGAAATAGGTGGAGATAGTTTTAGCTTATCTCAAGATTCTTATGATCAACTAGGATGATCTCATTAAAATATTTATCATCAAGGTTATTCCAGAACTATCCTAACACATTAGTTAGCACTACCTTGTCATTATGATCATAAAGACGCCTCCAAGGTAATGAGAGTGTAGAAGATTTAAATGTTTAACATTTTCTATCACCATTGAATCATTCCAATTTATGAGACCTTACTATCTTGGACATGAACATCTTCTTTCTCATCTTTAGAATGGATTGGATAATAGCATTCAAGTATCATATTGACTGCTATAAGCGGTAAGTTACTTTCACATCTCCCAAGGGAGTTGTTCAGTTATTCAAAGGGTAATGGGGTGTGAATGTAGGTAAAAAAGGACTATTAGTGATGTTGGTTGGGAACATCTCATACTAATTAAAAGTGATAAACTTGGGTTATATTGATGTATCTGAACATAAATATTTCCTTGGTATGGTAAATTGATACCCTAATATCTTTATGAATAACTTCTATGGACTACTACCTAAAAGGGAAGTAGGATATTCTACATACCTACTCTTAATAAAAAAAATTATTTCATTTACATAATAGAGAATGAAACAAAATAATTATGATAATTGAAGGTCCATATAGAGGAATTAGAAATCATGGGATTCATAAGATCAAGTAAGTCACCTTGGGCCACACCAGTTATTTTTGTTAAGAAATTATATGGTACACTTTGACTTTGTGTTGATTATAATAAGGTGAATCAAGTTACAATAAATAATTGATACCCTCTTCCTCAAATTGATGATATGTTTGATTAATTGAATGGTGTAAATTGGTTATTGAAAATAGATCTTTAATCGGGGTACCACTAACTACGATCCAAGAAACTGGATATTCCAATGGAATATTTTAGAAGTGATTATAGCCATTATGAATACTTAGTCATTCCCTTTGGTCTCTTTAATTCACCAGCAGTCTTCATGGCATTGATCTATCATTTATTTCATAGATACCTAAATTATTTCATTTTGGTATTCATTAATGATATCTTACTAGTGTATTATCACAAGAAATATGACCACAAAAGGAACTTATAAATTGTGCTAAGTAAATTTTGAGAACACCACATTTATCCTAAATTCTCTTAATATGACTTCTGGATACAAGAATTCTAATTCCTCAGGAATGTCATCTTTAAAAAAGTTATATTGGTAAATAAAGAAAAAAATTGTTGTTGTTATTTATTATCAACAACCTAAAAAAAATATTTGAGATACATAAATTCATAGGTTTAGTAGGATATTATCTTTATTATTTTTGAGATTTTCATATATTTCTTATCTTATGACTACATTGAAAAGTAAGGTAATTCTCTTTATCTGGAGTAATAATTATCAAAAAACTTTTAAGAAAATCAATGTTTGGATCACTTTGTAACCTACCCTTATCTTTACTAAACCAAGTGAAGGATATGTGGTCTTTTATGATGCATTTGGATCATAATTGGGTCATGTTCTCATATATGGAGATCATTTCATAGCTTATGGACTATGAAAATTGGGGATACATGAAAAGAACTATCTAACACATGATCTACAATTAGTTTTTTTGTTTCATGCTTTAACAAAATGGCACCACTATATATTTACTATATCTTTGGTTAAAGGTTAACTATGATCATGAATCATAAAACCTTGAAATGCATATTTTCACAGTGGGACATGAACTTGAGACAATGACAATGGCTGAAATATCCTCAGATGTTTGAATTTGACTTGGTTTATACACCTATTAAAGTAAATTCAGTAGTCAATCCTTTGATTCATAAGTCTTATAATTAAGTGGTTCAAGAGGCTTGAGATCAATGTTATTTATTGTGGGTAATTAATAATATGAAATTGGAATGTACTTAGCAGAATGATGTTGCAGTTTTCTTCCCAATTGATATTTTTCATAAATTAGTTAAAAAAGTCAAGGAGTTTAAACAATTAGACCATGCTTGACTCACAATGAGTTTAAACCTTAATGGTGGGGAGACCATTGATGGATGGAAAAATATACAAATTCAATGTTGTATTTTTTATATTGTATAATAGTTCCTCCAACTTTCCAAGACCAATTATTTTATTCCAATACTATTTAAAGTAAAATATCCTCCTAGGAACATTGAAAATGTAAAATTTAATGAAATTATATTTTTGGTGGATGGGTATAAAGTGGAAGGTGTTAGATTATGTTATAATAGGTCAAAGATGAATATCATCATCTAGAAAACATGTTACATTCATTTACCATACTTGTATAGAAATGAGATTATATTTATATAGATTTATTAATTAGTCTATAAATAATTATTTGAAATAATTATTCCATTTGGGAGATTGTGTAATAACTCAAAAATTCATCACAATTAATTACAATTCAGAAGAAAAATAGAGAAGATGAGTTGGAAAAATTCTATCTCTCACAAGTGGTGAAATTTCATGGGGTTAAAATTACTATTATATCTAAATGAGACCCTAGATTCACCTCATTATTTTGGAAAACCTTTTAACAATCCCTTAGAATAATGTTTACCATAAGAATGACATATCATCCCCAAACTGATGCCAGTCACATTGTGTTATTCAATAATTGGAATACATCCTCAAAGCTTGTGTTATAGACTATTGGTGGTTCATGGGAAGACCATTTGAATTTTATAGAGTTTTCTTATAATAATATTTTTCAATAAATCATAAATATGTCCTTGTATGAATATTTTTATGGGATCCCATGTCACCCTCCACTTTCTTGGGTAGAGACTAGGGAAACTTCATTTATTGGACCAAGAGTTTTGCATGAGAATACTAAGAAGATTAAAATAATCATGAAAAGGATAGAGATATCCCAAATCTATCAAAAATAATATGTAAATCATCCTCATCACTCATTGTCATTTTAAGTGGTTGATAATGTATTCTTGTTCATTTATTTGAGGTTATGGCATCATTATTTAGGATATCCATAGAAGTCGGTTCCTCGATAGGTTGTAGCTTTTGAAATTCTTAAACAGATTGGTGGTGTTTCTTATTATCTAGCTCTACCACCGAGATTCAGTTTGGTTCATAATTTTTTACATGCATTTCAATTAAATAAGTACCAACCTAGTCTTTTCCATGTAATTAGTTGGGATCTTGTGATTCTTGAACTATATGTGACATTTATTCACACCCTAATTTACATTCCTAATCAGAAACATGGTGAATTTATTGGTAGATATATATCATTGGTGATATTATTATGGAAGCATGGTTAGTTTAAGGAATATACTTGGTAATGGGATAATCGTATGATATAGAAATGGATAGAGCTGTTTCAAGACACTGATAGCCCCAAGATTTCTGAGGATACAAAGCCCAGTGGTGGGGATAATGAGATACCCTCAGTTAGAGGTATTTTTACATTTTATACTCTACTTTAAAGTTATGAAATTATTTGTTTGATGTTTTGGAAGTTATGGAGAGTGTTTTTAAGTTCTATGAGGCTTTATAAGGGCACACGATTAGATCATGGTTAGAGCACAATAGAAACTATGTAGAACTTCCTAGGTATTTGTGTGTATGGAGACATCTGGGTGGGAACATGATTTGGACTAAACCATGATACTTTAGAAATTTTTAGATAGTGTCTATTTAAATTTTTGGCAAATGTTTTTTCAAACTGTGTGGCCAAATCGTGTATCCTTAGGTGTCTTCCAATAGCACCGGCACGGTTGGTGTATGTTTTTTCAAACCATGCAGCCCAATCATGTGACATAATTAATTAAGTATATAAATTGTATTTTTTTTAATTTATTTTAAGCCCTAAAACCCTCATGAATTTTTATATTATGTATTTTGTCTTCTAAGGTTCTTTTGGGTGATTTTGGAGATTTTCTTCACTCTAGAGGTCAATTTTAATGGATCTTTGGGCATTAGACCTAGAAAATCAAAGGTATGGGTACCACTTATCCCTCTCCTTTTATATATTATCATTATATATTATAAGGAACAATATATAAATTATTCCTTTCTCAAATATATGGTTTATTATGGAATTTGATATTATTTCTCCATGATTCATTAAAGGTAATTCAATGAGAGTCCAAATCAGAGAGGTCATGAAGCGGTTCTTGGAAAATAATGTTTTGAGGTATGTGGATTCTCTCCCTATATAATTTTCTTAGAACATGAAGTCTTTGATTTTCAAAAAAAATATCTATTTTTATTTATTTGTAAAACCCATTAGGATTCTCCTTATTTTACTAGTTTTGAAAGTATCGATTGTGGCCTTTTCCCAAAATATGTTCGATGAAATGCTTGAATGAGAAATTGATTTCAAAGAAATGTTTTGGGTGTGATAACTTGTAATGGGTGTGTGTTACATGAATTCATGGTGCATATTGGGGCCTTGTTGGTTTTATACTTGGATTTCATTCTAATTTTGGGGTGCTTTATATTATACCTCTATATGACGACTTTGGTCTGGAGTGATGGGTTCTGCTCATGAGTTAGGATTGTTCAATGGACATATGGTATGAGATCCCATTATTTGGTCATTTTTATGTGTGTGTGTAAGTTTCATGGTTCATATTCATGGTTTAAGTTATTATCACTGATTATGAATATGTATATCTTACACACCTATTTTATACTGCTCACTCATGATTTATACTAAATGTTAGTAAACTTTTTCTTGTTCTAATGGCATGTGTGGGAAGTTTTGGGGTTTTCCAACTGGGTTGTATACTCACCCCATGCATATGAACCTTTGTGTATATAAAAATGTTTTTTTATCATGATACAAGTAAGGGGAAGGTCTCATACATTACTAATGGAGCACCTTGATGCTTCAGTCTTATTATTTGGGAGTTGAATCTTGGGAATGTCATGTAGTGGAGTTGGTCATGGTGTCATATCAGTTCCTTGGTTTCTCTTTGAGTCTATGGTTATTTTTTTGGTGTAGAATTTTTAGTGACTTTTTTACTAGTAAAAATATGATTATGCCCCTAGTGTCTTATTTCATTCTTTTTTTGTTTTTATATCATTCATCACATTCATTGTATTTTTTTGAGTTTTTCTATTATAGGTTGTATTTTTTATGGTAAATCACCATAAAATTATTATATATACCCTTGGAATTTATTTTCATCCTTTGGTGTATGGGGGTTTCACATAATTTTAGTAGCACTTTAGTCCCTCCTAATCAAATGGGTCGAGCTGGTATGTTATATTTAATCTTCCCTCAAATTCAGTGCTTTCATTACCATTGTCCTTCTATTAAGGTATGTTTTTTAAATCCACATGTACTTATTCATTGAGGTCCCTATAGTCCTCAATTTCATTTACTTTAATTTCATTAAATATAACATATTCTTAGTAAATTAATTTCTTCATTTTTAAGAATCTATGTTACAGGGTCATTTTTTCTTTCATTCCATTAGATGTGTTCTTCATGGTTTCTTTATCTTCATAGCTATCCCAAAATTTATTTGGAAACATTTTATCATGTTTCCCAACTTTTCTACACTAAAGGAAAGTAAGTGGAATATTGAATTTGAATTTTACATAACCCCTTTTTAGATTTTAGTAAAAAAAAATACATAACTTCATCAACTTTAAATCTTTAGGATCATACTTGAATATGAATTTCTTCATTTCCTTGAATGCCACTTCCTGATAATTCTCCTTTTTCATGGACTTGTTGTCATTACTCCTTATCTTGTATACAATGAGAGTGTTGTAAAGAATATCTGATATCACTATATTTATTTATTTGTCTTCAAACACTAATATCGTTATGTTGAAATGTGATGGTAATCTTCTCATGATTATTTTCACATTTTTTATATCATCTTGGGTTTGTTCAAGTTTGTTCATGTATTTTATAATAATTTTCACCCATTAAAATAATTAGTCAATATACTCATTTAGGTGCATCTTCAAATCATCATAATTGTTCCAAATAACCTAAATTTTAACTTTATGTACCTTTTAATAACATTTATATATGTTGAGAAGTTTTTCGCACATAGTGTGTGAGGATTTACATGACATCGCATTCATGTAAATTACATTGGAAAAACCTCCTCCTAATGGATTGAATATTTTGGTATCAATATCAAGTACCCTTATATCTTTCTCATATAATGATCCACACTATATACTAACTAATATCCCATGTATGGTTTCCATGTAGACATCCATTACCAATTATCATAAATAGTGTTTCATCTGATTATTACATAAATGGAAACATTTTTCATCGAAGACTCAAATTATCTTGTGGTTAACAACCAATTCCATTACTTTAGAGAGAGAAATTACTATAAGAATATTTGGATTTAATTCCACTTGTTGGTATTAATCAAGGTAAATGCCATGATAGGTTAAATAATGGTATTTTGATCTCTTAAAAAGACCCTCTTGAGAAATATTTTCCATTATTACTAGGATAACTTCTCTCCCTCACATTACATATAAAGTAGTAAAGTAAACAGATAGGTACATAAGTAACTTTACTTGGTTTTCCCAAACTAGGATAATATATGGAGTATAAAATAGTTATCACTAAGTGCATGTCTTTTTTCTTATAGTTTAAAGAAACCACACTAGCCCACCAGGTTCAGAACCTTCAAAAAACAGAGAACTCACTTCTCTCAATCACTTATAAATCACACTTCTCTTACAATTGTTACCATCCTAATCTTCACAAATCAATAATGATTTTACACTAACAATGGTATATAAATCATCTCTATATTAAACCACTTGATGAAATCCATGAACCTCCAACAAAATAGTTGCATGGATCTCCCTTATTTTCTTACCTAATTTTAAAAAAAGGTATGGAATTCATCTCTTACACTATTCTTTTGATACTCAACCCTAATACTTATTTTTTAAGAAGGATATATCAATACATTAATACTCCCTTTATTTTCTTCAGAACTATTGTGATAAGTTTTTATGAAACATATTCTATTTAGATCAAGTCAACTCTCTCAAATTTGTATTGAACCTCCTCATTTTAATCAAATATATAATTAACTATATCACAGCATAAATTCATTTCTATGATTTTATCTTCAACTTCTTTAGCTTGATCATGGATCGATATCCTTATTCAAGGTGTGATGTTGTGTCAACAACCAGTTCTATGATATCTGTATTATATATTATATTTAACTCTTTCGAATCTTGCACTGTGGTTCTTAGACTCTTCACAAATCCTCACACTCATTGTGGTGTGTCCTTATATAACATGGAAACCTTTAAATAAGAATAACCATCAAAATCTATCTAAACTTTCTTATTGTGTATCCAACCTTCCTTGATGTAGTTTAAGGTTACTAGAGTATAAAAAGTCAGTTGAATCCATGCCCAATTATGGTTTTTTATTCAATACAATGAATAAATAATAATAACAGAAAAATAATGAAATGTATCATGATTATATCTGAAGAACAATAATAAAAGAATCAAGGAACCAAGAGAGAGGATCATTCACATTAAATTTATAATTAATTTAATGATAAGAAATTACCTCAATCTTTAGTGCTTTATTTGATGTGAGAATTGATCAATAAAATTTCCATTAAGGTTGTACCATCATTTTATCGATAGGATACAAAGTAGAATCTATCTAGTGGTGATCCACATATGATCCTTGATCTCAAAGAATAACTCATGGAATTTTGGGTGATATCATGGTGGTACCAATCATTTTTCATTTCTCCCCTTTGATTGTAACATAATACTTTGGGCTTGAAGGATTAATCCTTATTCTCTCATTCTTGAGAGGGAGAAAGAAGGTGGATGAAATTATCTCAAGCTAGAGAGAAAATACTAGAGAAGTTGTTCATAGAAATAATTCTCTAGATATAGGATATAATTATGCACAAAAAATGATTGCATCACATCCCAAGAAAAATGATATCATCATGTATAAATATTGCTAGGTTAGAGAATTGGTAATTGAACATAGGCCCTTAGCCAATCTCATAATCTATAGTTAACCCCACATCTAATAATATTATTATTATTATTAATTTGGTGTGTGTAAGTATCATGGATCATATAAATACCAATAAATAAATTAATATTTATTTAAAAGATATTTAATATGACATTTTATTACCAAGCACATGACTCGACCCCTCCACCTTCATCCCCATTTACCAAAGCATGAATAATAAATATTATTCATTCAATAAATGAATAAAAAATATTATATGCACGATCTTGAGAATAAATATTTATTTAATATTTAACTCATATAAAATAGTGATTGAATATATCTGATCAATAAATCCAAAATAAATATTATTCCTTGGTATAGAGAATAAAATTTAGTATAATTGTTTAATTCAAATATAATTCAACTGAGACTAATAGAATCACTAAGTGTGTATCCCTCTAGGCCTCTTACTCAAAGGAATTAGGTGGGCATGCCTAAATTCTGATATCAATATCTAGAAACATGTAAAGGCACACATAGAGGAATAAGTTAATGTCATAATGATGAAAACCATATATGAATTCTCACCATAAAACGTAATTACTTTGTCTTGATATCTCTTCAAACAGGTTTTACACTCATGTCATCAACCTGTATACTCGATCTTTCTTTCTTTGAATTTATTAAATGAAATCATAAATACACCATTACCATGGAATTTAGTTCAACAGTTTCATTCCAATAAAATGGCCAAGATATAAACTTCTATAAATATGGAAGGGACAAATCCTTCATTAACTTATTCATTAATAACATATCATTTATGACACACCCAATTAATCTAACTTCACTTCAAACATATGGAATCATGGTTTTGGGTAATACATCAAAGTATGTGTGAGTCATGATATGTGTTAATAATAATCATAGAGTCTAAGTATCATTACACGCGTTTTCAGATTGTAATATCTAATAATACATAAACATTTGGAATTCCTTCTATAGTTTGTCCTTATAATCTCTTATCTTAAAGATTACCAAGTGTGAATTTTATGAGATTAAGCCTCATACACTTACAAGAATACAACACATGATATTATTTATCATATGTGTCCCATAAAATGACATCATATGACCATAGAACTTATTTTCTAGAATATGTTCATGGAACTTCAAGGTTCTCATCATAATAGAGGACTGTTATGACCTTTTAATGTCAGAAATTCTCTAAGAACATTATCATCGTAATATAACAAATAAGAATTATCAATAAATTATAAGAGATTTATTAATATTAAAATCCATGAATACACTATAAATCTAAAGTACATAGTAGTTGGTTCTAGAGCACTAAATCCAACACTCTCACTTGTAATAGAGCCAACTGCTAACAAATTTTAGACTTTTATTGATCAATTGATATCTATGCTTCAAGTGTGATATGACTTTATTCAATGGTACTTCCATGTTGTCTTCTTTGGAAACTATTCTCACTATGACCTCACCTATGAGAAAATTATATTAATAAACTAAACTTCTAAAGTATGTTATTTTTTTATTTATGTGACCTTGGGTCCTTGTAAAGAGCCACTATTGTGGTATTATCACAGTGTAGTGTGATAGGATCTTTACTGTTAAGAACCACATCAAGATCTTGGTTGAAGTTGTGTATATAAACTACTTTATTGGATGCATTAAAATCTACAATATACTCAAAATCTATTGTAGAATCGGCGACTAGTATTTACATTGAGCTCTTATAGCTCAGATCACCTCTATTGGGAGTGAATATGTATCACAGTTTCAATTTTATATCATCTTGATCATTTTGGAAACCATTATATATATATTACTTGATGAATAGATTCTCATATCCTCCATAAAACAATAATATATCCTTACTATGCTTGAGGTACTTTAGGATATTCTTGACTTCCATCCAATTGTAGTCTCCTGTATCAACTTGATATATGTATATCATGCTTAAGGTGTATAATAAATCTAGCATAGTGTATAGGATAACATACATGATTGACCCTATAAAAATTCATATGGGATCTATGTCATCCTCTTCCTCTCCTCATGTGTCTGAGGACATATTTTCTAAGATATATGTATGCCATGTGATGTTGGCCATAATCCCCTCTTGGATTGTTCTATACTGAATCACTTCAGTATCTTTTCAATGTACATACCTTGACTTAGTCCAAGAAACCTCTTAGATCTATCATAATGGATCTTGAACCCAATAATACATGTGGTTTCACTATGTCCTTCATGAAGAAGCATGTGTTAAACCAAATCATAAAATATTTTAAGACTGATATCTAATTTTTAATAATTAATATTTCATTGATGTAAACTCTTAGGAAAATTAGTGCACTCCTAATAAACCACTTATAGACACAATGATCAAACTCATTATTTATAAAAAAAAATTCTATTATTGATTTATAAAAATAAATATTCCACATCCTGGATTCTTTCTTTAATCTATAAATGGATCTTTATAATTTCCATACCATGTTAGCATCTTTTAGTGTTGTAAACCCTTCTAATTGTTTCATATAGATATCCTCTCAAAGGTTCTCATTAAGGAAGGTTATTTTTGACATCCATTTTCCAAGTATTCTATTAATGGTATGCTGTTATGTATAGAGGTGTAATTGAGTTGAGTTAAGCTGATATAATATACTACTCGATCTCGAGCTTGACAAGAAATTTAGACACTCTATACTCGACTAGACTCGATATGATTTTAAATTCTAAATCTCTAAATAAACTCAATTTTTGAAATAATTACTCAATATCGGCTTGATTAAGATCTACTAATGAAATTATATCAATTATTACTCAAACATGTGCTCAATTGTGTCATGTCTCGAGCTCAAACTCAAGCTAGAATACTCAATATATAAATATAATTAAAGTGAATATCTTTTAAATTTTAATAAACCTCATTTAAGGAACTTTAAAAATACATTAAAACATAAACAAAATATGAAAATATATCAAAAACATGCCTATAAGAAAAAAATCATCCATTAATAAATATTTTTTTAGTATTAATAATCCTCATTTAATGAAATTTAAAAACTACATTAAAATATAAAAAATAAGACAATTATATTAACAAAAACACCCCAAAAAAACAACATCCTTTCATATTAATCATCATACACCAAATAATAACAAAACATCATTGATCACAAAAAAAAATTAAAAATCAAATACATCTTGATATTGTGCAAGGAAAGAACATATTTAATATCAAAATCACTCTATTCAACATCATCTTCTAATATATTCACATACCATAGACTTTTTAGTTGTAGTGTGTAGTAAGAATAAGGAACCTATAATGATAAATTATAAAAATTTTAAAATTTAATGACAGAATACGAATGTTATAAAGATAATTATTTAAAAATTGATTGATAAATTAAGACTCAAACTCAAAAATGGAACACTTTCATGATATGCAATAAAAACTGAGAAAAAAAATTTGTTTTCTAAAACAAGTTTAAGGTTTTTTTAAATCATCATTATTCATAATCAAAAATATAAATACCCATGTGAGTGTTTAGTTGTGTATGAGGGTTTCCCATCAATATATTTTTTATTAAATATTCTTTTATTTTTTAATAATGGGATCAATTTTGGTTGTACCACTCGGTTTTTCTAATAAAAAAATAATAATCAGGGTGTCACTTCAAATGACCTATAACCTACACATACACTATGATGACATACATAACACTTTTTTCTTCATGGATTCATGAATGAACTAAAAAAATGAACATTTTACCTCCTAATTCACTAGTTTTTCATCAAGGATCCAGATTATAAACTCTTCCAAGAACATATATTAAAATGTAGCCCAATCAAACATTATCTTCCCCACTAGATCAAGACTCCATAAATATTTAACCAATCCATTTTATTATAAAACTAGAGGATCGTGACTTCAAGTAATTTTTCCATTTGATTCAATGTCGCATCCATAATATTTATGGACCTCAGGCCTCTCAAGACCTTAAACTAGGACATGTTAAAAACACTAAACTTTGAAATTTTACTATAAAAAAATCATCATTTTTTAAAAAATTATAATGAAAAACTATTATCTCTATTAAAGTAATAATAAGAAAATAAAATGTTACATAAAATATAAAAAATCAAATCAAATGGCCACCTAAAGACATTTACCCTAACCTTTGATTCCACCCAACAATACTTTTTATATTTTTGGAAAAACAGATTCTAACCCCCAAGGAATTCCATGAATATTTGTAAAAATAGTCATAAAATCATTAAATGTACTTGAAAAAATGGAATTTTTTAGTTTCTAGAAAAATCCCATTGAAAACTACTTACATTAGTTTGAAAAATTCATGGTTCTAGTATGGAACCAAAAAATAAAAAATACTATCACAAGTTACATGTTCTACATATTCTATTTAAGCTGTATAGAAAATAAGAGAAACTATATTATCACACAATCTAAAATTTTAAACATAGTAAAAAAATATAATAATATATTTAAAATAGAATCAAGACTACAAAAGAACAAATTTTTACTAAAAAGAATTGATAAATTGATAAATCTATATATAAACTTTCTAAACACCAAAGGATATGGCCACTTACAGTCATGCACAGCCCTATAGTAGAATAAAAATTCTAAATAAAACGTAAATTATGAAAATTATGAAATAAAAAACTATAGCATGAGTTGAATAGAAAAATAAATTAAATATGAAAAAAAAATTAACCATGTTCAAGTCACACATTTTCCTATTTGGTATTTTTAAATCTATTTTATAGATAGAATACATACCAATATAGTTAATCAAGATTTGTATGATTCCATTTAAGTTTTCACTACATATAATAGTATAAATAATTATAACTTGATAAAAAAACTAACAAAAATGTGAAAAAATGTTTCTAGAAATAAAAGAATACCTTCAAGTAATTATGGATAGAACGGCATCTTATGTGACATCCAAAAATTTTAACGGAATCTTAGTTTTTTTCATTATTTCTACAAAGATGAAAAAACAAAACTAAAAAATAAAAATTCAAAATATTAGTTCTTCTACAAAAATAAAATAGCTATATCGCAAAAAAATAAATTGATTAAAGTTACTTTATCCTGTTTTTCACACTATAAATATTTCAAAACCAATCTCCTCCACAATTTTTATTATAAAATAACACAACTAAAAATAAAATTAATTTTCTAAAAATGAATATAATAAATCATTTAACAAACAAAAAAATCAAAACATATTGGAATCACTAAATTTAAATTGAAAATAAAAAAATCATTTGACAAAAACGAATAATCACTTTTTAGAAATAATAAACATAACATATAGAAAAAACTAAATTCAATATGTAATTTAGTATTATTAAATTTAGGAGCATCAAAATAGAACAAATGTAGTATTTTTTTATACTCGTCTAAAAAAATCATAAAAAATCGAATCCACAACCATAAAATACCTTAGTAAACTAAACAAAAAACCAAAATAGATAAATTTAGTGTTAAATAACTAAAAAATGAATTAAAATTTTTGTATTTTAAACTTAATAAAAATAAACAAGCATTATCATCAAAAATAGGGATACATGTGTAAATAAGGTGATAAATGAATATAAAGATATATAAATAAAATATTCACCAGGATAGGGAGTCCGAGGAATGCAAGGCATCAAGATTATCAGGCGGAACCTGAGGAATTATAACTGAGGGGGGCAAGCAATAATCGATTACAAAAACATGAGATATCATGTGTAGGTGGGGTGAGGGGTATAAAGGGTATCTGATGGTGTTAATGGGAGAGTCAATGTTGTCTGGCATCTACGATGTGACGTAAGGTGAGTTGGGGGTAAGGGGTGAATGAGGGAGTGGTGAGCTATGTCATAAAAGGAGGTCAAGGGAGGGATTTCATCATTGGTTGATCAATGATATATTGTCACAGTTGACGCAAAGGAAGGGAGGTAGGGGGTGACACTCGTTGGATTAAGAGGGAAAGTCGAGAGAGGAGGAGCTGGAGTGGTGATCGGGGGGATTTGAGTGAGAACAAGAAGTGGATTAGAGTTTGGTTATTTTTAAAGATATATATATATAATAAAATTATTATTAATTGATTTTAAATAAAAATATATAAAATTATTAATTTATATATTAATATTTTTATTACTCAAAGAAGCTCATGATATACTCAAGTAAATTATTTCAACACTCAAACTCGACTCAGCCAGGTACTCAAGTAGCTCAATCGTGATCATGACTTGAAAAAAATTGAGTTGAATTCAATTATTTTTTGAGTTAATATCAATTATCTTATAAGTACCACTATATCATTTACACCCCTATCTATATCTAGTATAATTCTGATGGATTTTAGTATAAAAACTAGTGAAGAGGTTTCAATATACTCTATGACTTGATGTTATTTAATCCCTTCTGCAACTATTTGTTCTTTATAGGTACTGACTTATTCATACTTGTTCAGTTTCTTCTTGAATATCCATTTAAAACCAAGGGGTTTTACATCCATGGGAGGATCTATCAAATTCTAGACTTGGTTTGTGTATATGGAATTAATCTCATAATTCATGGAATATTTTCATTTGGCATATTATGTGCCACTTATTTATTTTTGGTAGGTTATATAGGTTCATTATTATCAATTAACAATGATTCACCATCCTTATTGACTATAAAACCATATCATTTTGGTTATATAACCTCTCTTATGATCCTATATAGTACTTGTGTCATTAAAATGTCCACTTTCATGGGGCTAAGTGTAATATGTTCATGTATTAACTATTATATATCTTGATTCATGACTTAATCGGATTCAATATCACTCTCACTATCTCTTTTGGAGATAGGATCTCTCTCAAGAAATTTGGGATGTCTATTAATCATGACCTTCTTATATGATGTTTTTTATAGGTAACATACTTTAGTTTCCTTCAGATACCCTGTAAAGATACACTTAGTTCCTCATGGTGAAAGCTCGTTACCTGAAGAGGCCTCAAAATATGATTCATAACCCCATGCTCATATATATGAAAACACAGGTTTACTTCCATACCAAATTTTATATAGAATACTATTTTTTCATTAGTTGGAATTAATTTTAGTATGTGAATCACTATCTATAATGTATATCCCCAAAAGGATAATGGAAGACATGCATGAATCATCATTAATCTCACCATTTCTAGTAAGGAGTGATTCATCCCTTCACTTACACCATTTAATTATGGTGTATTAGGATGAGTGAGTTGATATAGAATAAAAGAATCCCATAGATAATCAATGAATTATTTGTTTATATATTCCTCATCACGGGTTGAGATAAGTTTCTTTATCTTTTTACCAAGTTGATTCTCAACTTATTTCTTGTATTCCTTTAATTTATCAAGGGAATATGACTTATACCTCATTAAGTAGACATATCTATATCTATTAAATTAATCAGTAAAAGTTATGAAGCATGAGTATCCACCCCTTTATTCAATAGGGTATGGTACACACACATCTATATAAATCATTTTTATAATATCTATAGTCCTTTACACTTTCCACTAAATGGATCTTTGGTCATATTACTATACAAAAAAGTGTGACGTATTCCAAGTGGTTTTAAATTAATATAATCCTAATATACCTATTTTTATACTTTAGTCAAGTTCTTTTCATTTATATGACCAATATAGTGATTCCACCGTTTCATTTGGAAAATCTTCTATTTTATTCGGAAAATAAATTGCAGTTTGAATGGTGTTTTGTGATGGTGATGGAATTACCCAAAATTTAAAACACACCCTTTTTATTTCCATGTCCTTTTTGAGTGGTTTAGAATAGGGTTTATTCATGGAATTGGAAAAACCTCATGGTTCCCTTATTCATGATGTATCATGAACCTACCTTCCAAAGGAAAGTGCTCATTGTGAAATGCTTACAAAGTCACTTAGGAACTCAAATTGGTAGATAGTATGGGAGTTCAGGCACATCATACCTTTTTGGGAAAAATTATTTCCTACTATGGGACTCTTTTATATATTTAAGAAATATTCGTGAATCCTTTATTAAATCCCAAATATAGAGTGGATCACCCTTATATTTATAATCAATTATAGTATATATTTGAATTATAATCATCTGTATTTATATGAGTCTCTCCATCAATGGAACCATTAATTTTTATATGGATTGAAGATATTTATGTTGTTTGTTATCATGATGTTGGTTTTTAAGCCATGTA
Source organism: Viscum album (assembly GCA_963277665.1). Classification (NCBI taxonomy): domain Eukaryota; kingdom Viridiplantae; phylum Streptophyta; class Magnoliopsida; order Santalales; family Viscaceae; genus Viscum; species Viscum album. The sequence goes on along the minus strand of OY728145.1, from coordinate 295,735,793 downwards.
GTGGGTTTCTCTGTAACTTATCATCATCCAGGAATACAGGAGTTGTCTTGATGTTGGGATCAGGCCCATAATAAGTTATTTTTATGTATCCTTGTAAAATGAATCATAACCAACATAGTTTTTTGCCACTTAATGGGACACATTATACCTTTTAAAGTCATGGGATGAGTATAATACCATGCATTTTAATTCTCACAGCAAGGATGTCTATGCGTAAGGTGCCTAGCTAAGGATGGTGCGAGACTTACATTATAGTTAACCAGGGGACCTAGAAGGGATGTATCCTCCCATGATGGATATAAAACTACTGTTAATATGTCCTAAACAAGATTACGGTGAGTTTGGGGTGTTGGGTTTGAATATCAGGGAGGATTTCTATATATCCTATTTGGATTGGAATCAAAGACCGGATAGTTTAGAATGGTTTGGGATTACACATACAGAGGAGGCCCAGGGTTTCTTCATTAGGAATATGTCCCTTTTATGTTTTTTCTCATAGGGAATATGACCCCTTGAGAGGATGGTAACATGGTTTTGGTGCTTACACAGAATATGATTCCCAAGTGGGTATTTGATTAAGATGATGAAATGATCACCACTAACCACTAAAACTATTTGAGTCATGCTCAATGTGAGAAATAAGAGGAAGAAAAAGATCCAACAATCCATACAATATCTTTCATTTTCTGGTGGATGAGGTTGATGATATGGAAGGTGCGGGAATTCCCCCCAAGAAAGACTAGGGGATTACTCTGGGAAGGATTCCTTATGGTGTAATTTTCTCCTCATCTACTGGTATATGAGGATGGATTCATGGAGTGGAATTAAAGAATAAATATAGGGCTTATATGTTCTTATATTATCTCTTATTTTGAAACTCTGGGGTCCTGTCATTTTCCCTAATATTTGGATCCTTGTTACCATAGGAATGTATATTTGATAACATTCTTAGGATCCCACCTGTTTAATTGGATAAATGTGGTAATTTTATTACCATGAGAATGTATAATATAAAGGACACATTAAAGTGTCTTATTCTATAATAATACATATATATAGGCTTTAGGGGAGGTCTTGATTTGTTCCACCTTGGATGGAGACCCCATGGAAAGAGGTGCCCTACCATCAGTGGAATGAAAGAGGGTTAAAAGGGTTTCTCTCCTAAGTGAGGCTTAGGAGATATGAATAGGTTTTCATGTAGGATGGACCTGGGTGAGCTGAAAGGTATCATGAAAGGTGGAACTAGGAAAGCTAGAGGTTCTTTACACAGGGTGGACTGGGGCAAGATAAAGTTGATTCTTGTAGGGTGGACCTAGGAGAGTTAAGTTTGCTTCATGAAAAGTAGACATGGTTGAGTTGGAGATTCCCATTGGGTGATAAAAAACATGGGTAACATCACTTGGGTGAGTCCTTTATCTAGGCTATAAGGGTCTCCTTAGGTGTCATTGGACAACTGGAACTCAATTTTTGAGCTACAAAAGGGTCCTTCAGCCTAGTAGTTTTGACTGGAGGGGGACTATGGTGAGAGAGTTGGACGAATATAGCTTCAAGTGGTATATTTTCCTTTCAGTCATTTTAAATGAGGATCCCAAGGGTCCTATTTATAGAAATAAACATGGTATACTAGGAGAAGGAAACCATCCTCATAGGTCCATCACACAGGTGTCTCACACAGTACCCTCATGTGGGTATTGGCTGCTCATGTTTAGTCATATAGGTGGGGCCTTCATAAGCTTATTGGCCCAAAGTTGGGGTCTATAAAAGTTCACATGGGTGAGTTATTTGACTCCCATTTCTCCTCTTCCACTTGAGGTTTTTTCCTCTAAATATTTTCATCCCCTTGTAAAAATGGAGTGTCAACAAATTCCCCACCTCTATATTGGGTCTAATCGAAATAAGAGGATCCAATCCTGGGATAGAGAGGAAAATGGTTGATGATGAATATTTCACTCATTCATTTCTATTTGCTCACATACCCTAAAGTTTTCTTAAAAAAATTCTTCTTATTACATGAAATAGAGAGAAAATAGATTGAGTATAGATATCCACCATGCAAGTCATCTATATAGGTCATCCACATAGGTAAGCCTCATAAGTCATCTATGATGGTCAGTCACGTAGGTGACTAGGCATCTATAAAAAGGGTCGTTCATCCAAAGACTTCCTCCTATTATCAACATTGCTTACTTTCTCTCATTGCACTATTATTTCATGCACCTTTAAAATCATTTCTCATTCATGATTCTCATCTCATGTACCATCAGTATGTATTCTAAATAATTGAGTGAGTGACCTATATGGGGACACTTGAGTGAGTGACCTGCATGAGGCCACTTGAGTGAGTGACCTGCATGAGGCCGCTTAAGCGAGTAGCCTGCATGAGGCCGCTTGAGAGAGTGACCTAAGTGATGCCTCTTGAGAAAATGACTTGCTCGAGGTCACTTCCTTATTAAATTTTTTTACTTTGAATAGAACTCCAAACTAATTCCTTGATTCTAATGAACATATTAGTGTTTCCTTTTAAGATTTCTAAAATAAACTCAAAGGATCTTTGATGAACATGATATTTCATGTGTCAAATAAATGATCAATACTTTTAGGCTAGATTATTATGATATGTGTGACTCCACCATTCCAGACTTATAAAAATACTTAAAGAATTACCAGCACAAGTAGCCTCTAAGTGATTAGTTGATTCTTTATGACCATGATCTTCTAAAATATGTATTCATCCCAAATCCATAAATCTATCTATAAAATTCTTGGTTCTTAGAGTACACAAACTATACCATTATCAATATCTCTTATAGAGGTGTATTTATAAATAAGGGAATAGTACCCTCCACATGTGTCATGTATCCCACATTTTGTGCCCCATATATAAATCCACACACCCAAGAATCAAAACCTCACTACCACTAGTAAATCTTCCATGCTTCCAGAAAAGATCAATAAAAATGTTATAAGGAGGATTGGGACTTCCATTCTAGATGGGGGCTCAAACTAGAATACATGTGGGCATACTGGGTGTGCCAAACTTGTGCCTAATTTAGATCTGACCTAAAAGTAGTTAGGATTTATGAATCTTCCTAGGTGGCTTTAACATATGTGTATAAGAATCCGGACATCATCATTGAGCTCCTGAGCCAGTGGATACCTCATAAAAATACCTTTCATATGACACATGATGAAGTTGGAATTAGTTTGTGGGAGTCTACATGATCTCAGGAGTTCCTATTCTCAGATAAATGTATGATGAATCTATCCTGATGAAAGAAACATGGGATGAAATTCAATTCACTCTGGATTTGTCCTATGAGTTTTTAAAGTTGTAATAGAAGGTACAAAAAAGGACCCTCTCCCAAGAAGATATATTCATTCTAAGACTTGGATGAAGGCCTTTCTAGAGAAATAAGGAGAGGGTCTAACTTATCGGCACCCCATACGATGTCCTTCATTGGAGAATCAGAGCATTCCTAGAAAATTTTAGCTTATGTTGGAGAAAGGCAAGTATGATCGATGGGGGTATATATTCAAGTCTGATGTCCCTATAAATACTTGTCTAGATGGCATCCTAATGATGTGTTTGAGTACTTACCTACTACTGGTATACAAATCTAATGGAGGTGTTAGGTCGGTGACATTTTTTATAATGGATTAATTAGTTAAATGGAATCAAAGAAATCTAAATTCCCTTATTTTGGAAAAAAATTGCAGATGATTGTTTCTTGTATATATAGGGAAGGACCCATACTAAATTTAAGGTCTATTTAAATTTCTATGGGGGTTTATTTTTGGACACTTCAGTTCTTATATTGTGCTGAGTGGAGTTGAAGTACATGAAGGTTGATTTATTCCATTTATTCATATTTTTTTTGGTATTCATTTCTTATCTATGAATTATGGAAAATCTCAAAAAAAAATTAACATACTAGGTTAGTTTAACTTCTTCCCATATGGTGATCCTCCTACCAGAGAATTCATTGAAAATGGATAGGGTGATGATGATCCGAGGTCATACATGATTTTTTTCAGAGATAGTGTGTTGGAAACCCATATTAACATTGGGTTTGTATGTAATTTATAGGATCCATACCAATTTTCCCATTGGTTTAAGTGTTTGTAATAGCCAAATGTATCCCCCCACACATGTTCGATTTTAGAAACACCCAATGGTGGCCCATAAATCATGGATCTTCATAGCCTTAGATATAACCCAAGAGATGATTAAGCTACCTCCACCAGATGTATCTATTGTATTAAACTCTAGGTATTCCAATACCTATATTTCTTCTTACCCTAAATGGGCATTAACAACAAGTGTCCCTCAAGTTGAGCCATAATGACTACTGGACAAAGTAATCATGATACGAAGGCTTAGCCTAGGGATGATGATGTTGAAGTTCCAAAATCTTATAAATGATCTTAGACACATGAAATGGAGTATGATAGAGTTAAAAAACCACATATTTTAAGATGATGTGGTCTAATCATTATCATCGAGAGGAGTCCCAAGCTTTGATCACCTAGACTCCTTCCAGAATAGAGGGGCCTGGAAGGTCATTAAAGTAAAAATATTTTAGTTATTCCTCATAACCAGACACATCAATATTTGATTATGTTCACCCAATGGTGGTCTGATCCTAGAAAGGTGAAACCCACAACATTATATATTTATGGGTATTTCTTCAAGATGGAATATGTGTACAACATCTTGGGGATATTTAATTTCCATCTAATATTTACCATGACACCAATTTTTATGAGGTGGGGAAGTATGTTTGGTAGTTGGAGATGTTATTATATGTGATTGATGATAGAATATCATCCACAAAGTAAGTAACCAATATATTAGATCATGGTGCTACTGAGGGAGTGGTTGACCAATCAAATGACGAATGGGATGAATTCAATGAACTTGGTGATGTAATATTATTTCCTTTTTATTTGAATACATAATCATTTTTATGAGTATATTAATTACCATTAAGGGGAAACTTTGACTTGTAGAAGGAGGAATCACTAGAACTAGACTCTTCAATATTCACTTCAATAGATACCGTGATTGGGTTTGGGGCATCTACCCATGAGCCTAGGGAGTTATATCCAGGATAGAGATTAATGGAAGAGGAGATGTTAGGGGGAACCTTACCACCTCTAGTTCCCATATTAGAGAAGACCAATATGGTCCCCTCATTATATTAGTCAAAGAAATAGAAAAGGTAAAAGACATTGGAAAGACATATGCGCCACAATAAATATTCACAATTTCAATCATTCATATAACTCACCTGACGTATCTATCTAACCATGATTTCGATTTTTCAGATCGGATTCAGTTTCTTTCCTTAAGGGATCTATTGATGATCTCTTGGTAGTCTAAGTAGACACTCTAAATGGGGTACGAACTCTTGATGAAAAGTCTTCACCCTCGACGGAAGGGGTTTTGGTGGACCAGAATTCATTTGTTCTTATCATTGTAAAATGAGAAGAAAATACTAATAATGATTATTATGCATAAGAATACATCATAAAATAGTGAATATATTTATTTTTACATAATATTTTAGTCCCTTTTTAAGTATTTTAGGGCCCTGCAATGACCACTGTTGACTCTATCATTGTCTTGGGAGAAGCTGATTGGGGTATCAGGTCATCGAAGGAGGGTGTTATGCTGGGTCCCAAGCCTGATGTCCCACATAAACCCATGGGTGAGGCTTCCATGGGTATTTGGGAATTAATTCATGAAATTATAAATCATGATATGATGATTGAACATATGATTTCATATATTAATATCCCCATATATTTATAAGAGTTTAAGGAATTCAATAAATATTTAGATGGACATGAGTCTTTATTTTCACATAAATGAACTTTACACCTAATTTTTTAATCATGACTAATTGATATTTTCAACTTTTTCTATGGAATACATTTCAATAGTGATGCGTGACTAGGGGGGACATCCTTCTTCCATTACTGAGGGAACAATGGCTAAGGTTCCCGAAGTGGGAAATTTTTGTAAGCCTTCTATCTTGGGTTCTAAGAAGACTTAAGATGATGTTCCTTATCAGGATATCTTGTTCCATACTTTTGAGGTCAGGGATTCTAGGTAGGAATCAATGAAATCCACTAATTTATCAATGGTTGAGTGATATCAACTGCTTTGATCACCTTTTGCCTCTCTCTTTACTATCTCTCGATGATGGAGACTAATTCATTTTTCTTTTAGTGGCATCAGCTTCAATGGTCAAACTGGAAGGGGGAACTTTCTCCCAGCTCGACTAATGATGCAAGGAAATGGTGATTATACTCCCAAAGGGAAAATTCAAGCCTCTTCTATAATCAAATTGATTTTGAGGTGTGTCTTCTCCTTTAATAGAGGCTTTGAGGTAGACCTAGTGGTGAAGGATACTTTCCAAATATCACATCATTTTGTATGGAAATAAATCTAGAGGATGGTTTTAGAGATTCATATTGAATAATTTCCATTAAAATTTCACAAACTTCATACCATTTTCACCACTTTATGGTATAGTGGATTTGATTACTCATCTATCCATTATATCATGTAGAAGATTGTCTAGAACTGGGAGAAAGATCATAAGTCACAAAAAGTTGAGGCACAAATACTTGGCCAATTTGAAAACCTTAGAGCTCATGTATCCTAATAATAGATTAATCATTCCAAGAAATTAGAGGAGTTTTAATGAAAAATCAAGGAGAAATCTATTCAAATAATACACCTTCAGGAAGAGTTGGATGTTTTCGAGGGATATCTTGTCTAACTCATCCAAACCATAAATAGAGTCTAGGTACAAGAAAAATAATACATTTTTGTGGAAAAGGAGAACATTATTCATGATTATGATTCCATTTCCACACACTTGACTGGGCTTTGAAAAATGTAAGACAAGGCTAAAGTGATGATTCGGTATATTAAGGATTATATTGAGAAACATTTGTAAAACCTGACAAAAATACTCCAACTTGTGGATTCTATTTTAAATTTTTATCCATAAATGAATAGTTTTTTATTCTAAATCATATATTTTTATGTTCCTTACCTCATAGTAATTATAAAATAACATTTAATCTAGATCATTTGATTGAATGTAATTATGTCAATGTGTTGTAATTACAATGATAGAAATGGGAGGGTTATTTAATTATTTCCTATGTATTTGGACCTAAAAAGTGTAGTTTGTCTATTTCTATAATTTCATAATGGATCCTATGAACTTTTGTGTCTTTTCATCACCATCCTAATTTTTTCCTAAGTCATATTTGAAGTAGACTTAGCGAAAGAGGCTCAAATTTTTCTTAGGCCTACCTTTGTGGGTTTCATCCTAATAAGTTTTATACATATTTTTTTAGTTTCCATTTCTCAATTTTTCCTAAATCATCTAGAGTGTATGTATAGAGATATAATATTTGACTTTTACCCTGGGTTCCCTTTGAGATTTTTCATCTTGGTGATCATTAATTATTTTTCCATTGGCAGTTTAGAGTCTTTCAAGCCGAACTAATGCAACTTGTGATTTAGGTTGAATAGATTTAACCATGAGTTATGTCAGTAAATAATCTAGTGTGGTTTACTGATGATAATGTTTTTAAAATTATTTAGGTATAAAAAGGGAGTTTTTTAGTCATGATATATTGATTTATGGATCTGAATAAATAATATGGGATGAGTATTCAAGTAATGATCGCGGAGCATGTTTGGAAAGTGGTTTCTGACATGATGTTTTTAGGGAAAACATAGATTAAAGGGTCCTTTTCCTAAGGATGAAGGTGCCTCTAGTTTATAGTCTGTGCTAGGGGTGACTTATGTAAATCCATACTCAGGTTTATTATTCATAGTAAAAAAAATGAGTCCTTTAGGTTTGGATGTCTCTATTACCAATGGCCAAGGGGGGTTTATGAGGATCTAGATTTATCATGACCACAAAGGGTGGTTTGTGAATGGAATGTGTCTGATAATGAAGGAAGAATTTAGGTTGGAACTGGACATAGATGAGAAACCCCCCCCACACACACACACACACACAAATTTGATTTGTATATAAAGAAGGGGGTTTTATATTTCAACCAAAAGCTCACAAAGGAGAGGTCCTTGAATAAATTCAGAACTTCCTTCCTAGTTTAGGGTTGTGTCCATGAATGGAGGAACACTCTCATTTTTTTATTATAGTGGTTGGTTCTAAAATGGAGGATCTTGGAATCATTATATATCTTATTGAGATAAGAATCAATCCATATGTGGCTCTTGTAAACCAAGTCTCCATATTTATCTAAATCAAATATATAGAGGGGCATTTTTTTCCTGATATATGTATGGGCCTAAGATAAGAGATCTAGGTATCACTATATGTCTTGATGAAATTAGAATCAATCCATATATAGTTTTTCATGGTAATTTGGTGGATGATCGATACTATAAGGAAAGGATCCTCCTAAACGAGGGTTTAAGCATCATGCAGTTTTATATTGAGAGACCAAGACATGGACTGTGTATTTTAAATTATTATGGAAAGGATATTGAGGGGTAAAATTTATATCAATTTATATTTGATTATAATATTATTGATTTACTATTTCATGGTGATCTAGCCAATAATGTTCCATTATTCTTCAAGCATGAAGAGGGAAATTTGTAAGATGAAATGTGAAGGCTACCAAATCTGAAAAGTGGTATGGGAAAAGTATGTATAAAATGACCATGGAACATGTTTGAAAAGTAGTTTCTAGTATGTTGTTGTTGGGGTCATGTGGAGATAAAATTGGTTTCTCTTGAGGACAAAGGTTCCACTGTTGATAGGCTCTACTGGAGGAGACTTATGCAACTCTAGAATAGGTCGTATTATTCATAGTCAAACAAATGTATCCTATGGTATCATGAATTCTATTACCTATGGTCGTGGAATGATTTTGGAGATCTGTATTTCCCCAGAAACATGTTTAATTTGTGTAGGAAGGTTTCTAAGTATGGAATTAGCATTTTATACCGAAATCAACCAATAATGTAGAAAATGTTTCCTATGTGGGTCTGACCCATATTCATAGAGTGGTATTTTTTGTATAAATTACAATTTGGACAAGATATAGAATATTTTTTCACTACATATCCCAATATAATGAGAATAATTCCATATGTAGTTCTCAAAAATGAACATTCCCTACATGGTTCTGACTCACATGCAGTGAGAGGAAATTTTTTTATATTTTGACTAGGCCCAAGATAAAGGATATAGGAATCGCTATGTATATATTAAGGGAAAGAATCAATCCATATATATTTCTTAAATGGAGGTGTGGTGGGATATCAGCACTAAGGATAATGTTCCTCTCAAGCAAGAGCCATAGTAATGCATAATTTTACATCCTGCAAGAGATGTCAACCATACAATTTAACATCATATAGAAAAAAAATTGGTTTTCCTTTTAAGGTATTTCATATAGGTCCATGTTAACCCTGATGTGAACTGATATGTCTTCATAATGAGTGAAGTACTTACCAAAATTCCTAATCCCGCATGAGTTGTGATCAGTGTGATAAATAAGAAATGGCATAGGTTTCTTTCACCACATAGAGGAATTTAAAAGAAAGTACAGTGGAATTTTTATCATGTGGTGGATAGACTAGGATGTATAATATGAGTGTTTCTACATGTCTCATAGGGGTGAGAATAAATCTGTATAAAATTTTGGGAGAATTTTAACATTGAATGAGAGGGATGTTAACCATGAAGTTTAACATCATGCGGTCGGGATAAAGGTTACCCAACATGAAAAATAAGGAATGAAGTCTCATAAATGATGGCCATAGATTCGAGAAATCATCTCATAAGAGGAATCCCATTTTTGTGACATGAGTATTCCTAAACTAGTTTCCAAAGTCATCCTATGCTTGGTGCATAGGGTAATACTTCATTTTAACGTCATGTACTAATTAAATCATCATACAGTTTACTGTATTGTGACTAGGATGATATGGGTTTTTCCTTTTAGGATCGTGTGATAAGGACCTCTCTGTGTATTTTACCATCTTTTGGTAAGGAAAAATTGTGTCTTTCAGTTTTAGGTTATACGACTAGGACCATAAGTCATGCCTTTAAGGTCATGTGATGAAGACCATTATTCATGATTACATGAATTATTTATTGATAAGCCTTTCATTATTAGGGATTTTAACAAGCTCTACATCATCGAGATCAAGTAATAAACTCCATTAGAGTGGACCTTGTGTACGGAATAAGGTCCCTCCCACTTTGATTCAAGATTTAGAGGTTTATTCCTTGGTATCATCAGAGTCCTGAGAACCAGTTCCAGTTCTCTTTATAGGAATGAGAAAAGGTGAACTTTCTTGTTAAAATATCATTTTATCTAATTTTGGTGGACTTCCAAGGGATAAAAGGTATGTAGTATTTTCTCATAAAGTTTCTATAATCCATATAGCTATTTTTTGGGATTGATCATCTATATATGGATAATTGCAGGTGATAATGTGAAGTGAGGAAAATTAGACCACAATAGTAAAGACTTCTTCAATCCTGTATACTGGTGAATAGGGGGTTTCTTGTGTGGTAGTGTATATTGTTTTCTAGTAATCCCATAAGGAATGAAAAATATTATTGGTCCAAGAATTTTTATCTTTATCCATAATCTTATGAGTAAGTTTGATAATCTCTTGTTGAAGTATTCTATATGTCTATTAGTTGATGCAAGATAGTGGGATGAATGGTTGGATTTGATATTATACACCTAATACAGCCTTTCCAACTTAGCAGAACATAAATTAATACCACTTTTCATCCTTATCATATAAGTTATGATAGATATAGTAATGATATTAGATTTAATGAAGTTAGAAGTATTTATTTCCCTAGATTCTTTGAGGGGTAAATCCTTATCCCACTTAGAGAAAAAATCGATATCAATGAGAATGTACTTAAAATTCTAGGGTATAGTGGGAGGATATGGCCCTATAATATATATTCTCCATTTAGAAAATGTCCAATAGTATTTGGAAGTGTGTAGTAACTCTAGGGGTTGATGGATGAAGTTGGTGTGTACTTGGTAGGAATGAAATTTTTTGGTGAATTTTGTAAAATATTGTTTCATTGAAGGCCAGAAGTATCCAAACCTTAGGATTTGATGGAAAATCTTGAACCCTGCCTGGTGGGTACCACATAACCTTATATATAATTATTTCATGATAGAAATAGTATCTTCTCCATCAATTCACTTGAAAAGGACTGCATCAAAGCCCTGTTTATAAAAGAATTTTTAGTGATTTGGGTTATCATAAAGAGTAGAGTTAATTTCTTATCATCACGTTTGATCTTTTACAAATTTTTCTAGCTGGAGTACTCTATTTTGAAGGTATTTTACAATAGTAATTATTTGATTTATTGTATTGTCATATGGTTTAGGGATGGGATTAACATCATTGATTTCTTCCATTTTGACACAAACAAAAGGTGACACCATTCAGTGGTGCACAATGATGATAACTATTTAATATCATCCTGGATATGACAAAACCATAGTCACATTTTCCAATTCATCTTCCTAGGATTTTTGTGATCATGGAACGTTAGTCAATATCATCTCTGAGGGGAATTCTACCATTATACCTCATACATAGTTAAGAAGGGGGATTATATCTTCCTTTTATGATGGAATAATCACCATTGATCTACTTGATTATCAATTATGAAAAAAAAAATTACCTTCAAGTGGTCCAATAGCATTTTAAGTACTAGTTATAGCCCTGTGATGAGGTCCTAATACTCTACCTAATTGTTTTTTCAACCTTCTAACAATAGGAAAGAATAAGGTAAGACTGCCTTTTCTAGGGAGATGAGCTCAATTCCCAACTTAACTTTATTAATCATTCGATATTTCACTCTCTTCCTTGATGGTATTATGGATGCACTAGAAAAATACATCTACTATATCTAGGGGACCTCTTGAATAAATAATATCTCTTTATTAGAAAATTGAGTATTCAGTGAAGTTGTTTCTATAGCGGGATGTTCTGCGAGGAAGTCTGCTAATGTCTGCCCTTTTACCACTTTCTGTGGCATGAATTGAATATAAATATGCTACAAGATGACTGATGATCATGCCAATCATCTGGTTAACATAGGACAGTTGAGGATGTATTTTTTGGGTTTTTATGAAATACCAAATAGAGCTCATGGTTTTTTAGATAGTGTCTTGGTTTCTGAACCTTAAATATTAGCACCAAAAATATCTTCTCGATATCTACATAGTGATTCTTAGTATCGATCATGTTTTGAATAAGATAATAGAGTATTTTTCATTCCTTTTCACAAGGAAATAACCTAGTGATCATTCTAGGGTTGTCACGTGAAAAATGAGTGGATTCCCCTCCACAGACAGCATCAACATTGGTGGAATTAAGAGATATTTCTTGATACTATCAATTTCTTCCTAAAAATAATGAGTCCACTGATCTGTGACTCCCTTTTCCATCAACCTAGTGAAGGGAAAACACTTTCCTATAAGTTTTTTTGTAAATCACTGAATTTAATCTAAGATTCCTTGTAATACCCTAAAATCATTGAGGTTTTGAGGAGGTGAGATATCAAGGATAGCCTTTATCTTCTCATGATAAACTTTGATGAACCAAAGGCATACTAAGAATCCAAGAAACTTTCCTAAGGTAAATCCAAAAGCACATTTCAAGGGGTTTATTTTTAGGCTATATTGTCATAGTTTATTGAATATGGTATCTAGATTAGCAAGGTGGTCAGAACGTTGGTGAGATTTAACCACCATATCATCGACATAGCACTTGACAGACCTCCTCAAAAGGGGTTTGAAATTTTTATTCAAGGAAATTTGGTATGTAGCACCATAATTATTCAAAAAAATGGCATTAACCTATAGAAATTCACATCTTTGGGCAATCTAAAAGTGGTTATTTCCTAATATTTAGGGGCCATATAGATTTTTTTATACCATGAATAATGATCCATGAAGGAATGGGCATTATATCTGGTCATAGCATTAATCAGTGGTTTCATGATCAGAACTAGGAAATCAACTTTCAGTAAATGATGGTCAAGATCTCTAGATTCAAATAAAATTCTAATTTTCCCAATATTCTTATTAACTAGGAGTATATTTTCTATCCATTTTGGATAATGGACTTCTTGAATGAAATTTTCCTTTATGATCTTTCCAACATCAGCCTCAATTTTGGAGGCATGAGTTGGGTGTGTCCTTTTGGATACCTTTTTTTAACCCCAACAGTTTTCTAAAAATCCCAGGTGGTGAGTGGCCACCTTGAGATCAAGGCCCTGCATTTATTTTTAATTCCAGTAAAAAAATTCTAATGAAACTTTAGAAAGGAGGTATATACCTCTTATTATTTGGGATGCATGGTCATGCTAATCAAAGTGGTACATGGTTCCTCCTCTAAAACCAGGTTTATCTGTATTAGTTCATCAATAGTGGTAGAGACACTTCCTTCAAATTCTAGAGGGGATTCTCTGAGGTCCTCCTCCTACTCTTCTGCTTTATCTTCCTCTTCATCTTCCTCTTCCTGTTTTTATTCTTATTCCTCTTACTCTTCCACCTCACACTTAGGGGTAGTAGGTAAAGTTAGGAGAGGAGTAAAAATTTTGGCATCTGGAAGACAAAGCATATTCCCCAAACCCAACTAATGATGTGAGGTTTCGTTGAATCACTATAGGAAATATAAAGGATGTAGAATTAGTGTATCCACTCATGCCTAGAGACATGATAGCTTTTTCTAATTTAGCTGATGAAGTAGGGATCTGCTGAATCTTAGGGGATGGAATGAAGGAACTTTCAACTGATATTTTACCACTATTCAGAGGGTTGATGAACTTTTCAGTGTTGTCAGTATTATCCATCATGACTGATATCATGAAGTTTTTTTAATATGTACCCAAATTAGGACTCATATGTTTGATCTAATTGATGGGAAGCACATATTCTTCACTATGATTTTTTAAGGGATTAGATAGGGCCATTTATAGGCTATTAATGGTAGTGATATAAGATAAACTATTAGTCATAGGTTGTTTCCCTTCCCTCTGGTAGAATCCTGCATCAATATATTACGATTTAAAAGATTCAAATGGGACTTTATCATCATGAAACGTACCAATTTTCCCATTAATTAAGTACTTGAGTAATTTATGGCATAATGAGGGGAATTCCATGTGTTGATTAAACCAAGTCCTTCCTAGAAGAACATTGAAGGTTGTATCTTACTGAAAAACCAGGAATTATGAGTCAGATATGAGGTACCCAAACTAAGATCTGATCTTGATTATAAAAAGGGTATTTTTCTATCTTTTTTCATAATCCTGGAGTGTTAGAGTGGAAGGGGATAGGTGGGCCTCATGTATCCCAATAAATTAATTGTTCAAACTAGAATGAGGTTAAATTATAAGCCATTATTAATGAAATACCATCAGATATCAATATAATTTATCCTTCTAAACACATACAAGGGTCTGATGTGTCCCTGTATAATGGAAACTTTTTCTTTCTCTATGAAAGAGATGATTCTGTAGCATTCTGAAAGAATGATATCTATATGATATACTTAAGTAGTGACAACATCAACTTAAAAAATTTGAGGTCTTATCAAATCCTCTATGAGTGCTTCTCGAAGGTCTCTTAATAAACTTAGAGCATTCAATATCAATAACCTTTTCAGCACTAGGGTTAATTGCTTTAAAATTTCATATTTCATGGCAAAAGGTTGGTGCTTCCCATCATTAGGCTTCTCTTTCATAGGAACTTTAGGAGATGAAATAATTAATTTATGAAGATCATCCCTTATAATGGGATTTTAAGGTTCCCATTTATTCAATGTCTTAGGTTGAACATTTCTTCCTACTCCCTAAAATTGATCATACAATTACTCCCCCTATAATTGATATTCTAGGATAATCATTATAGGGTGACTCCTATAATACATGATAGAAATTCCCCACTCTTGTTGGGCCTGATGGAGGTCTCTCACATGATTTTTAGTAGGATAGACAGACCTAGCAGGGATATGGCTGGAATATTGAGTTTTTTCACGACTTCACCTTCTCCTATACCCTTGGCTTCTATAGATTCTTCCTTTGGTTCCCAAAACAAGTTTAGGGAACTTGAATTCATGGGTATACTCATAATCATATAAGGTGTCCATTAATTGAATAGAATTAATGGAACAAATGATTAATTCTTTATTCGATGAGGATTATATTTGGCGGGTCACCTCATGTGGTACTATTTGGTGGGATGGTTCCTATGTCCTCTGGTCTAGAGGTATAAAGTTTGAGATATTTAGGTGTGGTTTTTGCATCTGTACAGAATAATTTTTCTTCTTAGATTGTTCAGCTTATTAAAGGACCGATTCTTGGAGGACTGCAACACCGATGAGGTTGGTCATTCCATGAAAGAAGAAATTTGGGGCACATTTGGTTGATTGAATAGTGCCTTGATGATATCATGATTTTTTATTTAGTTTCTTCTTGATCATCAAATCATTGAACTTTTGTGCACCTTTTCTAGTAACTTCTTTCCACTCACCTTCTTCCTTTGGGGCAGTAGAGGAAACACATGCCACTTTTCCTGGTGGTTTTCCCAACTTCACTTTCCTAGATTCAACTATTTTTTGTAGGTTGTATTTGAAAACAAATCATTCCTAGATGGTATTCCCCAGTGTCTGGTGAAATAATAAATAATTAGGGAGATCATCAAGATCAACTTGATTAGGCCTCTTGGGATTTAGTAAGTTGAGTAGATTATTTTATAAAACTTCTATTAAGTATCCAGAGACTTTCTCATCTTGGAAGGAATAAAATTTATTACTATGTTCCTAAAATTTATTTTAACTTTGTCTATTTATCTTATCTTGATGAGGAGGGTGTTTTTTCTAATGTTCGGGAGGGGGAACCGCATGATATGGTGTGGGATTTGGAGTTGGATCTAGTATAGATGATGGCTTAAGCATTACAGCAGCAACCACTTTTGTCCCTATTATCTTCCCTTGAGATGATGGAGTTAATAGGGACATACCCTTAGTTCGCAAGATGGGATTATACAATCTCTAAGAAAATATGGAAATATCCCAAAACCCACCTGTATATTTCACAGGTATAAGTGGTGTTTATAACTCATCATCAAGATTCTCTATATAGAGGGACAAAAAATATTCTTGGTGAAGTTTCAGGTTTAGGGAGTAAGTTAACCCCTTCCACCTAGCAATGAAACTTGAGACCTATTATTATATCACTTTTCTTAATTTTAGAGGTCAAGAATTATTGTATTCTATATAATTGATCTAAATTGAAAGAGAAACCGTTGATAGAGATATTTCCATCCCGTGATTGATCAAGATGGAAAACCGATATACCATACGAAAGCTGGACTTTGCAATTTTTATATGAAGCACTTAAGTTTCATCACTTCTTTTTGTGTTGGGGTTCCCATCATTGGATCCTAACAAGACACACAATGTGTCATATGTTTCTTTGGGTCCCTCTATTCATTAAATATTAGAGACTTAGGGCTCTCAAATTTTGGTATGGTGAGGGTAACATCCACCCATTTAGGGTAAGGCTTCCTTTTCAGCTATATTGGTGTGTGTCATTCCTCCACAGCTTCCAATCAGGCTGACAATGACTCAATAGTATTGATAAGTCCCTTGGGTATTTTTGGCTAAATATGATCATGAACAAGGGATATAATAGGTAGGGCCTTATGTTTTATCTCTTCCAATACCTACAGTTGACACTTGGTATGGGTTAATCATTTATTATTTTCCTGGTTTAATTATATTTATTTCCCTAATAGAGGAAATTTCGGATATCGTACTATGATTGGGTCTAAATGAACAGGTTTTCTAGACATAGGGTTGAGTGGGTTCTCTATATCCACTCTCGTTGATATGAAAATCCCTTCTTATTGTGGGGTATCATCTAGGATGGTGAGATGGGTCTCCTCTTAAAGTACATTCCCAGCAGGCATATTTCCTCTAAGTAGTTCTTTAATTAATATCATCAACTCCTTCATGTCTATCTCATATTGCTCAAATATCTATTATATCATGATTGATTCCAATATTTCCTAAATAGGATGGAATATAGTCATGAACATACTTTTTTCCTTGTAGTATTCTCGTCAAGGGTGTTTTGGTTAAATATTCAAGGAAGCCCCCAAGTTTTTAGCAAGATTTTGATTCCTATTATGCACACATTATTAATTTATTTTATTGTGAACCATGTTTTGAATGGAAACATCATATTCTCACTCTTTTATGTTGGTTTCATCCATTGAGGCATCCAAAGGAGTAGTTATATTGACGTTCACCAATGTATAATTCATTAAAAGTGTTATATTGGCAGTATAATGATAGGAGTGATGATTGGACCTAGGATATTTATTTAATTCACTAAGATATTTAGGATCAGTTGTGACCCTAATAAATCACTTTTTTTATGATCATTACTGGTCCTCTTCCATACTTTCTGAGATTCCCTTGGAGATTCTTAGAAAAGGGTGACTTGAAGGGAACCGCCACACTACATCATACGTGATCCTAATGAGGGAACTATGTTGTGAGGTGGGATAAACTGGGAGGACTAATTTTTTAGTACTCCTACTAAATGGTAAAAAATGGATTTCTATTAGAGAGGGGGTTGAGGTAAAAATGGCCCCAGCCATATGGGTTGGGGTTACTCCCATTCCACTATTTTCATTCCTTTTTGTCCTTAAAGGGACAAATTGTGTTAAAAATTCCCCTATCCCTATAGGGTGGGGATGTTCTTTTATCTTGGTGGCTACTACTACCGTGACTACTCTCTTAATCTTATGCATCCTCATTCGATCGTGATACGGGTGAAATATATTGTCTACACATGAGCCACTTACTTCTGAGGGAATCAGTGGTATCTGAGGTGGTTCAAAGGATGATCACTACCTCAGAATATCCTCTAGTTAAGAAATAATGTTTCTTATCAATGACATGGAATTAGGCATGATTGAACCTATATTCCCAATCCCCACAAAATATGAGGGCTTTCTAATAATTTATTTAGTAAGGGGAGGACCTCCTTGTTGAAATGAAACATTACCCTATGGAGGGCCTTCAGAGTATATGATAGCAAGGGGAGGAACTTCATCTATTTTATTATATAGACATGAGGAGGGTCACCATTTATTTTACCAAGAGATAACCTCCCAATATCAATAACCTTTTGACAATAAAGGGATCCTTCATGGTAAATATTATGGGGAGGACCTCTAGAGTTGTTGGTAGTAAAATTATGAGGAGGACCTTCACAACTGTGACTACTACTTTCATAATTTTTGTAATGGATCAGAAGGATATTGGGTCACCATTAATATACATTTGATAGCCTCAATAATACCATCCTTTATTATAGAAGGGCTATGATCTTTCTCTAGAATTTCGAACTACACCAGGTGGGACTAATTCACTGATGTTTACCCTTAGGAAATTAGAATCACATGTTATGGATAGTTATTTCCATGTAGAGGAGTGGGTATGATTGATTCCCATGTTGTTGTTATAGCATGACAAAAATCCTATATGTTTTCAATAGGGATATATTCTTTCCCTGTAAGGACCACCAAAATGGACCTATGACCTCCAGTTGGAATGACGATGTGTGCTCGATCTGGTTTTCCTTTCACTGCATAATTTTACATGTGAATCTCCTAGATGGGGGGTATTAATACACATATTCTATCAAGTGACCTTCTCATTATGCTGAAAGGACACTCCACTTGTGAAGGTAAATTCGTATGCTTGACTTCTAACCATGGATACAGAAATCATTATCTCCTGACAAGTTTTTATAATGTGATCATAGATAGATTCTAACCCTTCCATAATTTCTAGGATATACTAAGTGACTTCCAAATATAGAATGGTAATGTGCACCCATTATGTGGTCAGAGTAGGGATTTTCTCTTGCTCATGTCATCTATTTCTTATCATGATATACCTACAATCGTCTGGTGTGGGGGCAGAGACATGGGTGTTCCCTATGTTCACTATTGAGGTATGTTGGAAGACTTATCTAATTTCTTCCAAATTGTATTGGAATACTCAATGTGAAAGATTAGTTATATGGGCCTACTCATATGTTTCCACTGTGTCTTTTGGTTGGGTTGTCTAGTAGAATTAGGAATGTTATCCTATTCCCAATTGTTTGATCGACACCCTCGGTGGGAGATCCTAGATTCTTAGGTCTAGGTAACCTGAGCTATAGCTTGTAGGGAGACATCCCCATCATGTTAAGGAATTTATTCTATGTGTAATTGTTAGCAGAGATTATTGATAGGATCCCTTTGTGGACACTCTTGTGTCATTGAGATGAGGCCACGAATGGCCTCTTGGTCCACTTCCCTAAGTTAAGGGAGGAACTTGTTGCTATGTTCTGGGAAAAGGCTCCCAAAACAATTTGATATGGTAATGGCCTTCATCGACTCCCAAGCCACCAACCATCACTGAGTAGATGGTTAGAAGGGATTCATGTGTTAGAGTTCTTGTTGATCAACCTTTAGGGTTTGGATGGTACCATTAAGGTGGTACCCCTAAACCAGTGCATTTGAAACCCAATGTTGAATACATTGGGTTTCCAATAGTTTCCTCAAGTTAGATGAGGATCTGTCTTGGTTAGTAGTTGATGCATACATTCGTTTTAGGTGGGAATACACTATTGGATTGAATGGAGTTATTATTGAAAGTTCCTAGACGTACATGAAAAACACAAACAAGAAAACTCCATCAAAGAAATATATTAATAAACAAACACATTCATAATAAATTATTTTAAATCCATGTTTGGCCTACTTTCATTTTTGCGAGCATGAAAGGGGCCTCGCATATGGGAAACATAATCATTTTGCTCAATGATTCACATCAGGTTCACCATTTTTTGTTTCATTCGCACAATATTCTATTTCATTCAGAAAATCAAGTGAGCTTTGAATGTAATTTTTTTGTGGTGGTGGAACGAACCTTTACATCAAAAACACCATTTTTATTTTTTCATCCTTTCTAAGCGGTTTCCAAGTGGTTTTATTCATGGAACCAGAAACGCCCAACAGTTCCCTTATTCACAATTTATCACAAACTTTCTTTCCATAGGTAGGTTTTCATTGGTAAATGGTTCTAAGGAAACTTAGGGAATCACATTGGTTGAGAGGATGGGTGGTCGGGCTGATCATTCCTTATTGGGGGAATTAGTTCTTACTCTAGGACTCTCTTATAGATTTAAGATATATTTTTCAATCCTTTATTAAATCCCAAATATAGAACAGGTTACCCTAATATTAAAAATCAATGGTTAGCATGTATTATCTTAATAATAATCTATATATATCCTAGGTTCTCCATCAATGGAACCATTTGTACATGGATTATAGATCCTTATTTAGTTTATTATCATGATGCTAATTTTCATTATTCCTTGAAAAGTTCATTTATTTTAGAAGATTTCTGTAAGAAATATGTCTTAATGGAAACTATAAAATATCATAGATTCTTTCAGACTCTTCTTACCAAATTACATCTTTGGGATGCTGAGGGGAAAGTAAAGCCCCACCCACCAGTTAGTTATGCACGCATTATAAAGTAGGAAACATGGAATTCTTTCATTAGTCATTGCAATGGGAAATCATTTCAGGTGCATTATAGTCAATACTATATTATTTTAATTTATTTATTTTACCTAATTTCATTCAAAATTGTTAATTTATGAAATAGAAAATGAGT